>JANBPO010003772.1:19362370-20562370 GCA_024336825.1 Amorphophallus titanum
GCATCTAACCGATGGACAACTGTCTGCACACCTCAAGCTCCTGGGAATGGAATGTTTCGAGCTCCACACCACGTCGCATCTCCTTCGGTCACGGTCGACCAACCCGGTGGAGGTAGCTTCCCCACTCTACGACCCCCTCTACCTGCAGGCCACTCAAGGGCTTCGAACAAGATACATGGAGGAAGAAAGAACAAGGGATATATAAAACAAGAGAAAAGGTTGGAGAGAGGAGGAAGATTTTTTTAGAGAGTGGGGGAAGCTCGGTAGAAGGAGAAAAGGAAGGGCATCCCAGTTGTAGCACCCCTGGAATTTAGGGATTATAGTTATAATTTAAAATTTTGAATAGAGGGGTCAAAATTATAACTTGAGATGAAATCCAGATACTTCTTCTTGATTGACTCCTCCAATTCTCAGGTAGCTTCTTCGAATCCACGCTTGCTCCATTAGACTTTTACTATTGGTATGGCCCTATTCCTCAGCTGGTGTAACTTCTGATCTAATACCTTGATCAGTGTTTCTTCATATGACAAATTCTTTTGTAGCTTCAAGCCATCAAATTGAATTACATACGAAGGATCATACACGTACTTCCTCGGCATGGATACATGGAATACGTCATGAACACTGGCCAATTGAGGAGGCAAAGCTAGCTTGTACGCCACTTCATCGATTCTCTCCAGAATCTCAAAAGGGCCAATAAATTTTGGACTCAGTTTTCCTTTAATACCAAACCTTTTAATTCCTCATGTGGGTGATATCTTTAAGAAGACGTGCTACCCCACTTGGAATTCGAGGTCTCTTCTTCGATTATCGGCATAACTCTTCTGCCATGATTGAGCAACTTTCAACATTTCTTGTATTAACTAGATTTTGTGAGTTGTATCATGAACAATATCAGGACCAATTAATCCTTTCTCTCCAATCTCGCTCCAACATAGAGGTGATCTATAGCTTTTGCCATATAGTGCTTCGAAAGGAGTCATTTGTATACTAAACTGATAGTTATTGTTATATGTAAATTCAGTCAATGACAAGTGTTCATGCAAACTTCCACCAAAATCTATCATACAAGCTCTCAACATGTCTTCGATAATCTGATTCATCCTCTCAACTTGTCTATCAGTTTGAGAGTGGAAAGCCGTGCTAAAATTTGGTCTAGTACCCAAAGATGATTGTAAACACTTCCAGAAATGAGAGGTGAATCTCGGATCTCTATCCAAAATAATAGAAGTTGGGATATCATGTAGCCGCACAACCTCCTTGATATAAAGGGTGGCCAGAACATCCACAATCCATGTGGTCTTGATGGGTAAGAAGTGAGCGGACTTAGTTAGTCGTTCCACAATCACCCATATAGCATCAAACCCACTTCGGGTATTTGGCAATCCATGTCAATACTATCCCATTTTCATTCTGGTATTTCAAGAGGTTTCAACTTGCTAGCCAATTTGAGGTGTTCAGCCTTAACTTGTTGACAGACCAAATATCGACTCACGAACTCGAGTACCTCTCTTTTCATATTAGGCCACCAAAAGGTTCTCTTAAGATTTTGGTACATTTTTGTAGTATTAGGATGAATAGTATACCTCGATCAATATGCTTCCTTCAAAATTTTATCCTTGATAGTTGAACAGTCGGGCACAGAGGTTCTTCCTCGGAATAGCAGCCTTTCATCTTCCACCAAAAGAAAATTCGGTCGTTGATCTAATTTCTCTTTAATTTCAACAACTAATGGATCATCATCTTTCTGACCTTTAATTTTAGAGAGTAACTCGGGTTCGAGTCTAACATTTACAATCAAAACTCCTTCCTCCTTCTCTATATTGAGGTCTAGAAGAAGCAAAGGGGGAGAAAAGAAAACAAAAAAAGAAAAAGAAGAAAGAAAAAAAATAGAAAATAGGAACAAAAAATGCACATGCCTTTTCCCCGTTTGCGTTTCCTTCTCCCTCACGTGAGCATTAAGTGCTTGTTGACTTTTCCCCGCACGCACGCATGCGCAGGCGGACACCTCCACGCATGCAGCGTCAGAGCGGCCCAGTCACATCTCGTAGGGAGAGGCCTCCCCTCTCGCTCCGTCGCGGCCATGCGAAGAAGCAACAGCAGCCACGCCAGCAGTAGCAGCAACAGTAACATATTGCAAACAAAAAAAAAACACGAAGGTTCTCCCTTCGAACAAGACCCCTGCATCCCCTATAAATGCTGGCCCAACTAAAGAACCAAGGGGGGAGATGCTGAAGAAATGCTGAGAGATTCTGAAGAGGTCTTGCTCAAGAAGCTGAGAAAGGAAGAGAGTTAGAGAGAGAGAGAGAGGAGAGGTGAGGGACAGGAGCAGGGAGCTCCGACCCCTGCCCCACCCCCTTTTTGTATTTCTTTCTTTCTTTGCTCTGCTTATGCGATGTATTCTTTCTTTCCCATGATATGAAATAAAGAAGCACTCCCCTTGGGGAGATTTTTTTGTACTGTAGCTCTCGTGATGTTCATTCTTTGATGCTCATGCTTTTCCTTCCCTCCTCGCTCTCCTACTTGCAATGTTTTTCTACTTGCTAGCTTTTACTAGTGATCAGATTTCAACAGAGAGATTTTCCTCCTCTCAAAACCCCACTTTGGGATTTGGCTAGTCTATAGTCATGATGCCAAAGGGGTGAGGGATATGGGTTTAATGCCTGAATTAGCAACATATAATGTTCTTGCTTTTACTGATTTCTGGGAAGAAGCACATTCTATCTCGCAAGAAGGTTCGGGGTTTATCCTTTCTCATGGATATGACTCAGGATTCACGCTCATTCGATCTCTTGTGAGCTACTTCCCTTCGCCCTTACCTTCGAGTTTTCTCAACCTCTAAAAAATTTCAGTCATGTAGTTTTTCCCCGGGATGATCTCACGGCCCCCAAAGAGGTGATCTCGCAACCATACATGTTGCTGGCCTAGTGGCCCTCAAGCATGAACCCCCTCTCTCTAAACTCCATAGAGTGGAGGCAGGGAACAGCCAAGGCCTCTACATCCAGCTAACTTCATATGTTTTCATCGGATTTGGATTTCTGAACAACTCACATTTTGATCAGACCCACTCACTCCCCCCGGGGGTTCATGAAGGCGTTGCAATGGATGTTGCCACTTTTGTGCGCATCCTTAGTATTCTGGGGCCATCTCAGATTTCCTTTGTGGATGAGTAACTAATTAACACCCCCAACGCTCTGGGTCTAGGGGAGGTGTTGTCAGATTTTCGCTGGACATTTGGAAAGCCGACGACATAAAAGGATGATGACAGTTAAACTGAACAAAAAAAATCATTGAGAAGTGATATGCAGCAAGATGTACAATTGTTGACTCCAGACCAAAAAAGACGAAATTTTTAAAATTGAGTGGCTTTGTAATAAAGTAAATCCTCCCTGCGTGGAGTGAATTTTTGTAACCACTCAAGCTTCGTCGACGCCATGCGGGCACGCACGTCCACGCTCGCCTTCGTCTCCAGTCGGAGCTAGACTTTTCAGTCTAGCTAAGTACGGCTCCACTCACTTGCTCATTTAGTATCTTTTCAATTGCCGCGCGACGAAGTAAGAGAGAGCCCTATCCATGCAGCCAGTCTCCTGAGTGCTTCGCTGTGGACGACAAGAGAGAGCTTATATACACCCATCCTTAGGGCCCTAGGACTGTCACATTAGGGTACCCTAATTGTCAGGAGGTAGTTCCATAACTACTTCGCTTACGGGCGAGCAACTTTCCCTGACCGATCCCTTCAAATTGACCCTTTGCATATCAGTTGGGTCCACAACTTGCTAATTTTCCGTCCCAGGATTGCATCATCTAGGTCCGAGCACGTGCATGTCTCGTTGGTCTAGGAATTCATCAGGCCGTCCAGAGCGCATTTCAACTCTACAAGCACCCATGGATCAGGAGAGATATATGGCCGATCCTGACCTCATCACCCAGTTTGAGGAAATGGATACAGAATTTGATGGCACGCATGTCGAGTACATGCAGGTTGGAGACATTGCCGAGAGTTCTAGACAGAAAAGATTGAGTGCAGTTCGATGTATCTCAACACCCCAGGAGGACGATTGGCGTCGAACCTCCATCTTCCAAACCTACATCCTGGTAAACTATCATCCCTGCAAGGTGATCCTTGACAACGGGAGTTGTATCAATGCAGTCTCTTCAGACTTTGTTTCCCGTTTAGGTCTACCTACGCACCCTCATCCAAGACCATACAACGTGACTTGGGTCGATGACACTTCTATCTCAGTCACCACCACACGTGTCATTCCCATCCAATTTCAGTCCTACCAAGGACAAATCTTATGTGACGTAATACCTATGAAGGCCGGGAGCGCCATCTTAGGACGACCGTGGATCTATGATGTAGACCTCGCTACATTTGGTCGGTCCCATCAGTGTTCCTTCTCCCACAATGGGAGGACGATTCAGTTATACCCGACACCCCCAAAGGTGACCTCGGGTAAGAGTTCCACCTCCACCCCCACTGGAACTCCTAAAATTTAGGAGAATTCCCAAACTCCCACTGAAGGGAAACCTCCCCTTTCCTCTTCTCCTACATCTATCACACCCGTTTCTAAGCCCCCTAAGGTTGGTCATGACCTAGTTAGGCGCCTTGACTCCATAAATGTCAGTGAGCTAAGCAGAGAGGTTGCTAAGAGTGCCTCTATTTTGACTGTTGACGTCACCATCACATCCAAGGAGTTCCGAGTCTTAGTCCCAACTGAAGTCCCGGTAATACTGTAGGACTTTCAAGGCATCCTCCCCGAGGACTTGCCTTCTCGATGCCCTCCCACGCGTGATGTACAACACGCTATTGAGCTTGCCCCCGGGTCCACCCTACCCAACTTTCCCCTCGAGTCTAGAATGTCCAAGTCAGTCGAAGAGTTTGCATAGCATGTTAGGAGTCTGCATGAGTCAGCTGATTCGCATAGGCATCCCCATGAATTTCAAGAAGGTGACTTGGTTATGGTACGGGTCTGACCCAAACGACTCCCCTCGGGAGACGTTAAAAAGTTACAAGCCCGTAGTGATGGTCCCCTCCCAATCCAGCGGAAGATTAGCACTAACGCTTATGTTGTAGACTTACCTCCCGAATATGGGATTATCTCTACATTTAAAGTGGCAGACTTAATGGCCTACAAGGAACCCACAATGATTCCTAGTGATCCTTTTGAGCCTTCTCCTCCCATTGAGAGTGAGCCTATCCCTGTGCGTCCCACAGCCTCGAGAGCACCGCACGAGCAAATTAAGAGGATACTGGATGAGTAGGTGACCACTACACAGAGTAGGGTGTACCAGCGCTACCTTGTCCGCTGGTGGGACCGTCCACCATTAGATGACTCCTGGATCGACCAGGAGGATCTCCAGCATCTCGATCTAGATCTGCTGGAGCACTACCAGAGCGGTGTCCCACCTTACTCGATGGAGTCGAGTTCCAGCCACCCCAGGAGGGTTGGTGGGGACACCGAGCCCACTACCAGACGTCGCACCACCCCACCGAGCTTGTGGCTCGGAGATTCGGCTTCCTGAAGACTCGACGTCACATATTTATGTATTGCATATGTATTGTGTGTAAAATACATGTATTACTACATGTATATTTCCTTTTATCTTATTAGGCTAGTTATAGTCAAAAGTTATTATATTTTATTTTTATTAAATCCACAAGTCAAAAGGTGGGTTGGTGAGTCTTGTTTTATTAGGCTAGGACATATATGCAATTAGGAAAAGCTTTTGGGTATGGTTGTTATAGCCTCCTCCTATATAAAGGGGGCTAGGGTGTGTTATTTTGATATGATATGATGAATAAGAATCAAGTTTGCCTCCTACGTGAGAGAGTTCCTCTCCCATGGTGTTCCTTTTCCCTTCCCTCCTTTCTCTCTAGTGGGAATAGAGTGTCGCCCGATGAGAGACCGTCTGGCGTGAGGCCGGGCTGCGAGAGGTAGCAAGCTATCTAATCCTGTTCGTGTCCCGGAGCTGCCGTCGATCCTTTCCCCCGACGCCGTCCGCGTCAAATTTGGTATCAGAGCCCAACAACGGCGCCTCCGTCGATCCCGACGCCCGCATCATCTCCCCTTTGTTTCCTCAGTTGCTAGAAGTGGAAACAAAAAAGATAAAAAAATATAGGGAAAAAAAGAATAGGAGAGAAGCAGGAAAAAAAAAGAAGGAAAAGAAAAAAAATTTCTCAAACCCCACGTCCCATAAATCTCTCTCTGTTAATCTCTCCCTCTCTCTGTTAATCTTTCTCTCTCTGTTTCCCTCCTTCTTCCTCTCTGTTATTCTCTCTCTCTCTCTCAGCAGAAGCGCCCCCCCCGACGCCTCGGTCCACCACCAGCCGCCGCAGCATCCCCGCCGACTTCGCCAGTGCACGCCCCTGCCGACGAGCCCCTCCTCTCCACTCTCAACTCCGGCTGCCGCGCCCGCAACCTCCCCACGGCAGTCCCCTTCTCCTCTAGCACGCGCGCCTGTGCCACCGCGTCCGCCTGGCCCGCGCTGTTGCCGCAAACCGCAGCGCCTTCCGCCGCCGCTCGCGAGCACCTCCGCGCCTGCGGAAGCCTTGCCAGCGGGCCGCCCTCCACCTGCAACCACCTGCGCGGCCACCGTCGCGTCTCCCGCCACCACAACCACGACCCTCCGGTCACCCGCACCAAGCCGCCGGCCACTCCCCTCCTCTCACGCCATCCACTACCACCTCTGCCGCCTGTGAACCCCGCCTGCACCTCCATCCCGCGGCCACTCCACTCCTACGATCTCCTCTCCCCCTGCCAGCCGCGTCGCCACACCCCTTGTACACCAAGCCACCTCCAGACGCCCTGCGAGCAGCGCCACGCTAACAGCCCCCCTGCGGCCTCCCCTGCACCTCACACCGCGAGCCCACCTTCCTCACAGCCGGCCGACCGCCCTCTCGTCCTGGCAGCACCGTGCCCACGCCGCGGCACCCCTCGCCATCTCCGGTCCACGCACAGCCACCTCCGCAACCACCTACCCCCACTGACTTCCTTCCCACACCACGCTTGCGCCTTTCCCTGTATGCCCGAAGCCTTCGTGGAAACATCCCACCAAGCGCCGCGTTAAAGCCTCCTCCGCGTGGACCCCTCGCCACGAGAAGACCCGCCACGTGAAGCTCGCCCATAGTGTGAAAAGCCCACCTTGCCGCATCAGGAAGTTTGAAAAGGGTTAAAAAAAACGTGTGAAAAAAAGTTTTTGAAAAAAAAAAGGGTTTGAAAAGTCAAAAAAGAGTAGGTATAGCCACAATAAACTCGCCACTGGGTTCCGTAACTTATACAAGAGAAAAATACGCATGGATCATATAACACAACTCAGGACTCACAAAAGTGATTCAAAAGCTCTCCGAATGGATCCAAAAGAATCCATGGTGTTACATATAGTGTAGAAAGTATTTTGAAATCATTCTAATGCATCATTGACCCCTAAAAATTGAGGTTAGGTGACTACCTTTGAAATTATTCAACCGATGATCCGGGGATGATATCGACACCCCAGATCTTCCTAAGCTTCACCCTTTCGATCCAGGGATGAGATCCACAGCCCAGATCCTCCCAAACCTTGCCGGTCATCCTAGGAACTGCAGATCCACCCTCCTACGCAGGGCCATGGTCCCTCACCTCTCTTCCTTACTCAAGAATGGTAGAAGATGGTAGAGGGTTGATGGGAATGGTTGCTAAAGGCCTACAACCCTTGAAACCCACCTCCTTTTATAGATTTCTGGCCTCCCATGGTTCAACCAATGACCCATGTGGTTCAATCTAGTCCCCAAGGTCGCTGGCTTGAAGGGGAGTGTTGGCACCCAACAAAAAGGGGGAAGAAAGGGGGCATAAATGAATGGGCTAGTTGTAAATGGGCCCAACCCAAACGCAAGAAGAGGAAGGGCACAGGGGGATACAAGCATAAATACAAGAATGAGTGGTTTAAGCAGAAAAGAAGGGATTTCTCTCAAAAAAAGGGGGGGGGTGAAAATCGAAAGAAAATTTGGGGGCACGAATTCCCCGGGTCACACTCTCTCCTCCCGCGATCCCCTCTCACTGTACACCTCCTCCATGCGGGCATTTATTGCTCATCATCGCCCCTCTCCCTGCTCCACCGTCCACCCACTCCGTCACGCGCCCATTCCACCACACCCCGACATGGCAGCGGTAGTCGCAAGCATCATCATCAGAAGTAGTTGTGTTGCCCAGCAGAGTAGCCACGACAACAAAGTGGCATCAGCAACAGCCACAGTAGTAGCACGGAGGAACGACGACAGCGCAACAACAATGGCAGTAGCGACGTGCAGCAGTAGTGTCAGCAGCATGGTGACGACAGCGGCGCGAGCGTTGACACAAAAGGGCCCAGGGGTTCCTGCCTTTGAATAGGGGTGCCGGTGCCCCTATAAAACCCCAACAGTAGCGAAGCCTTGGTCTAGGTTCGGTGGGCAGAGAGAATGGGAAGGTGGAAAAGAAGGAGGAAAAGAAATAGCTCTATGGCCTTTCCATTGGGTTTGGAGAGGAAGTGAGGGAGGGAGTGCGAAGGTGGGGTGAGAGAAATTTTTGTAAAAGGCATAGGCTCTCCCCATCCCTTGTATGCATTTACCTTCTCCCCATTTTCTTCTTTTTCTTCGCGATGCATGGGGCTTTCATGCCCAGGTTGTAAACCCGTTGAAGATGCAATAAGAGAAAACAGGGCCTTTACCCTGATCCTTCCTCCATTTGTTTTGTTGATTCCCCGAACTCATCCCATTCCTTTAAGTATGCATACATAGATAACACTTCGGTCATTGGGGTACGACTAGTGGCTCCAACACAAGGAAAGAGAAAGCTAGTTTATCGGGATCTAAAATAATGCCATAGTTTTATAAAATAGGTTAAACATGGCGTACATACATAGTGGAATGCATTAGGGACTAAGCTTATATCTTTTAGAATGTCAGGGAATGTAACGGACTAAGATCACCCTGTTACAAGGTGTGATGCTTGATTGCGGTCTCGTCTTCACCGCATTCTTTTGAAAACGTTCCTGTCCAGGACTGCATTTATCAATTGACGGTCTGACCTTAACCACAACTTTCTATCTTATGTTTTGACCCATGGGTTGTACCTAGGGTTAATCCTAATCTGTTCCTAGATGGTCTTTGGATTATTTGGAACATAAAACTCTATTTAATAAGTCATTGACAAGTTATGAAACTTAATTAATATACTGTTATGCTGTCGGAATGCCACCGTAGCATAATGTCCTTTCTAAATCATCCTTGAACTCTCATGATCGATTTTTGGTACATTTTATACCTTGGCTACATTATCATAGACTCATTGTTTGAAATTAATATTATTGGCCGAAAAATTGATTATCTCGTAGAAATAGCTTGATTTATAACTTGAAGATGCAAGGGCGGACACGGACGGTGTCCAAGGGCTCGACGCTAGCTCCCTAGGCGGATGGCCGAAAACATACTATAAATCATGGGGTACGATGAACACTGGCATCGCATTATGCCAAGAGTACTTGTTTTTATAAACGGGTGAAATCCACAACGCTCATTATGAAATTTACTTGCTTGTTAAATGACTATATAGTACATGGCCCTTACAAGATTATGTAAGTACTTTCTAGTTACATGCTCGTACATTCTTGTTCATGAAAGGCCAAACTTACTTCTTGCGATCTTGGTTAAATCATGATATTGTGCTCATATCACATCAATCTATATTTCTTTAGTCTTGTTACTTTGGTTTTTATGATGCATGTTTTATTGCATTTTCCTATTACCTTATTTCCTAGAGCTAAAATGTTAATTATTTAAACATTGTCTTCATGTTGATATGAAGATACCTACTGGGCAAGTGTGCTCACACCTACTTTCTGATCTTTTCAGGAGATTCAAGTGAGTCAGACTCTGATTATGCTAGCAGTGGGTCCGAGAGTGATGAATGAAGAAGCGAGTGAAGACCTAGATTGTCTTGTGTCTAGTTGAGTCATTTATTGTAATTTTCTATTTTTCTTGGGTCAGGTGATGTAAAAGAGTCATGGATCAAAGAATTATGTACCTTTGATTATTATTATGAATAAAGTTAGATTTTTGGTCAATTATTGTGCATTTTTTGTGTGTGAATGTCTTAGCGCTTTACTTATCTTGCTTGCAAGAGGCTTACCATGTCGACTATTCACGTTCCCGAATTTCTTTCGCTGTATATATATATCTCGGGGGGCTGGTCAATGTCCTAGGTGGCTTCTAGAAGGATCCTTTCCTTCATGGACAAGGCAAGGGGATAAAGGAGATATATATTATTCAAATTATATCTTGTCTCATGACTATGCTCTGATTGACATGACTATTTAACTGCCACATTCCGAGCAAATGACACGTTTCGCTGCTATCGATTCGGGGCATGACAGAAGGTGGTATCAGAGCCTAAGCTTTCTAAATCCCTAGGGTATTAAGTCCAAGTTATAGATTGAGTTGTCCTTGTCAATCACCCTATAGGAATCCCATGACATTTCGGTAGAGCTATGGGCTAATTAATAAAATGTGTTCCATCTACTCTAGATTAATGGCAAGATATGAGTAATCAACACCTTAAAACTTATTTTGTAGATAAAAATGGCTATCGAGTGTGCTCAATGGAGAGAGATGCAACGCACTGTCCAAAGATTAACACAAGCCTTACAACAAGTCACGCAAGAAGGAGCACAACATGGTGCTGGGGATTTGCATAGGAAGTTTCAGAAGATGGATCCCCCGAAGTTTAGTGGGTCTACCGACCTAGACAAAGTTGAGAATTGGGTGCAAGAAATAGAAAGAACCTTTAGGGTCATGTAATGCACCGACGAAGAAAAGGTATTACTGGGAACCTATCAACTAGAAAGGGATGCTCGGGTTTGGTGGGGATTGGTGGAAGCAATTCTGCCCAATGGTCCAGTGACTTGGGATGAGTTCTTAGAACACTTCAATGAAAAGTGTTTCTCAAAAAGGATCCGTGAGAAGAAGGCCATGGAGTTTACGGCTTTGAAACAATGTAGTATATCCGTAGCAGAGTACGAGGCAAAGTTTTCAAGATTAGCCCGGTATGCACCACATTTAGTTTGTACGGAGAAAATGAGAGCGAGGAGATTCATGAACGGATTGAAGGTGGATCTCGTTCGTCAATTAGCTTCGCTGGAGATTCAAACCTATACAGAGATGGTCCGAAAAGTACAACTCTTAGAAGATGCTATGGATATGATGGAACGAATCAAAGGAAAGATTGCCAAGAAAGATTTACCAAATGGATCCAAGAAGGAAACTGTGAACGGCAAGAAGAGATCCAATGGAGGTAATGGTTTCTGCAAGGACAAGAAACCCCGAAAGGATGATCAACAAATTGTTCTGGCTAAAGAGAAGTGCGAGTATTGCAAGAAAGGAAGGCACAACCCGAACGAGTGTTGGTATAAACTCGGAAAGTGCATCCGTTGCGGAAGCGAAGATCATAAGATCGCCCATTGTCCACTCTGAAAGGAAGAAGCATCGCAAGCATTGAAAGGTAACTCTATAAACCTAAAATTGAACTTAGTACATAGCATGTTGTATGATCTAGCTAAAATACATGTTTTGGATATGGTGATCTTACCCCACTAGTTTTGAAAGAAAATCTTATGAATTTGGAGATCAAATTCTTTTAAGTGGGGGAGAGTGTAGCACCCTGAAAATTTAAATAAAGAATACATGAAAATAATCATGATTATTAGTCATAGAAAATTATGAGAATTAAAAATTTTGATAAAGGAAAAGTGAAACCAGTTATTTAGCCTAAAGCCTTGTAGTGGTGGAGACGGCTGCCTGGGCGATGCTTGCTGCTATTGCTTACTGTGGAGATAAAGAACAACTTTACAAATAGCGGACCAATCGATCCTCTTCTTGTCTTCCAAGCTGTAAACACAATCCCAGAACTCAGGAAAATCCTCAACTAAATGCCCCTGCTGGCAATGATAATCATAGAACTGAAGCATAGTCCCGACCGCAGGTCGGCAAAGCACAACTAGAGGAAGCTGCAACGCATGAGTGGCCATCAAAGTCTGAAAGATGTCTTTAAAACACTCCGGCAACAGAGGAGAAGGAGCCCGCTTCGGGCAAGATGGATGCCAAGGGATTTGGGAAGGTAATGGTTGTGGAGACGGAAGTAGAGGATGCATGGGCAAGGGTGCATGGCAACTGGCAGAAGGACTAGGTGAAGGCACACGTGGAGCGCAGTGGGGAGGAATGTAGTGGACGGCATCCACCTGCTCGGTGTGTGGTGTTCCCTTGACTAGAGGTGGAGACACAAGCGAGTATGCAGGAGTGGAAGGCTGACTCGTGTAAGGTTGACTCATGGAGGATTGATATGTAAAAGATTGGTATGTGGAGGGGTGATATGTGGTGGAAGGTTGACTCATGGGAGGTTGATATATGGAAGGTGAGGTGTAAGTGGATGTGGAAGGTGTAGAAGACTTGGGGTCAATGGAATTGTAGAGTTGTTGGTGGATGACGTGGACTCGGCTATACAGTTGTTGCCAAGAGGTAATATCATTCAATGCTAAGACAAACCGATACTCGAGCGTTGCAATAGAAATAAGCATCTTGATTTACTCTCCTTCCAGAATGTGCCCCGGGACTTATGTGGCGAGGCGACGCTAGCGATCAGCAAAGGTAGAGAACTCCTCGTCAAGTTTCATCTTCTCATGGGCCAGATCCACTATAGAGAACCTGGGCCCAACCAGGTCTTGAAATTGTTGAATAAATTTATCTTGAACAGCTTGAAAATTCACAATCTGATCTCGCGACAATGAAAAGAACCAATCTAGAGCCGACCTTCCAAAGATAGATCGAACAGATATGCCATCAAGTGTCGGTCATGTCGAAATTGGGCCGACTCATAAAGAAACTCCTTCAAGTACAGAAAGGGGTCGCTAGTTCCACCATAACGGCGATAAGTGGGAATTTACGAAGGGGGTGGAAGTCGAAGACCTTGAAAGGCAAACAAGACACTAAAGGAGGGATTAGGATCGATTCGGAGTTGATGTTCATCAAGCTGGCATTAGGTTTGAGCAATCATCTCCTGGGTAGGGAGAGATCGAGAGTAATGTGGGCTAGCCTAAGCAAGAGGTTGTAAATTTAGACCAGGATGATGACAATGGGCCAGATAAGTGGATCTGGGCTGAGGAGAAGATGAAAAGGCCCATTCTAGGAGTAGAAGGGTACATGGGATTGGAAGGAAAGTTAAGATATGGGCCCATTGGGCCAACAGTAACATGGGTAGAAGGAGGACCCCCATTAAGAGAGAAAGGCCTAGGAGAAGGAGAGGAGCTGAGGAAGGATTGAAGATTTCATCTACTTCCATACATTTTTGGAGATCCTGATTGAAGAAACAAAGGAGCGGATCGAGAAGAGGAACGTGTGGACGTTCTCATCATCGGCATCCGGCTACCCCCCAACCCGAGGATTAGAGAAGAACATCTAAAGCCCTTTCTACTCATGGGGATTTATTTCTACACCTTGTTTGCATCTATTTCAGTCATTTACTATTGATCTATGAGCTTGTATTGATCACATCTTTATTCTTCGAACTTGGACTCTGTTAGTGTGTCGACCGTCTGTGAACAGTTGTGGTGATATTGTGCCATGGGTGTTGCAGTTTGTTTATGTGTGTGTCTTGATCCCTCGTGGATCGTGTAGGAGATGACGTCTCTGTGTGTTTGGAGTGAAAGCTCCGTGCGCTTCATTTGAAGCGAGTGGATCCTCACCGATTTGGTGAGAGGTGGATGTAGAGAGCCCGTCGTGGTCCCGAACCATCTAAAAATCTCTCTCGCATTTGTGGGTTTGTGATTTGCATGTTTTTTATTATAATCTGGATCGTGTGAGAACCAAGAGGTTGAGAGAACTAGCTTGTTAAAATCATCCGTTCAAATTTTGTATTGGTAGTTAATTATATTCCGTTGTGCTAATTTTAAAAACTACCATTACATATTGAGGGGACAATTCAACCTCCCTTCTTGTCCAATCATGCATTTAGGGATAACAATCTGGTATTAAAGTAGGTCTCTAATTTTTAGGATGACCTCACGATTATAGAGCAAAGATCCTTTGCTATGACCAACAAGGGAATGATCCCCGAGGGACATTCATACACCGACCACCCTTCTTTGATGGGACTAATTATCCCTATTGGAAAAATAGAATGACTGTGTTCATGCGAGCACAGGACTATGATACTTGGAGGGTTATAAATAAAGGTCCTTATGTTTTACCTCTGAATGAGGATGAATGGGAAGATGGGCACATTAAGAAATCATGTGTAAACTTTAGAGCTATGAATATTATTCAATGTGCTATATTATTCAGTGTGCTATACACCCTAATGAGTACTCATGTATATCTATGTGTTCATCTACGTCAGAAATGTGGAATAAGCTCAAGGTTATTTATGAAGGTACTTCGGAAGTACGGGAGACAAAGGTAAATTTGTTGGTTCGGGAGTATGAGCTATTTGCAATGAAGCCCGAGGAGAATATAATAGAAATGTACGCAAGGCTGAGCGAGATCACAAACAACTTGAAGGCCTTGGGAAAAGAACATTTGAATCAAGACTTGGTCAGAAAGGTGCTGCAGTCCCTCACACCTCCGTGGCACACAAAGGCAACCTTCATCAAAGACTCAAAGGATCTCACCACACTCACGGTGAATCAACTCATTGGATCGCTAATGACGTATGAGATCAACATAATGAAGCCAGTTGAGGTGGAAAATAAGATGCAGAAGACGATTGCATTGAAGGCATATCCTGCATCGTAAGAAGTAAGTGATGCTATGATTCTTCGGAGATGGTCTCCAAAGGTATCATTTGAATTAGACATCCTTAAAAACATTCCTCTGTGGGTCTCTCTGCATGCGGTTCCTTTACATCTCTGGGCCAAGAAGTTCTTTAGCAGAATATGCAGTCTCATTGGCACTCCTCTCTATCTAGATAAGCTCACAGCCACAAGACAACATCTTGCCTTCGCTCGAGCATGTGTTATGGTTTCTGCAGATAGAGAGCTACCTGATGAAGTGTTCTTCAAGGATTTACAGGGTAAGAAGCGTAAGATTTCTGTCTCTTATCCCTGGAAACCAAAATCTTGCTTTGTTTGCTTATCATTTGGTCACCCAGAAGCTCAGTGCATTCCTAAGATTAACTCACTCCGTAAAGACAAGTGGGAGTATCAATCCAATTCTCAACCCACCTCTCATGTGGAGAAGGCAGCTAGCAAGTAGCCTATTCAAACGAGCAACTCATTCGCTGCCCTATCTTCTAATTTGGAAAAATTAGACCATAAGGGCAATACTGGGTAGGCTTTAGTTCCAATTCCAGGTGAGGTTGTTCTCCAGCAAGGTGTCGACCCTCAACAGAGGAATATTCATCGTTCGTCAGGTGGTTGCACCGACTCCCTGGAAGTTTGCATAAACACTGCGGAAGGATCATTGTCGTGCCATTGCCATCCACCACCCCTCCCAGGCATTTTTCACTTGAAGCAACACCTGAAGCTATGGAATAGAAATGCTTTTAGCAATGTGCAATCCCTCTTCAGAGGTGGATGGGAGGGGAGATCAGAGACAGGGTGGAGCGATGGCTGGAGGTGAGAGAAGCTCTGGCGACACTTCACCCGCCTATACTCTGTGGTCGCCGTAGGTGTGTTGCAAGTCGCCCTTCGACACCTATGCCCCCGTTGTTGACGGAGCTAGGTTTTAGATGGCTCCTTAACCTCCATCGATGCTACCTCTTGAGGTCATCATCCGCCGCCGCTGTCCATCTTGGGTCTGGAGAGCGAGAACCGTCCAAGGACTTGACCTTCACGCATTGGAGGAGGCATTGACTGCCCCAACTCACGGAGGGGAAGGAGAAGTTATGGAGGTGATAGGGTCAAGGGGGGACAGAGAGAGAAGGAGATGTAGGGAGAGAGACAGAGAGAGGGAGAACGAGAGAGGGGATGGAGCCGCCGAAGGGGGAGCCCAAGTCTTCGGGGTAGAGAGAGATGTAGGGAGAATGAGAGAGAGGGGGGAGGGAGAATAAGAGAGGAGATGGGGCCGCCGAAAAGAGCGTTGTGGTTTGGGGGTGCAGAGAGAGATGTATCCCCGGAAGGGGAATGGGGAATGGTTAGATTTTACTATCGTCACCACCATCTTCATCTCCGTCGTTGTGTCTCCTCTTCGGTTGAATGGAGAGAGACAAATAGAGAGAGAAAGAGGGAGAGGAAATTATGGAAGGATAAAATGGAGAAAGAAAAAACAAACATTGAGGAGAGTAAATACTTTTTAAAATATTTTATTTTTAAATGACGGTTATGGAGCCTTTTATAGACTCCAACAAGGAGGGCCCAAAGACAAGAATGTCCTTACATGACCAAAAGACCGAAATACCCTCACAGACTCCCTAAAGTACCAAAGAAACAAAATAACACAAAGTAAAGCGAACTAACACTAGATAACTCAACCCCGGGGTCATCTACAAGCATAAACTCGCAACGGAGGCGTGATATCCTCATCATTTCCCCGGGGGTAGAGAAACCTCAACTCCGTTGACTGGTGATGGAAGAAGTAGCGCACCAGAAGCTCTAACTCTAGGTGTCGCACTTCATCCTCGGTAATCCACAAATCCTCTAACTCGGATCTACCACTCCATTTGATCAAATAACAGCGAATCTCTCCATCTCGGGTAAAGACAATTTGATTATCCAAAATAGTATCAATGCATTCAGCTGTAGTGGGATTATTTGACAGAAAGTGGGGGTAGCTCTTATCCAAAGTGTCCAGAGGAGGCTCATCCATAAATGAATCATGTGGGGGAGTCAAAGAACCTCTTTAGGGAACTAGATCTTCAATATTAAATGTGGGACTGAAGCCAAAGTCAGGTGACAATTCCACCACATAAGCATTGGGATTGATGCTCTTTAGGATCTAAAAGGGCCTAACGCTATGCGCATGTAATTTCTTCACAGCTCCCAAGAGAAACTGTTCAGGTCGCAAACGGACCATGACATAGTCCCCAACATTGAACTCTCGACATCGCCTGTGAATATCAGCAAATTCTTTATATCTAGCATTGTTCTTCCTGATTTGTTTTCAGATCTCTTCTTGCAATGTATAAAAATGTGATGCAGACGTAGATACAGAATTTGACACTCTAAATGCATGGGAAGACATGGGTGAGATATATAGACTGTCCAAGTCTAAACCCGTGCACAACCTTGAATGGACCGAGACCAGTGATCTTGTTGACAAATGAGTTGCATGCAAATTCAACTGTCGGCAGGATCAAATCCCAATTTCTAAGGTTCTCCCCAATTAGACACCAAAGCAAATTCCCCAAACTCTAGTTAACCACCTCAATTTGCCCATCTATTTGTGGGTGAAAGGCAGTAGAGAATTGCAATTTTGTACCCAACTTGTGCCTCAGGATTTCCCAAAAGTAGTTCGTGAACTTCACATCCCTAATAGTCACCATTGTTTTAGGCAACCCGTGGAGCTTGACCACATTGTCAAAATAGAGTGTGACCACTCGAGAAGCATCACTAATTTTAGAACAAGGAATGAAGTGCGCCATCTTCAAGAATCGATCAACAACCATCAAAATTGAGTCATGCTTCTTCATGGCTTTAGGCAAGCCCAACACAAAATCCAAGTTCATGTCTTGCCATGGGTAGCTGGGAACAGGGAGGGGCATGTAAGGACCAGAAATCTACTTCCCTTGCTTGGCCAACTAAAAAGTGCAAAAGTGCCCCAGAGTCTTGGCAACATTTCTTTTTAAACTGGCCAATAAAATTGATGGTCAACAGTTTCAATAGTCTTTTTCTGGCCTTCTCAGACCAATCCTAGGATAGGACGGTGGCAGGCAAAGAGTAGATCGTCTTTGAAATCTTGTGGTGAAAGGAGTGGCTTTGTCCAGTGTATAATGAAATGCATACCACCTGGCCTGTAACACCCTAGAATTTTCTAAGAATTTTCAAGAATTAAAAACTATTTATTTACATTTAAAAAGGATAAATGGGCTATTAAATGAATTATGGGTTAATAGGAATTTAATTTAAAGGCCCTATAATAACTAAAGGGTTTAGCCCACTTAAATTAGGCCCACAAACTCAATCCCAAACCCCCTTGGACCAAGCCTATACTCTAGAACATCCTTGGGATAATTTCCCAAGTTAATAGGAGAATTAGGAGATAAAGGAGGATAAATAGAAGAGGAATTTGATTTTTATTCAAATTCTGGCACCCTGGCTAGTAGTGGTCTATCGCAAGACCGCTACTTCATGGAGGCAGTCCGAGCAAGACCGCTACCTACTTTCGACGATGCAACGACAAGAGCCGTGAAAAACTCACATTTCCTCCATCCTAAGCACCTTAAATCGAGTCTATCTAATGTGGGAAGTAATCTAGGACTCTTAGTGATCGATTCTACTCAAATATTCAGACTCTAAGTCATTCTAATCTCTCAAACCCTAGGCTAATCCTATAAATAGGTTTCAGCTTTGACTTGCGTGAACCCTAGTTTTGGCCCACCAAGTTAGGAGGTAAAATGGCGTTATTTCAGGTTGGTCTTTTAGAACTATTTGTTCCACTTACTATTGAATAACTCCTCTCCAAATTTCACGTTAGGAGATCCAGCCCTTAAGGAGTTAGAAGTCTCAGAAGTCGCGGGTTTGTTGCAGGGTGCATAGGAACAAGTGAGATTTCCTGAGGAAGATCAGCAGATTAGGAACCCTAATTAAGGTAATTTCAAGTTGTCTTTAGAAGTTTTTGTTCCCCTATATGTCTTCTTTTCACCCTCAAACTTTCATGAACACAGGTCAAGAGGGTAAGGAGAACGAGGGACGGGACGTTGCTGGTTTGGCAAAGGACGTGTAGGAACTAGGCCATTCTCCTAGTCCAAAATTCGAAGTCTAGAGCCTATTATAGAGATAGGTTATCTCATGGATGGCTAAATTAACTCGTTAGGAATAAAAGTTTTTTAATTTCTCATGATTTCATGCATTGTACATGGAGAATTTCATGGTTTATTATCACTGTGCATATAGGGTTATCACAACATGCATGAATCCTGGCCTTAAATAAGAAAATAATAATTTTAATTTAATTCACGTAAACCCATGCATCTCTATGACTTGATTTTCATTGAAGAATGTTTATCTTCTTGTCTAGCACATTTACATGCATTTATTTTCCTTAGGATAGGCCTTGCATGTCCTATTTTACTTCTATTTGCTACAGACGAGAAATGGTCTTCCTGAGACCGCCATCCTCATATAGCGGCCCTACGACTGACCGCTACCATCAGTATGCGGTCCTCATTTGACCACTATTTGGTTTCTATAGAGAGGGGCGGGCAATGCCACTGCCGTAGGGGCAATGCCCATGCTGGGCGAGCAAGTTGACGCCAGAGGGAAACCCCCTCTAACGATCTCCCTCTCAATGCTCCCTACCCCCACCCCCACCATCTCTCTCTCTCTCTCTCCCTCCATCTCCCTCTCTACTCTTTCTCTCTCCACCCATGTAGGGTTTAGGGTGAAGGGCATCCTAGTCGAAAGGGGAAGAGGAGTGCCTCTACAGCAGCGACCGCGACCCTCCAGTTCTGCACAGCGACAGGGAGTAAGAGGGGTGCCTCCGCAGCAGCGGGGAGGCCATGGAGACGGCCGGGAGGTCCACCACGCTCGCTGGAGGCCGATGGGCTCGACCCCTTCTCCTTAGTTCCCTTCTCCTGCTCCTCGCCTCTATGAGCCTTGCTCAGGTGGCTCGACGCACTTGGGCATCTCCCGCCACCAGCAGTGAGTAATGGATGACGTCTGGCGACGAGAGGGTGGACCGTGCCCACCGAACGATGGAATCGTGGAGGGACCTAAGGGAGTGCATCATGGGGAGGAAGAGCTCCGAGCAGAGGTCCCTGGTGTTCTCGACGCCAAGAGGGGAGGGAAGGGGAGGACGAGAGTTCTGATGGCGGGTTCTCAGGAGAGCAAGGGATGGAGGAGTCAGAGGTTGGAAGGGGTGACTAGGACGGCAAGGCTGCGGGCGGAGAGGTGGTGGGTGAGGTCGAGGAGGGGGATCGTGTGGCCCTGCATCGGGCAAGGGAACACCAGGATGTGCGGCGGTAGTGGCCCACCATCTTCGTCGGAGGCCATCTCTCTCTCTTTGCCCAAACGGTTTCCATATCATATTCCTCCGAATATTCATCTTGTGTGACCACTTGGAATCGCAGGGGTATAATTGAAAGAATATGGAGTCTATCAGGGGTATCTGGGGTAATATGCCAAAGGGAGGAAACACATGACAATATTGAAGTTTACAGGGGTACTATTGTTTAAAATGTATGTGTGAATACTCTCTGCATCCGCATTATATTATGCATGTTATATGTTTTTGAAGGGATTTGTATTTCCGTGGCTAGCGTTGGGGTTTTTTTTGCATATATGCCCCTATTAAAATAGTATTTGCATGAACATCTATCCTGCATTTGCATTTGTTGGTATACCCCTATTAGATGAAAATATTGTCATGCAGAACCAGATCGTAACCATCTGTCACAGTCCTATGACGAACAATTACGACAAGGTTCTACATGACAATATCTTTGTTTAATAAGGGTATTGTCGGCCATTTTTTTAAAACAGATATAAGATAGGCTCTTTTAGAAAAGAGACATGCCCCCCATATGTGGAGGTTCATTCCGTGGGTGCACATTGTATCAGACAATTTGGATTCGGGTGCTGGACCTCTCCTCACTGACCACAGTCAATGTTGATTTACATCGGCCTAACGTCCGAACACCTTTATTTAACTGTCAAAAAAATCCCAAAGTCTTCCCCCGAGGTTTGGGTTGAGGGCAGACTCACCATTCACTTCCTCAATGGTTTTCCTAAGCTTCTCATTTTCTTCAATTTGTTTCATGGACTTTTCATCATTTTGTTGTTCTTCTCTTAGGCATGCTAGTTCATCTTCAAGCAAAATGACTTTAGAGCTAAGCAATTCATTCTCATAAGATAGTGTTTCAATCTTGGAGGTTAATTCAACACATCTCGCACATGAAGATTCATTGACCATATTTTGTTCAGCCTTTTTCTTTAGCATTCTATTTTCAGACTTTAATTTCTTACATTTTTCATACAAGGCTTCATAGGCTATTTTTCATTGCTCACATGAGAGAGCCTCAGTTTCAGAACATACCTCATTGGAGTCTTCTTCATTCACCAAGAGACACAAATTTTTCACAAGTTCATCCAACTCATCTTCAGATTGGTCATCAGCGTCGTCTTCATCACTCCAAGTCGCCAACATAGCCTTGGGTTTCCTAAATTTTTCTTTCTTGAAATTTTTTTGAAGTTCGGGCCACTCACCACGTATGTGCCCTGGTTTTTGACATTCATAACAGATGACCTCTTCATTCTTGCTGTTTTCTCCCTTCTTGGCTATCATCTTCCTTGGTCCTTTTCTAACTGGAGCTCCTACTCTTCTAGATTTCTTAATGAATTTTTTGGCCCTTAGTGTTATCATGGCCACAAGCTCTTCGTCCTCACTATTTTAAGCAGATCCATCTTCATTGTCATCTGAACCTTGGAGGTTGGTCTTTAAGGCCATGCTTGTGATTAGCTTCTTTTTCTTGACGTCTTCCTCATTCCTTTTTATATTCAGCTCGTAGGTAATCAATGACCCTATGAGATTATCAAGCATCAGTGTACTAAGGTCCTTTGAGTCTTCAATGACCGTGGCTTTAGTATGCCACTGTGGTGAGAGGGACCTTAATACCATCCTGACAAGATCTTGGTTGGAGTATTCCTTCCCGAGTGCTTTCAATCCGTTGGTTATCTCCAACATTCTAGCAAACATCTCAGAAATGGTTTCGTCTGGCTTCATCATGAATAATTCATAGTCTCAGATGAGCAAATTTATTTTCGTCTCTTTCACTTCCGATGTTTCTTCATACATTAACCAGAGTTTGCTCCACATTTCCTGTGCGGAAGCACACATAGAGATTTGTGAGTACTCATTGGGGTGAATTACACATTGAATTATATTCATTACTTTGAAATTAGTGATACACTTCTTGATATGCTCTTCTCCCCATTCATCCTCTTTTTCAAGTAATTCATATGGACCTCTACTGATAACTTGTCAAACATCGAATTCCTGGGCCCTCAGAAATACATACATCTGATTCTTCCAATATGCGTAATTCGACCCATCAAAAAATGGAGGCCTATGAATCGAGTGCCCTTCGAGTATTATCCCTTTGTTTGCCATTCGCTTGGATCTTACTCTGTGACCGTAAGGTCAGTGTAACTAGAGACTAAAGCTCTGATATCAATTATTGTACCCAGGCGAATGGTAATCAAGAGGGAAGGGGTGAATATAATAAATTATCACGATAGTGACTGGCACGCCTAATCAATAAACAAATAAAGCAGATAAAAGATAAATGATTTAATAAAATCAAATAAAAATCGTTCCACCAAATTGTCACGTCCGGTGGGACTTAAACCTCCCTTCATCTCTTCGCCAAAGTAAAAGGCCCCGAGACCTCACAAAAAAAATAATAACTAACTGTCTGCACGTATCATTTTGCAGGAAATGATGACTGGCGGATTTGCTGGACTTGCTTTCGGCCCCCAAGTGGTCGCTACCCACGTGGAGCATGGGTACCTGGCGGTGCCCACTACTTTCGGAACTCTGCCACCAGTGGTGGGGTTCCCTAATTTTCTCAGAGTCACTTTCGTCGGCCTGTTGAGGATCAAGGAACAGGAAGCTGACAAGACTGTTGCGGCCAAGGCTATAGCCCCTACAAAGGCGAGCTGTCCACGGAGCACCACTCTGTCTCGCCATACTATCTCATGCTTTGTCCACCACGTGGACTACCATGCTGACCCCGCCAGTGAGAAGGCGTCTGGGGGCAAGAAGAAGAAGAATCAAAGAAGTAAGGGCTTTTACTCCTAGCATAATATTTAAGTTATTCATGAGATAACCTATCTCTGGGTTGGGCTCGAAACTCTGAATTTCTAACAGGAAGAAGACCCTAGTTTCTGCACGTCCTACGTGGAAGCCCCAACATCCAGTGGCTCTATCTCCTTATCCTCTCATCCTAAATTCATGAAATTTGGAGGGTGAGGAGAAGATATGAAGAGGAACAACAAATTTCAAAGGACGGACATGAAATTACCTCTGCTAGGGCTTCTAATCCTCAGGTCTTTGTTGGACAGGCATATTAATTCCTGTGTGTGTTGCAGAGAACTAGCAACTTGCAGAGCTTGTAACTCTCCCATGGCGTGATCTCCTAGCACGAGATTTGGAAAGGAGTTAGACAAAACTAAGGGGAACAAAATATTCTAGAGAACTAACTTGACATAATGTCTCCTTACCTTCGATCCACGTGCTCCAAAACTAGGGTTCGCGTAGGTCAAACATGTGACCTATTTATAGGGTTTGGCCTAGGGCTGAGCATTAGATCGAATTAGAAGTCCTAAATGGAGTCAATTCGGTCCCTAAGAGTCCTAGACTATGTTAGCATGCCAGATAGCATCGATCCAAGGTGATTGGAGTGCTGAAAATCTAAACTTTTCACACCTCTCTCTATCCCGTGTTCGGAAGTATATTGCGGTCTCCTGAGGACCGCCACCTGACAGTCGCGTTTGTGCGACTGACCGCCTTCTAGCAGGGAGCCGAAATTTGTATTTTAGTCAAATTCTTCTTAATTTTATCCCCTATTTATCTCTTAAGGAGGGGGAATTATCCTAAGGACGTTTCTAGAGTGTGGGCTTGGGCCTAAGGTCACAGAATTAAGTTTATGGGTCTTGTTTAAGTGGGCCTAATTAATTAGTTATTATTTGAGCTTTCATTAATTTAATTAACCCAAAATTTATTTAATAACGTTACCTAGTCTCGGAATGAATATCTACACGGAGGACTCTCTAAGCTCGGGAGAGGTTTTCCTGCATAACAGTTTCGAGCGACCGAAAGTTACCGAGGAAATCTTCTTGAAAGAGTGTTAGGATAGGAGCGATACTTGACAACTTTGACTATCATAAGGGGTTGATCCTTATCCAGAGGAGGACAACTCCACATTAGACATTCTCCGCTTGGACCTATGGAAGATCTATATAGGCCGGGCTCCTATATGATATAACCATTGGCAGACTTTTAGATCAAAGGACGAGGAGAGATTAAGATAAGGGTGAAGAGTCTCACACCGGTAAGAGTTCTTACTTGAGAAATATGACTCCTAATCTAATCTCCCCTCTATCTACTCTCAACGTTCTCCCTCCAAGAAGATCATCACGTATTACTCGTGTCATACCCCTAACTGGTGAAGAGTGATCTTGTATCCTCAAATCTCTCGTTTCTCTTACTTTCAGTACTTATCCATTGCTGACTTAAATATCAGAGTATTTTTCTTAGGATCTCCATCCCAAACTCTTTGATCTTTGGCCTTTCTTGTAGACCCACTCTAGAGGAATCTTGACGTGATCATATTTTCAATTTTATCTTTTTAACATCCAACGATCTACATCCGGGTACGAGATCGACCCTTTTCGGTACGTATTTCCTCTCCCTACCCATTCTTCTGTGCCCCATCTTTCTTCACTTATAAATACTATTTCTCCGGATTACAGCTTTGACAATAATTGCATCGTCTAGGTAAAAATCGTTTCTGCATATCAGTCAGAAATGCCCCCCCCCCTTTTTCCCCTCTACAGGAACTCACTAAAAGATGCCTATCTTCACCTGCCGGGTCATCCAAGTGATCCCTTCACACGAAAACCCGGAAGCCGACGATGCCACTGCACTGCACAAGCAAGAGGGACGACGCCCTCCGGTGGTGGCTGCACCAGGCAAGGACCGTCTGGGCCGAGCAGCGAGCAGCGAGCAGCCATCATGGCCCCCGGCCGTAGCACCGGAAAAGGACCACCGCTCCCTGGCCCATGAGCACCTCTTGTCCTCGATAATGGCTACAGTCCCCCTTCCCTCCCCTGTAGCTTCTCAGTTGCTCACTCGATGCCCTCCCTCGTCCGATTCGGAAACCAGGTTCTGACCAAATCAGAGCGGGGGCCCCAACTCCACTGTTGTTCAATTTAGGAGCCTCCCGTACCTCGGGACCATGATGACCCCTTACCTCTGACCCCCGATCCTCTCAATGGATGAGAGGACCGGACTCCAACAGTATCCGATAGGAGAAATCTTAACCTCTCCAACCGCTTCCTTTCATTTATTTTTAGAGATTTTTACGTATATACTCTCCTGTAAAATTTAATTTTATCAAATATATCTTTCATCGGAATATATTATCACGAAGATTCTCAAAATATGAATACTATTATGATTATGTCCTCGTCGTAAATTCCGTATATTTAACCCGAGTTAAATATGAGTTAAAAAAATTATATTCAAGGATCATCCAGGGAATTGGGATCTCATTCTACCCCAGGCTAAGTTTGCATATAACAACTTAGTCAACAAAACCATAGGGATGAGTCTATTCACAGCTGTGCATAGGAACAAACTGAGGAAGCCCACAGATCTCATTCCCCTTCCCTAGCATGCTAGAGTGTCTATTTCTGCTGAGTCATTTGCTCAACACATTAGGGAGTTGCATGAAGAGATACGCAAGCACATCAGCAAGAAAAATGAGACTTACAAAAGGCAGGTTGATTCTCATCGACGCCGCCAAGAATTTCATGTGGGTGATTCTGTGATGGTGAGGACCGAGAGGCTCTTACCGGGAGCTGCCTCAAAATTGAGGCCTCTTAGGGCTAGTCCCTTCTAGGTTCTGAGGCACATTGGCACTAATGCCTATAAGTTAGACCTTCCCGAGGAGTATGGAGTGAGCCTCACATTCAATGTTGCAGACCTGGTGCCATATAAGTGTTCCCCGGTAGTACCTAGTGAGGATATTGAGCCCATCCCCTCCGTTGAGAGAGCACCAAGCTTTGAGAGAAACCCATTAGGCCGGGGAGCCCAGCGTGAGCAAATTGGGCAAATATTAGATGAACAGGTCACTACCACCAGGACCAAGGTGTATGAGCACTATCTCGTCAGGTGAAAAGATTGGCCTCCTTCGGAGGACTCGTGGGTGAGTTGGGAAGATCTCCAACAGCTGGATCCCGACCTTCTGGAGTAGTATCACATCAAGATGGACCCCTACTAGATAGAGTCGAGCTCTTCACGGCCCAGGGGATTTGATGGAGGCATCACCCATGACTCCCTCTGGCTCGGGTCGTCACTCCACCCCGGAGTTGTGTGAGCTCAGGTATCACTCTATGTGGGTTCAATTATCCATTTTGAGCTTTTCATTTGAGTCATTTTGATGTATTTTTCCTTTCATTTGAGTCATTTCCCAAGGTCTTAGAGTTACTTCCCTATGTTTGAGTCATTTCCCCCCTTGGTTTGCGTATTGGACAGCATTGGTCATTACATGTAAAGCCAGGGGCAGTTCTGTCATGTAAGAGGTTGGGTCCCTATAAAGAGAACCCCACCCCCCATTTGAGAAAGCTAATGAGAATTGAATGAATTAAGTTCTAGAAATCTGTGTTTTATTGGTGAGAGGCCAAGTGTGAGTGGGTGAGAAATCTTGGGTGAGAAGCCCCCCCTTCCCCCTCTCTCTTTCTCTCTCTCTCCCTCTAGGGGCGGACCTCCCTCTCTCTCCTCCACCCTCTCTCTCTTGGCCACAGCCCCCCCTCTCTCATCCCCCTCCCGGCCTCCAGCGAGGTTCTAGAGATGATCAACAGAACGAAGAATATTCCTCGAGTACTCGATTGATCCAGTACAGTAGAATCGGCATCTGGTGGGGGAAGGGGGCGATCCCACTCCACTCCCGGGGCTAAAAGGGATGATTTATTACCGCATGCATATCATAAAAATTTAACGACTTATGTCCAACGAAAAAAATTCACCTCGATAAATAAAATGTTAGTGCTCGGTGTCGATTCTCATCACTTTCTCATAGTAGAGAATAATATCCTGAAAGTTTCCCGAGGTGCGTTGATTATGACGAGAGGGAAGTTGATTGGTGGTTGTTGGCACCCAGAATATGATCAATGCCAATCACGCCTGAACGATAAAAAGAATGCGGCCCGCCAAAGTGCAAAAGTCGAAGAAAATCAATACTCAAGGGTCCTCTCGGACTGTTGAAGTCTCAGGCCACCCGACGAGAGCGTCAAGGACTCCACCTCAAGAGGGTCAGAAGAAATCTACAACAAACCAGCAGTGCCATTCGGCTTTCCCAACAAACTGGTATCGACTCGGTCATGTCGAACAAACCCCATCCGCCGTTCGATCAGGAAGAGAATGTACTTGGTGATCCACCACCTAATAAGAAACCCTCCTGAGATGAAGGAACATCTCTGGCCCCTCAGAACAAAGTGCTGAAGGCCGTATCAGCGGAAGACCCGAGTAACTCGGCACGAGTATGTCTTCTTACCGGGCTAGGCTGTTAGTGACCAAATAGCTGTCCAGTCAGGGCAAAAGCAACCCGGGTAGTGATCCACTCCTTGGGAATGTTACAAGCACAAATGAAGCCTGTCCGGTAGCACAGATCATAGTGCCGAAGGTCATGTCAGTAGGAAACCTGAGTGTCTAAACTAAGGGCACGGACGGCGCCGGAATTGGTCGGTCAGTGGTCTGAAGGCTTTCTCGATGTTTCTCATGATGGTTCCATAGGGTCACGATAAGATAAGAGGCCAAGTTGACTCCCAGATTCAGTCCGAGACCCACAGGCCGACTCTGGCCCCAACAAGCACGAAAAGGGGCTAAACCGATGCACCCTTTATCTGGCTCCCCCACTTTCTCCGGCGCCCTCCAAATTCGGCGCACAAAAGAGCAAGGTCAAGGCCCTTAACCGGTGTGCTCACCCCCCACACTGAGTGAAGACACGTCGATTAAGCCTATAAGAAGAGGGCTTTCGCTGAAGATAGGCGTGAAGGGAGACAGAGGAGGAGAGAGAAGAAGTTTGGGGAAGAAGAAACCTTACCTGGAGAGAGATACCAGTTTGAGAGGCCATCATCCCGTCCAGAGCTGCTCGCACAGTGAAGAGAAAACCCATTTCCTTTGGTGTTCTATTTTTCATCTGCGAAAGAGTAGGTAGGTTTCATGGAGAGTCTGCATCTCCTGCTTCCCTCTCTTCAAATTCTCTACAACTGGCCATGTAAAGGATGATGATATGAGCCCATCGCCGTCCGTTTTGCTGTTTGATTTTCCCTTTCTTGTATACGTGCATCTTCTGCCTCTGTATTTGTTCGAAATGAGAATGTATGAATGGTGGCCGGTGTAGGTTTCGGAGGATCATCATTTGAAGGGGATTGTGCGTTGGTATCTCCTCCACCTTCCGAGCTGGATCTTGGTACCTACAAAGAATAATTTCAAAGTATTAAGTTTATAAGTGATCGCCAGAGGTGTTTACCTAAACCTCATAGGGATAGCTGAGGGGGAGACTTCTCTGAATTTATGGTCCCTTCACAGGATTTTTGGCTTGCTTGTAGTTGGGGAGGGATATAAGGAGACAATGTTGGATGATCTTCACCAGAGCCACACTTGCGGGTTGAGTCACTACCACATGCCACATAGTTAATGATATCTGCTGAAGACTTGGCGGGACTTAGCCTAGGCTAGTGGAGACATGTTGAGGTGCACTAAGAGGGTGACTCTGCATGCTTTGGTTCATCGTTTCTACAATGGGCCTTTCTGTTTCTACAATGAGTTTGCCAGAGATCAGACCCCTTGTGAGGAGTACAAGCAAATAGAGTTCCATTTTTGGACCTACTCCTGATATATTTATGTATTGAGAGAAGGATGGAACCCTCATCGCTTTCCTGATATGACATATCTGGTGGCAAATCTGGCGTACTGGCTTGCAACCTTCTTAGTTCCCCATGGCAAGGATGGGATATTACGGGTAGATCTATTGTTGCTCGCATTCTTGCTGGCAGAGGGCATGAGGTTGGCACTAGCTCTAGCAGCATTGGCCAACATTTACTAGGGGTTTGGTGCACTAGCAAGGCATTCGACATCCCAGACGAAGCATATATTAATGCCCATTCACTATCTGAGTGTCTGGGTAGATCTTCTATTTCCCAACTTTGTGACGCGGGTCGAGGTGACAAATCGCACAGCACCCTTGATATTCGGCTTCATGAATTAGTCTGATAAAGATGTGTAGAGTTACCTGGAGGATGTGAGATGAGCTCTCTCCTTCCTCCCTTGCAGAGGGGACAGAGGTTTACCCTTCGACTGTTGTTCGAGGGGCTTCAGGCCAGTAGTTGTACAGACAGAGATGGGGCCATCCCACACCTTACAGGGGTACCAGGGACCCCCAGACTTGGTCTTTGCAGAGTGGGTGTACAACACCCAGTTGACTGTGTTAGCTCAACACCAATGCAGTACGACAGTTTTGGAGCCTTATTATTCACATCATTTTGTAAGAAATTTTGGATATGATCAGGCCATCAAACTGAGTCTGGAGTTTCCTTTGCCGAGCTAGGTGTACAAGGGGAAGGACACCCATTTTGTTGTTGCAACATAGTGGGACTTCACAAACCGGGGTGGACCAGTGGGCCTATCGATTCCCAAGTTAGCTTGCTAGGGACATTTTGATATTACGCCCGCTGTTGGTTTGAGCGCAGTAGTTTAATTTGCTAGAAGGGTCAGGCACTGAGGAAGGTAAAGGAGCAATTGCTGCTACGAGAGGAACTACCACCTATCCATCTGGACGCTAGACTTTTGAGAGGATGATTCTCCCGGATCAGCCAGGAGATCGAGCGAATTGCCAACTAGTGGCAAGGAGGTGGCCTTGCATCCCTAGGAGACAGGGTTCCTCGCGGTCGATCCACCCTTCAACTGACCAGTCCCGCCGATGGAACTAGTTCCTCGCGGTCGATCCACCCTTTAACTGACCAGTCCCGCTGACGGAACTAGTTCCTCGCGGTCGATATAATAAAAGCATCATTTCTTATCTATCTTTGTCTTAGAATTAAATTTGTACATGCTCTGATGACACGAATGATTCGACTCGCTCACGTCTCGATATTCCGCGTTTGGGGCGTGACAGTCTTTGTGATATCAGAGCCTAGGTTACATAAAACCTAGGATTCTTAAAACTTAGGTTAGATTTTCTCTCAACATGGGTCAAAATCTAGAAATTTGGATTGGTTCTTAACCTTCCTGGTAAGATTGGGTAGAACCACAAGTTAAGTTATAATGAAAATGATTTGAAAATGATTCACCAAGGAATTAAAATAAATAAATGAATAAAATAATTAAACCTTGTAATTGTGGTTGCATGTTAATTCTCACAAATGGCCATCGAGAGAGATCAATGGCGCGAGATGCAATGCACCGTTCAAGGTTTAACCCAAGCCCTCCAATAGGTTGCTCAGAGAGGAGCTAACCGAGGAGTGGGAGATTTACATAGAAATTTTCGGAGCATGAACCCTCCCAAGTTCGCAGGGTCTACGGATCCGGATGAGGCCAAACATTAGGTTAAGGAGATCGAGAGGATATTTCGAGTCATGCAATGTGTCGACGAGGAGAAGATCTTACTTGCTACTTTCCAACTGGAAAGAGATGCACGTGCCTGATGGGAATCGGTCGAAGCTAATTTACCGCACGACCAAGTATTATGGGAAGAGTTCATAGAGCACTTTAATAGTAAATATCTCTCCGACTGAGTGCAAGAAAGGAAGGTCGCCGAATTTTCCGCATTGAAGTAAAGGGGTTTATCGGTGGCAGAATATGAAGCACAATTCTCAAAATTATCTTGGTACGCTCCACATCTCGTGGGTACCGACAAAATGAAAGCAAGGAGGTTTCTCAACGGCTTAAGGCAGTAATATATTACTCAACTCGTCCCGATAGATATTTAATTTATTCCGATGCGGTGCGAAGAGCACAACTCTTGGAAGATGCAACGGAGTTGTCGGATTGCATCCGAGGAAGAGAAGCCAAGAGAGAGCAAGTTACAGGGTCCGAAAGTTTCAAACCTTCCTTTGGGAAGAAAAGACCCTATGATAACCGTAACTTCAATAAAGACAGACGTAATTTCAACAAGGGTGGATGTAACTTTCAAGGGGACAAGAAGCTGAGGACATTCGACAAGTAAATTGTTCCTATATCAGTAACATCAAAGGAATTATGTAAAGTTTACGAGAAGCTCGGACACAAAGCTGAGGAATGCTGGAGAAAGCTCGGCGCATGTCTTCGATGCGGGAGTCGGGAGCATAGGATCCTGAATTGCCCTCTTCTCAACGAACAAGCTCCACCACTAGTAAAGCTTCCTCTTATTGCCAAAAAGTAAGGAAGACTCCAAGCTCTTATGGATGCGGAACCTACCGAAGAAGGAGGTGTCATGGAAGGTACTCTTTCTATGTACTCAAAGCCTGCCTCTGTCTTATTTGACACCGGAGCTATGCATTCATTCATATCTAGAAGTTTTACTGGTCTTTTACCTATGAAGCCTATTCCATTAGATTCTAAACTCACTATCACTACACCTATTGGAATGGGAACAGGGATTAAACATTTTTATCCTACTAGTGAAATTCTAATTAGCGATCATAACTTACCCGCTAAGTTAGTATGCATGGAGATGGAAGGATATGATGTTATTTTGGGTGCCGATTGGCTATCTACTCATAGAGTTAGTGTCAATTGCAAGTTGGGTACGGTAACTTTTATGGGTTACCCCAACCTCATATTTTCTGGTATCAGGCATTCTAAACACTTGTCTCTCATTTCGGCCATGTTGACACTCAAAATATGATGACCGGTGATCAAGCCACAAAGGTAAATGACATGGCTTACGGGAGCACGGGAGCCGAAGAAAGGCAGACCGCTAAAGCTTCTCAAGCTGCCAGAGTTTCGAGCCACCTGCGATGAGTGTCGGGGACTTCACCTCAGGAAGGCCAACATGACTCCACCACCAATCGACAGTGCGACCAAGCCTGCCCAATGATCCGGTGTCGACTCTATCACGCCGCTACCCTACGCCGCCACCCGACCAAGGACGGTGATCTACCTGGTGGCTTCCCGCCCCAATGAAGACTCTCCTGAGGAAGAAGAGTGCCATCGGCCCTTCACAACGGGAAGCTGGAGGCTCTGGCAGTAGAAGGACCTAGACACCCGACATGGGTCCGGCTTCTTACAAAGGTGGGTCTGTCAGAGGCCAAATGACTGCCGGTCGAGGCGGAATATCATCCCACACGGGAGCTCTGAGCACGAGTCGGACTGAGCCAGAAGCACAAGTCATGGTGCTGAAGGTCGTGTCAGCGGAAGACCAGCATGCTCGAACCAAATACACACGAAGCCCGTACCACGGCCGTACAGCAAATCGAGAGCTTCGTCAACACCCTGCCAAGGTCTTTTAGGAGCCGTGGCATGAAAAATCGTGAACGGTGACTGTCGAAATCATTCCCGGACTCATCGGCTGACATTCGGTGAGCGAATGAAGCGGAGACGGCCCCACGATCCAACGGCATGCCGTTGACATGGCGCCCCCTTTCCGGCAAGCAAAAAGGCCAAGAGGGGGGGAAGTGTTCCCGGTGCGGTCTCCCTGGCGCGCCCTTTATGGCGCCGGGGAACTGGCTTCTATAAAAAAGGCTTTTGGCCGAAGAAGAGAGAGGGAGGGCAATTGGAGAGAACAACACAGAAGGGAAATCGAGAGGAGAAGGCCACCAATCCAAATAGAGAGTTCGAGGATTTCCTTGAGGAAAAAGCCTCTCTTCTGAGCATCTCCACCGCTGCCGTGACCCTCTATTCTGCACGAACCCCCCCGGTGCCGGAGAAGATCTTCTGCTCTCTTGTTTACTTAGGTGGGTCGCCATGGCTTGCCCGCTGCAACCCCCTCTTTTGGTCTGATTTTCTTCTTTACCATAATGTAAGTGAGCAGGGAGGGGCGATGATACGAGCCGTTCCCCCCCTCTCATAGTTCTTGGGCATTTTATCCTCCCCTGTAATCTTCCTTTCTGATTAGTGTAATTGACGATCGAGCGACAACGCCGACGTCTATATCATAAATCTGTATTTTCTCTTTTTACTTCTGGAATAAATGAAGTGTGCGAGTGCACCAATGGCATTGCGTGGACTAACATTGTTCCCGTTTCTACATCGTTTCTTCTTCTCCCCTCCCTGCGTGTTGTCCCTGCAACCATTGAATCGGCGCCACGCTACAGTGCCGGTGCCGGAATGAGTAACATGTCATCTTCCCCGGCCTGTGCAATCGACCGATTCCTTGTATACACGTTAGTCAGATTTGCTTCCCCGGCACCGAATGTGCCCCTGCGACTCCGTGGGCTACAGTAACTACCCCTTTTCCTAGGGTTACTCTTCTAACAATATATGCTGTGCTTTCCTGCCTGTTCATTCTGTGGGTTTGGTGATTGGGGGGCATACCGGTGTATGTACCCTTCATCATCACCTTTCGAAGTCCACACCCCACTGCCCTCTTCACATCACTCGATTGTTCAAAGGGAGTTGGGGTTGTCATCTTCGGAATACAAAGGTCCACCTTTTAAAGATCATGGGGCATCTGTGGGGTTTGCATCCCGGGACTACGACCCCTTTCTGTGGATGACAAATCTCTCACCTTGTGACTATCAGGCGATGAACTCTACAAATGTTGATTCGTCACCTAACTGAGCATATTCTAAGCTAAGTACTCCCTTTGTCCCGTTGTAAGTCAAAGCTTGAGGCTCAATCTGTGCTGTCGATCTTACTCCGATACCCTGGGGAAAGGGGAACATTCCTCATATTCCATTCTAATCATTCTGCCTGCAGGGATTCGTCCATCAATGACGAGTTTCCTATGGACTAATGAATGAATATCAAATGGGATTAATGTGCACTTGAGTCTATCCGTTAAATCTAGAGATGATGTTCCTCGAGCTGTTCACATTTGTTTAGTTTGGTGCAAACTCAGTTTGGAAAACAAATAAAGGTGTTCATGAATCCTAATGCTAAGGAGTTCTTTGCAAGAAGCCTGAACACATTTATGGAGGATGAGGGAATTATTCATGAATCCTCCTATCCCTACACTCCATAATAAAATAGAGTTGCTAAGAGAAAAAATAGGCACCTTATGGAGAGCCTGAGCTTTTCTCTGTCAACACAACCTACCAAAAAGATTCTAGGTTGACACAGTTCCTACAGCAGCCTATCTCATCAATGATATGCCATCCAGAGTTCTTGGCTTCCGCGGTCTTGTGAGAATTCTTCAACCTAAACACCCCATCTTTCTTTTGACTAGGGTGTTTGGTGTCTATATTTTATTCATGTTCTAGGTCCAGAAGGCTCCAAACTTCATCCTAAATCTATCAAAGGTATCTTTCGAGGCTATTCTCTTACCCAAAGGTGATGTAAGTGTTTGGATCCCACAACAGGGAAGAGATATGTTCGGAAGGGTGTTACCTTCTTTGAGTCTCAATCTTATTTCCAGCCCAAAGCTTTGTCCAAAGGGAAGACATTTGATATCTCTACAAGCACAAATCATTTGGCTTCTCACTTCACTCCTTGTTGCATCATTCCCAATTCCTCTACCCCTGACACTCTTCTCCAAGACGACATTGCCACAAGTGGTGAAGATGGCAAGGTTCACAAAACTGGCTCTGGTTCTAGAACCGGTCAGGGCCAGTTCCAGTTCTGAAACCGGGACCGGCCAATTCAAGGATTTTGGGTCCGGTTCACCCTATGCATTTAAATATGAGTCTAAAAATTGAAAAAATGTTAAAAATTTAGAAAATTTAGGAAAATTTTATGGAATGCAATATCATACATGATCGAACAGAATCAACAATTTAACTGATATATTTGAAAATTAGAACCATAGAACACTTCATTTCTTCACTACTAATGCATTGACACAAGTTGTGAAGATGGCATTGATGGCCAGGGGCAAACGGCAATGGTGACTGACGGGTAGCGACAGCAATGGCAATGGCAACAGCAGTAGGTAAGACACAAGTGGAGAAGACGGCATCAGTGGCTCTTCTTCTTCTTCTTCTTCTTCTTCTTCTTTCTCGGAGGAACAGTAAAACTGAGGAATAAACAATATCGAGTACTGTTCATTCCTCAGTTTTATTGTTCATTCAAGAGGACTGAACAGTATCAGGTTCATTTTTCTTAATTTATGGGATGGGGATCATGCCGGATCGACATATCCAGAGATGATCCCGGCCAATCCAGTCCATGAATCAAGACCAGGGGTATCGGGATTAGATCGGCCGGACCCAAATCAGATCAGATCAACCAATCTAGGATGATCCGATCCAATCCTTCCATGGTGGGGGGGGGGGGGGGGGGGGGGGGGGGGGGGGGGGGGGGGGGGGGGGGGGGGGGGGGGGGGGGGGGGGGGGGTATAAATATATACAATTCCATTCCAAAGGGCAGATGAACCTCGAACTCTGGTTTAACAAGAAAATACATTGTCCAAAGTTACAAATTGACAATTAAATGTCCACTGAATGGTTCAAAGCATGACCTGACAAATGTCACATCTTATTTCAAACTTTACATGGAAGCCAAGTTTGCTTCTGTTAAATCTAAAGATGAAACTGGCACACATTCTAGAGCCAGAAAAAAGGATTATCCTTGAGTGCTATCATCATATATCAAAAGCATGCATGCAACATGCCAGAGGTCATCCCAATTTTAGAATGGGCATGCAAATGCACAACAGGAGAGCAATTAAGTTCCGCAAGAACTTTATCAGATCTCCTACCTGAAGTAATAAAAGCTCATGCGAAGTGCCCTAGATTTAAGGCCCATCATCTTCTCCTATTAGATAGGTCTTTAGGAAACCTACTGAAACTCTCATAGTACACGCCAAAGGAAGCTTTTCAATTTTAAAGGGGACAAAGAAAAAAGAAAGTGTTACTAAAACATTGATGAGACTGACGATTTCTCTTCGGAGGAAGTGCAGTGTTTTATAGGCATGGCAAAGGTGTTTTTTTATATATTTTGGTGTGTGTGTGCGCGCGCATGTGTGTGCAGTAGGGCAGGAGCTGGGCGTTTCGACCTCCCACATCACCACAACCAAAGTGGCACCCCTGAAGAAAATGCCAACAATAAACCATTAATCTTACTCTGCCTAATATGGACCACATCCTACAGCAGCACAATAGAAGAGAAGGTTGGAGAGACAGATCTACCCAAGAACTGATAGGCCAGAACACCTCCACAGGCCCTAGGTCACTGGCAATGCTTATTCTCTTTCTCTCCCATTACCGTCATGACAAGAAGTGACTTGACCAAACTCTGCCCTTCAACAATAGGGCATAGCCCCAATTTCAACAATATCCATGCAAACTATGTAATGTGTAAAGGGTACATTTTTTACTATTCTATCAATTTCAAATTTTCAAACAATGTAAATCCAGCAACCTGAAGCAATTATATAAGCTGATTTTTCAATTATATGTAAACAAATGAGTTTTAAAAAGACAGATCGTATGTAATGTACAAACTCTTGTAATTCCAACAATTCTACAATTTTCTAAACACCATAATCTAAGATTATAGTAGCAAAGAACTTGGGGAGAAAGGGAATGGTGGGTTGGGCAAGTCAGTCTCCAGAGGTCGCCTCTGAGGCTAACCATGTATCGCTCGGAGGCGGCGGCACCAAACCGGGCTTCCCCAGCATACCCCCGAGTAGGGGAGATGCTAGAACCATAGACGGAGGCAAGGCAGACCAGATCTACTTCCATTGCCAGAAACAAGGCCACATGCAGCGGCTCTGCAGGGCATGGGTGGGAAGGGCCCAATGACTATAGGGGTTGAGGCAAGGATGGCAGATCGGTTTCGGTACCGGTTTCGGCCGGTACCGAAACCGATACGTACCGGTTTCGGTATCGGTTTCGGTTTCGGCCGAAAACACAAAAAAAATAAAACCTATCTCTGATTTCCTGGCGGTCCTATTATGGACCGTCTGAGTTTCCCTAGCGGTCCTATTTTGGACTGCCTGGTCCTCTAGCGGTCACTGAAACTACCACTAGGCACCCAGTGAATAGGCATTGTCTTCCCCGTTTCCCCATTCTTTGGAAATGGCAAAAAGGCCTCTACAGTCATTCCATTCCCCTCCATTTCACATGCATGCATGATCTAAAAAGATTAAAAATGGAATTTTTGAGACCATCGGCCTACCTCAGATGAACGGTGTTTGGTCGTCACCGTCGGAGCTTCCTTATCTGCCTGGACCTCTTCTTCATCCTCTCCAGCCTCTTCAGTACCTTCCACGATTGGAGGAGGGGCTTCCCCCTCTGTTTGAGCCACCGTCGGTCTTTGTTCTTCCTCTAGTGGGTTCGTTGCCGCCGGAGAGGGTTCATCTTCGTCTAAATGCCATTGAAGGCCCTTGATCGCCCTTCTCTTCACCATCTCAGTGAATGGAGCGCGGTGGTCAGTGGTGAGGAGTCGTCGGGATAGTCGCCGGAGCGCTCGGTTTAGGGGGGTGCTCGGGTTGGTTTGAATGCGTGAATGGGGGAATGAATGTTTGGTTGTTTTTTTTTGAACGCCCAGGAAAATTGGCTGTCTATCGTTAGACCGGTAAGACCCATTTGGCAGTCCTACCTTCGACCATTTCTTATCTGGATCACCCTCCTCGAAGGATGTGAACTGGCATCCTTTAGCGGTTCATTTATAGACCGTTAGTGGTTCTCTAGTGGTTGTTCTTTAGACCGTTTGTGGCTTGAATTGATTAATGAAGTTGCAATATCTTATTTATTCATTACATGCTTCATTGATATATTTTGTGCCTCATTTTATGCTTCATGATTATTTTGTGAATATAATTGTTGATGGCTAACCCTTCTTATTTGGTGAAAATCATGAAAGTCATCACATTTCACCTCTCGCCAGGCAGGTAAGCCAGGTAAGTATCTCGATTCCCTAATCCCTTTATGCATTACTATAGGGTATCTATGATATATTATCTCGAGAACTGGCTGGCCATTCATGTGTTCTGGGATCTGATGTTCCCCTTTAATAAAAATGATGATGATCTAGGTGCACATGTTTAATCATTGGATAGGCCGTTACGTTGGAAAGGCTGGGGAATGATGGTTCTATCTTGCACGCCGTGGTTGCAGGTGGTGTCCTGTCCCTGGTTCGTCTGGTCTAGCAATACTATTCTCGAGTATCTTCCTATTTTATTTTTCTTTTCATTCATTTTGATGATTTTTTTTTCTTTAGCCCAGCATGCATCATGCGCATCTTTAAGCATTCATGAGCCCTCATCTCTCCAAGATGTCTTAGTAATGGTGGATAATTGTATCCATGGTCTCGAGTAAGGAGAGTCATTCCACTCTGAGTTGGAAGGTTTCCTTCGATCTATTTGCTCGGTTTGGTTAGCTTAGGATTCCTATTTGGAGCTAGTTAATCATCTCTTTAATAAAACATAAAATATAAAAAATATATAAATAATAATAATAATAATAAATAAACATATAGATAAATAATAAATAAACAAATAAATAAGTTTAAAATATGTGCCCGAAGGTAATTTGCTATGGAACATCATTCGCATTCCTACCCCTCTTAATTTGAACCCCCAATAAATGCATCAAAAAAGAGAAATAAAAGAAATAATATAATAAAAAAATATAATAAGATATACATTCTGGTGTGTTTTTGTGGACTTCTCATCTCCCTCGTACCCCGCAAGGGGAAAATACACCTGAAGTCTCAGCAACTGTGCATGCACTCCAGGGGCCGTCCCCATCATGGCCATGGCTCAGTTCGCTCAAGACCAAAAGTCTCTCCTTTCTCAAAATCATGCCGATGTATGAGCTCGGTTTCTTCTTAAGCCTGACCCCTGTTGATTGAATAATGCCACCGCATCATGCACTCCCCTATATGATAACCTGCTTTGCATGATGAATATTGTCATCATATATTTTCTCCTCAGCCCCAAAGGCCCTCAATCTCTGGTGATTAATCAAGGGTTTTCCTCCTTCCCGGAGGATATAATTAACGCCATAGCCTTTATGGTATGGTGGACTTCTGGTCCCGACCTGAATCCCACTTTCGTCTGACCACATCAGATCGAGTGCACGATAAGTTTGTCACTCCGGTGACTGACACGCCTACAAATAAATAATAATAATACTAATAATAATTAAAAGCATATCACCAAGTTGGCACGCCCGGTGGGACCGAGTCTCCCTTCATCTTTTCGCCAAGATTGAGGGCCCCCAAAGCCCTTTATTAAAAACTGACAATTTGTTTCTTGCCATCTGCAGGAAACATTATGACGACTGGACTAACTACTCTTACTTTCGGTCTGCAAGTCGTGGCTGCTCATGCCACCAAAGGGTACTTGGCAGTGCCTATTCCCTTCGGAAGCTTCCAGCCGGTGGTCGGATTCCCAAACTTTCTGGGGGTCACCTTCACCAACATCATCGAGGTTGCTGTCATAGAACCTGCTACTCCTGTTACTACCAAAGAACCATTGGCCCGCCAAGCTGGGGGCTAAAGCTGCCAAGCCTCGCTGGGAGGTCAAACTCAGATGGTGGGCTGCATGGTACATCATGTGGTTTATGCTGCCCACCCAACCCATGCCAACCAGTCCGAGAGGGGCCAAAGAAGGAACTCCCAGAGGAAGGCGCCTGTTCCTATTTCTAGATGTCTCTCAGCTTCAGGGAAGTCTTGTTGTGCCCCTACAGTCATTAGTATATCATGGTTTTGATAATGGCTAACACTATAAGTCATTGATGATTTCCTACTCTGGTATGATTAAATTACTTGATGGTTTGTTCATGACAGGTAAGCCTATGAACGGGCAAGAAATGGAGTTGAGAAGGTAAAAGTGAAATCCTAATGATCGCGCCTAAGCAAGAATGGAAATCTATTCAAGAAGCAAATGACTGGACTACTATCAGAAGATCAAGTTGGTTTTCAATAATGTCAGCTGATGCCGACCGATCACATTTAGCGAAAACTACTGGATCTTCCATCAGGTCTTGTTCAGTTTGGCTTTCTGGTGCCGCTGGCTCTGCTTGTGGTTCAGAGGTGCAGACTTCAGCTTCTAGGGAGCTTGCTGGTATGGGCCCCTATGTGGTGTTTTCCGTCTACTGCAAAGCTCAGACCTCCTCCAGGATGCCTCCGAACTCCAGACATTCTCTTGCTTCATCAAAAACCCGATCTTCATCGGGCGTCCCCGTGTCAAACTTGGCCTCAGTGTGAAATAAGTCTTCTTCATAAGATAGTTCTTCCCAACATCGGTATACAACTGCCTCATCTGGCTTTTCTATGCTCTGTCGACCAGTAGGGGGCCCACTATCAATAGCATATTGATATATGATTTCTTCATCCTTCGAGGGGTAATCACCATAACCAGCCTCAAAAGGATCTTCATGTGAGAAGAAGGTGGAGATGACATCCACCTCAGCTTCATAGTACTCTTGTAGAGTATAACCCAACCCCGGATGTCGAGTGTCTTTCATCAGTTCCTTGTTGTTACAGGGTGGATTCTAGAGCTCTTGAAATGCTTTCTTCTGACCAGTGGGCTGTAGCGAAGGCATTTGCATCTTGGAGAACATCTGCGAGACCCGCTGCGTGGTGTAATCCAAGCCTGCAATTGGCACCATTCGGCTTGTAGATTCTTCGAGGATCACACAGTCTTGATCATCTTCATCAGTAGGCTCCCCAATGTAGAATATTGTAGGAGGCTCGCAGAAGTGAGGGACTTCCATGGTCTTGAGTGGCAGCACGGTCTAGCATTCCAAACTAGAAACGGACTTGATTAGTCCTTCTGGAATTCAAACCTGTGTGAATTTTTCTTCCATCTCCTCATCAGTTGCTCCTGGGTGGATATTTGGAGGTGCAACCCGAGCAAAGTCCCCAACCCGGGAGACATGGGAGACCTCATGCTTTTCCACATATCCCGGAGGTGGTGGTGGAGACCAATCAGCTGACTTTGGTGTCGGTTTCTTCTGGTTAGCAATAGCTTCTTTCTTCTTGGCTCCCTGGGGGACTTTCGCATAGTACGGTGCATCGAGCATATGACACTCAAAAATTTTGAAGGGGTGCAGGTCTGCAAACACCCTCTCCTCCTTGCCATTATGATAATATTTGATGCATTGATGCAATGTAGATGGTACTATCTGGTACACATGCAACCATGGCCATCCCAGCAAGGCCTCGTATGTAGTGCTGGAGTCTATCACATAGAATCACACTGTAGTGGTGAAATCCCCCAGTGTAAGGTTGAATTCTGCCACCCCTAGAGGAGTCTCGCACTTCTGATTGAAGCCTGCGATTCTCATATCTTTTACCTTGGTAAGGTGTAAGTCGAAGCAGTATTTCTGGTAAATGCGGTATGACAGAATATTTACAGCAGCCCTTGGATCTACCAGTATTCGACTAAGTGGCTGGCAATTGAGATACCCTCTCATATATAGCGGCTTGTTGTGGCTGGGATTAGAAATTAGCATATCATCTTTAGTGAAAGTAATTGCTAGCCTAGAGTTGACCTCTGTCAAGAGTGCCTCATATTGTGCCGGTGACTGTAAAGCATCAATAATGGCCTGGTGAGCCTCCTCGCTCAGGGAAAGAATTTTCCATATGGTGAACCTGGTAGGGAGCTTCTTCAGCATCTTCATAATTTGGCTGCCTACCTGAACATTGGACAGCCGCATCTCTTCTGACCAGCGGGGCTTTGGAGGTTCATGGGGTGCTTGTGGCATTGCCTACCCTCCCCTTGCTTCCTTCTTTTGAGTGGATTGCCGAGGGTCTATTCTTGAGCAACAGCCCCTAGTACCAATGGGGCATTAATGCTTTCTTCATCCTTTTCCTTAGGCATTGGGACGAGTGGCTGCTGGCGCTTATCACTTTTAGCTGGCACAGTAGGTACTAGCTTTTTGCCTACTAGACTAGACAAAACTGCAAGAAATGATGGAGCGCCATCCCCTTTCTTCATTTCTATGTACAGATTTGTAGGGGGAGGAATCTGGACGGCTCGCACCTCATGTTTTGACATTTGATATGGTTGTTCACCCTTGAAGATGATGTTGTGGTTGGCCAGAGGCGGGCGCCCCCATCTTCTCCCGGAGCGGGTAACATGTGCCGAGGTCGAAGCCTCAGCATGGTTTGCTTCTAGCGGTGTGGCAGACGACTCTGCATCATCATCTTCCCCATGCAGAGTGAATAATGCTGAAAGAGTGTTGCACTAAATTGTCACCACTTTCTTTTTATTCTTCGGCCTCCTCTTTCTCTGACGCGTTGACTTAGCTGGCTCCTGCCCCCAGAAGAGTTTGGTTTCAGCTTTTTCTTGCCCTTCTTCTGGCCATTCTTCAATAGCCAAGTCCTCCAGTTGTTCCCAAAGTATGCAGTCCTTTATTAGTATAGGTTTTGGTTCATCCTGTTCATATTCATCAAGCCGGTTGATATATTACTAAAGGCGTTTCTCCTCAGGACTCATCTCCTTGTGGACAGGTAGCGGAGTCTGCCTTCTCTGATTATGAGTGGGTACCCAGATGACTGGCTGTGTTTCAGTAGTGTGCCATACCGACTTTACTGAGGGTGGAACCAGCCTTGGAGCAACACCTCGAACAGGTATACCCGGTGTTCTAGTGACAGGTGTTCTTCTTCTGGCTTTAGCTGGCACCGGCTACCACCCTTCTTGGTCCTTGATGGGAGTAAGGAAGCATGCTTCATACGTTCGCCAGGTACATTCTTCAATAGCCTCATCAGGCAACTGCTGGTATATAGAGATCATGTTGGCAGCCAGCCTCAATACTGGAGATTCATGAGGGCGTGGAGGATCCACTTGATACTCCCCCAATTGCAGCTCACCTTTCTTGAACATACTTTCCATAACATCCTTGAAAACATAGCAGTCTTCTATGGCATGTCCTAGTGCCCGGTGATATGGATAGAATAGTAGATCATCTTTCTTTGCAGCATCAACAGGCCTCTTCAGCTCGGGTAATGTTATTTTATTGAATTTATATGCCCAGTTAAACAACGCACCAGTCTTCTCCTTGGGGAAGGAGTATGCTTTTCTCATCTTGTTTCTCAAAGAGACCCCATCCTTCTTTTCTGCCGTCCCTACCGGCGGAGGAGCATCTGCTGCCTTACTTTTCCCTTTTGCTGATCAAAAGTTCTAAAGTCAACAGTATTGGCTTTCGTATGTGCTGGTCGCCGATCAACAGCCTTACCTTTCTGAATGGCAAGAGCATTGGTGGCCGGGCACTTGGACAAGAAGGTCTCGACCTCTGCAACCACATTATTCAACCGGTCGAATGTCCTGACATCCACACCAATCATCTTTTCAAGCACCTCTCTTCTGAGGTTCTGCTTACATATCTGCACAGCATCTTCTTGGTGTGGAGGTCGCCTGCATCTCATGGCTAGATTCCTCCATCTTTTTATGTATTCTAGAGCCATCTCATCCTGCCTCTGTCTGGTGGAATACAGCTCAGCCACGGTAATTTCCCTTTCTATCACATGAAACCTATCTCGGAACTTCCACTGCATATCAGGCCAATCAGTTACTGACCTGGCCGAGAGGCTAGAATACCATTCGAAGGCTAATCCCGTGAGGGACGAACCAAAGAACTTCAGTAGATATGCCTCATCAGTAGCCAGGTCCCCCATGGCTGTTGTGCAGTAGGCTATGTGCTCCCTGGGAGAGCCTTGGCCATTGAACTTCTCAAATTTCGGCGGCTTGCTAACGCCCGGAGGTAACCTCTTTGTAGCATAATGTGCTAGATATGGCACTTTATAAACATCATAAGTACCAGAATCACCATCACTCTTCTCAGACAACTTCATCTCAACTATTTTCTCTATCATCAGCTTCGGAAGTGGAGACGCATGCGGGGATAAAACGACGGAGGGCTAACTATGGATGGTGACAGGTTGACTCATAGAGGGTTGACACATGGAGGTATATGGGTATGTGGGACCGGAAGGTCGACTCATGGAAGGATATGTGGTGGAGGGCTGACTCGTGGAGGGCTGACTGATGGGAGATGATGGATAGGAGGCGTACGCGGGCGTAGAAGGTGAAGGATACTCGGGGTCAAGGGAACTTAGGAGTTGTTGGTGGATGAAGCGGGCTCGGCTATACAATTGTTGCTAGGAGGTAACATCATTCAAGGCTAAGATAAACCAATACTCGGATGTTGCATTAGAAATGATCATTTTGATCTACTCTTCCTTCGGAATATGCCCTGAGTCTTGTGCGGCCAAGTAACGCCAGCGGTCGGCAAAGGTAGAGAACTCCTCGTCGGGCTTCATCTTCTCATGGGCCAGATCGACTATAGAATACTTGGGCCCAACCTGATCTTGAAACTGCTGAAGAAATTTCTTTTGCACGGCTTGAAAATTCACCACTTGATCTTGTGACAATGTAAAGAACGAATCCCGAGCCAGGCCTTCTAGTGACAAACCAAATAAATAGGCCATCAAACGTTGGTCATGTCGGAATTGGGCCGACTCATAAAGAAACTCCTTCAAGTGCACATAGGGATCACCGACTCCACCAGAGCGGTGATATGCGGGAATTTGTGAACGCGGTGGAAGCTGAAGACCTTGGAATGCAAATGGGACGCTCAAAGAAGTTTTGGGATCAATTCGGTGTTGTAGTTCATCAAGCTGACGTTGGGTTTGAGTAATTATCTCCTCGATAGGGAGAGATCGGGAAGGGTGCAAGCCATCCTGAGCAAGAGAATGTCAATTTGGACCAGGATTATGATATTGGGCCAGATAAGGTGATCCAAACTGAGAAGAAGGGAAACCCATCCTAGGAATAGAAGGATATGTGGGCCTTGAAAAATTATGAACATGAGAATAAGGACCGACTGGGCTAGTAGCAACATGGGGCCCATTAAGAGAATAAGAGGGCCCGTTAAAAGAAGAGGGCCCACTAAGAGTAGAAGAGGGAGGCCAGTTAGAAGGATGAGGCCCATTAAAAGAGCGAGGCCCATTGAAGGAATAAGGCACACTAAGAGAATGTGACCCATTAAAGGAAGATGGGCCACTCAAGGAAGATGACCCATTAAAGGAATGAGGCCCATTAGATGACTGAGGCCCATTATGAGAATGAGGCCTATTAAGATGATTATAAATGAGTTTTTGGGTCGGGACCAGGTCCATTGGGCAAACAAGAGTTGATAAATGGGCCACGAGATTTGCTTGCGGGTCGGAATGACAACGAAAAGATGGGCCCGCATGGGAAGAGGAATTCACACGGGAATAGGAAGATGAGGAAGGAAGGTACAAGAGATTAATGCGGTGCTCCATGAGGGCAAATAGAGACTAAATACAAGGAAAATCAGGAAAATACAATGAGGGAAGTGAGGGCTCAGGGCAAGGAAGTCAAAAGTAGCTGGGCAAGCTCCAAGACCTCTATGAAACCAAAATGCAAGCCGCCGAGGAGGGCGGATTGGTCGAAGGTACTCTTGCTATTCTCTCTAAGCCAGCATTCGTTCTTTTCAACACTGGGGCTACTCATTCGTTGATGTCTCAGAATTTTGCAAAGTCTATATCTGTGAAACCTATGTTGATGAACTCTCACCTCATCACTTCAACCCCTATTGGTTTGGGGTTAGAAATCAAGTACTTCTATTCTTCTAGCGAGGTTTTGGTTAATGGTCATAATCTATCTGCTGATCTAGTATGTATGGAAATGAAGGATTATGATGTAATCCTTGGAGCAAACTAGTTAGCTAGACAAGGAGCTAGCGTTCAATGCAAGTCTGGATCGATGTCTTTTTCTGGGCACCCTGGACTTTTCTTTTCTAGGTATAAGCATTCTAAGTCCGTGCCACTCATTTCGGCACTTTGGGCTGATAAGTTATTAAGGAAGGGGTGTCCGGCATTCTTGGCCTTGGTCACTTTGACCGATAAGAAGGAGCTAGAGTTAAAGGACATTCCTATTGTTCAAGATTTTCCTGATGTGTTCCCCGAAGATTTGCCCAGTCTTCCTCTTGAGAGGGAGGTCATTTTCTCTATTGACTTAGTTCTGGGTCTGACACCAATTTCAAAGGCTCTGTAACGTATGTCCCCTGTGGAATTAAAAGAGTTGAAGGAGTAATTACTGGACTTGCTAGAGAAATGTTTTTTTAGTCCTAGTACATCCTCGTGGGGAGCTCCTATTCTTTTTGTGAGGAAGAAGGATGGTTCATTAAGACTTTACATTGATTATCGCTAGTTGAACCAGCTCATCGTCAAGAACAAGCACCCGTTGCCAAGGATTGATGAGCTATTCGATCAGATATCGAGAGCACAATATTTCTGAAAGATTGACCTCAGATCGGGGTATCACTAGTTGATGATCAAGGATGATGATATTTTTAAGATGGTAGTTCGAAGCAAGTATGGGTATTTTGAATTTGTAGTAATGCCTTTTGGACTAACGAATGTTCTTATGGCTTTCATGCAACTGATGAATAGTGTGTTTTGAACCTACTTAGATCAGTGGGTCGTAGTATTCATTGACGATATTCTTATATATTTTAAAAGTAGGGAGGAGCATAAGGAGCACTTGAGGATGGCGTTGTGGATTTTAAGAGAGCATCAGTTATATGTCAAGTTTAGTAAGTGTGAGTTCTGGCTGCAAGAGGTATCTTTTTTGGGCCATATCATTTCTAAAGATGGTATTATAGTAGATCCTTCTAAGGTAGAGGAATTGGGAAACTAGGAGAGACATGTGAATGTGATGGAAGTCAGAAGTTTCTTAGGACTAGTTGGCTATTATCGAAGGTTTATTAAGGACTTCTCTAAGATTGCAGTACCTTTGACTAGGTTGACCCATAAGGAGAATCAATTCGAGTGGTCAGAAGAATGTGAGAAGAGTTACCAGACCTTGAAAGATTGTTAAAGACCTTTACTACAGTAACTACAAGGAAACCCTAACATGCAAGCTTAATCAAAAGTTGAAAACTTTATTTACAAACCTGTGCCTTGAGCTTTTATTTTCAGTTGATTCTTTATTCAACTTCAAGGCATCCTGCACCCAAAATTCTCATTTGGAGTTTTTAGGTACCCAAGTTTTTTTGGTCCTTGATGGTTAGCTACATGTCAAGCATGTAAATTTCTCTTTCTTTCTGCATTCAATTCATCACTTCTCATCCAAGGACAATCATCAAACACATGTCCATATTCACCACAATAGAAACAACACACAAATGATTTGGCATTCTTCCTATGTGCATGTGCATCCAATTTTTATGGGTGAACAGGGAATTTAGTATTCTTGGCATGAGGATGAGTCCTCCCTTTTAGATGCGAGTAGTCTCTGACTATGTGACAAATTTTTTCACAATGGAAGCAACAAGGATGATGATTTTTTCTGATTGACTGTTCAGCCTTAAGGTGTGTCGATCTGCCCTTAGGAGTGTATCGACGCATTGAGCCATTCTTGGGCTTTTGAGCAAGAGTGTGCAGAGCACACTTCTTCCCAGTGTCGACCTGGCCCTTGCCCTTGCCTTCTCCATTGTTCATTCTGTTCTTACATGCACTCAATTCATCATTTTTCATGATATAACAATTATGCACAATATGACCAAACTGACTACAACAAAAGCATGACATTTTCTTTTTTTGGAAAGCATGGTGTTTAGCATTGGGTTTTCTATCATGCATATCAACACAAACAAACTTATTTTTCTATTTTTGCTTTTGTGTTTTCTTTTTCTAATTTTTGTTTTGTTTCTAAATTTTCTGAGCCACAAGCGATTTTGAGGGAACACCAGAGGTACTGGCTTCATTTGACCTAGAGACAATGGATGCGTATAACTTGTTTCCAAAAGGCTTTTTATTTACAGGAGCATACCCCAAACACTCTCTTTGAAAGTTGACTTTTGTTCCCAAGAGTATGTCCAAATTTTCTTAACCTTGCACAAATTTTGACAGTGAGTTATTAAAGTCATTGATTTCATTTTCCAATGAGGAGATGTGCAGTTCAGATTCAGCGAGGTCCACCTCGCATGCAGCTAATTACTCATTGAGGATGACATTCACATTTTTGCAGCTTTCAATTTCTTGTTGAAGGGCAACCACTTTTTTTGAGTCATCAACACTCACATCTTTGCCCTTTTCACATGCCTGTAGCTTAACAGTCAACATATTATTTTCCTCATTCAACTTCAGATTTTTCTCAACAAGAGTCTTATTTTCAGTCAATTCTTGAACATTTGACATAGATTTGGGTTTATCTTGAAGCTGGCTGACAATTTCTTCCAATTTAGTGATTTCAGCTTGCAAGATACCATTTTCATCTTTCAAACAGCCAATATTTTCTTTATGCAAATCTAAGTCAATCATAAGAGTATCATTTAACTCTTCAAACATAGAACAGTTATTACTGAAGGAGTGTTCTTTATGAGAATTTTTTTCTAGACAAATTTTCAAATTAATAATGACCAAAGAATTCCAATAATATACTCGTGTAATCAAGGAAATCAAGAGTTGGAATTAAAACTTTTTCAAATATTTTCAATAATTCAAAGTAATAAATCATCCGAGGATGGCATTTGAAAGGATGCCAAAACAGATGGACATGTCAATGAGGCTTATAGCCCCTTGAAGAAGGGTCGAAGATGTCAAAGAACACTAGCCATGAGAGGTTGGAATTGGTATTTACACATCACAATCATGAAACAAAAAATTTGAGAAACTAGGTTGAACGTGGTCTTGTCCATGACTACAACATGAATGCGTCCAAAGAGACAATTACGATCAAGGTCAATGGGGGGAGGTCAAATAAGAACGTGGTCTGGGTGACCACCGCCTTTAGAGCTAAACACGGTCCCTGTTTAGACTGCATTCAGAACAGTCACAAAAGAGCTTGGACAGAACCACGCTCCATCGTTCCAAGGCCGATCAAACGCTATCCTACTCAGTAGGTTGAGGATTCTTGTGGTTTACAGGATTTTTGTGGTACAACCAGCTTGGCATCCTTGCGAGAATCTAAGGCTCGCAAAGACTTACGGAAGTCTCGATGAAGAAATTTCCAATCCGACGAAAGGAATATCTGACGAAGGGTTCTATCTTCACCTAGAATTAGGGTTCCTAACACACTACCTGAAACCAAGTAACAGGTAGTGGGTTAAAAATCACTTTCAAAACAATTATTATACATGATGTGCCATAATCATGATATCACTTAATCAATATAACTACTATGCAATAATGTTAAAACATGCTATGATGAGCCAATTTAAGGTTAACGGGAAATTATCTACTCTTTTAACATGCTAAGAACAGTGGAGATAGGATGAGATATGGAATTAAAAGGAAAAATGAACATGGATCGTGAACTTAAGGAATTAGGGTTTTATACATGTTTCCTAGTTACTTAAGTTGGTTAAGATGACTTACAGACATGAAAACATGCATCTAGATTCAAACCCGCTAACATAACCTGCTAGAAGGGCTCTAGGGGTTCCTGGGAATCGGAGCCTAAACGCGATCATGAGAGGAGCCGCAATTAGAACGTGGTTCACAAGCAGGCCACATTCACTAAAATAAGAAAATTTTGAAAATAAAAGAAAAATCATAGACACGGTCGGTCGGCCCATCGTCTTCAGAGATGTGATACTTGTAAGGACCGCGACTACGAACAGAGGGCCGTTTCTAGCACAAAAACCCTAAACAGTGATATCCAATCCATGATCTTCAAAATACGTGTAGTATAGTGTATGAAAATTAGGGAAAATGATACAGAAAGAGAGTAGACATGCAGATGAGTGGATTTATATCATTAATTAGGGATTTAGCTTGGGAGAACACCAACCCTGAGTAGATTAAGAAAGAAGAGAAAGAAGAATGAAGAAGCTCACAAACGCCCCAAAGATCTCTCGATTCCTCCTCCTAGATCAATCCTCCCATGCCTTGAAGCCTTATCATCACATTATATTTTAACCCATTTTCAATACGGGACTATTCTCTTAGGCCCGATTTGATAACTGGTTGGTCGGGAGGCGATCGGCCGCTTCGTGGGGCTGGCCACCTCTCCCCTCACACCCATTTGCTTAACCGGGCGTATTCGACCATGTTAGCCGAATAAGCTAACCCTATCAGGATTTCAAAGGGCCCCTTAAATAAAATGACGCTAAATTTTTGAACCACCCTTCTGCAGACAAGTTGCACAGACGTCTGCTCACACACAAATAAAAGAGGCGGCACCCTAGAGCAGATGTTTTCCAGGTGAAGCCTACTTCCCCCGGAAAGGACATCATTGCGCTCCTTCCAAATACTCCAACACAATGGCATGAGGAATAATAGGAATCATCTTCTTCCTGCCTTTATTTTGAGTTCTTGCCATTAGACCTCGGGAATAACTCCAGAGTTCCTCCAAAGTGGATTAGTCTTCCACACCTCTTGACCCTCAATATTCTCCCGCCCATCTAAACAAAGCACACATAGTTTCACACTTCGATTCCCATTTTCTTCTATATATTCTTGGAAGAATCCTTTTCTCAAATACTAGCCACATGAAAGTGAAATACCTCGTGAGCCATAAAAGAGCATCTCTTAACCTCCTACCTGAAATGAACCCCGGATGGTTTCAGAAATGATCCTTGGCAAAACACTTGTCAGTCTTGTAGCAATTACCTTGGTGAGAATTTTATCAGACCCATCTAACAGACTAATAGGTATAAAATCCTTCACTTCAGTGGCATCCTCCTTCTTAGGAATAAGAACCAAAAACGCATAATTAAAATATTCGCATCCTCGACCAAGCATGAAACACTTCTGGATGGCAGCAATGATATCTTTCCAGATTACCTCCCAAAATTTCTGATTACAAAGTAGAGGGAACCCATCCAGACCCGGTGCCTTCTCCCCATCCATGCTGAACACTACATCCTTGATTTCCTTTTCTGTGATGAGCCCTGCAGGAGCATTGTTTTCCTCAGGATTCAGAACAGGTCCTTCTGGATCACACCACCGTGAGCACCACCTGTGTTCAGTCGAAGAGAGTTCTGAATAAAAGCCCGGTAACTCATCAGCAATTTGTGCTTCATCCTCTAGCCATGACTCTCCTTTCTTCCAAGCAGATATAAAGTTTTCCCTTCTTCTTCCATTTGCAATTGCATGGAAAAACTTCGTATTATTAACCCCCTCCTTCACCCAAGTAACCCTGGAGTTACTACCTACATCTACCCTCTTCCTCGCAAATCCAATCCGCCAACTGCGTTCTATCCAAATACAACTCTTCAATCTCTTGATCAGATAAAACTCTGCCCTCCTGTGAAGCTTCCACAGATTTACTCATCCTCCAGCTCTGTTTCCCTTTTACTGCATTGCTGTCTCCAAGTTACCAGCCCATTATTGATTCCTTCTTTAAGCCTCTTAAGTTTAACAGCTAAATTCTTGGCAAATGGTTGTGTAGGTTTCAAACTACTCCACGTAAGATGATGGGGTCATCACTTACCCCTCCACATTTTTCGAAGCTCAGATGGAACGTCGGCATGCGCCATTGTGTTCTTCAGCTTTTTTGAGTCAGCCACGCTTGACCCGACCTTGAATTTTACGCATGTTGGGAACCTCGCCTTCCAGCACCAGGAAAACCATTGCCACCATCAAGTTAGCTTTTCCAACATCACTTGCCGAGTGTCTCGTCGGACCACATTGGTAACATCTCCCGGCACCATCATTGCAACTCGCCAGACAGCGACTCACCACGTCTCGAGCACTGGCTTTACTGATCGCCAACTACACTCTGCCACAACGGTTGAGGTAGCCGCTGCCACACGCTCCCTACCCATGCCTATCTCTGATCCCAGAGTCATTAATACGTCAAAACACTTATCGAGGAGCGAAGAAATCACTAAAGACACTAGGCTCGAAGGCTGCTACATTAACAACCTCAGGACATTATTCCCTCGAATTTGTCCTTGCTGACACTGACCCATTCTCAATTCTTGGGTCCTCAAAATATCCATCTCCTGAGCTGCTTCTGCGCGGACCACCACGCCAAGAACCACGACACGAACCATGATCGACACCTGGCAAAATTTATCCTCAGATCTCGAATTTGCCGCGGAACCTTCACATCTCATCTGCCGCCTCGCTCGGCGCATCTAGTGTGGTGCATAATGGCCCCCAATTCTACAACTTGGGCCCCGAGCTAAGCCACCGCCATACCAACGGGAACCAAATCCAGAGCTAACATAGCCCATTCACATGTAGGCGCGCATGACTTTAAAACTCAGTTGGACATCTCTATCCATTTCTCCCTCGAAATCCGCAAGAATAATTGGGATTGGCACGTCATCTCCGACGTCATAGAGCATGACGAGAAAGTCGGGCTCGACCAACAACAGCTCACCAAGAAGATCCTCCACTCATCCGAGCACTCTCTCGGTCATGGCATCCGCTCTGCCACCTCAAATCATGACCTCAAAACCTCAGGGTTGGCTAGATCTCAAACTAGGATGGCCAAAACAACACTAACTCTATTAGAGTATGTTCGAGACCATCATGCAATTAACAATCCCCGCCAGCCACCTGATCGCGTCGCTGATATCTTTGATGCTGCACCAAAGCTCGTACTTGCCGGCAAGAACTCTACCCAACACAGCACAACCGGGGCTACCACCATTGAGGAAGATAACTCTCTATCTTATTCCCCAGGCTCCCGCCGGCACTCTGACAAGAATCGAATCTGCCTTCACAGCGCCAACACCGCGCACTCTAGCTCTCACGCGAGAAACAACGCGGTAAATAAACACAAAAATCCTATGCCAGCTGCCGACTGTACTAGACCTTATGGACTCTGGAATACTACCACTATCTCAAATTTTCATGTACGTCCACAACTTCGCTCTGATATCAACTGTAACGACCCAAGATCTAGATACCGGGAATTACCCGATATCATTCGAATTTTGGCCCGCCACCCACGAGTCGGAAGGCTCGGAAGGGCAGTAATATCAAGTTTAATCAATAAGTTTATGATAACAAATATCAAGGTAAGAATGCACCAAATATGAATATATGAGTTCAAGGATGAGTTAATGACAAGGTCATACTACGAGAGAAATCCGGTAGCATAACGGTATATTCATTACTTTCAAAAATTCTTAATGAGTTTTTAAGTAAGGATTAGGTCCCAGATAATCAATCGACCATCTAGGAATAGAATAGACATGACCCTTGGGTCAAACCATGGGTTGAACAACATGCAGATAGAAAGCGGTCATATCTGGACCATTATTTGAAGTGATGGTCACGGTCAGACCGCTACCTGAAGGTGACGGTCGCCTGAGGGCCGCGACTAGCCAGGGTCAGGAAAACGCCGGTAAGACAAGTGCTTTCTAGACCAATGGATTTTTAGGGTACAACCAGTTTGACGTCCTAGTGAAAATTCCAAGCTCGCGGAGACTTACGGAGGCTTTGAAACATGATCACCTAGTCCGATAGAAGAAATATCCAACAGAGAGGATCACAAGTCCAGTAGATGTTCCTATCAAGTGCATGTGTAACTAATAACAACGTACTGGAATACATGCTATATGTGAACTTATAAAATAGAAATATGGTGAGAAAAAAGAGCGAGTGACAAAACCATATAAACCAATGTGCATTTAACGTGGAAACTGCTTTAAATACAATACTATATGATTTTGGCAAGAAAATAAACATACATGAAATTAAGTTAAAAATATGCCAATATGCAATATACAACATGCCATGATCAGGGTGTATAACATCTGGACTAAGGCATGTATAGCACTATATTTAATAAGGGATTACATAAGGAATAAGCAGGTTACAAAAAATAGAATGTGGTCAAGAGGGGACCACTTCTTCAAGGTAGCGGTTTGTCGAGGGCCGCTATCTGAAGATAGCGATCTCGGTGAAACCGTTTTATGTCTGCTATAGACAGAACTAGAAAATCGATGTGCAAGGCTTATTTTATGACAATAAGAGTATGAAAACTAAGAGGAACAAGAGGATAGGACATGACACTATGTTTAGAATGAAAGAAAATGTAGGAAAGACATGAATTAAGGTGGAATTATTATCTTTTAACCAAAAGGTTCAGTGAAAGTAAGCAGAGTAAAATATGCATGTGCAGTCATAGAAACTCAATAAATTCTCAATGTAGAAAATACGAAATTGAGTAAGATTAGAGGGCTTTTAATTCTAACTTGATGTTTAATCCGTTCATGAGATAACCTAGCTCTGGGATTGCTCCTATACAAAGAATTTTTCATTGGAAGTACGTTCCCATTCTTGCGCATCCTACGTGGAACAAGCAACTTCCCAACCTTCTATCTCCTTAACCTCTCGACCTTAATTCATGAAAATTGAAAGGTGATTAGGAGACATATGTTAGGAATAATTTATTATAAAGGCTGAACATGAAAATACCTCGGTTAAGGTCTCTAAACTCCTGATCTTCACTAGCAAAACACGTCTGTTCCTGCGTGGTGAACAACCTAAACCTTCTAAAGCAAGATCCCGAGACATGAAGTTCAACCCTAGGGGCATGTTCCAATCATCCCCAAAATAGATTGTCCTTTCCCTCAAGACATAACGTGAGGTGAGAAAAGGAAGAAGGATAGAATAGAAAAATGAAGGAAGAAAGAGAAAAAATTGCTGAAGAACCAAGGTGCCATTTCAGAAAGTCAAAAGGGCATATCTGACGAAGAAAACTCTAAGAAAAGGTGGGGGCAAAGCACTAAATAATGCTCCGACCAACATCTCGGGTGAAATCTCAAGCAAGATAATTCTGGCAAGCAAGAACCTAATCAAAAGTCCAAAGTAGAAGACTCCAAGCCAAGTCTTACGCAAAGCTAGAAAGGCCAGTTCGGGGAAGCAGGCTCCAAACAAAACTCTAGGTAAAACCAGAAAGACAAGCCCGAATAAGAAAAAAGACAAAGTAAAACCACAGGCAGAGCCAAGAAGGCAAATCCAAGGGGGACCTTTATCTTTTCCCTTTCCAGTTTCAACACTATTAGTGGAGTCTGCCCCAATACCTTGAGTTTCCGAACCTCTTAAGGCTCCAAACATGTATGTCTAACATCAAGTCATCTATGCATGGGATCCAATCCATGCTTTGGTACCAAATCAATGTTGAACACTAACTTATTTCTTGATCCGCAGTGTTGAACACCAACTTATTTCTTGATCCGTCAAATTTGGGCCTTGATCCACTTCGGGCTCTAAGCCATCCTTTGCAATTAAGCTTATTCTCTGGTACACAAAGCTAGCTTCAAGCCTAAACCTATGCCTGTGGCACCAAACCAACTTCGGGCGTCAACTTCTCTCCTCGTGCACAAGGAAGCTATAAAATTCCCTACCAAATTTTATCCCAAAGAAAGAAGGGGAAAAAAAGAAAGACAGAAGCCCTCCTGGCCCAGGCCCTTCAAGGCAAAACCTTAAAGCGAAAATTTCAACTCGGGGGGCATGTTCCACCCATCCCGCCGTCAAACATTCCTTCCTCTTGAAATGAAGCACGAGCTAAGGAGGAGGATAACAACAAAAGAAGTGTTTGAAGAGAATCTTAAAGAAGCAAAACTAAATAGGCGGCTGTCATGGAAATCCCCAGAACGAGTCAGTCCCAAATCTTAAATCCAAGTCCCAAACTTTAAATCCTAAACCACAACAAGTCAGTCCCAAATCTTAAATCCAAGTCCTAAATTTTGGCTCCTAAACCACAAATGGTCAGCCCCAAATCCTAAATTCAAGTTCAAATTCTGGCTCTAAATCATGAATGGTCAGCCCCAAATCCCAAATTCAAGTTCCAAATTCCGGCTCTAGACCATGAATGGTCAGCCCCAAATCCCAATTCCAAATTCCAAATTCCGACTCTAGGCGATTGTTGAGGTTTCCACCTTGATTTTGGCATAATAATTTTGATGATAACAAAACATGTGTGTGTGTTTTTGGGTAAGGCTAAATGCAAATATGGTTGTCTAGTCACCCTTCAATTAAGATTGTTTGAGATGGTTCACCGTCTTGAAGAAGGTGAAGATCTTCCAATCCCGAAGGAGAAAACAGTGGGGTTCCAGCGTCCAGCGAGCCCGGATGCGCCTCCGTTTTTGGTACGAAGACGTCCGACAGTCGAGTCAGAACCGCCATCTCCTGCACAGAGAAGAATGTCGGAAATGGTTGCGCCACCGAATCCTCTATGCTGACGTGCGGCAATGGCGTACGCGGGTTAAGACCAAGCGTTTAAGGCACAGGTGCCGGCAGCACCGGCGTTGCGCTCTGCTTTTGACTCTCCTGCGCCAAAATCCACCTCGGCGCGCAGTGGGCGGTACGGACCCATGCAATAAATCGCACTCTTTGAAACGGATTGCAGCCGGGTATAGCATAGCATCGTGCAAAGGAGTATCCCTGTTCCGACGACGATTTCATATGGCAGAGACGGTGCCTCGCTGGCAACATCAAACAGTCTTCTAAATAGAGAGACTGATAAGTCAGTGCCGCAATGGAATAGGATTGAAAAAAGCAATGGAGCTATGAAGTGGAGTATCGCCGTTCATTTCGGAAAGGATGACGGCCTCGAAATAAGGGCTGCTTCCTGCATTCAATCTCTTGCCTATCTCTCGCTGACCTTCGTCCGACGTTATGTAATGAAGCACCGCTTGGTTACGAAAGCCCGCGATGACGAGTGCTTTACCTCCCCCCGGACCTGTGGGGAGACACGCAAGAACCTGAGGAATCACTGAGACCTCGGTTGATTCCTGCTGCGGCTTAAAAATCTGCACGTGACCGGATTTAGGATCGATCCATGTAATGGCCGTGGTCGTAGACTCGAAATGAAGTGACATTTCGCTCAAAATTTGTCCGTATCTCTGCAACGTCGTTCCTGTGCCGAGAAGGATAACAGTCTCCTTGTCCATAGAGTCAACAGGATATTCGGAGCTCATAGAAAAGAGGGGCTTGATCCCGTGCGCCTGCATGAAGGATGTGAGAAGCGACATGGACCGGGCGTCATAAACGCTCAAATACTCTTGGGAAAGTTCAGGCTTTCCCCACAGACGAGATAACTGCTTAAGGAACTTGGAGTCTGCAAAGTTATCGAAACTGTTTACAGTGACAGAACGAACATGGATAGAGTCACCCGATCGCTCGTCCGTCCAGCGAAAGAAAATCAAATTAGGTATCACGATACGTACCGTTTCGTTCCCCGTCACGATGCGTGGCCAGAAGGAAGTCTTATCAAAAGACTTCGAAATCCCGGACGCTGCTGCCGGAGCTTGGCCACTGCGCACTTCCTGATGAGAGAGGAAGAATGTTATCCCGGCGGTGAGGATGACCAAGACAGCAACTGAAAGCGCACGCCGCATACTGCCGGTCCAACCCGACCTGAAAACACGCGAATCCACTCCGCGCGTAGCTTCGTTTTCCGTGTTTGCATTGTTCTTTCCTTCTTCAACTGCCGCCGAATCTCCCTCGGGGCGCTTGTCTACGAACTCAAGGGAATAACTCGCTCTTGGAAGAATAATTTGACTTGCTCCTACTAATTTTAAAACCTTTAGACTCCAAGACATACTTCCAATGCTCTAACTTAACATTTAAAGCATCAATACTCTCATCAATTAAGACAATATCATCTGCAAATAACATACACCAAAGGATATCAACATGCAATTGTTTTGTTACTTCATTCATAACTAAAGCAAAGAGATACGGACTTAGTGCAGAACTTTGATGCAAACATAAAGAAACTGAAAATTCACAAGTCTCTCCAGCAATAGTTCGAACACTAGTAATAGCACCTTCGTACATATCCTTAATCAAATCAACGTATCCTTAACATAATCCTTTCTTTCTTAATGTCCACCAAATTAATTCTCTCGGTACTCAATCATACGCCTTCTTCAAATCAAGAAAAATAATATACAAATCTTTTCTCATCTCTCTACCTGAAATCAAACCTATGGCAGGTCCAAAAGTACATCCAAGTGTAAGCTAGGTTGAACATGACACAAATGGCTAGAAAGACGGAAAAAAATTGTATCTTACCTCCAGCTGCAATGACTTTCTCAACACGAGCAGCAATATGTTTCCCGTAAGTATATCTCTTCAATGCATTTACATGAGTCTTGATGCGTGAAAGAATTAGTTCACGGTTTCGATCATCACAGGTCTCCAGAACCTTCTGTACAACGTAGTTACCAAACTGATCTTTCATCATTGCCTGCAGATACATTTCAATGTACATTTGCAGAAACCACTTAGTAGAGACAACGTGAGATGATAGAAAAAAATATAAAAGCTGTTTACACGGTTACAATGTTTGTGGACAAAGATAATTTCACAACTACCAAGGTATTGCACAACAAAGTTTAGACTCTGTTGGCTAGCCAGGAGACAATCTTAAGTTTCCCGGCCCAGTTCAACATGTGTTCCCAGGAGATGATTCTGTATGCGCAAACTACAGGCAGATGCCAAGAGACAAGATTTACTATGCATCACATGGTACATGCTCGTCGATTATAATGATAACATCTAACTAGCAATATAGCTTATATCTCTAACACCCCATACGTTTAGGTATGAATATGATTAGAGATATACCCCATCCAATGTAAATAGTGTAACACTCTAGAAGGCCCTAGAACTTGGATTGAAGAGTATACGGTACAATTAAGTGTTGCCAAGTGGCAGACCTTGGATAATGCGTTAAGATTGGATGCTGCCAAGTGGTGCAATAAGGACAAATCACGCTTCTTCATTGCCTATAAACATGACGCCTAAAAGAAAGGAGTGTAACCTCCAAGTGATGGTCCAAGAGGAAAGGGGAAAAAGAAAAAGATGAACCGGACAAGTAGAGAGGAGAAAGAGAAGTGCGTTGTGCGCTCCCAAGGTATGCATTTATTGTCTCAGTAAGTAGTTATATTTTCTCTAATATGTATGTGTAATCTTCGTGTTCATCTTAATGATTATTCTGACTTTTGATTATTAAGTTATTCATAGATGGTGTTAGGGTTATTTAGTTATATAAAGTAATTGTTGTGTTAAGTTGACGGGTGGTAACAAGAGGTTACAGTGATGTCAAATGTGAAACCTTTTTAAAATAATGGTGATATATATGCTAATGCATTTCTAGGAATGATATATCTGCAATTTTGCCTGTAACAATAGTTTATTTGTAAAAAAATCAAAAATTAAAATGAAAGAATGGACCTCATTTTGCAAAATCTGTTAACAGGTTTTTAACATGGTGGAATTTTCTTTCAGAAGATCTCTGGGTGCCTCAGGTGGCATATTGATAGCATTTTTAAAAAGGCCAGTTAGGATGGTAGGCTGCTTGAGATTGGAGACCGTTCAGCTGTAGCAAAGTTTCATTGCTGCCATAGCAAGGTAAACTGCATGCTGAGTGGAGTCTACAACCTTAGTTACAATGAGAGACAAGATTCATAGAGAGAATTGAAATTATGCCAGGATATGTTGAGTCTACCATAATTTGTACATTAGGGGATTTTAATGAAGTTCAAAATCCTTCTGAAAGAAAGAGGGGGAAAAAGGACACGCATGAAGCACTTCAATGATTGGATTGCACAGAGCAGCTCTCTAGAATTGCAATCAGAGGTATACTTGAAGCAAATCATGGGATCAGCCCTCTATGTCCAGAATGGATAGGGTTTTTATTGATGATCAATAGAAGTGTTTATTCCCACTCTGTGAGGTAGCTGCACAGCTAAGAATAGTCTCAGATCACTGTCCTTTGACTGAAGACTATAAGGATAGTTCAAAAAAAAAAGGCCATTGAGATTAGAGAAAATTTGTGCAAAATGATGAATTCAGCAAGCTGGTTATTAAGACGTAGAACACTATGCCTAGCCACTTTTCAACTTGCAAGAGGTCAGCATTTAAGCTCAAAGTCCTTACCATCAAAGTCTGGTCTGAAAATTGGAGAGGGGAGTGAACCAAGAAGACTGAAGACATGTTAGAAGGGAGCCAAAAGTTTGAGATTGTTGAGGAGAGTGGATAAAGTAATCAGGATGAAATTAGTAAGAAGACGTTACTGAAGCACAAGCTGCAGAGTGGCTGTTGGAAGAAGAAAATAGGTGGAGGCAGAAATCCATTGGTCTCCAGCTTCAAGGAGATCTAATACTAGCTTTTCTCAGAAGGTTGCTAATAGGGCAAGGCAGAGGAGGAATATCTCTATCTTGAAAAGGGATACAGTTGGATAGAGGTTGAAAATCGGATAGCAGAGGAATCAATTCTACAGCTCTTTGTTGACCTATGATTAATGGTGGTATCCCACTGGGGTAGATCTGTAAACTAGAAAAAAATTCCACCTCTTATTACAGCAAAATGTCAAAGTGGAAGAGGTCAAAAAGGCTGTCTCCAATCTCAGAGGTGAAAAAAACCCCTAGTCCGGATGGCTTCAAGCTTCTCAATGCTCTTTGATCGAAAGTTTTCTGAAACAGTTAAATATGAAGTTATTGTTGTGTATGGGCTGAGTAGATCTAGAGGGGGGGGTGAATAGATCTATCCCCTACTTGAAAAAATTATGATAAACTAACCGCTGTGGAAGGAATTCATCGATCGGATGAAAGCTGTGAGCAAGGCGTTGCACGGTCATGATATTTTATTCGCGAGTTCCGATATTGGACAATTACCCAATCCCGATGATATTGACAAGAAACACAATAATTTATTTATTTTCGATGATATGATCACAGAGAAGGAAGCGAGACTCCGCACAGCCAGTGAGTATTTCGTGCGTATTCGTAAACAAAATGGAGTATGTGCTTTTCTAAGTCAATCCTATTTTAAAATTCCGCAACTCATTCGACAGCAGGCGTCGTATAATGCGATTCTTAAATTAGGAACGGTGGGTGACATGGTTCGTATCATGCGCGAAAATGATATGTTGGATTTGGGTAAAGAAGGTTTAAAAAAAGTTTATAATGAGACGTGTGGGAAAAACAATTCAAATGAAATTACAAACTTTTTACTCATTGACAAAAAGACGAATGAACCAGGATATCGATTCCGCAATGGATTCGAACCCATTCACATTCAATCCGATGAGAACGACCCGCCATTGAAACCATTACCGGAAAAGAAACGTAAACGCGAATCAGAGGAGAAATCGGACACAGACAGTGACGACGAAGAGCACGTCGACGCGCTCGGAGTGAGAAGTCGTATTCGTAAACACAAGACGCCTCACCCGAACCCGTTCAGTCAGCCAATCATTCTTCAAGGAGTACCCAAGACCCACGCCTTATATGCTGCAGCCCGATCCGCGGCTGGCCTCAAGCCAAAAGCTGCTACTGGTAGTAAGCGTCGCCGTTCAAACGGTGGCGCTCATCGTTTCGCTTTCCACATTCCAGCTAAGTAGTCTGTGGGTGTCAATCGTCACACAGTCTCTGACTGCACTCGCGTCGGTCGCTATGAATGTCGCTGTATTGATCCACGATGTTTGGTTGGAATAAAAAGCTTGTTCATTTCTCATCCGATCAATCCGCAATCATGGGTTCCACTTGGTCGTTTATCGTCGATACGTTTGACTCGATTGTGCGTCCGAAGCAGTATCACATCCGCCAGCTGGCGAAACATAACTGGAAACCGCAAACGTTCACGTGGCCGCGCAAAACGACCAACTTGATCTTACCGAATTTGAATGCCGCGCCATTCATCTCCGCTACTGGAAACAGTATCAAGTTGTCATCATAGTTCATTCGCCGCTCGTCTATAAAACCGTTTCAATCGTTTCATAACATGTTGTTTTGTAACGGATGCAAACGAACCAAAACGGATGATCAGTTTTATGTATGTAATCGGAATGGTAATAAGGTGCCGACGCGCATGTGCAAGTTTTGTCGTGATCGCCGCGTCCGTTATTATAATCAAAAGAAATTATTCCGACACGATGGTCATGACTGGACGTTGAACATGGATTTGCGTTCCGGTCGTCGACTGACTCTGAAGCGTTCCGCTGCGACGACTAGCAGCATGAGAACAGATCCTTCCAACAAGAAGAGCAAGTCGACTCCACTTCCTCTTCCACTTGCGGAAGCAACGTCCGGCCAGACTTTTAGGCCCGATTAAGAACTCACGGGCCGAAAAAAATTTTACGACTCGATCCAAAATCGGGCCAAGTCCGCGGACCTGTCGGGCCGACCTGACCCATTGACAACTCAAGGAAGGGATGCGAGGAGCATTCTTTCATTATCGCTGCAGAGTGTCTGTGGGCCTATACACCTATCAAGACTCTCCCGTCTTCTATTAGCATAGCATGCACAGTTAGTTTGCATGCCACCTTAGCCACATCTCTCTTTCTTAGTTTCACATTAGCCTAATGTAGTCTTCTAGTAAGTGTATTTAAGCAGCTATTTAGTGTAAGGAATCTTTTAGCGGCTGCCTCGAAGGGTAGACCCCTCAGTGTAAATGGTGTTGGAGGTTGATCGAAGAAGATGATGTTATGCGGTGTTCAGAATCGACCGCCGAAGTGAATGAATTAAAAGGAACGAAGAAGTAAGGAAATGAGAAAGCGCGTTCTAAAACTATTTCGCATACAAATCTTCCCCTCCACACTTGTTAGTAGTAAAGCCTGCAGCTCCAGAGGGAGGTGAATGGAAGTGTTGGATAAAAATTATAGATTAAAACTAAACTCGTGGCTAATAAAAGGACTAACGACGTAAATCGAAGGTACAATCGAGCACAAAAACAAATCACAGGAGACACGTGATTTTATACTAGTTCAGACACCCACTCAGTGACCTACGTCCAATACCTAGACCATTGCCCAGGCCTTTCATTTCTTCGTGCAAGCAGTACATATAGGTTGAGTTTTGATCAAGTACTTCAACTTTCCAACAACATACCCTTTGGACACTAGAATGGTTTTTTGAACGAGTCCCTAGTTTACCAAGCTTTGTTAAGTTTTGCTCGGGTGATCAGAACACCACTATCTTACCGAGTTTTGTTCAGGTGTCAACATATCAACACTGTTTGAGTTTTGATCAAGTGATTAGCACACCAACCCTTGCTGAGTTTTGATTAGGTGCTTGGATTCACCAATACAACTGTCTCAGGTGCCCAGTTCAATAGAGGACTTGCTCTCAAGTAGTCCACATACTAGTTTTTAATCAGGTCCCCAACGAAAGGTGCCCAGTTCACCAATGGGCCTATCCTCAAGTAGTCCTTACATGAAGGATCCACATGTCCTTAAGTATCCATTGACATTAAATATAATAAAGAAAACTACATAGAGTGTTTCACAATAATAGTGCCTCCAAGCATAATAATAGTGCCTCTTACCAGTAGGCAGATATAGAGAAATTGCAAGTATAAAAACATAAAAGAATTAGGCGTAAAAATTTGTGAGCATTTGGCACGTGCGGTAGCCTTGAGATCACATCGGCTTAGGCTCTCGATTGCTCTTGCCTTTGGCTCTAACTCACTTAAGAAATGAACTACTTCAATGATGTAATTTTAATTATGGAAGAGTGAGTTGTCGACAACTTGAATTTCTTTTGTTCTCATAGGGTTATGGTTTAAAAGATCATTGTATTCATTCTTTCTATTAATAAAAATAGGTTCAAAATTCTTACAACAATGCTTACTTACAATTGCAGTTGTTAAACGTTGGCCCCTTCATCAACTAGACGTACAAAATGCCTTCCTTCGTGGGGAACATCATGAAGAAGTGTCGTATATGTGCATTTGCTAACTCCTGCAATCTCTATGTGGCCTCAAAACAGGCCTCCAAGGACTGGTTTGCAAGATTTTACGTCAGCTCTATTGCAAGGTGGCTTCACACAATCCAAAGTCGACTACCCTCTATTCACAAAAACAAGGGGAACAGTGGCCACTGCTAGTCTGCTACATTGGCATATGTCGACGATATCTTCATCACAGGTGATGATCATCTCATGATACCTCATGTCAAGCAATTTATGAATACTAAGCTCCACCTCAAAGATCTTGGCAAGCCAAGAGATTTCATCGGTATAGAAATTGCTCGTTCCTCCACCGGGATATTCCTAATCGAAGGAAACATGCCTTGGACGTATTATTCATGACACACTGGCTTGAGTGCAGCTTGTCCTGCTCATACACCTGTTGAACAAGGGCACCATTTATGTGAAGAAGATGCAACTCTTGAAGATATATCCTTACCTCATACCGACAACTTGCAGGAAGATTAAAAACATCAAAAACTAAAAAAAAAGAAGAAGAGGATACATAGAATCGTCATTTATTGCTAACAATATTGTCTTGTCATAACAAAAAACATACTCTGAACTTAACCGGTAAATTAGAGATGGCTTACGATTGAAGCAATTCATATCACGTTTATATCTATCTATCTATCTATCCTCATTATAATTATTCGGACTCCACACGACAACAAATTATTCTATTCCTCCTTTCCCGGATGACCTCGGAGAGCTACGCACGTACCGGAGGACCAGTATGCAGCTCTGTGATGCGATCCGAAGGTTGGTCTGCCCTGGCCTTTCGGATGCACGAACGAAATCCACTGTTTTTTTTTTTTGGCGGGGGGGGGAGAAGGGGTACTTACAAATTTGGGTAACTACTCTAATATTTTTGGGTATTGAGGGATAATTAATTAAGTTAATTTAGTAGACACATGCGACAATTTCTCCTAATTAGATGACTGCTTCAGATTAGTAGGTTTCACCATAGGGAGTAAATTTTTTAGGCCCAATTTGATAATCGATTGGTCGGAGAAAAGTCGGCTGCTTCGTTAGATGGGCCACCTCTCTCTCACATCCAGACTCTTAATCAGACTTATTCGATCTTATTGGTCGAATAAACCTATCTTAACAGTTTAATAAAAGAATCTTGAGACTCTTTGAAATCGGATCAAAGTAAATAAATCGAGTAGAGAGAAATGTGAGTTCTATCTATTTCTCTCACACTCAGTTAATCTTACTCGAGATCGGGTGACATATTTGAACTCAGAGACTTAAATATGTCATCCCGTTCCGATTTCAAAGAACCCCTTAGACACTCTTTGATAATCAGTTAAGGGTGAAATCTCATAAAATAAGTTAAAAAATGATATGACAAGGTAGGTAGGGCACGTATCGGAAGGCGACCCGAATCAGGTTCCCGGCCTTCGACCAGCGAGCGAAGTTCGTGCTGCCTGCCGGGAAGTTCCCGAGGCTCGGCGTGTAGGTGCCCTTGTCGAAGTAGGCGCCTGACATCGCGCCCGAAGTCGGGACGACGACCCGGCCACCAGCGAGGCTCGACTGGCCGGTGACGGTGAGCGTCCCGGCGATCGCCGAGTTGCCTGAGTTTGACCCGATCCGGTCCTCAACCTCAGGGTCTGTCCGGTTCGCCCGACCGTACGACGGCGGGTTCCAGTCCCCCACTTCCCACCAGGCGTCGTTCGTTTCCCACGCAACCCACGGCGTCACGTCGATGTAGGTCGGCGACGCGGCGTTCGATCGGATGTACACACCCGACCCGCGTTCGATCGGCCACGTCAACGCCAAACAACGCACCTTCGCAGGGAAGATCGTCTCACCACGGAACGTGGCCTGGTTCGACGTGTCAACGATCCCGGCGGCCTGATCGAACAGGTAGATCTCATCGCCAGGGCGAACCCATGTCGGGATGTCGTGGCTCGTCGTGTTGACGCTGATCTCGAACCGGGCGCCCTGCAAGTTCAGGAAGTTCGACGCAGCCGTGTTCGCGTTCGCCGACTCCTCCGACGGGGCTGAGAACACCGTCACGAACGCAGCCGCCGAACCCTTCGGGGCGCGCAGGCTGCGAGACGCCGTGGCTGACCCTTTGGCGATTGCCGTGCCCTCACCCTGAGCCAGCGCGACGGCTTTCGTGGCGAGGTTCGACACGTCGATCGCCTGGTCGAGCATCCCGCCACGCACACCCCGATATGTGCCGTCCGGGCCTTCGCTCTTGCGGGTGACCACCACATCGGGTGGCGACCGGAACAGCGTCGTCTTGATCGCAGCGTCAACCGTGAAATCGGGCTTGATCCGATACTCCCAGCCACCAAGCCCGGCGACGACGTCAAGTGCCTCGCGACGGGTCGTGATGTGCGCAGGGAAGCTGCGGGTCACGTTCGACGCACCCGACGCGTTCACCGTGCCAGCGGTCAGATCGTTGGCGAGCAGATCACCCAGCCATTGCGACGGGGTGCCGGCCGTGCGTGACACATCCGAATCGATGTACGTGTCCAGCCACGTGCCGAGACCGGAAAGCACGAGCGACGTCCGCGACGGCCGTTCCGTGATCCGACCCGTGTACTTCGCCGCCGCCAGCATCCCGGCGTCAGTCAGCGAACGCGGATCAACCCAAGCGTTCGTGATGACGACATGCGCGCCGACACCACTCGCCCGCTCATCGACGAGCGCACGGATCTGTTCCGACACCTGCATCGGCAGGTCGGGCGTGAAGCTGATCGACCCGTTCCCGGGCCGCATCAACCGTTCCGTGATGGTCACTGCAAACGCGACACCGGCGGGCAGGTGCAACGATCCCGCCACGGCGACGACACCGCCGGCGAAACAGCAGCCAACGCGAACGCGCCGAGCGCGACAAACAGAGCTGTGAACTTGCGCATGGTTTGTAAAGGCATCGGGTTTGGCTGGCTTGGGTTCCATCAGTTGAAATTTTTTCATCATGGTAACTTTAATCTTCATCCTTAATTTTTAGCCCGACCGCCGGGTTGAACCACACGGTCGGGCGCAAAACATTTTATTTGTTTAACCTTTGATTCAATTCGTGTTGCTCAAGATATAAAACTCTTGCGGATTGCCGACTTGAAGCACATTGGTTGCGCTAAACGTAAAGCCGTTGGCCACGCTTCCGTTAGTAATAATCACATTAGTCGCCACCGGTTGCCACTGGATCAACGGCGTCGTTAGATTAGTGCTACCAAGCAGGTAATACGTCCCGCCCGATTGTCCATTGGTCGCATTGATTACCACGTTCCCGTCAACAAGACTGAACCCGGTAATGGTCGGGCTATTCGTGGGAACAATGATCGGATTAGTCACGGTCAACGAAATAAGGGAGATATTGGTGCCATAGGCGTTGGTCACGACCAATGCCAGCGTGTTGCCGTTCCAACTGCCGGGAACATCGGCGACAGTGAGATTGGCAATAAGCGGCGCCACGTCGTTGGTGCTGCCTGATCCAAGTATGGCAGCAGTATTCGTGTTGCTCCATTGATAGCCCAGAGGTACCGAGCCGAAAGCACTCACCGGAATGGACAATGGCGAACCCGCTCCAACTGTTACGTTGGTCGGTGGCTGCGGATCAAGCAGATCAGGCGGCGCGCCATTGGGCGCTTCTTGAGTCAGCGCGATGTAATTCCACTTGAAGGCACCAGCGGTTGTGGTGGTTTGGGTATAGCCAAATGAATGGAGGTTTGGATTACCTGCAGCATAGGTATAGTTTGTAACAAATGTATCAGCAACATACAAAGCCACAGACCACTGGGCACCAGTCGTATCCAATACAAGTTTGATATCATAGGGCGTGTTCAACGCGGTCATCAAATTAGGCATACTGCCCTGACTAGCGCCATCAGCGTTTAAAATGGCCCCTTGCCCATTGGCAAACATATTCAGAAGAGCCCACCCATTGCCACCTATGGCACCAATCCGTGGATCCGCAACATAACCAGTGGGGATTTGCCCCGCAAAACCCAACCCGCCCCAGCCGCCTGCAGGTGGAGTAACCGTGAAGGTCAGTGAAGCTGACAGGGTGTAAATGTAACCGGAATGCGGCGTAAATGGCAGGAGGACACTGTTCAGCATCGTGCCAAGAGTGCCATCCCCATAAGCGGCGTATCCTGCGGCTGGATTGTTAGTTACAACATACCAAGTGGTATTGGTACCGCCAACCAAAGCGTTGGCTGCCGTCAACGGCATTCCCCCAATTGACCACGTCCCTCCGTTGAAATAATTAGAGTAAAGAATAGGGCTGGAATAATCCAACGTTACCGGTGGAGGAGGGCTGAACAAAGTGACAAACCAATTGGTGTAACTAGTAGCATTGGTGACAACCAGCTCCAACTGATCACCACTCAGGCTTGCAGGAGCGTTTGAGATTATCAAAATTGCGTTCAGATTTCAGCATAGAGTTTTCCGCCCGCAAACTCGGTGCCTTTTCCCCTCACTCCCCCATCACCGTCACGATCACCCGTCGCGTGTGCGGGGCGCGGCGGTGTTCCCAGAGAAAAATCCCCTGCCACGTCCCGAGCAGCAGGGCCTTCCGCAAACGGCACGCTCTCGCTCGTGCGCGTGAGCGCCATCTTGATGTGGCTCGGCATGTCGTCCGGCCCCTCCAAGGTGTGCTCAAAATCCGGATCGTTCTCCGGCACAAGGCGGTCGAGCCAGTTTTCCAAATCGCGCCGCGCCGTCGGGTCGGCGTTCTCCATGATGACCAGAGAACAGCTCGTGTGCTGGCAAAACACCGTCGCCACGCCGGCCTTCAATCCGCTGCGCGCCACCTCGCGCTCGACCGCATCGGTGATCTCGTGCAGGCCCGCGCCGCGCGCTTGGACCGTCAGTATCGTTTGATGCACCGCCATGGCTGGCCCAGCCTGCCTTTGCCCCGCGAAGACGGGCAAGGGCATAAACGTCGTGCCACCGGAGCCGGCTCAAACAGATCTCACCGGCTGGCGGACCTCACCGCGGTCAAGAGGCGAGGGTCCACCTGTGGCAAAGCCCCGGCCACCAGCCCGGCCATCGCCCGCGCACCCAGCTCTGTAAAGTGCGTCCGGTCACCCTGCCCGGGACGATCCGCATGGTCGATGTTGTTCATCGTGTAGTCGGTCGATCCCGCCTCGCCCAACCGCGTGTAGAGCGCGCCGCTCATCGCATCCAGATCGATCACCGGCACGGAGAGTTCCTTCGCCACAACCTTCATCGCCTCCGCATACCGGGCAAGTTCATGCGTGAGTTGTCCGTCCTGCTGAAAAAGTCGCCGCCTCACCGGCGTGACCAACACCGGTATGATGCCGTCCGCGCGCGCCTCGCGCACAAAACGCCGTAGGTTGTCGCGATAAGCGGTGGCCGCATCCGTGGCCTCGGGGTTGGTCTTTGCATGCGAATCGTTGTGCCCGAATTGGATCAGCACAAAGTCCGGCCTGGCCGCGAGCACCCGTTGCCAGCGCTCGGGCGAAAATGTCTTCGTGCTCGCGCCACCTTTGGCCTCATTCAGCACCGTGACGCCCGACGCCAAGAACTCCGGCAGCAACTGCCCCCACCCGCGCTGCCGCGACGCGGCCGGGTAGTCGCAAACGGTTGAATCGCCGATCAGCGCGATTTTGAAGTGAACCGGCGCCGGTTGGTCCGCGTGCGCGGCGAGTGTCGCCATGACCAAGGAACCGATAAAAACAAGGAGGGATCCAAGCTGGAGGAATGGATTTTTCATGAAATGGAGGGATGCGGTTTGAGAGAAAATTATGGGTTTGGCAAAATGACCGGCCCGCCGCTCACCGACATCCCGTGCGCGTCCGTGAGCTCGAAATAATAAACCGTCACACCGGCGGGCAAAACCGCCTCCGCTCTTCCCCCGTCAAAATGCGCCGGCTTGCTTTGCCAGAGACGATCCTGCCAACGGCCGGTGTCGGTCGTGTAATGCAACACCGCCGCACTCACGGAAGAAGCCGGATCGCACTCGACCCAAGCCATGCCGTCCGCGGATCTTCCTTGGCGAAGGATTTTTGGCAGCGGCGCTCCGCCGCGCACGATGCTGTCGGCAAACACCCGGATTTCCTCCGGCGCCTCGCCCACCGCCTGCGAATGAACCATGCGCATGTGGAGGCTGAGCGTGCGCGGTCCCGGCGCCGCCTGGTAGGACAACTGCCAGTCGCGCATCGTAAAGGCGAAGTCGTTGGTGCCGGCGACCCACAGCATCGGCATTTTTGCCTGCGGAAGAAAATTAACCGGGTCCCATAAACGCCGCCACTCCGCCCTCTGCTCAGGTGTCGCCCCGGCCCCAACAAACGTGGATCCGTCGGTGGACTCGTCGGCGATGTGTCCGCAGCCGTAAACCGGCGCAACAAATCTGAAGCGTCCGTCTAGCCCTGCCACCGTCGAGACAACCACGCCACCCCAGGAAATGCCGGTCAGGCCGATGCGTTCGGGGTCCACGGCGGGCAAGGATCGCAGCAGCGAGTTCGCCAACATGGTGTCGGCCACCGTATGATACATCCACTGGTCGGTGATGGGCCAATTGAGCTGAGGGATGTCCTGCCGTCGCGGGCCTCCCTCTGGATCATGCTGCCAGTGGTTGTAGGTTCCCACGGGCAGGTTGCCCTCCGTGTCCAAGGCAATCGCCGCGTATCCACGATTCACCCACAGTTTCACCCATTCCGCGAAAGCCGTCCCGCCCGCGCCATGCACGAGCACGATGCCCGGGACCGGATGCGCGGCATCCGCCCCCGCCGGCGCGCCGTAGAATGCAAACACCCGCGTGGGCTTGCCGCGAAACGGCAGCCCTTCGAAAAACAACGCCTTCACTCCGTCGGGCGCGGACACCCCCGTCGGGACGGGCAAAACGCGGGGCGCGGCCTCCAGCTTGGCGTCGGCCCAGAGCGCGACCGCCGGCGATTCCGCATGGCACGCCAGCGGCAGGAAACCGCCGAGGGTGATGAGCACGGCGAAAAAACGCCCGCGGCCGGAGATGGGATCACGCTTCATGGGATATATCATGGTTGTGCAGTCGCGGGCTGGCGGGAGTTCCACGGCAGCCAACGGCCGAGGTAATCGTAAAACACAGGCTGGTCATACTGATCCTGCCAGCTCCCCTCGCGCCTGGGATGCGGACGACCGTTCGCCTCCAGCTCCTGCAATTGCTCCCGCTGCGGCGGCGTGAGCGGCGCCGGCGGACCCGCGGCGCCGGCAACGGAGGGCAGGGTGTTTAGCCAGAACAAGGTCTCGGCCATATTGTCCGGCATGAACGCGGTGGAGCCCGTCCAATGGGCGCGGTTCCCCGTGACCAGTTCGTGCACGCGCAGCCAGCCGGCCCCGGCCATCCAATTCTGAAGGAAAGACCGATACGGCTCCGGATCGTCGGCGTGCCGCGCCGCAAACGCCAGGGCCGGCCAGTAAAAATACTTTGAGTTAATCTCGCCCGAATCCAGGGCCTTGCGGGCGGCGGGATCGTCCAACGCGCTCGCGGCCATTCGGCAGATCGCAATCCTCAACGGCTCGTAGCGAGTGAGATTGTAATAATCCACCAGCGCCTGCATGCCGCCGAAGCTGTTGAAAAACATATTTCCGGAATTGATGCCCTCCGGGGCCGCGGCCCGCTCGATCTCCGGAAAACGCACCGAGGGTGAAATGGCTATGCCCTCCGGAACGATAAATTGATCGACATACTTCCTCAGCGCGGCCGCCACCTTGGGGTCGCCGGTCGCCTCCCATAGCGTCACCAGGCCGTAGAGCCTCGCGCTATGATCCGCGTGATACTGGATGACCCCTCCCGGCTTCAACAATTCCGACACCGGCTTCAGGTAAACATTGTAGCCGTAATCTAGCAGGACGTCGCGGCTGCGCGGGTCGCCAGTCAGAAAAAAATCGAGCCGGTATTCCGAAGGAATGGTCTGCCGTTGCTCATGATCCCCGTCGCTCCACGGCTGCACCCCGTGCCGCGTGCCGTTGCCATACCAAAGGCCCGAGTGACGGATCACCACGTCCCGCGAATGACGCGCCATCGCCTCCAGCTCGAAAAACACATCCCGGCGCCCGGTGCGCAGGTAAAGCTGCCCCAGGTAGCGCGCAGGCAATCCCTCGGTGTTGGACCAGCCCCAGCGTCCGTTGTCCGAAGCCCAGTCGTTTGCCGGGAAATAATCGCGGACGGTCACGCCGGGCGGGATGTCGTCAGTCTTCTTTTCCAGCATGTCCGCCAGCGCTCCAGCGGACACGATCCTGCCATAACCGTTGCCGAACCGGTGCTGGATGTCGCCGTAGAACCATTGCCCATACCAGCGATAGCGCGCCTGATGAAATTCGAGAAAATCGGCAAAGCGGCCCAGCGTCTCGTTGACGGCGGAGAATCCCGGATCGGACAAGTCGTTCGCGAGGGCGCCCGTCTTCAGATAGTTGGTCTCGCCGGAATAGATCAAAGGCCGGTCGTCGAGGGCCGCGGCAAACGCCGCCACGGACGCCTGCCCCGCGACCACTGGCGCCAGAAAAAACTCGTGGGTGGAGGAAATACCGCACACCGGCTGTTTTTGATAGTAAACCGCCTCCACCCAGTCGCTCTTGTCCGTGGTGATCGTCTCACCTTGGGCTCGATGGGGATAATCCGAATACCGCCGGAAATCCATCAGCCCGCCGCTTCGCGGCCAAAATGCCAGGTCGAGCGTCAACCTGCCCTCGCTCGGTCGGAGGGCGACCTCGGAGGGAAACAGGTGCCGCAGGTCGCGGATGCCCGCCACCATGCCTTGGCCCTGGCCGTCGTTCACGGCCATGAATCCCTCCATATCGCCGCCAACCTCCACTTCGCGCGAATCGCCGGACGCGCCTGCGCGCAGCTCGCACACGTCCGGGTGCAGCGCGCGCAACGCCACGCCTTCGTTCGCCGCCGTCTCCACCCGCCTGCCGTCGGTCGTGGAGACCAGCGCCTGCGCGCCTTGGCGAACCATCTTCAACGGCAATTCAAGGCCGAAGCCCGAGATGAAGACATGCCGCACATCAAAGTCGCCCAACTCCAGCGTGTCATAACCGCGTATCGCCGGTGATCCCGCGTAAAACTCCAATCTCAGCGTCACACGACAAGGCGCCGGACCACCCGTGTGCCCGTCCACGCGCACCACGACACGGATCGGCCCGTCCTCCTCGACAACTACATGATCGGCGACCAGCAGGGACCGCACCCACGCGCCTTGGCCGGGAGTGAGCGCTCCCGGCTCGGGCGCGGCATCCGTCTTGATCACATCCAGATAAACGGCGGCGGCATCCGACAACGCGGGACGGCCGTCGATCGAGAGTGAACGCCACCAGTTCCGCCCCGGCGCGAACACCGCCTCCAGCCGGCCGGTCCGCACCCGCACCTCGTCCCCCACGCAGTCCGCCGAAAGCAACCCCGCGCCAAGACCGGCGGCAGTCCCGGAGGCATCGGCCTTGCGCAAAACGAATCGTTCCCGTTTCCCAGTGCCGTAAGTCACCTGGAAATCCGCCAGCGAAGGCTCATCCTTCACCGTCTCCTTTGCCGGTGCGGCCGGCGTGGCATCCCGGAAAAAAACCAGATTCAGCCACTTGATTGACCCATCCGGCCAATACGCGAGCGGCTTCGCCTGAACCGCCACCGGACGGCCTGACGCATCGCTCAACGCCACCGCTTCGCCCGCGTGCATCCATCCCTGCTGCAACGGCACGCCGCCAAACACCGGCAGCTCCCGCGCAGGCTCGACCGGTTGCGCAACCGCCGCTTTAACCACCGGCACCTCGCGGGCCAGCCGGCCGCCTTGATCCGCAAAAGCGCCTATGAAAGCCAGCACCTTCCACCGGGCGTGCAAATCAAGCGGCTTTCCGTCCTTCACCAAGGCGATGGGATCGGCCGATGCCGGCTGCAGGTCGAACCCCGCCTCGCCGCCGCCGTCCGTGCGGACCTCCAAGGCAACCGGCCTCCGGTAAACCGGTTCGTCCATCGCGACCACCACCCCGCCCGTCCGGTCATAAACAGCCATCCATCCCGGAAAACCGCTGCCTCGGTGCAACACGAAGGGCGCGGTATTCACGCTCTCCCAGCGCGCCAGGGTGTAAGTGTCTCCCGCCGTCCAGTCCGAGCGGAAAATCGACCAGATGTTTGTGTCCGGCTCGGGCAAGAGCGTGTGGCTGCCCTCCTCCGCATGAAATTGATACGCCGCTCGCGTGTCCCAGACCAGCCCGCCCTCCCCCGCCTGCACGACGCGCTTGCGCTGCGCCAAAGCAAGCGGCAGCTCGATCGAAAGATGCTCCAGTCGCTCCGGCCCGGCGCCTCCGCCCTCAACCGTCGCCGCCGAATCCATGAACACGATCCCGCCCTCGGCCTGACGGCAGGTCACGGTGACGACAAGCCTCCCGGACAGGCCCATGTCCAGCGTGGCCACACGCCGACCGTCTTTCTCGCCGCTGAATTTCGCCTCAAACGTCTTGCTGGTGACGGCGCTACCTCCCGTGGCAGAGCCGATCCGCGCGAGCAATTTCAAGTCATCCCAATCGGCTCTTGTTTGCCCGAAACAAACTGCGCTCCCTCCCTGAGCCAGCAGTGCAATCAACAGCAGATGAAACAAACACCTGGCTCGAACCAGACGAAAACAAGCAGGAATCATAAGAAAACAGCGAAAGGACACGACGATGGATGGGGCCGTGGACCAAGCGAGCTGATCACCGACGCATCTTCATCCCCCGGGAGAAACACACGCCCAAACCCACCATGCCGAAAAGCAGAGCGACGTGCCTCGGCTCGGGAATCGCCGCCGCGCTGATCGAGACATTGTCGATGAAGTAGGATGTGCTGGAGGTGTTGGCTTCCGTGAAACGCACGCTCGACACACCCGCCTGGGCCGTAGTCTCGGCAAACGTGCTCACAATCGATGAGCCCGTGCCCCGCGTCACCGTCACGCCGTTCAATATCACCGAGTAGGTGCCGGCCGTGGCATCCCACGAGATGGAGACGGTATTGGTCGCACCGATCGATACCTGCTGGTTGAATGCGTAGAGGTTCGACCCGCCGCTGATTCCGCCTGAGAACCCCAAAAAGTAGCCCGCCGCAGTGGGCGCGCCGCCTGTCGTCGTCTGCGAATTGGTCCATATCTGGAGTGCGACCAGTGAATTGCCCCGTTGGGTGCTGGAGCTGGCGGTGAGCGCACCGAGATCGATCTCGATCAGCCCGGGCGTGGTGCCCGTCCCCACCACATTCAAGGTGAACGTGAGCGTGCCCGCCGCCAAGACCTGACTCGATGGCAACGAAAACTGGGCGGAGGCATATGTGTTCACGTTGGCGGACTGATTCGACACGTACAAACTTTGGTTGCTCGACCCGCCAAAGGGATCGGCCGGCGTCGTCGTGGACCCGTTCACCACCTCGATGGTGTTGCTTCCGGTCGCATTGTAGAGGCTCACTCCGGTGTCCGAAGGGGCTGACCCGGCCGTGTCACTCTGAAAATCCCATGTCGCAAGGGGGTCCGCACGCAAGCTGGTTCCAGCGATCAAAACCGCGGCCAAGGCGGCTGCCATGCCAAGCATCATTTTCGTAGGTTTCATAGGGAGTATGTGTGGTGTTGAGGTTGGGGTTAAAGACCGGTCCAAAAGGTCGAGTTGGGGTCTTGCATCTGCGCCAAGGCCACCGGAGCCACATGCCCATCGACAAAGAGAACGTTTTCCCGATTTCCGTGGGGAAATTGCAAGGTGCCGAGCATGGCTGCGAGTTGGTTACTGCCGATGACCGAGGCAAACCAGCCGCTCGCGCTTTGCCAGGCGCCATCCATCACCCACGCCGTCTGCGCGGGCTTCGCGACCCGATTGACGTAGCAAAGCGCGATCGACCCTCCCGGCACGTTGCTGCTGGTCGTGAGCGACACCGTGTAAGTCTGGCGCAGATCGCCGACTGCGGCGCTAAACGGATAATTCGCCAGCTCAGGGCACGTGAAGACCGTGCTTGTGTTGTTGCTGCCGATGTAGTCGACGATGCCCGGGTCGGTCGCGGCATTGGCCGGGTTATAGAGGCGGGTAGACGAAAAACGCCCGCCATGCTCCTGAGCAAACAACAAACCAGCCACTCCGATCTGCCTCAGATTTGAAGAGCAAATCGCGGCCTTGGCCCTGGATCGCACACCCCCAACCACCGGCACCAGAATACCGGCCAAGACACCAATGATCGCAACCACGACCAACAACTCAATCAGGGTGAATGCACGCGTAGATCTCATGGAATCAGGGTATGCCGGTAACAAATTTTAAATACCGGCAATTGTCAATTTAAAACCTTGGTTCATTTCAAAAAAATAAAATATGAAATTGAAAATCGCCAGATAGTGGCATTTTTAATTGAAATTAAATATATAACTAAAAATTACTTAAATACATTTTCAGGTTAATGACTTGATTTTACCGGCAAATAAAAATACCGGTAATAAAAATGAAGATCAGCCAAAAACACATCGCCGATGCCCTGAACCTCTCCATCATCACGGTCTCGCGTGCCCTTCGGGACCATCCGGACATGGCCGAGGCCACAAAAACCCGCGTTCTCCAGAAAGCCCGCGAACTCGGTTACACGAAGCTGAAAAACCACCCCGCCCCCTCCAGCGCCACGCCCCGGCGGGTCGGCATCATTCTTTACAAAAAACCTCATGACGGCGAGCAGGACCCGCTGGCCTCCGGCGTGAAACGCGCGATCTTCCTCGCGCTCCAGAAGGAATGCCAGCGCCTCCAAATCGAAACGATGATCGAGACCCCGTCCGCCGACGAGGTGCCCCTGCTCGTCAAGAACCGCACCATCAGCGCGGCCTTCATCTTCGGCCGCTACACCCCCGAGACAATCGCGCACCTCAAAAACATCCCCGCCCTCGCCATCAGCAGCTTCATCGACTGCCCCGGAATGCCCCGCATCGTGGCCGACAATCTCAACGGCATGAGGCTCGTCACCGAGCACCTCATCGGCCTCGGCCACCGTCGCATCCTCTTCGTCGGCCCCAAAGACTCGCACACCCGCCTCTTCGAAGAACGCGCCGACGGCTACGTGGCCGCCATGCACCGGCACGGCCTCGCCCCAGTCGTGCGCTTCTGCGAGGATGCGACCGGCCTACCCTCTCCGAAGGAAGTCCGCGGCCACACCGCCCTCGCCGTCGCCAGCGACGGCATCGCCTACCTGCTGCACAAGCAGCTCCTCGCCGCCGGCATGAAGTTGCCCGATGAGTGCAGCATCGCCGGTTTTGACAACCTACCCGCCGACTACCCCCACACGGTGACCACCTACGCCCCCGACTGGGAACTCATGGGCACACTCGCCGCCAATCTCCTCCTCTCGCACCCGCTCGACATCCGCGGCCGGGATGTCGTCATAACCGTTCCCGGCAAAGTTCTGGTCCGGGATTCGACCCGCCCCCCGGTATCGCCGTGACGCAGCAAGGACGCCGCATCACCAGCCAAGCCAGAAACCTGAAAAGGGATGCCTTGAACTGAACTCCCATCAACCGCCTCCCTCAAGGCGTCCTTCGCCCGGACGCGTCATCGACAGCGGCTCCAGCGCGGCGTCGAGCGCCTCGGCGGACATCAGTTTTTTCTCCAGCACGACCTCGCGCAGCGTGCGGCCCGTCGCCAGCGCCTCCTTCGCCACGGCGGCGGCGTTGTCGTATCCGATATATGGATTCAACGCCGTCACGAGCATGAGCGAGCGGTCGACGAGTTCGCGGCAGCGCGCCTCGTCAAACTCGATGCCTTCCACGCAGGCGTCGGCAAACTGGCGCGCCGCGTTCGCCAGCACGCGCACCGACTCGTGCAGCGCGTGCGCGATGAGCGGGATCGTGACGTTGAGCTCGAACTGCCCGTCGCGCCCGCACATCACCACCATCTGAGAAAGCCCCTGCGCGTAGATGCACGCCTGCACGAGCATCTCGCTCATCACCGGGTTGACCTTGCCCGGCATGATCGACGAGCCCGGCTGCGTGGCCGGCAGGCGGATCTCGCCGAGGCCGCTGCGCGGACCCGAGCCGAGCAGGCGGATGTCGTTGGCGACGAGAAAAATGTTAAGATAGAGAGCTCTTCTTGTTCCTTGGGTGTGATGCTCAGGAACCCTAGATCCTGCGACAGGATCTAGCCGGGGTGTGACTCCCCATGCCATCGGTGCGCTGTCGAGGCTACCATTCGCTCTGCACTTGTGTGCAGATCCAGACCTGTCTGCCCAGATCTCATCCCTAGGTTTTGAGTCATCCATGGCGCTCTCTTGATTGGATCTAGACCTAATGATTTTACCACGGATACCTCTACTATCCATGAGCAATTCAGCGCTATTTTTGGATCGATCAGAGTTCTGGATCTCTGAAAAGAATTCTTCTCATGAGGTCGTGCATTGTTGTTTGTCCCTACGAGGCAGATCTCTCCTTCATTCTTACGAAAATGATCTAGGCCTCCCTTCAATGCCTTTTGGCTTGAGGTTTGGACGGGTCATGTACTTTCTATCTTCTTCGTGACGCCACTGAGCATGATCCATTCTGATGTCTGTGCTGGGCATGGTGAAGAGTTTTGTGGGACTGCATTGGCCGACCTATGCATATCTGACCCAGAACCTGCAGCCCTTGTAGGAGATCCCACGACCTTCCCCCTCTAGATATGGCAAATCCTTTGGTCAAGATCTTCCTCTAGGTGTCACCAGCGATCCCCAGCAAGCGGCGCTTCGTTCCCCTACCGTAACCCTTTATTTCTATTTTTCTTGTTCTTCTGTGCAGTTCTGCATGAGCAGAAGTAGAGCCACCTTGCAGACGTAGTCACGTCCAGACGGTAGTAGATCAGGGCATGCCACTTGGATGGGTCGATCTGCGTCTAGTCCTCTGTACGTTCCAACATATGACACTCTAATCCGACTTCAGATCCACCCATGCCGCCCCTGCAAGTAGACTACGTAGGCTTACCAGAGTGGGCAGAGCTGACCAGTCGGGAACCTAGCCTCGGCCCCTCACCTTCACATCACCAGCGAGTGCTGCCCGTCAGCCCATGTTCCAGCAGCCCCAAATTGAGTGTTGTAGTCTGTTATCTCCATACGAGGAGTAAGCATCATTATTATCTAGGTTGTAATAACACTTTGTTGATGTGTATCGGGGTTGTCAGACTCGAACGGGGTTTCTTCCCCAAGCGCTAGTCATGGTGGTACGTGCGACGTTCCTTTATTCCTAGCATTTACTTATTTAGTATTCTATTGTATATGTCATGCTTGTGCAAATAGGGACCCTAGCCCGTTACAAATCACTGTCTTTGAGAGAGTGAGCATCCTTTCCATAGCCCCAGTTGAGCACAGAGCCCGAACTGGATCACCCTTGGTGATAGTGGTTCCTTAATCACTGCGATCCCATATTTCCCTCGCAGGGACGAATGTTGGGATAGAGAGAATTTCTTGTTGAGAGAAGCCTCCACTGAGAGGAACGACACGGAGGTCAGCCGCCCGACTTACCTTTAGCATGTAAGTGCTGGTCGCATTCGAGTCAGTCATAAGTCCTAGCCCATTCGTGTCCCGTCCCGTATCAAATTGGTATCAGAGCCTGGTTCGTCTAGGGTAGGTTTGCATTTTAGTCTGCATCCAAAATGAGTCACATCAATTTTGAGTCTAGGGCTTCATGTGAGTTTCCATGCATGATTTATCTAGTGCTATATTGAATAGTGTTTTCGGAAGGGCAGATCCAATTTGTCTAGAAGATCTCACTATGCAAGAGGGTTACCCCCACCTAGTACCCTACTTAGTCACCCAGTTGTCCCATCTAGGTCTTGCATTTGCATGTCCAGCTACTCGCCAGCCCCATGGTGGCTCCCCGAGACCATGTGTCAGATTGGTCATCCCTGGTGGCCTAATTCTAGGCTCTTATGGCCCGACCCCCAGGTCTTGCCCCTACCATTCAACCACTGGTTGACCCAACCCCTATGCCAACGACCAAGTCACTCCAGCGCCCTATCGTGTCCACTACCATTCTACCTAATGGGTCACTTACAGAGATTGACTTCATCAGTAGGGTGTCATCTAATTGTGTCTCACAGGACATTATTGAGTCTCTCTCTAAGACTGAGGAGATTGTTCTTAATAGTGGCATAGCTTTCATAGAGTTCCAATGGAGGTTCGGCCTCATCCTATATCATGATGGAGCATGGTGCCTGATCGGCACACTTGCTGGTCCATGGATCATTTTAGGGCAAACTTGGTTGGAAGAGAGGAGAGCGACCATCGACCTAGATAGGAGGACTTGCACTTTACACCCACCTCACTTGCCCGGCGAGTTCATCTTCCACGACGGCGTTCAACCGACCACCTCCGTGTCACCAGCCACCCCCCCAGCAGTCCACTCCGCCTCTAAGCTTACACTTGCCACCACTCCCAGGGCCTACCCCTGTGCCCCCTATAGTGGGATTAGCCATTTCTCCGACCAGTGTCCGTCACATTCCCCTATCTTAGAGGACATGCATTCAGAGGATGCCCCACCTTAACTTATTCCAATGAGTTATGAGGCTGACCAGGAGTTGACCGAGGAGTACCTTGCTGAGGTTGAGGAGTTAGAAAGCTATCCCATAGAGCACCTAGTGGGACAGGGTGAGGCGCCAGCCAGCAACTCCATTCTATCAGTCTCCCCAGCCCCATCGATCATCCCCGTGCAACCAGTTGCCATTACTTTACCCACCGACCCGGTGCCATCTAATGACCCGGCGCAGCTAGTCACTCCCGAGCAGCAATCATCTGTCCCTCTTTTGCCTGTTTCTCCTACTGTAGTGCACCTGCTAGTGACTATCGTACCACTGTTAACACCCTATGTTGACGTGGTATGGTCTAATTTCTGCCACCCATACGAGAGACAATGTTCAGACTTCCTTTTTTTGAGCTCTACACCAGACATCCATATTACCTTCCCGTCACCCACCACCTGATCCTCCCACACTTCCATACTCGAGGACGAGTCTTCTCGAACCAGAGATGGTTGACGAGGGTTGAGACTTACAATATTAAGTTGTGGGTCAGCCAATCTTTACACTTGGTGTATGCAAATGATGTCCATCATTCTTACTGTGTCTTCCTTAGTGCGTCCCATGTGTTTGTCATCAGTCATAGGAAGAACTTAGGTTTTATCTCTCCATCTTTCCTCATTCCAAGAGTCCTTGCGTCTATCCAGTCTCATGTGTCTAAGTCAGCTGAGTCCTTTCCTGAGCATATTAGGTAGTTGCATGAGCATGCGCGTCGTCACATAGAGGCTAGCAACGCACGTTATAAGGAGTTAGCTGACGTGCACTGACACGCCCGTGAGTTCCAAGAGGGAGAGTATGTCATGATTAGGGTTAGACCTGAATGATTTCCCTCGAGGATGGTGAAGAAACTCTAGTCCCGCGGTGTCGCTCCCTTCCGAGTAGTGAAGCGAGTAGGGTCAAATGCGTACATTATCGAACTACCAAATGAATATGGCATCTATGCGACGTTTAATGTTTTAGATATGGTGGCATATCAGGACCCCACGGTGATCCCTAGCGAGCATTTTGAGCCTTCTCCTCCTGTTGTGAGTAACACATCACCTGAGAGTCCACCTCTTCCTACCCCGTTACGGCAACGCGAGTATATAGATTACACACTAGATGAGCAGGTGACCACCACCAGGAACGGAGCCTACCAATGCTTCTTAGTGCGTTGGAGGGGGCGTCCCGGGATAGATGATGCCTGGATTACGCGCGGAGAGCTCGAAAGACTCGATCTAGACATACTAGAGCGCTACCTCAGTGATCGAGACCCTTACTCGACGGGGTCGAGTTCCTCCCACCCGGGGAGAATTGGTGAGGACACGCGCCACATTTTACGACGGAGTACACGGATCTCGCCAGCATCCCTTTGGCTCGGCGATCATTTGGCGGACTAGCGGAGTTATCTTCACTTATTTTATGCTTTGGGCCATGTTGGGATATATTGCTAATTCATATTTAATATCCATCATTGGCCGTTGGTGGACTATCACATTTTCTTTACTAGTTTTTTTTTTTTTAACATGGAGGGAGAACTCGGGATCGAACTTGGGATTGGGAGAGGTGGTGAGGCCACCACGGCGAGTCGTGGACTCGGCTATCACATTGTTGGTATTGCGGTAGAGAGAGCATGTAAATGGTGTTCCATCATATGAATTTAAGTTTGGGGGAAGACAAGGTCTCGGAGCTCATCCCCCCGACCTAGACCGTTGAGATCGAGGGGTCCGACTTGACCCCACTAATGCCGACCTAGACTGTTGAGGGGATGAGCTCCGAGACCTTGTCCTTCCCCAAACTCTCCTCATGTTTCCTCCGAGACCTTGTCCTTGCCCATCACTTGGGGGGCCAAGTGGTGGAGGGCAATCGCATGAGAATCTTCGAAATGCCCAACCTGGTAGGGCCAGACTCAGCCTCCCCCATGATGGGAGCAGACGCAGGTGTGGACAACTGGGAGTCCAACCTACATGGCATAATCAGACGTTTGCTTGGGGCCTTGGCCACCCTGACACGTTTGAACGCCCGACACTTGCACAAAAGAAAATGAGAAGTTAACGAGACTCTTCGCAAAAATAGGAACGGGGGAGAAGGGACGAGGAAACTCATTGTTGTTCGAGTCATCTTGAGTTGAATCCATAGGGTCACTCCCGGCCAACGGTGTGGGCACCATGGCCTCAAGAGTTGGAGTCGACCATAGATCGGCCGCATGTATAAAGCTCTTACTTGTTAGATTTTGACGATGACCAAATGCTATACGAGTCTAGAATGAATGTCTGGTGAATTAATTTGAATAAACTTATTTTGACCTGCTCAAGTATAAAGTATTTGCATTTGATTACTGTTACTCCTTAAATCATGATCCACTAGTGCACTCAAAAGTTGAAATTCGCGGGATCAAGAAAACCCCCCTTGAGTAAGTCTTTTGAGTTGAAGCTGTCAAGAGTGAATCTAATTCTATTTTTGGTGATTCTGTAGAACTAAGGAATGAGGCTCACTTCCAATACAATTCAAGGACGCTTGGTGAGATCAATTCAAACCTCAATCCATGTTTTTAGCTGATCTATCATGTTAAAAGTCATTGCATCGACCCCAAGGGTCGACCCCTTTTGGTTTATTCCTTCATCTCACACTCGGTATGTAGTATTTTTACCCTACGTCCAAGGGTCGACCCCTGGGTCCTCCATTTATCAACGGGTTTCAGTTTCTATTGTCCAATCACGAGGGTCGACCCCAAGGGTCAACCCCTGGGTCCTTATATTCTCACGGGGTTTGGATTTTTTCATATCCAGTCCCGAGGGTCGACCCCTGGGTGGTTTTATTTTAGAACCGATCGGGCTTCCGCTCGGAAGGCACGAGGGTCGACCCATTGGGTCGACCCCTGAGTCCTTTTAGCTTTTGCTCCGTTTTGTCTCATGGTCGGGTGTTACAAGGGTCGACCCAAAGGGTCAACCCCTGGCTCGCTGCCCGACACGCGGAACCGATCCTGGGGGCCGCGCAGGTTCCTGTCGTCGCTCATGGCATGTCTCCCTTTGTCTTGCGACCGCTCTAAAAGGGGGACAATCCCGAGGCCCGGCTTTGTTTCCACCGGTTCCATGCGGGCGCGATAACGAATCGCTGCGGTCGGGACTCAGAAATTGTAGACCAGCGTCAGGCGTGAGGTCGTGTCGGTATTCTGCAATCCCAGCGGCGGACTGCTTTCATACTGCACATGATAGGACAGCCGCGCCGACAGTGCCCCGATCAGGTTCGCCGTCAGGCCGGTGTCGGAGATCACGGTGCTGTCGCGGCTTTCGCCGTAATAGGAGACCGATTGGGTGAAAGCCAGGCTGGGCAGGATCTCCCACCGGTAGTTGACGGCGGCGCGGCCGGCCAGGCTGTTCTCGGACCCACCGGTGATGAAGTCGGTCTGACGCAGCGCCGGACCGGCTTCCACCGAAAGCTGCATGTCGGAAGAGTCCAGGATGGCATAGCCCAGGCCGGCGGATTCCGTCATGCGGCTGTCGAAGCCCATGAAGCGATCGCCTTCCCAACTCAGAACACCCACCGCATACAGCGGCCCATCGAATTTGTAGTGACCGTTATAGCCGGCGAAATAGCGGCTTTTGGTTTCGAGGCCATTGGTGCGCTGGTAATCGACATTCGCGTCCAGCGCATGGTCCCAGTTCAGGCCCTGGCGCGCGAAATGCAGGCCCAGCGCCAGGTCGGTGCTGCGGGTATTGCCGGTGGAATTGGCCAGTCCCACCTCACCCTGCCCAGTCCAGCCTTCGAAGAAGCCCTGGCGCGCCAGCCTGGCCTTGCGCGCCGCATCGGCATCGGCCTGGAGACGCCCCACCATCGCGTCGATCTCGGCGGCCGAGGCGGGGTTGGCCTTCTTCGCCGCCTTGACGGCGGCGGCGAGCTCTGCGGCATCGCCGTCATCGGCAGCGGCTTTGATGATGTCCGCCACCTGGGGCGGAACCGGGTCGGCGTGAGCGATAGCGGGAAGGATCGCGAGAACAGTGGCAACAATGTAACGGGCAGGGGTTCGCATGTGAGTTCTCCTGAAAATGACCCCGCCCACGCGTGGTTGTAAGCAAAGGAGATTCGATTGCAATCCACGGATTGCATAGCTGCTGCCCTGTTGCGATACAGTGCCTTTTGCGGGACTCTGATGCCTATGCGCTACACCCACCCGATGATCGCCATCGTGGCACCATCTCTGGCCGCCGCCGCGGTCCTGTTGCTGGGCGCGGCCGCGCCGTCACCCGAACAGCAATGGAAGTCCGATATCGCGGGCCAGAACCGCGCCTATGCCGATATTCCCCATGCCATGCTGAAGATCCAGGACTCCGCCTATCTGGGCGAAGGACAGTCCGCCACTCTGGTGGGCGAAAAGGGCAAGCCTGCAAGCTGGCGCTGGAGCAACAGGCCCGATGCGCGCGGCCTCCTGAAAGCCGGCTTCCGCGGCGGTCGACTGACGATGACGCGCGAGCCGCGACGATCGTCTGCAGCTCCCCGTTTGAGTATTCGTCACTCACGCATTCACCTCGGTGAGACCGTGCGCGGCCATCCACGCCTCGAACTGCTCGCGGTCGCGGCTGATCACATCCCACTCCCGGTAGAAGTCGTTGTCGCGCTGGGTCACCCCGAGCGCGTAGGAGGGCAATATGCGGAAGCAATTTCCCCAGGCCGTATGTCCGGACTGCGGTTCAACGGTCGGCGTGTCCGGTGGCTGGTTGGCCGAGCATGAAGGCGCTGACGGCCGCAAGTGCAAGAACGGGCCGCCTCCGAAGAGATCTCGAGGCAAGGTGCGCAAGAGCGTTTACACCGTGAACGGTGGTCTGCCGACGCTCGGCAAGCGCAAGTAGTTCTTCCGCCGTGTGGCGGTAATAGAAATGCGAGGCCACCGTGAGGCCCCGAAGGGATAACCCTCACGGTGGAGGCCACCTCGCAGAAGTCCAGCGTGAGTGTAGATGTGGGTAGGCGGTAAGGACATCTGACACCGCCCGCGCTGGCAGCTCCTAGCGGGGAGCACGGGTGTACCAGCCCAGCGTCCTGAGCATGACGGTAAAAGGCTCACCGCTTTGGGTCGGGGAACTCGACCGGGCGGGAATGTTGGGCGGTCTGCCATGTGCATGCCGCAGTCGGTTGCCTCGGCCCCGTGGGCGACCTCCATTTGATGCCTGAGCTGCGCGCGGCGAGGGAAACGGGCACTCATTCTTTCTACGCGGAAAGGCGGTGGAGCCGTGTGCCGAACGAAGAAGATCCCTTACGGTACCCGCGCTGACGCGGAAGCCGCCCTCAAACGACACCACCGGAAGAACGACCGAACCGGGAAGTACCGGATGAGTTCGTACAGGTGTGATGCGTGCGGCAGTTGGCACCTCGGACACCTTCAGAAGAAACCACCAACGGAGCTGCCGATCATTGCCACGTCGCCGCGTGCCCGGATTCTGCGGGCGTATCTGGTGGATGCCCGCCGTCAGGCGGCAACGAAGGCGGGCATCACCGCGGAGGTTCGGCGTGCTGTTCGTCGGGCTGAGTTGGAGTTGGCGGTGCTTGATGTGAGGGCACGGAAAGAAGCGAAGGAGAAGGCCGAATGAGTGGACGCCACACGGCCGAGGTGCCGTTGCCTGATGTTCCGCATGAGGACCGCACACCGTGGTGGTTGGCCCCGCGTCCGCCGCAACCGGGTGATCTGTTGCGGCCCCCGACTCTGCCGGTTGACCCGCACGGGTACATCGATTTGGCCCGCCGGACGGTGAAGGTGGCCGCGTACACGGGCGCTGCGGTGGTCGTGTTCTTGCTGGGTTTCATTGTGAGGGGGTTCGTCGGTGGCTGAGGTGCATCCGAGGTTGATGGCGATCCTGCAACTGTTCGGCATGGCTCGGGATGACGCGTTGGACACCGGAGAACCGGAGGGTGAGGACGACGATGCGTGAACAACTGTGGAGCCTCCCGACGACTCCGGGGACCGTGATCGCCATCGGTGAGTGGTGGCACTTTCCAGCCCGAAGCCACCCTCCCCCAAGCAATGTTATGCCACCCCCTACATCTCCCACCACTGCCATGCCAAAAAAAACCTCCCCTGAATTGACTAAATCTTCTTGGCCACCGTCTTCGGGACCTAGAACAAGAATAGAGAATAGATAGAAAGAATATCTAAAATAAATCTGCACAAGTCTGCCCCCATAAGACAGCAGCCTTACCTTCCACCCTGCTAGTCTAGACTCATATCTCTGAACGATAGGAAGCCAATCTGCACAGTGAAGAGCACTCGGAGATAAGAGAAGACCCAAGTACGAGATAGTGGACTCCCCTCTTGCATCCCATAATGCAAGCCGCCCTCTGAAGAGGCCACTCCTCCATACTCAACCCCACTAGCAAGCTCTCACTGAAGTTGACTTTAAGGCCAATCACCTCTTCCAACAGCTCCAACAAGAGCCTAATCATTTAATGTTGTTGAGAACAGGATGGTGTCATCTGCATACTACAAGTAAGAAAGAGTAGACCCCTCTGTTAACCTGAAACCCCCAGATCATACTAGCTACCTCTAAACATTGCTCAAAACATTAGCCACTAGCACAAAAAGGACGGGAGACATAGGGTCCCCCTAACGGAGGCCCTACCCATTGAAGAAAGAGGACGACGCTTCCCATTGACAAGGACCGCAAAGGAGGCTGAAGAAATACAAGCCCTAATCCAACCATCCATCTCTCCCCGAAACCCATCTTCTTCGGCACATCAAACAGACACTACCAATTTACCTTATCATAGGCCTTCTGAAAGTCCAACTTCAGGACCACCCCTTTCTTCCTCTAAGTCTTCATACATCGGCGAGATCGGTCACTACCCTTTGACCCTCATCACCATCGGTGAGATCGGTCACCTACCCTTTCGACCCTTGTCACCATCGGCAAGATTGGTCGCTACCCTTTTCGACCCTTGTCATCATCGGCAAGATCGGTCGCTACCCTTTTCGACCCTTGTCATCATCGGCAAGATCGGTCGCCACCTTTTCGACCCTTGCCATCATCGGCAAGATCGGTCGCTACCTTTTCGACCCTTGTCACCATCGGCAAGATCGGTCGCTACCTTTCCGACCCTTGCCACCATCGGCAAGATCGGTCGCTACCTTTTCGACCCTTGCCATCATCGGCAAGATCGGTCGCTATCCTTTTCGACCCTCGTCATCATCGACAAAACCGGTCGACTACCTCTTTCAACTCGGTCCCGCTCATTTTTCGCGAGACACGCCACCACTACCTCAACATGCAACTCGTGTTGATGAATGAACGACACTCTCCGATCATTGTCGCTATTAGCGAAATGTATGACCGGGGGCATCCACCCACTCCATCCATCTCCCGCCTCCAGCCTAAAGCTCGATTCCAGGGAATAGTCAACCCGCGGTGGAGCGAACTCCTCACCCCTTTTCTGAAGGCGTGAGCGCTCTCCTGCGCTGGTGACACAAATCCCTGTACTGAGCCGTTAAGTCGGAGGGAGAAAGAAACTATTACAGTTCATAACTGTGCTTCAAATCTGTAAAGAATATTATTCATTTATATCCTTAAATGGTTTAATGTTACATCTGTGTTACTTATGGTTTCTTGGGACTTAGTCTTGCCGTTCTTAAACATCCTTGAATATAAAAGTGTTTAACGTCTATACCCTGATCCCTGATAAACTCCACTTTCTGATTGTTCACAGCGTTGACGCAATTCTTTCTTTGCGTTAACATGAAGAGCATGTTCCTTGAAAATCCTCTATGCTTTGCATCATTGCGTCGACGCAGTCCTCTACAGCGTCGACGCCGTATCACTTTCCACCACCTAAACCCGGTTCACTGTTCTGAACCGACCGCACCGACATCGCCCAAGGGTTTTCAAAATCTTTTATATATCTCGTGGCGTGAACGCCCCTCGTCCAGTGCGTCTGCTCTCTGCTTCTCTCTATTCCTTCCAGCACCTCCCGTCGTCTCTTCTTCTGTCATCTTCTCTGCTCCAATGACTTCTTCGACGACTGCGGCGACTGGAACGGAGTCTTCCAGGCAACGAATGCGGGCTCCCATAGGCTCTAGCTCTTGTATTGAACCCCGCTCTAAGGCTGCCCACGACTCACCTCGTTCCAGTCCTCCAGAGGTTTTAAGGACGTATCAACGTCACCGGCCAGAACCAGAGCAGCAGCCCTCTCAATCATCTAGGAGGAAAAGGAAACCAGCAAAATCAACCGTAGCCGGAGGATGGCCCGAACAGTTGCCCTATCTCTAGGGGAAAGTGACAATGTCAAATCTGAAGAGAAGAGTTTATAGGTCATAGAAAAATCCTAATCGATGTCCTTTCCTCATCCCTCACCTTGGTGTTAATGACGAAGTGATTCTAGCACCACTTCACGTTGGATATAGTAGGAGAGAAGTTAAGGAAGTGCATCCCGCTATAAGCCCTAAAATAGAACTCAAAGCCGCTGGCACCTGGGCATCGTTGAAGATAAAAAAGAGCACGGAAGATCCAAACGGTGGGATTTGCACTGACCATGTCGTAACCCTAGACAAAGGCACAAATGAATCTCCAAAAATTGGGTTCTAGCTACCCCTCCGCGAGCCTATAAAAGTTCAGAACGTGCTGAAAGAAAGTTGGAATGAGAAGGCAGAAACCTGCACGAAATGCCTCGATAGAGACACTAATTCCCCTAGCGTAATTCACCCCTAAACCCTCCTCTGATGTAGGAAAGATGATATCAAACTCAGTTAGAATTTGCAATGCCTCCCTAAGACCCCTAGTGATATCATATGTGACCTAGGTTATGGGAGGAGGACGAGGACAATGAGATGGAGCCCCCAATGTGCTCAGAGGGCCTCCACGAGCTACGCCCAAGTGTAGAGATGCTAAAATTGACATCATATTGAGCATATCTCCTATCGCGTTGCGATGTCCCGTTTGACCCTCAAATTGGCTTATATGAGTGATTTTTCTCATTTTTCTTAGATTTATAACTTTTTTCAACTTTTCCACAAGTTTTTCTATTTGTGAAAGCCTCTATAATCCTCTGCTGCCTCTAGTCACTCTCATGGCGCATGGATTCTCTCAGAATACCGGTGTAGCGAAGGGGAAAAGCCCTAGGTGGAGGAAACGTGAGACGCAAGCATGCGGGATATTTACATATATAACCCAACGACCCTGGCGGGATGCATCGCGACGTTTCAAACTCCAAGAAGGGCCTCTCCGCGTCGGCTCAAGGGAATCACCATCATCATACCCACGCCCCTAGGACAACAGCATTAAATGGCTCCTAGTGACAACAAATATCTCCCACTCGAGCCACCAATGCTATCCCGTGATATACTACTCTCCGAGCCTGAACTTTGGTTCGGGAGTAAGGGGGGACAACTGGAGAGGGGTAAATTTATAGACCAAATATACACGTAAATCGGGACAACCAAATCAAGTCCAGACTGGCCTAACCAGGCCCAATTCGACCCAACCAGGCCAATCTCCCCAAGTGACAGCCCCACGAATGGGCCCACTTATCTCGAAGGCCAAACACACTCGGATCAGATCTTCCTAGGCGGCCTCTTGGCCTGGGAGACCGAGTAACAGTCACTCGAGAAAGCCCAACCGGCGCCCGAGCATAACCGTCACAACGCCACCCTCTACGCTCGGGAGAAGCCCAAATGCCCCACCAGGGGATATCCTATGCTCGGACCCCCTACAGATAGAGCATATCTCCCAACGAGAATCTCGCTACCACTCGGAGAAGGAAAACTCAAAGGGATAGGGAAGAAGAAGGGTCCCCCTCTAGGACATAACGCCCCCTAGTCCCTCCAGATACCCTATCTTCTACCAAGAGAGTGAGTAGCTATATAAACTTCAAGAAAATCCTCCAAAAAGGTAAGGTGATCGGGAGTACTCAACACCACACTCATTGGTGGAGAGTAATCTCGCGTCCCTCACTCTTTCTCCTACTCTCATTCTACCTACGCTCTATCAGTTTGCTGACTTAAGCATCACGAGATTTTTCTCGGGATTCTAACCCTAGGCTCCTCTGATCCATTTCATGTCTTGTAGATCTCTCATTCGTGGTGATGACAACAAGATCGTGCGACTCAGGACCCAACACGAGATCACCCCTCTTCAACGTCTATTATTATTTTTCTATATTTTGTTGTAGTCATCCGATCTTACATTAATATGTGGTGGCGTGTGGCTTTTAAGGATCCAGGCTATGAGGGGTCGGGAATGATTGGGACTCTTCTTCCTTATGGGTGGGATCTTGGGCTTCCTTTATGATGAGAAGAGCATCTGAGTGGGTATTAGTATCCATGTTGTTAAATGTGTGGGCCATGACTTCTACCTCCCATGGGGAAGGAGGATCCTCGGTGGATGGGTTGGTGATAGCCGACATATGGCACAACTGAGGTGGTGAGCAAAGGTGGACTTGGATTGGGATAGGTAGGGGAAGTTGTGGGGGCCTAGGTTTGGGTAGGAATGAGGTTGGGAGTGGAAGATGGATTGGTTGTGGGGGGTTGGATTGGGTGGCCCATTTAATGTCTCAGATCTGGTGGCTTATCGGGACCCGGCAGTGATTCCCAGTGATCCTTTCGAGCCTTCTCCTCCCCTTGTGAGTGACCCCACCCTCGAGTGTCCACCTGCAGCCCCAGTTACAGCACGGCGTGAGCAGATTGACCAGATACTGGATGAGCAGATTGTTACGTCACGGAGCGGAGCTTTCCAGCGCTACCTGGTTCGTTGGAGAGATCGGCCACCTACTGAGGACACGTGGGTCACGCGCGAGGAGCTACAGCAGATCGACCCCGACCTCTTGGAGCGGTACCAGAGCGGCCAAGACCCTTACTCGATAGGGTCGAGTTCCTCCCAGGCGGGGAGGATTGGTGAGGACACCCGAGCACGGATCCGGTTCGACCCGACCCTCGTTTACCGTCGACGGAGGCCCCGAGTAGCGACTGCGGCATCTCTATGGCTTGATGACGATACATAGTACACTGATGTATTTTTATTTTGATTATTTGACATTTATTTGAGGAAGAGGCCCATTTTGGGGCCCATTGGATGTATTTTCTATTTATTCTATATTTTCGGGTGTGATTTTAGCACCATTTTATATCTCAGGGATATTTTGGTATTTAGTCTTGTGAGGAGACCACTAGGGTTTTCTTTTGGTATAAATACTCTTGTAGTTCCTCCTTTTGGGCAATGATGAAAGAAAAAAGAAATTTTTATGGTAAGGGCGGCCGCTACTATTTCTTCCTCCCGAGACGGGAGTCCTCCGTGGGCGTGAAGCCCTAGGGCGTGAAGCCCTGTACCATTCCCTCTCTCTCTGCGCGCTGTGGCAACCCCCTCTCTCCACGTGTCTCACCCTGTCCCAGCATTTACTCCCTGTCCCCACGACAACTCAACCCCTCCCGTGTTCGCAGTCGCACCACCTCGCGGCCCCACCCTCCACGCAGGCCCCATCCCTCTTCCTCCTCTCCCCTCCCAACCCGCGACCCGCGCCTTCGCGTTTGAACACCACCAACACCCCCCACTCCCACTGCCGCCCACCTCCGGCTTCTTCACCTCCACCCTCCTCTCCCTCTACTTCCTCCTTTCCCCTGTGAGCCCGAACCACCACGAGCCCCTCTCCGTCACCCAGCCCGCCGGTCCCCACAAGCCTCAACTCCTCCCCAGCTCACCGGTGGCCACCGCTGTCCTCCCACCACCGGTCGCAGCGTTTGGGTTCCGTCGGCCCCGCCGCGACGCCAGAGCCTCCCTTGCCGCGGGCCTCGCCGGCAACCCGTCAGCAGCCGCGCTCGCCCCGGCTTCTCCACGGCACCGACGACCCCGTAGCTGTTGTGCTTGCCGTTGGGGACCTTGTTGTAGCCGTCCTCCGGTAGCTTCGACCGCGGGGCCTGGCTGCCGAACGCCTCCACCGTGGCTCCTTCCACCGCTGCAACCACACCGGCCGAAGCCCCGTCGGATGCCCCGGTCGGACCACGGTCACCCCCCCTACCGATCGGAGCCGCGACTCCTTCGCTCACCCTCCCTGTTCTCCCTGTAGATGGATGGAATCATTAATTTGCTTCACCTAGATGTCTGAAACAATTTGTTGAGATCTTGTTGTCGCATCCAGGATACTGCCGGTGCTTGCAGTAACCGTTTGCAGTGTTTTGTTAGTGGCGGTAGTTACTTGCTGTTCAGTTTGTTTGGAGGTGTCAATGAGGGTGGCACACACCTTAGAAATTGAGTTCTGCTTTCACGGATGTCAGAGGCATATGTTAGAATATGGGTGCTCTTTTCTTGAGTTTCGAAGTGTATGTCCCTCAATTCCTTCATAACTTCTCCAGCTCGGTGATAGGCATGTAGCGATGAATTCATAAAGGCATGAGAATGCCCATCTGACCTGTATTTGTCACGAATAAACTTTTCCCATCTACTGTTCTGTACTTGTTTGTTGTGAATGAGTCTTGTTTCCAATCTTTCAATGAGCAAGTTAAGTTGCAAGAATAAGGAATTCATATATCCGAACTGCGTAGACAGATACTTCATGAGATATGGGTGAATGTCCATGAGGTTTTTAGTTGCACCAAAAGCTGTGCCTCTTGAAGTGGAGGCCTCGACATGAAATTCTGGCGGGGCATCCCTTTTGCCAAATATTCTGGGCTCACATTCTGGAGACATTGGAGGTTGAGTACCAAACCCCATCATCATCCAAGGATGAGCCTCCTCTAGCACATGCTATAACGCCCCACCCTTGGTGCGTTATAGCCCTTATCAGTCGTGTTATGTGCCTGGGGACTTTAACGCCCTTGTCCCCATGTGTTATAGCCCTATAGTGCGCCTGCCCTGGTGCGTTATAGTCCCGGTTGACTGTGGATCTTTATAAGTTCTGTTGAGCATAGCGGTCCTGTCTTGGTCCGTTATGGTATGTAACGGGGTGGTCTTGATCCGTTATATACCTAGAGATTTCAAAAGCATGTTTATGTAATTTCTAATGCATTTCATGTTTCATATGCACTATGTTTAAAGTATTTTGTACACTGTTGTATTATTTTACATCCCAAAAGAGCAGCTTTCTCTTTCCCTGTGATGGAACCACTAGTCGTAGCCCGATGACGTCTGTGTCAGCCCACCCGGGAGAGGTGGTGGGGTATTCCCGTTGTACGATTTATAAGCTAGTTTTTGTGGGCCCTCTCGCATAGTCAATAGCGTCCTACTAGGAGGGAAAACTAGCTAGAGGCCTGGCTCAAGGCGATGGGTCAGTGTGTACATACGTGGTCAGAGGCTTGGACTAATGCTGACGAGCGTTACTCTGATTAGTCACTTGGTGCGGTACTATTGTGTCACTCGCTTGTCACGAGCTTGACTGCAAGGTGCTTGAGACGCGGTGTAAGACGTTAGTGGACGCATCTGGTTTCTTCTTTCTGGTGGTCTTCCTTCTTCCTATCACATGGTCAGCTGAGGTTTCCTCTATTGGTAGATTTAGCTCCTGATGCTATTACTTAATGTAATTCGGCATGTTTACCTGTTTAGGTAGGCTTTCCTGCTTTGCCTATAACTACGATTTAATTGTGCCATTGCCTGTTTACTGCATTGAATGCATGCTCTAATTGCGTTCATTATTGTATGCTTGCATGTTTAGTGCATGGTAGGGATCCACGTGACCCCTACTGAGTCTGACTGTGACTCACCCTTCCTTTTTACAGGTGATCCATCCCAGCCGTCTGCTGGTCCATCGCGTGTTTTTGGAGACCATGCCTAGAGCGCCAGCTATGGTCTGTCAGTCCTGGGATACTTTTGTCCGGGGTATCTCTCGTGTAGTTGTACAGTGGGACTATTTTGTCGTTGTCGGACTTGTGCATTTGTAAATTCTGGACTATTATTTATAACTATCATTCTGATATATTTTAATTATTTTCGCACTTCAGTTTAATTTACTACTCTAATTAATATTGCACGTGGTGTAATTCCAATTGTTTATACGCTCCCTCGACAAACCCCACTAACCCTTCAGGGGCCTCATCAGCCTCTTGGGTGGTGTCCCCAGTTCTTAGTAGTGGTAGTCCGATATTTATATCGGGTTATCGGTACCCTGAGCTCTGGGTCGTTACAGTTGGTATCAGAGTGGCGTTAGGGAATCGTATTAGGAATTGAAATTACTTGTGATTGTCTAGAACAAGTCCATTCGAGTTGTCTGTTGCTGACTTAGGATATTTTTCGTGCTTATTAATGTGCTTTCTGTTGTCGTATGTTCTAGATGTCGCCCCGTAAGAGAAGAGCTCTTGTTCCCCTGGAAGAGAGTGGCAGCGTTCCTCCTCCTGTCGTGCGTGCTCCTCCTCCAATTGTGCCAGTCCCTGCTCCTGCTGTGCCTGTTCCAGCTCCGCAAGATGACTTGCCCAGTGGCCGTGGTAGAGCACTCAAGGAGTTTCTGGTATTCCACCCGCCGACTTATGAAGGTCAGTCAGATCTGGATGCTGCCAGGATTTGGATTGAGGCGACTGAGCATATGCTTCAATCAATGGAATGCACAGAGGATGAGAAGGTCATGCTTGCTACTTTTCAACTTCAGGGTGCAGCATTGATGTGGTGGAGTTCGAAGTGGGAAGTTGCTTTCCGTTCCCGACCACTTCGTCAGATCACCTGGACAGAGTTCGTGACTACCTTCGAGCGCACTTATAGTTCGGCATGCCTTCATATCGATAAGATGCACCAATTCCTAGACTTGGTTCAAGGCGAGATGACCGTGCTGCAGTATCAGAACAAGTTCATCGAGTTGGGTCAGTATGCGCCGCATATTATTGCTGATGAAGCCTTAAAGACCAAGCAATTTCTTCGTGGTTTAAGAGTCGAATTGAGAGTACCGATGCTTGCTACCCATGTGAATGTCATGGACAATGAATATCAGGCAGCAGTCGTGGTTGAGCTCGATTTGGCAAGGTCTGTAGGGTTCTCTTAGTCTAATGTCGCTCAGTCAGTTGTGCCGTTTCAACAGTCTTTTCAGCCTTCAGCGCCTGGAGTTCCGTCTATCGTGCCTACTTCTAGTAGCCCTTTGAGGTGGATGTTTAGAAAGTCTAAGAAGCGATTTAACCATCAAGCATCTTCGGGTTTTGTGCAATAGCAATCGGTGTCTTCTGATTCTATCCAGCAGTTCGTTTCACCTTTTCAGCAGCGTCGACAGTTTCTTGTGAGTCAGCTGAGACCGTGTCCGAGGTGTGGTGACAATCATCCCGGTGCACCATGTTCCTAACTGATAGTCTGTTATGACTGTGATCAGCTGGGCCACGTTGTTCGAGATTACCCGATGAAGTCCGTTCCGGTGTAGTTCTCGCAGGTTACCCAGCCGCAGCAGTCTCAATTTCATCTTCCTACACCACCTCTGCCTCAGCCATCGTATTTGTAAGTTCCAGTTTCTTTCCAGCAATCTTCTGCAGCCTCTAGCCAGAAGCTGAGGAGCCGGATTACTCACATCACTCGTGCAAAGGCCATTGCGTCCAATCACGTAGAAGGTACGGTTTCAATTTTTGGTCGTTCAGCTTGCGTTCTATTCGATTCAGGTGCCACCCATTCATTTGTTTCTAAAGATTTCCTTGCTCATCTCGAGGAGCCAGTAACCGAGTCACCCCATGAATTGCTCGTTGAGTTACCATCCGGAGATTTCATGTCCACTCCATTTTGCCTGGAAGATTCTCCCATTATCGTCAGTGACCGGCAGTTGCCAACAAAGTTGTATGCACTGCAGTTGGCCGATTACGATGCGATTCTAGGCATGGACTGGTTAGAGCGGTATGGCACCGTGGTTGACTACAGATCTAAGAAAGTCTATTTTCAGCCATGCGGGAAATCAACTTTCTATTTTCAAGGTACCTGACTCTGTTTTTCTCTCTTTCTGTAGTTAGGTATAGTTTTCTTTCAGTTTCCTCCTTGCTCTTCCTTGTAAATTTCGAGGATAAAATTTCTCTCTCCCTTACCTCTTCTCTCTCTAGGGGGCGGCCCCCATTCTCTCTCCTCCCTTGCCACCTCACCCTCCACCTCACCCCACCTCTTCACCTTCCCTAGAAGCCATCACTCCCCTCATAAATTCCCTCCACTTCCCAAGTGACTCTCCCCCTCCCCATTAACACCTTTCCCTTCCCCTAGGTGGAATCCCTTTCCCCCAAGCACCTCTTCCCCTTCCCCATACACCCTTTCCCCTCCCCAAGGGTTATTCAACCCCCCCATCCCCTTGGTGGCCGCGGCCCTCCCCCTTTCCCCCACCAGCCTAAGCTTCTTCCACCCCCCCACCTCCATCCCACCATTACCCTCTCAACCACTTCCACCAACTCTCACTCTAGCATTCTAGTTCCCCCACCATTAGCTCCATCTCCCAGCCCCAGATCGCCCTCCCCATCTTCCCACTCCATCTCCCCTCCCTCCAACATCATCACACTCCCCCATCCACCCCACTGCAGATCCAAGGAACCCCCACCACAGACAACCCCCATTTTCCTATCCTCCCCGTTCTCTACTGCGCCCTGCTGCTGCCCAGCAGAACTCCTTCCAGCTACAGCGCCGACCACCACTGCTGATCGGAGCTCCAGAGGGATCTCCCTACACCGCCAGAAAGCTCTTCCAGTTGGCTTCATCCTCGAGGTGGTCCCGCCGCCATCCGAGTTCATGACTGTCTGGGAGATCCGATCTCGCCGGAGTGCACAGTTGGTACATGTGGGAAGACCTAAGCCCCAGTGAAGACGTCCCCACGGCCACACCTTTGCTCCCTTTGGGGCACCATTTGGCCAGAGTGCTCTTCGACCAGTTCTCCTTCCAACCCCTTCGATGGAACTGCATTCGGAGGTCGGGGCCATTTGTTCTGGATTTTCCCGTCAGAGCGTGCAGGTTAGTCTACAGAAACACAGTTCTGATACACCCCTCCTGTGATCCTCCTATCTCTCTGCTCCGACCACTCCTGGAGGTCTTCCTGGTCGGAGGTCGAAGGAGACCCTAGACGGACGTAACAGCTTCGGTCCCGCATCGATCCGACTTCGGGAACGCCCGTACCAGCTCCACCTTTCAGCTGCTGCATCCTGAGGATAGATCCAGTCAGGACAAAGCCGCCCCACCCCGGAGGCCGCCATGACCAGAGGCGTCTTCAAGATGTTCCCCAAAAATTCTGAGTGCTTCCTGGTCCAGCTGGGAACGTTTTGGCACTGGTCTCACCTTCATCCGAGCTCACCTCAGTCCGTGGCGCCATCGACAGCGACTGGTGGTCTGCTCATTCTTGCAACCGGCAGATTCGGCCGGGTCACGTCTTCGGCAACCTCGTTGCTTTCTTCCCCCTCCCCGCCTAGCCGGCTTAATGCCCCTCCCTGTGTGGAGGTAGTATTTTGTTGTAACCTTAAAATTCTCACTCCCTATTCCAACCCCCCTGTGCGGGGAGTAGTGGTTGTATTATTCTTAGGGGAAGCGGCATCGACACAGTGTGCGGGGAACACGTAGCAACCAATGGTGCAAACCGAGGTGATAGACCCGACACAAAGGTGTAGGAGGTCAAGGCTCCTAGGTTGTTCGGTCATAGGGGTCAACATGCTAGTGATCTTGATTTGCCATGCTAAGCCTTTAAGAAGATCCTCTAAGGTTTCCACTTTGATGCGGGACGGACACGGGTGATCGACTCTATATGATGCGGGCCTCAGACTCTAGATGCGGACATGACCAGCGACACACAATTTAGGAGACGTCGGCCTGACACTAAGAGATCCTCGGGCTATATGTCGCTAACAGAACGCAAGCTCACTCTCGAGTCCTCCCAAGCGAGGGAAACGCAGATCGTGCACGGTTGAAGAACCGACCGAGTCCAAGGGTAGTCGACTCACTTTCGGACTCGGATCGAGTCACGGGACGGGTCACTCTATTACTCACAGCGGTGACATGCTCTCACACGGCTAGGGCCTACACTTATAGTAGTGGCCTACGATCATATACGGGCTAAGCAAATAACTACTGAGGAGTTAGATTTTACCTCCACATTTTAGACATGGGGACGACGACCCCGGCCAATTGCGGACTCCCGGTTAAACAAATTTTACAGCCATACAACCAATTTGACCCACACCACGCAGGGAGGTAAAAGGTCACACGTGGGGTCTGGGAATCTCGCTAATTGGGTTGACAGGCAGCATCTTGATGTCGCCTCCGTCGGTGCCGAAAGCCGCGTTTGCACTGTCCGGCTGGTGTGATCTACGGGTCCATGGGGCCCATGGGCCACTCTGTCCTCCGGCTGAGGTGAAGTGGGGCCCGCTGTGATGGGGACCCCTAGTGGCGCGCCTCCCTGGATGGCGGTCGGTCGGGAACGTTGGTCGGAGGCCAATCGGCTCCGATTCCCAAGCCTCCGATGTATTGCTCACGGACTTGGTGCTGCTGTTTCCAGGCGCGCGCTCCGACGAGAACGGCTACTGCGACCAGCCCCGATGTCGGATCGATGCGAGATCGGTGCCGTTGGATAGCTCTCTCGAAGTCCTTCAATCTAGGACTAGAGAGATGATCTGAATCCACGAGGATCTGGATTCTTCTGATTTTTGAAGTCTCTATTGAATAGGTCCTAAAATCTCAAGACAGCAAGGTAGTTCCCTGAGAACCGCCTTTGACCATGGGGTGAACGTTGGATCTGGGTGTTGGACTCTTCACAAAAGTTGTAGGGATTTAAACAAGGAAAACATACATATTTTTTTGAAAGATTTTGTGGATGTTTCAATTTTTTATGGGTTTTATACTGGCCCTCGGTCGGATCTGAACAGCAGGGGACTGCACAGATCTAGGGATGGAAGTGGAATTTCTAAAAATAGCTAGATGGCTTTCAAAATTCTACGAAAATTATGGGGTGAAGGGGATGACGGACAAAACTACCACTAATTTTGGAGGCTCCTGGAAAAATCAAAACATGGGTCGAAAGTAGGGATCTTAAGCTTACTGCCACGGAGAACAGAGAGCTGTCAGATCTATATGGGGTTGTCCCACGACCCGTCCCGAACAAAACGTCGACGATCCGCGAAACAAAATACACCAGCACGATCCTCTCGACGAGTCGGTCCCAACGACAGCTCCTGCGCCTCGATCCGGGGTCGACACGGCCCAGAACAGACGAAGGGAAAATCGAAAAGAGAGAGAGGGTGCGCGGCGATTTCGAGAGAGAGAGAACGAGAGAGAGAAATGAGTGGAGAGAGAGAGAAAATGTGAGTTTTATAAAAATTTCTGATTTTTCTTATTTTTTTTTTGTTTTTGAATTAAAAATAGCAGTTTAAACCCTATATTAAGTAAAATTATGATTATGCCCAAATGATTTATATAAATACTTTAACAATATCAAATAATCACCTAAAAATAGCTGAAAAATTTCTAAAAATAACGAAAATACACCGAACGAATCCAGGATTCACACCACTAAGAATCCGCTAAACTATGGATGTTACAATCTAGGTCTCTCGTGAAGAGGAGGAATGTTCAGACGCCATCCTCTAGGAAGTACCCTGAAAGGCACACGTATGGAGGGTTCGGTGGTCTACTGGCGTACTCATGACCTATGGGACCATAAAATGATCGGCTCCGTTTTGGACGAGAGTTAGTCTCTCTTTAAGAGGAGGAGACGTCTCGCCTCTTGGAAGTTTACATAAAGCCGCCCTTATTATTTTTGAGGAGAGCGTACGTCTCTTCTGAAGAGAAGAAGATTATTGCTTGCCTCTTGGAACCGATAAAGTCACCCTTGATATTTTGGAGGGGAGCATACGACCGTCTCATGAGGAGGAGAGGATTATTGCTCACCTCTTGGAAGTGTGAAGCTGCTAATGTCCCTGTGAGAACTAAAGAAGGGACGAAATGGTGAAAAATTGCAGCCTGATCCACCTTTTACTGGTAAAACACCTTGAGGTTTACAGAGTTCCAAGTGTGGGAGATTTCTCGACCTTCTAGGGTCGTTAGCTTGTACACCCCTTTGCCGAGCACTTCTGTAATCCGGATGGCATCCTGGTGTAACAGTAGGTCATGGTCGGTGATGAAGGTTGTCTTGTCCTGGTCGGGGTCATGTATGTTGATCTGGTAATACTCGAAGTAGGTGTCCAAGAAACTCAGCATCTCGTGCTTAGCCATCGTCGCGTCGACGAGTTGGTCGATCCATGGCATGGGGAAGCTGTCTTTAGGAGTGACCTTGTTTAGATCGGTGTAGTTCACTCACATGTGCCACTTCCTGTTATTTTTGAGAATTAGGACCACGTATGTAACGACCTAAGATCCGAGTATCGAAAAGGAACCGGCGCGGCTCGTATCTTGTCCTGCAACCCACGAGTCCGAAGACTCGGAAGGGTTAAAGGATAGTGTGAGGGTACAAAAGAAGCTAAAATAACTACAGAAATAATACAATAATCCAGATAATAATGCAGGAAATAAACAAATACTCACTAAAAAGTTACAAGGTCCAGTGTATCTCATGTCCAAATAAGTACAGTCAATAGAAAAGAAAGTACAAGTTGAAGAAGACTGGTAGACGGACGCGACAGCTTTGGTCCCGCCCCGTTCTGACTCCGGGAGTGCTCGTGGCGGCATCATCTTCCTGCTGCTGCGCCCAGTGCTCTGTACCAGCCAGAGCAGAGCCACCCTGCCACAGAAGCTGCTACAGCCACATCCTTGCTCCCCTTGGTGCACCGCTTGGCTGGGGCATTCTTCGACCAGTTCTCCTTCCAACCCCATCGACGGAACTGCATTCGAAGGACGGGACCACTCATTCTGAATTGTCGCTTCATTGTGCGCAGGTCAGTCCACAGAAACCCAGTCCTGATACCTTGCTGCTGTGAGCCTCCTATCTCTCTGCTCTGACCACTCCTGGAAGTCTTCCTGGTCGGAGATCGAAGGAGACTTGAAGATGGACGTGTCGGCTTTGGTCCCGCCCCATTCCAACTCCGGGAGCCCTCGTACCAGCGTCACCTTCCGACTGCTACATCCGGAGGAAGGGACCAGTCCAGGCAGAGCCACCTTGCCACAAAGCCAGCTGCAACCAGATGTGACTCCAGGCCACTCCCCAAAAATTCTGAGGACTTCCAGCTCCAGCTAGGGAAGTTTTGGCACTAGTTTCACCATCATCTGAGCTCACTGCAGACCGTGGAGCCGTCGACAGCGACTGGTGGTCAGCCCATTCCTGAAACCGGCAGATTCGGTCGAGTTACGTCTTCGGCAACTTTGTTGTTTTCTTCCCCCTCCCCGCCTGGCCAGCTTAACGCCCCTCCCTGCGTGGAGGTAGTATTCTACTGTAACCATCAATTCCCATCCCCTAGTCCAATCCCCTTGTGTAGGGAGTAATGTTTGTATTATTCATAGGGGAAGCGGCATCGACACAGTGTGCGGGAAAACACACTTCCCCGCTCACCCCCTTCTTCGAGCGGCGTTGGTTTCTTCAAACCAACTAGGTGAACTCTAAACCTTGCTCTATATCTTATGCTTGTTCATTTAATATCTACAAAATTACTCTGTTGAGCGAGTGAGGGAGCATCCGACCCCGCAGTATTTCACTTCCGAGCGGTCATCGTGGGTTGTAAGAGAGAGGGACCTAGTGCCCCCAATTGGCACCTGGCCAGCCCATGAATCATGGGTTGTAAGAGAGAGGGAACTAGTGCCCCCATCGCCTCTACTCGGCATCACCGAGTCACCTGGGATCGTGTGTGTGCAACGGTGGATTCGGCCACTACCGAGGACTTACTTGCTGTATGTGTTTGCGTGATAGGTCCGAGGATCCATATTGCTTACTTGTTGTCCACCCCCATTGTAGTGTCACATCATGGTGAGAGCAGAACCAACCCTACTCCACTCCCTGCGGCACAAGATGATCCGTTGACATATAATTCCCATGTGGGCCCCGAGGATCGCTCGGGCGAGTCCTCGACGGGTACGGTACACTCAGCCACAAAGTCGGCCAGAGCTTGAGCCTTGATAGCAGTCCTCAGTGTTGGGATCGGTGCTGCAAATTCAGAGAGGGGGGTGAATGAATTGAACAACCCTAAGGGGTCAATTAACTTAAAATCAAAACCCAATAAAAGATAGAAGAAAAGAAAGGCCTTAAGGCCATCAAAAGGACATACACTGGCCCCCATTGGCCCTTCAACTCCTCCACTGCGTCCGCGCACAGACTCAGTGCGTGAACGCAACCCCCTTTGCCTTGGCTTCAACGGCACACCTTCCCCCTTTTGTTCCTCTCCCATGGCGTCCACGCACAGCCCCAGTGCGTAGACGCAGCCCCTCAGCGTCCAGCCCCTTCGCCGGTACACTTGGCCCTGCTATCCCCCACTGCGTCAACGCAGTGCCCCCACTGCGTGGACGCAGTGGCCCTCTTGGCCTTCGCCGACACGCCTTCTATGCCTTCAGCGTCTACGCCTTGCCCCAGCTGCGTGGACGCAGTGCCTTCTTGGCCTTCGCCGGCACGCCTCCTTTGCCTCCAGCGTCAACGCGCCGCCATGGCTGCGTGGACGCAGCCCCCTTGTTTTGGCCTCCTTCGCCGGCACGCCTTCCTCTCCATCTCCCTCTGCGTCAACGCACCTCCTTGGTGCGTGGACGCGTTGAGCACCCTTTTGGCCTCCGTAGCCGGTATACCCTTTGGTCTTCTCTCTGCGTGGACGCACCACAACGATGCGTCAACGCCCTCCCCCAGCCAGTGTGATAAAAAATAATAAAAAGGGGAAAGAATTAATAAGAAAAAGGGAAAAGGATAAATACATGAATGGGCAGTAATGGCAACGACAAAAGAAATAATAAAAAGAATAGCAACAAAAGATAAAATATGACAACCTTGCAACTGGAAACCTTGAGAAATACAAAACATGTTACAGAAACGACAAAAGAAGACAATGAAATACATATGCATACCTCTAAAAAAAATGAATGATGATAACAGAACAGTGGCAATAATAAAAGGGGGCGGGGTAAAGGCTATAGTAAATAAATGGAATCAAAATGAACAGGAAATGAACATAATAAAGATTGCGGAGACAAAAGGCAAAGAACTTTTAACTGAAGCCCAGACGCAGACGGACAATAACAGTAAATGCAATAATAAAAAATTATACACCGCAGCTTCATCCCTCCTCGTGGCCCGATGCTAAGGGAACAACGAAGTTGCCCCTGCAGGCTGGGTCTAAGCATGGGGAACTACCCCGAAATGGCCATGGCCCTACTCTTGCCCCGGGCCAACATCACGACTTTTGCCGATCTTGTTTTCCGAACCGGCTTTTATTCGGACCACCATTGAAATTGCCGCTCGGTCGGCAGACATTTGAACGTGATGCTCCGGGTTTCATCGTGCTTCCGTCACGGACTCCTGTCCGAATATGAAGAGTGGTTCGTGCGTGACCGACATGTATGACTGTCCGTGTCCCGGCATGGACCCGTGTGTGATTTATTTCTGCCTTCTTTCTTGCAATCAGTATTATCTCTTTGGCCACGGAGCCCCTAGTTTCGGCAATTAATCAAAGGTGTTCCCTCGTATGGGGGATGTAAATGACGTCATGCTGATAGCCTAGCTTCAAAATCATGTCCCAGCCTTTTGAATCTTGCATCCTGGACTTGGCTTCTTCTTTAACTGGTGTGGCAGCGGGATTGCGTGGTGCATAGGCCCATGGATAGTTCAAGTCCATGACCGACAAAACTGGCCTGTTGCTTGGCCATAGAGTGGGAAGAATCTTATCGGCAATTGCGTCGACGGACTGAACAGTGGACACACTCTTCACCTTGACAACCCGGCCCTGAAATGGGAACTTTAAGCATTGGTGGGTGGTAGAGGGCACCGCCTGCAGACTGTTTATCCATGGACATCCCAAAATGGCTTTGAACATGGGATCTATATCCAGGACGTAAAATTCCACATCTATTTTTAATGGCCCTAACTCGGCCTTCACAGTCACGACCCCGTGACAAGCTCGCCTGGAGTTATCGTACGCGGTGATTGTAGTTGGTGTTGGCTTGATCATATCCTCTGAAATATTGCAGGCACGCAGCGTACTGAGCGGACACACATTGATAGAAGCACCCGTGTCCACTAGGGCTGACTCCACTGCGACCTTGTTCAAGGAAATAGTAATGCAGAGCGGCATCTGGTGTGACTCCTGGGGTGCCAACTCTAATTCAGAGAATGAAATAGCAGGACCCCTGGTGATCGTGGCCAACATTGACGGTAGACTGTCCGCTGCCACGTCCTCGCTTACCATGACTTTCTGCAGAAACGCCCTGAGGGTGTCTTGGTGAAGCGTGGATCTCATGATCAACTCTAGGACTGATATCTTGGCCGGCATTCTGTCCAAGTGCTGCAATAAATCATAGCTTGAACCCGGCGTGGGGTCAACTTCTTCGGGCTCAACCGGGTGAGAAGGAACTGAAGGAATGGGTGCAGGTGCACCAGTGGAGGGATAACTTCTTTAAAAAAGGCGCCCGCTCCTGAGGGCTAAACTTTACGCTGGCACGGCGACTGATGGACCCCCGACTGGCCCGGTAGGATAGGTGGAGGGGATCGAGGTAGGGGAAGTAGAGATGGAGGAGATGATGGGGGTGGTAGGCCTGATGGGCGATGGCGAGGGAGTGAATGGTGGAGGCTGAGGTGGAGCGGGAGTGACGGGCGAGTGGTGGAGTGGAGGGGTGGTGGTGCAAGGCAATGGTGCGGGACTTGGTGGAATGGTAGGCAGTGTGGTGGAGAGAACGGTGGGCGGAGTGGTGGTCCAGGTGGAGGTAGGCCGAAGGACAGAGGGAATAGGGGTGTGGTGGAAGGCTAACAGGCGGGTGGGGGTCTCATCATCAAACGACCACCTAGCATTAGGGGCTGGGCAGTGGACTATGTTAACTTGGGCCAGTGCCGGCGGCTACTGTTGCTGCTGCAGAGCGAGGGCATGCTCGGGCATGGGATTCTGGTGAATCCCGAGGTCCTGCTACTGCTGCGATTGTTGCTGAGGGGGACGTTGCTACTGCTGTTGGAACTGCTGTTGTTGCGCCGCCTGCTGCGGCCTTGCTTGTCTCCTTCTTTCTTTAATGTCATTCATTCAACCCCCCTTCTGAATCCATCGCACCTATCCTATCATCTCTCACTCTCTCGTGTCTGTCTAGGATTCTTCGTTAGTCAGTTAGCATTAAGTATACACACATTCATTGGAAAAATCAAAGCAGGTTGTATCATAACATCCACAACAAAAGTACATGAGTCACAAGGTACATCAGGCCTATCCCTCTGAACCTCCACTGTCACCCATGCCCTCGTGCCTCTTTGATGGTGGGGCCATTGCTGAGCTTGGCTCCTCGTGATGTCGTCAGCGCCGCTCCTCCTCCTCGTTCCTCCGGCGGATGGAGGAACTCGTGAAGTACCCTTTGTAGGAGTTGTGCGTGCCGTGCTTACCGTGCGTGCCACTTGGAGCTCCGCTGTGCTATGGCCTCTGGCACATCTGCTCGTTTGCCTCCACGGCGCCCTCCAGCTTAGCCACCTGGAGTCGGGACAGGTCCAACTCTGCACAGATGCGCTTCGTCTCTGCAGTCCCAGCCTGGAGTTGCTCCAGCTCTGCACGTAGGAGCGCTAACTCTATCACGTCTGCTGGGCGGCTGCGCTCCATCTCCCCCCTCAGTTGAGTGGCCTCGCTCAGCGCCACTGCTAGCTTGGTCATCTACATGTACACACATCATAATTTGCTAGTTGCATTTTTAATTATTATCAACAAAAGGGGAAGTATAGCTGTCTACTTACCCTCTCGATGAGTGCAGCCTCGGCCTCCTCGGCTCGTGCCACCATCCGTGCAAACTCCGCATCCCACTCGGCCCGATCTGAGGGTGGCTGGGAGGAGGAAGATGGTGCGTCAGCTCCGTGACACTGGGCTCCCTCAGCACACTGTAAATAGGGGCATGTCAGTGTCATAAGCAGAGCATAAACATTCTAAGTCTGAGATTGAGTAGAGCTTACCAGGAGGTCCAGGGAATGCTGAAGCTCATCCCGCTGCTGGATCGTGGAATGGAGCAACCCCTAGAGCTCGGCAATCCATCCCTGGGGGTCGAGCTACATGTAGAAGGTCAAGTGTCAATGCATTGTAATCATAAGCATATTAGAAAGCATAAATCAGAAGTCGTACCGGTCGTCGCGCGCCACGGAAGACCTGGTCTCCGTAGCATTGGGCGTAGGCCTTCACGTAGGCCTCATCGCTCGTGGCCCGGGCGCGTACCACTCGCCCCAGCCCTATCCATTCCTGGATCTGGTTTGCTGCCCACGTGATCTAGTCGATCTCCTTTGCCAGTCCGCGTGCGTGGCATCCCATGCGCTCCTCCGACTTCTCGTGTGTCGGGAACTCGACCTCCGCCTGGTGAATGCTTATGGTCCTCATGACCAGCCGGTAGTGGAGTGGCTCCACCACATTCATGCAATGGAGCCAGATGTCTTGAGTATGCCAGGGCCACCACCACCCATGGCTAGCCCTCGTGACCCTCTGTCTAGTAGGGTGTCCACCGGACCTGTCAAATAGGCAAGTGCATCAGTATCCAAGCATATAATAACATTTGCACAAGTTCAATCCACGCCTTCTCGTCCAGAAGATTCCTCCACGTGTCCTCATCCTATTAGCTCTTCCAGCCTAGGATCACGTGCCAGTCTTAACTTCCACGAGGTTGTACGGCTCAATGCTTCAGAAGGCTTCTGCGTTGACGCTGGCAACTAGAGGCGTTGACGCTGTCTTGATCATTACACTGCAGCGTCCACGTGAAGAAGTCCGAAGCTTTAACATTGGCAGCATCAACCCAGTAGAACCACAGCGTTGACGCAACCTTCACTTGCAGTACAAGGACGTGAAGAGTAGCTGAAGCTTCAGCTCTTGAAGACCTGGCGTTGGAACTTACAAGCTAACCCTTGCACATGAAGACTGATGCGTGGACGCCATCTCTACACTGCGTTGACGCACTAGACGATTTGGTTGGCTTCAAACCTCAGCAACATCGACCTTTGAACTTAGCAGCGTCAACCTTTGAACATGTAGCTCCGACCTTTAACTTGCAAGGTCGACCTTTGTCGTGAAGTCTTGAAGGCAGCGTCGACGCCGTGCCTTTACTGCGTTGACGCACTAGAAGGGTTTATAGTCTAAACCTTCTAAAGTTTCTTCTGCTGCGTCCACTCAGCCAGCCAGAGGCGTTGACGCACTAGAAGGGTTTATTTGGCTTCAGATTTAGTTGCTTCAACTGCAGCTTCAACTACAGCGTCCACGCACCCATGTGGGGGCATTGACGCCTTGGTAAATTCCAACAGCAACTTGTACACTTAACATTGCTGCGTCCACGCTGTCGTTCAGCAGTGTTGACGCAGTGGTGTATTTCAACAAGTGCTATCTTAAAGGCTCTACTGCAGCGTCGACCTTTGAAGTTGCAGCGTCGACCTTTAACTCGAAGTCGATGAAGGTTTGAAGGCTGCTGTTGCGTCCACGCTGTCGTTCAATAGCGTTGACGTAGTGGTTGTCTTATGATGCTTTAACTACTACGTCCACGCTTGAGCCTGTAGCAACTGCTCTACTGCGTCCACCCTTGAGTCTACTTCAACTGCTCTGCTGCCTTTGAGGCTTTGAGGATGTTGTTCAGCTGTTGCGTCCACGCTGCCGTTCAGCAGCATTGGCGCAGCCTTCATATATGCATGAGTAGCATCGACCTCTGTGCTTGCAACATCGACCTTAGACGTGCAAGGTCGACCTTTGACGTGTGGGCATAAAGATGTTGATCAGCTGCAGCGTCGACGCCAACGCCTGGATACATTGACGCTGTGGTACACTAAGGCAAATATAGTCTTGATTTTTACACTGCTGCGTCCACGCTAGCGACTAGATGCGTGGACGCTGTGGGTAGCATGTGCTTGAAATATGCAGCACAGCGTCGACCTTTAACTTGCACTCAATAAGCATGCAGCGTCGACCTTTGAGCTGAACTCAATGAAGGATGCTGATGGGAATCGACTCTGGACATTTATAGTTTTATTTTACCATTGTGTCCTTTAGGTTTGCATTTATATCCTTGCATATATATGTGTGCAATTACAAGGCTTTGTAAATTCTTGAAAAATCATTCCATGGGCTTCGTTCTTGTGTTTTGATGCATGTGTTAGTTGTAATATGGCATGGTTTGATAGGTTTTTCTCTTTTCTGTAATTTCCCATCAATCCGACTCGATCGGGAGGGAGTTTGGTTCGAACTTCGCCCTCTCGTTTTCCAGCTCGTGTAACGGTCGTTCCAGTGACCGTTACACTGTAACGGACCCACAGGGGTGCGTTACATGTCATGTGGCAGACCATGTAAGGGGCGTCACATGCTGTGTAACGGGCCTGCCTAGGCGCGTTACCTGACCGTTGACTGTTGGGTTTTACAGTGTATCGGTCTCTGGTCGACCCAGTTGTTACCTAGTGGTTGACTTTCAGCCTCGTGGATTCCCCAGACACTGTGGGTTTTGTGTTGGTATTGTGGGGTGTCCGAAAGTTCCGTGTTACCGTGGTTTCAGACCTAGGGATTAGGCCAGATTGACGGCGTTGTGCCGTTACATGTGACGGTCTTGACTCAAGTCTTGTGACTCAATGACCGTTGGGTTATTAGGTCTAGTGGGCTGTCTAGAGTCTCGTGGCCTCGGGCCACCTATTACTTCGCGTTACTCGTGATGGGTGCGTGCGTGGTTTTCAATGTTCACATTTTGTGAGCCCCTACTAATCGTAGCTTTTCTGCGCACGCGGGTGCAGACCCACTTGGGAGTGGTGGAGAGCGTGACCCGAGTGAGACGGTTTTATGCTGATTTTTGTAGTGCCCCTTGTCTTTGCAGCCTGAGTCTGACTGGGAAAAAAATCAGCTAGAGGACCCGACCTAGAGCAGATGGTCTGTGTGTGCACACGTAGCTGGGGGCAGAGGACATGCGCTGATGAGAGCGACCCCCGCTAGTCCCTGTTCTGTGTTACTAGTACGGTGTCTTAGCCTCCCCCTGGGGCGTCGTAGGCAGGCACTTGAGGTGCGGACTAAGTCGTCAGTGGATGCATCCGGCTTTGCTTCTGGTGGGTGATACTCCTGTCACGTGACGTGAGTTGTCGTGTCGCGGGTTTCCGTTACCCGTCTGCGAGACAGGGTTTCGTGTGTGGTTCGGGTGTTTTCCCGAGCTGAGGTCTAGGGTTTCCGGTGAGCGTCACTGAGGGTTTCCCTAGCTGGCGTAGAGTCCACGACAGCGAGGTCGTGATCGTATGTTTGGACCACGTGGTTTCAGAGTGGCCCTTCGTGTGTAAGCACAGGTCTCCACAATAGAGGTGTCGTGGCATTTTCTGAGTAGCGTGACTAGGGTGGTCTACATTTTGGTAGTTCCCCAACCGTGGGATCAGGGCGTTGGCTTTCGTTCCAGTAGGAGTAGCTATAAAGTCGAGATTTTACCAGTCACCGAGTTACTTTTCCTACCGTTGTTGCTATTCCTGTTGGGGTTGCTGCTTTCCATTACCGTTATTTTCGGTTGGGGTTTCGCGGGACCCCTACTGAGCCAGTGATAGGAGGCTCACCCCTGATTTTCAGGTGTTGCGGTTCTTCCTCGTGGTTCGACCAAGAAAGAAAATCTCTGTATTACTGTTGAGCCTCAGATGGTAGGTCAGCTCCAATCTTTACTCCTAGGGTCCGGTCATCGTTTAGGAAAACCGTAAGCAACTTGCCGCCGGGCTCAGATGTTGTAGGTTTTTCCTCAATTTTTCGGGGGTCCTTGTTTTTCCCGTCCGACATCGTGGCTTCAACCGAGATATTGTAGCACCTTTTGGCCAATGCCTGGTTGCCCCGGACTTCCCCCACCCCATGCTTACTGGGGAACTTCATTTTTTGGTGATAGGTAGAGGGCATCGCTTTCATTCGGCTAAGGATTCCCTGGCCGAACATTGCATTGTATGCCATCATACCTTTGATCACTATGAAGTTCACCATAACCGTAACGGTTTTAGGTGGGGTGCCGAGAGTAACTGGCAGGCTTAGGGCTCCCTCGGGATAAGTGGCCTGGCCATTGAACCCGTAAAGGGGGGTTCAGATCGGGCAGAGTTTAGACGAATTCTCCCCCATCTTAAGAAAACATTCGTAAGATAATACATCAAGGGCACTACCATTGTCAACAAGAATCCTATCTACGTTACAATAATTTATTGTAGCCGATACAACCAGGGTGTCATCATGCAGGGTGGTCAACCCTTCAAGGTCTTGGTCTGAAAAGACGATGACCTGTGGCTCACTTGACTGGGCCTTCGAGGGCTCAATGGCTCGGCTCGCCTGTTCCGCATGACGCTTCCTTCCTCAGCTACTATATCCCCCTGATGCATCTCCTCCAGCGATGACATTGATGTGTACCCCGCGAGGGGCATTGTCAATCTCTTTTCGAGTGCCTCGGTCTTCCTTGTGCCCGGTGAGGAATCGGGATAGGTGTCCTTGACAGATGAGGCGCTCGATCTCATCCTGGAGCTGGCAGCAATCGCCTGTATGATGCCTGTGATCACTATAGAACATGCAGTGCTTACTGTGATTATGGCTCTTTGACTTCATTGGCTTGGGTTGGCGGAGGAGGCCCGAGCCCTTGATGTCTTCGTAGATTTCGTACACTAGAGCGGTTAATGGGGTGTACCGCTCGTACCTCCGGGATGGCTCTTTGTGCTCCTTGTCTCGGTTTCGCCTCTTCCCTGGCCTCGAGCTTGGCGCGGACGCCTGCTTCTTGTCCCCCTCCCGACCCGAGCCAGTTGCGCCTCAGCACGCGCTGAGAACCTCTTCGCACTCAGCATGGCATAAAGCCAGAGTCACTAGCTCGGCAAGGGTTGAGGGAGGGTGTAGGACAAGTTCACGATGGAGGTTCTCATCACAGGTGCCTCCGATTAGTGCAGTTGTGGCTGAGGCAACGTCCAGGCGGGGGATCCGCAGGGCTTCTGACTTAAATCAGTTGATATAAGCCCGAAGGCTCTCCTCTTGTGCCTGTTTGAGAGCCAACAGCCCCGCTACTGACCTTGGGGGGCCGTTGCCGGTGAAACTCTCCTTGAACACTCACCCAAATTGCTTGAAGTCTTGGATGGATCCGGGGGTGAGGGCCCGGAACCATGCTTGGGTGCCTTGGAGCAAGGTGGTCATGAAGGCTCGGCACTTGATGGCGTCGGACACCCCGTGGCGGGTCATCAGAGCGTCAAAGTTGTCGAAGTGGTCGGTCGAGTCACCTTGGCCGTCATAAGACTTGAAGGTCAGAATAGAGATTCTGGGAGAAATCTTTGCCTTCAGGATGCAGTCGGAGAATGGGGATTTCTCCTCATCCTCTACTGAAGGGGTCTTCTGTAGGGCTCTTAGGGCGCGCTCCTACTCTGCAAAGCGTCTCTCGAACTCTCGCAATCAGAGGGACAACTCTAGTTGTCGCAGCGCTGAAGGGCCATTAGGGCATGCCGGTGGGTTGTCCTGATGTTCCCCTGGGACTTCAGTCTCTAAGCGCTGATGGCGCCTCCCATGTTTCCCCCTCCTTAGCGTGAAGGAGGCCTCTTGCTCTAGAGGAGGGACTTGCGAAGGTCCTCTTGACCTGTTACGGATAAGCCGTCGCCCTTGGAGAGTGAAGCGACCTCCAGCGATTTGCTGGGATGCATCGCCGCGAGGGGGGGCTTACTAGGGGGACGCGTGATCTTTCCTCCCTGGCCGCTTGATTCCTCAGGAGCTCCACGAGGATGCCTAATTTGGCGTTGAAGGTTTGGAAAGTGTCGGCGTTCCTGGTGGGTGGTAGCCCCATGGCCGTGGGCAGAGGTGGTTCGTTGGCTAGGGTGCTGGCATTGGAGGGTGGATTTTGTGGGGCCTAAGAAAGGGCCTCTCCCACCGCCCCTACGGCCTTGCCCCTATCACCAGTGGACCTCCTCCCCATACTCTTTCGCACCATATTGGCTCTTTTATCGATTCCCACAGACGGCACTGGATGTAGAGGGGCGATCTCGCGTTGGTCCTGAGCTGGAGTAAGTGATCACCGTGTCGAGACTTGCAAGGAAGGGAAACGGATCAGGGGGCCCAGGGGTGGTTCCCTGGGGAAAAACCCTCTGATGCCTAAGTCAGTAGAGCTGTGGTGGAAGCTGTGAGGGGAGGAGGAAGAGGTTGCACGAGATCCCTCTCCACCACGATGGTGAGGAAGTTCCTGCTCATGGGGTTTAGGAGTGTAAGGGCCTGACCTTTCGCCGGAGGGAGTCCCAGGTTTAAATAGTGCGCCAGCTTCATGAGTCCCGTAAGCAGAGGAGTTTGGGCGGGGGTTACGTCCTCGACGTGGGCTCTTTACGTCCTTATCGTGGGCTCTTTATAGCCTTGAGGACTCTTGGCCTCCCTTATCCTCATAAACTCTTGCTCATCGACGTGGGCTCTCAATGGCAACAGGGATAAGCACCCGTCGATCGACCCAAGCATGGCGGATGCAAGCTCCTATCTGGGCGATAGGCATAGCTCGGATCTAATTCGGTCAAAGTGGGCACGGGGCGCCAGCCCTTATCCCGATATGGGGCGTAAGCTCGGGCATGAATCTTCCTCCAACCGGACCGACGCTCGGACCTCCGAGCTTAGTGGCCACCTAGGAGCTGTTTGATTTCGAGTGAACTTATTGGGCTTTCATGATAAGTGGGCCCTGTGGGCTGTCACTTAGATGAGCTGGGCCTCGTTTGGTCTTACTGGACGTCGTTCGGCCACTCTTAATTGGGCTACAGAAATCCCCATCTCCACTTGTCCCCCTCCTACTCCCGAGCCTTGTCAGGCTCGGAGGAGTAGCCGTTGAGTTTTGGACCGGCGTGGCTCAGGTGGGTGGAAACCTGGCGGTGTTAAGAAGCCACGTGGCGTGGTCTCCGGGGCCTGTAATAATGATAATCCTGATGGATTTGAAATGAAGAGGCCCCCTTTATCTTGGAAGTCAAAACGTCGCGTCGCCGCCTGCGAGGGGATATAAGCATTATGCGTTGTTGGCGTTTGGGACCCCCACTGCTTTAGGGTTTTGCTCTCCTTCGTTTTTGCTTTCATACGCTGTGGAGGTAAGGCGGAAGAGCAGGGACTTGCGGTGGCGTTAGCAGAGTTGGCGGAGATAACCGCGGCGGTGATCCCACAACTTCCTCTTCCCCCAGAATCTTAGAGTCTTTGGAGCCTTCTTCCCCAAGCTCTTCTTCGGAATCCATGGCAGACCAGCGTCCGGATGAGCCCGAGGTGAGAGTGGTGGTGATACCACCAGCTCCGAACTGCAGCGAGCTAGGGGAGGCGGAGGTGAAGCGGTTGGAGCACCAGTTCCACATACCTTGGAAGTATTACTTCGCCGCTACTACCCCTTACGAGATGAGCTTAGATTCTCGTGCCGGCCATTTTTGCTCTTTCCTCCTATCGTGGAAGGGTGGATTCTGTCTCCCCTTCGATCCTTTTGTTCTAGACCTCCTCAATTTCTTACTGTTGGCTCCCATCCAGTTGGTAGCCAACTCTTATCTTCTCATTGGGGACATTTGTGGACGTGTAAAATTACACGTCCATATGTCCCGACCAGTCTAGCATCAACAACAACTTCAACTGAACAAGCTCCAGAGAGGATGGCCCGCCCGGACTCTCTGAACAAACATGTGCTGCCGTGAAGCCGTCTCCTAAGTCACGACAGCCCCCAGAAAGCCCACAATGCATGGGCCCCGAAGAAAATCAAATAAGCCACGACTCGTGCTCATGAGGGGCTTGAACGGGTCCCAACGACGCACTTTTCAGTCCTCAACGACATGCTCTAGTGCCCTTTTCAGTGACACAACCCCCCTTCAATGGCACGCTCGGTGGAGCTCTTCGTCAGCATGCCCCCTCCTGAGCGTATTCAGCGGCACGCCCGTGGACGCCTCCAGTGGCACACTCACGCATTGCCTTCAACGGCACGCCCAGCGTGGCCCCCCTTCGCCGGCACACACCCCACCTGGCTCCTTCACCGGCACACCCCCTGGTCGGCACACATCTTCATCGACACACCCGGGCTGGCTCTCGTCAGCGACACACCTGCCCTGACATCTTCACCGGCATACCCTGGCCCCCCTTCGCCGGTACTCACAGATTCGCTACCTCTGCCGGCACGCCCCCTTCGCCATCCTTCAGCAGCATGCCCAGACCAGCCTCCCCAGTGACACACCCTGAAGGAGTCTTTCAGCAGCACGCCCTTATGGCGCTTCAGTGGCACGCCCTGGCGGTCTCTCCAGCGGCACATTGTGGCTCCCCTCCAACAGTGCATCTGGCAAATGAGATCTTATGCCCACGCCCTATAGATCCTTGGCACGCAATGGGCCAGCTAAGGTGTCTGCTCGAGGCAGGGACACATAGGCTACTCCTCCTGCTGCCCTGATCGACGCTGGAGTCAAATCCCCATCAATGCCAGCCCGTTCCCGCCTTCGAATGCCTCCGCCACTGGGGGGTATAAAAGCCGCTTCTTCTCTAGCGAACCAGACACACGAAGCACTCCACAGAGGGAGAAGCCCGTAGAAAGAGAGGAAGCACAGAGCCACCACTTCCAAGAGAAGAGGAAGAGAAGAAGAAGAAGAGAAGAGGAAGAGAAGAAGAAGAAGAGATGAGGAGGGAGGCCCTCCGGCGATCACCGACAACAAGAGAGAGTAAGAGAAGAGAGAGGGAGGGAGAGAGAAAGCGCTACTGTAAGGGAGGGGGAAGAGCAAGGAGCCGTTGCCCCGGCTCGACCCCAACTCCTCATTCCCCCTTCTTCTTCCCCATCCTTCCTCTTCCTACTATGCATCTTCTGCTCCAGCGTCTACGATTTATACGGCCGTTGTGGCCCCCTTTTCTTCATGAATAAAAGCCCCTTTCTTGGGTTTTCCAATTGCCTCCATTCGTTCGGGTTTGCATGTGTTTTGTTGTTGTCACCTCCCTCCTCCGGTGAGTTCTTCTCTCCCTACCGGTGTCCCCCTGATCATGGCTAGCACCCCCTTTCATTGTCATCCCTTTGTGGCATGGGTGATGCTCCTCTAGACTTAACTAGACCATGCTAGATGCGTCCAAGGTGAGGAGACGCGCCATGAGTGTGGGCAAGGGAGGCGATGTCCCCATCAGAGACAAAGCGGCGATTCTCCGTGTCAACAGTAAATAGATGCCAATGATTACTTGAGTGTAACGCGAAGAATAAATATTTATTCTCATGCAGTTGTGATAATTCATCATTCTTATAGCAGCACTGCAATAATTCCATGGTTTTTTCGTCGTTGGCCGCTGTCTTGCTGTTGATGTGATTCACTACAATGGTGGGTAAACAAACCCACCGATGAAAGATGCCAGCTTCATTGCATCTTGAGTGGAGGAGGTAGATCATGACATCGATCACCTGTAAACAATCGCAATTCTCTTAGCAGTAGAAACACAAGTTCAGGATAGGGCGAGGAGTAAAATTACACAATTAATGAAAGAAAGTACCGTATCATCGATCATCTGGTAGTATAATAGATCAATGACATGATGACTTTTCTAAACAATCCCGTTCGTCAATTCAAATATGGAGCCACTATATTGAACAAAAATTTTCATGGTAGTCAGAGTAAGACGAATCAGGATAATTACAAAAACTAGAAGAGGACAACTTACTCAATATCTCCCAAGGTACAATCAGTAATGAATTCATTCACAATCTTGTTATCTCTCAACTTCAGTCAGCCTTTGCAAATCCAATCACTCTGTAGGAGCTTTTTGATCAGGTCCGCTTCATCTCCCTTCTACATTTATGCCAATATACTAATCTTAGATTCTATACTATAAGAAGTAGGATCAACACAGACTCACATTCTTCTTCCCTCGTACTGTTTTCTTTGCAAGTGCCCTTGGTCTCCTCACGGGCTTCTCGTCCAGTTGATGAAGGGACTGAGAAAAGACACCTGCCAACCGATCACCATGCCCATTGGTCACCTCCACCTGAGCTTGGATATTGCCTTGCACATCCTCTTCAAGGGCTGCCTCAGATGGCAAAGTATCATCCGTACTTTGTTCAAGGGGCCTTGGAGGTGGGACATCGGGGACAGTGTCCACCAAATTGTGACGGATACTTTGCTCAACATTTTCAGCCCCTTGCACTTCCTATCCAGGGGCTGCCTGAGGTGGCACGGCATCATCCGTCAGTTGTTCGACGGGCCTAGGAGGTGCTGCATCAACGATAATGTTTTCCAAACTAGAATGCATATGTTCCACAACATTGTGAGCCCCTTCCACCCTAGTCAAAAAGAAAGGTCTCATTTCCTCAAGTAGTCACTGTTGGATCTTCAATGTAGTGGCAATATCTTGTAGCATAGACATGTATGGAGCTGATGAGGACATCTCCTTATCACGGGGTCGGGTCATCATCTGACCACTGTACACCATGTCCCTTTCACTTGGCTTAACAAGGAGCTCTTCGATCACTTGTATTTCAAACCACATCACTTCGTGGTGCGGACACCCGAGCACATGAGCGGCCCGATTCAGGGAGCCGTCGGTACCACACACGGAGCACCACGCGAGCCACACACCCATCCACCCCCTTTCCCCTCCCATTTACCTCATTTCCCACCTCCCATCTTCAGCCTGCACTTCCCAGTTCATAGGCAGTAGAGTACTAGTGACTTGCAGAGCCAACCACGGCTTCATCCCGACTTTCCTAGGCGCTCAAGAGGCACCGTCGGAAGCGTCTTCAAGTCCTCTACCAACGGTTGTGGTCTCATCCCGTTCTGAGCTTGTGGCTGACCGGGGGAGCCGTCATCGCTGGACTGCAGATCAGGTTCCTGACAGTCAACCTGAGGCGACTTGCAGAGGCTCCCACGGCCATTATCTTGAAGATATGGTGGTGGGGATTGGCTGAGAGCTTCAACTACACATCTGCTTCCTGTACCATGAAGCGGCTCCCCGTTTGGACCCCGGATGGGTGAGTTCTAAATTTTCTCCCTCTAGTGCGCTGATCAGTTTCCTCTAGAGCTGAATAGACACCCTGGCACTGTTCGGGTCCTCAACACCAACTCCGATCTCCTCTGGCATCCCCGCAGGTCTCCATTCGAAGAGGGTTCGACCACGAATTCTACGCCTCCAGCGACGCCTGAATCAGATCTTGGGAGCATTCGTGGCGACTTCATCTTTCTACTGCTGTGGTGTTGAAGCTCTCAAAACCAGAAAGCAGAGGCCCTGTTCACGACACTGCCCCGACCATCGCTGCCAACCAGAAAGTCTTCCAAAAAATTGGACGTCCCCCTGGGCCAACCCCAGAGATTTTTCCCTTGGTTTCGTCAACAACGGAGCTCGGGAGTGGCCGCAGCGGTACCGACATCGACTGTGTGTCCCCTGTTCCAGAGGGCTGGCAGAATCGACACCTTCTTCGTTCGGCCTTTCTAACTTAGTTTTTCCCACTCCGCCTGGCCGGCTCAAAGCCCCTCCTTGCGTGGAGGTAGTTTTGAGTGTAATTCAAGTTAACCCCCACCCCAAGACCCCCCTCCTGCGAGAGGTGTAGTGGTGTACTATTCTAAATTTTTAGGTCAAAGCTACACCGACGCGGCGAGCAGGTGCATCCCCTCACCTTCTCGCTCGCCCACGTCTCTGAGCGAGATCGATTTCTTCAAACCGATCGAGTAAGTGCTCTCTCCTTGCTCTAATTGAGTGATTCGTTTGTTCAATATTAGCTCATAACTCCACTGGTCGGTGAGGGAGTGCTCGGTCCCGCAAGCCCCGTTACTTCTGAGTGACCACCGTGGGAAAGAGAAAGTGACCCGTGCCCTCGGCACCCGTTCGTCCCCTTTGACTTGGGCCTTCATACCCCTTGGGAAGAACCCTTGGCCTTGCTGGCCCTCTACCAGCAAGGGTCTAGCCCCATGACCCTGACTCGACATCACCGAGTTTCCCCGGGTTTGGGTGAGCGACGAGTGACTAGCCGTGTCACGCCCCGAACAAGGCGGAAATATCGAGACGTGAACAATTATACAAGCGGGTCGATCAAGAGACTCAGATGATGAGTACGAACAACAAATAGACAAAATCAAATCTTTATTTCATGTCAAAGATGGCAAAAGGTCAACTGGTCACACTGATCATGTCAACAACTTCAATTGAAAGGTCTGTGCTTACCTTCTCTATCAACAGGTAAGGCAAATGCACATTTCAGGTTTTAACTACTCACAAATGTTCTATGTTTATGCTCGTTTGTACTCAGCATGCATGATTGGGTCTGTGTTCATGGTGACACAGGTTCGTGCATATATTCATTCAGTGCATGATCTGTTAGATTGCACTAGTAAGTTCATGCAAGTCTTCTTATGTCCATGCTTGATTATCTAAGGTCAGAAAACATAGTCCGTGCATATAATAGTCCCTGCATGTTTTGGTGTGATCTCCAAGTCCGTGCTAGTTGCATGGTTGCAAGCGAAGTCCTTGCATGTTCTCCTTTAGCGTCTCATGAAGTCCTTGCATGTTTTGCCCCTAGCAATATCAAAGTCCGTGCACAATGTTCCTTCCAAGTCCATGCACGTTTGGTCCATTGAAAACATAAGTCCGTGCACCTTTTCTGTCCAAATAGGCTAAGTCTATGCATGTTTTAGTTTTGGCAAGAAAACAAAATCAGTGCATGCTTTAACTCCGTGCACATTTCAATGTCCATGTACATCTTGTGTTAACGCCAGGAAACTAAGTCCGTGCATATTGGTAAAGTTTGTGCATATTGGTTATAAAGTCCATTCATGTTTCTCATCTTTCAAACGAAGTCTGAGCACTTTCCTTGTTCCATGGCACATTAAAGTCTGTGCATATATACTCCGTGCACATCTCTCATATAAAGTCCGTGTAGGTTTCTTACCTTGGCGCACATTAAGTCCATGCACATTTCTCTGGCAATGGGTAACAAAGTCCGTGCACTTTGTCTTATACTAGTCCGTGCACATTCTGCCCTCACACAAAGTCCGTGCACGTTGTTTACACTTCAAGTCCATGCACATTGTTTACACTTCAAGTCCGTACACGTTGTTTACACTTCAAGTCCGTGCACGTTGTTTACACTTCAAGTCCGTGTACGTTTTTTACAAATAGAGTCTGTTCATGTTTCTCCAATGCACTTTGAGTCCGTGCACATGTCTCATACATGCAAACGAAGTCCTTGCATGTTTCGCCAACGCATTTAAAGTCCATGCACGTTTCTTCTAGACCCAAGTCCGTGCATTGTGAGTCCATGCACTTTTGTTCCTTGGACTAAACAAAGTCCGTGCATTGTGAGTCCGTGCACTTTTCTTCCTTGTGAGTCCGTGCACTTTTCTTCCTTGGACTGAACAAAGTCCGTGCAACTTTTTCGAACCAAGTCCATGCATAGTAAGTCCGTGCATAAACCTCAAGTCCGTGCAGCTCACGGCAACACAGCATAGCAAGTCTGTGCATAGCAAGTCCGTGCATGTTTTGGATTCTTCACCAAAGTTAGTGCATAGTCAGTGCATATAGAAGGTCCGTGCCAAATCAAGTCCGTGCATAGCAAGTCCGTGCATGTTTTGGATTCTTCACCAAAGTCTGTGCATAGTCAGTACACCCTGTCTCTGGGCCTCCTCCCCCCGCTGCAATCAAAACTCCAGGTCAGTCGTGTCTCAGCATAATAGCAATGCATCAGTCAAGAAAACTCACTAAAAGGGCTAAGGCCTGTCGGGCCTCGTCACACTCCCTGATCATCACTGTAAGGAGCCCCATCAGCTCCACAAGACGTCCCTCAGGGTCGGTCTGCATTTAGAAGTCCAAGTGTTATCATATCATTAGGTAGAAGTCATAAGCATAACTGAAAGGGGTTCAAGTCTAGAAGTCGTACCGGTCGGTGGGCGCCCCTGAACACCTAGTCCCGGTAGTGTCATGCGTACGCGGTATAGTACGCCGCGTCACTCTCAGCCCAGACGGTCACCACCCACCTGAGTGCTGTCCAGTCAGTAACTTGTGTGGCGTTCCTCGACGTCCAATCAAACGCTGCGGATAGGCCCCTCACCGTCCTCGAAACTCGCTCCCCCAACCTCTCTGGCACTGGGAACTCCACTGCGGGCTGGTGAATCCCGATGGTCCTCATCACCAATCTAAAATGTAGTGGCTCCACCACATTCATACAATGGAGCCACACATCTCGTCCTGCGAAGGCAAGGGCCCCAACCACCCATGGTCCGCCTAGCCCTCCTCCCTGTAAGGCGTCCACCGCACCTGCAAAGATGAGAAACTGCATCAACATCGTAATCATATAGGAATGCATTTAATTAGAGAGTCTGAGTTTAGGATCAGATCGAGGCGTACGACAGAGCGTCTATATCATCCTGCAACTCCCTGACCTATCGCCTCAGGGAGGTAGTCTCCCGAGGTGCTACCCACCTTCGTGCTATCTGGAGGAGCCCAAAACGGGCCTCCTCCCCTCTACCTAGCACCCGTAGGTACACATAGGTCCAAACCTACATCATAGTAGCGTGTCAGCATTTAGGAAGCATTTAGAAGTCGCATGATCAAAGCTAGGGTAAGAGTCATACCTGGAGTAAGGGGGAGAAGCCCCCGAGCATGGTCCGACGGACCGTCGAACTTAGTGTGTCAAACAAGAAGGAGAGGACTGCCGCTCCCCACGCGTAGTCGCCCACGTGGTCGAGCTCCTGAAGGAAGGGGAGGAAACTACAGCTCATCGCATCCGCCCATGTGGAGAAGAGGAGCCATCCAAACATCAGCATCAAAAAATACCGCAGCACCCGATCGGCCTTCCCTCCCAGCTACGCAGCTACCCTCGGTCTGGCCAAGTCCACCAAGCGCTGCAAGTGTTGCTCCGGCTGCTCCCCGACTGCTATCCCCGCTCGCCGCAGCCCCAGGCTATCCTATAGACTCGCCCGAGGAAGGAGGGTCGACTGCCTCTTGGGGCGCCATAGCTCTAGGCCCAGCAGATCCCAAGCCATCTCCCGGTAGTCAGGATAGGTGGTCCCGCTAACCGGCAGCCCGTGCACTCGAAGACTAGTGAGCCTGGCCACATCCTCCAGCGTGGGGACCATATGCCCCCACGGGAAGAGGAAGGTCCGACTCACTGGATCCCAGGAGGGTAAGAGAGAGCAAGGTTTTAGAGGGTTTAGAGAGGAGAGAAGGCTGAATTCTGAATTTGGGATCCTCCTCCTCCTTATAGGGTGTGGTTAGAAGTTAAAGCCCCTTGGGATTGGGTTAGGATAGCGTTGGATTGAGTTGGGTCGAGTCTAGATAGAGTTTATCTAAAGTCACCACGGGTTAGGACTCTCAGAAGGAGAGTCCCATTCTGCTTCTCAGTGCGTACAATTGCACGGTCTGTCGATAGACCGCCCCATTTTGAACGGTCCTACATTGACCGCTCAATAATGGAACGGTCAGATATTGACCATTTCATACGGAGCGGATGGTCATTGACCGTCTCTTACCAAAGTTTTCAAATAAGCGGTCTTTTGGTAGACCGCCCAATACCCCATTGTGCTTTCATCGCTCTCTCTCTCTCGCGTCGCTCAAGTCGGCGTCGCTCTCTCTCTCTCGCGTCACTCAAGTCGGCGTCGCTCTCTCTCTCTCTCTCTCTCGCATCGCTCAAGTTGGCATCTGTCTCTCATCTCTTGCGTCACTCAAGTCGGCGTCTGTCTCTCATCTCTCGCGTTGCTCAAGTCGACATCCCTCTCTCATCTTTCGCGTCGCTCAACTCAGCATCCCTCTCTCGTCTCTCGCGTCGCTCAGGTCGGTGTCTGTCCCTCTGTCTCTCTCACGTCACTCAAGTCGGCATCTCTCACCTCACTAAGTCCACTCTCGTCTCTCATAGCCCTCTCGTGTCAGTTGTCGGTTAGTTAGCATTTCTCATTCCATTCATGCATTTACAAGAAAAATAACCAAAAAGAGAACTTACTGTACATCCATGTCGAATCTATACAAGATCTGCCTAGAGGGTGTAACAAAAGAAAAACTCAAGATTTCCCCTCTCCCTCTCTCTGGCTGCTCTCGCCCTCGCCCTCGTGCCTCTTCGGAGGAGGCATCGATGATGTAGCCTCGTCTCGCCGACGACGGCGCCTCTCCTCCTCCTCGTTCCTCCGCAGACCAGAGGAACCGGTGAGGTAGGTCCTGGCCAAGACTCCATGGCCATGGCTGCCACTCTGAGTCACTCGGCTACGACTCCGGCTCACCTCGCGAAGCCCCTCCACCATGCCCTCTAAGCGGGCAACCTGGAGATGGGCCTGCTCTGCCTCCGCACGGTAGCGCTCCACGTCTGGGCCGTCAGCTCTGCTCTGTGCCAGCTCTCTCCGGGTCTACGCCAGGTCTGCACGGGTCCTCTCGAGCTCCGCCTGGTAGGCGTCCGCGTCAGCTGCCCGGGCTCGAAGTGTCTCTGCCTCGAGGACGCCCACGCGAGTGCGCTCCATCTCGCTGACAAGGCGCACCGCCTCCTCTAAATCTCGACTCCTCTCCTCCAGCTCGCCCCGGAGGATCGTCTGCTCGATCACCTGCATGCATGTAGCCATGGTCAGTAAATAGCATATAATAATCATGAATTGACCAAGGAAGAGTTTTAGGAATGTACCCTCTCGGCGAGTGCTGCCTCTGCTGCCTATGTCTTCCCACGGGATGTAGCTATCGAGTGGGATAGGCCCGGTAGGGCAAAGAGGAATGTATTCCTCCAAGTTGTCGATGAGCCACTATAACCTCCGGAGAGGCGTCAGCTCTGCTGGGGATTGCAAGGCATCCACTTGTTCAGCTTGCTTCTTGAGCCACCTTTTGAGATTCTTCCTTCTATTCCTTTCCTATTTCTAGGCGATGGTCGTCTCCAGGGGAGTAGGAGGAGGAGGCACTGGAACTGGAGCTGACAGGTCCGCACGGGGATACTGTCAAGCTGATGAGTTTATAGGGTGAGGTCGGCGACTCCTCTTTGCCCGGATCTCAATCCAGACACCTTCTGATTGTTATAGTTGGAAGGTAGCGTTGATCGCCTGCTCGATGACTTCGAGTGGTAGTTCCTGATAAGCAGGGATGCTGGGACTAGCGTCCGAAGACATAGACGCGGCTTGTTGCCTCTGCCGCGGTTGGTGTGGGAGTTTACCGAGAACCGGTTGACTCGTGCTGGCATCCGAAGATGTGTGCGTGGTTTGATGCCTTAGCCGCGGTGGCTGGGAAGGTTTTCCCTGTTGAACTGGTGTACTAGGACTAGTGTCCGAAGACATGTGCGCGGTTTGATGCCTTAGCCACGGTGGCTGGTATTTCTGCTGAGGAGGGGCCTGAGGAGCATGACCAACATCTTGCTTCATTACTGGACCCCTATGGTCTGGCTGAGAATAGGGTCGGATGACACCTAGTGACATCTAGGGGCCTTGTTGCCCTTGGTAGCTGTCTTGATCTCACACGCCGGATGGCCTTTGTGATGGTGGACCTGACCTGTGAGCTGTAGGGAGAACTTGGTTCAGTCGAGCCGCGGTCTCGCCCAACTTTTACTTTCCTTTCCTATCCTCGATTGTAGGAGCCGGAAGTGGAACGGGGGGAAGGCAAGGAGAGCTCGGGGAGCTCATAGTAGCCTCGCCGACCAGGATGTCCTCTCGACCGAGAAGGACTCAAAGGAGTCTTGCAGTGTCTTCCCTGGAAAAGGGCAGAGACTCTAGCTCTTGCCAGGGTCGCCATTATGCGCCTGGAGTGGTAGGGTTTGGCTGACCAGCTTGTGGTGTTGGAGCCTCGGGAGAGGCCGGGGGAGCAGGAGAGTGGATGACATTGGCCGAGAAGGTATTTGGTCCCCCCTCTCGGCTGGCATCCTGCTCCCTGTCTCTCCGCAGTCGTTCGAGAGCCTCCCAATTATCGGTCTAAAATTCAAGCCATTCTGGAGTATGCTGGTAAGGCGACCCGTGCCCATTTTCCTGGGGAGGATCGGGCTACTCTGGTGCATTTCTGGCAGTGCTCAGGGTTTCTTCGATAGCTTACCACAATCGAACAAGTGCCATGGAATTCCCTTCACCGTCGATCTGCTCCCACCGGATCTGTTCCTCAATGAGGTATTGAACTGCCTCACAGGACTCGATCGCGTGGCAGATTCGTGCATGAAAGGGACAATACTGAGGGTGGTTAAAGTCCCATTGAGTGGTCGGTGCACATGTTCACTCCGAGCCTAGAAGGTCAGTGCATATGCATAAGTGTTGCATTATAAGGTCGATGCATCTCCTACTTCGTTGAACTAACAGGTTGATGCATATATGTCATCGAGTCCAAAAGGTCGATGCACATATGCATTATAGTCTAGAAGGTCGATGCACGTGTACACAGTATGTATATTCAGGTTGATGCACCATCTACACAGGTCGATTTTCCTAGGCACTAGATGCTAGATGTTGTAGCATAAGGTCGGTACACATCATAGAAAGTTCGATCCTAGTGAGCTAGCGATTGAAGCATAAGGTTGATGAATGTTATAGAAAGGTCGATGCTAGTGAGCTAGAGTTTGCATTATAAGGTCGGTGCACATAATAGGCAGGTCGATGCTAGTAAGTTAGAGTTTGCAGCATAAGGTTGGTGCACATCAAAGAAAGGTCGATGCTAGTGAGCTAGCGATTGAAGCATAAGGTCGATGCATGTTATAGAAAGGTCGATGCTAGTGAGCTAGCATTTGCACTATAAGGTCGGTGCACATCAAAGGCAGGTCGATGCTAGTAAGTTAGAGTTTGCAGCATAAGGTCGGTGCACATCAAAGGCAGGTCGATGCTAGTAAGTTAGAGTTTGCAACATAAGGTTGGTGCGATAGAGGTCATCATTCTCAAGGTCGATGCGCCTTGTGCATCTACTGTAAAGATAGGTCAATGCAATAAGGTCTTGCGTCGATGCATTAAGCACTTCCCTATGCATCACCAGGATAGGTCAATGCACCTTCATTACAGATATAGTTTCTCTAACCAAAAAGGTCTACTTGTGTGATTTAAAGGTCGATGCTTTTGTTCTAACTTACTGCATGGCTTAGCCATACAAGTTGATGCATATTGTTTAAGCACTGATGCTTATGTAGAATTTTGTGCATGATTTGTCTGAACTTGTGAAACATTTGTGACTGCATTCTTTAGCTACTTGGTATTGATTCATGAATCTCATGATGATAAATCTGTTAATAAATCTCTACTTTCATTTTGACAGAAAACAATAAACAACCCCGATCTATGTTTGAACACCTGGGTTGCATAATGGCAGAACTTCTGACTCTCACGTGGACTTGAAAGCGAATGGATTAAAAGGCACGTGATCCTAGGTAGGAGGTTGAACTGATTACTCTGCCACGTGGAGTAGCCCACTTTCAGCACCAGACACGTGGACTCTTGCAGCGTACTTTTGGATAAAATTATTGGGTGGGAGTGTGCTTTCCACGCACCCAAAATTTGAAAAGCTCGTGGGACCCCAAGACTCGCACTCGCCTATATAAAAGACAATCGAGCGCTCAAATTCGAGCATCTTAGCAGATCAGAAGAAAAGGAGAGAAAAGCAAGATGGCAGAAGAACTTTAGAGCAGGAGTGTTTGTGAAAAGAGTCTGTGAAGAGATCGAGAGAGAAAGAGCTTGTTGCTGAGAGAGAGAAGAAAAATAGAGTGCCAGAAGTCTGAGAAGAAAGTCTGAGCCCATCTTTAGCATATTTGATGCATTGATGGAGAGTTGAAGGGACAACCCAATTTTTGTGAAGCCAGGGCCTTCCCAATAAACTCTGTAGGACGTGTTGGTGTCGATGATGTAGAAGGTTGCCTTACAGGTGAAATCATCGAGCACCAAGTTGACATTCACCCGACCGAGGACATCCTCGGTATCTTGATTGAAGCTGGATATCTTGACCACCTGAACCTTTTGGAGGTAGGGGGCCAGGTATAGAGTCTTGAATGTTTTAAGGGGCATGATGTTGACAGTGGCACCAGCATCCACCAAGATCCGATTTACTTCATGCCCATTGATTTTTCCCTTCATGTAAAGTGGGCGATTATGGCACGAAGGGGAGAGCAGTAAGTCTTTCTCTGCTAAGGTGACAGCAGTGGCGAAGGCCTCATATGTGGCGGCTTTCATTTCTGCCGCGTGTGCATCATAGATTTCTGGCTCTTGGAGTATTTTGATAAGGGTTTCCCTCAACTCTTTACTCCAAGCAATGGCTTCCTAGATTGTAATGCTGGCGGGGAAGCGCTTCATCTGGTGGAGGACCTTCCGATCGGCTCGAGCTCGAGCATCCTCCAATGATGGCAGTATGTCAGGCTATGTTTTTTGTGGACTACCACGCTGCTCCTCGTCAGAGAGCTGCACCGCCTTGCCTTTACCACTAGGGTCGGGCTGACTCTGGCCACGCACAGGCTCTTGGAACAGGGGTGCCAATGACGGCCCTTCTGAGGATGGCTGGAGGGTCAGATCGTCCTTGCCGGACGGCCCTGCTTGTGCTACAGGAGAGGTCAGCGCTGGTGCCAAAACTGGAGTGCTGGTATCGGTCTCGTCTGAGCCAGCGGGAACAACGATGCTGGGTCCCCCCCCCCCCGAATTTCTACTGGTGGGATTGGGGCGGGTTGTTCCCCTCAGAATAGGATGACCCGCTCAGGATCGAAAGCAGATGGGTGAAGTGGTAGCTCGGGGATCCTCCCATGACCCCTACGGCGTTTGCAGCCACGACCCTGGTCGTAGCCTATGTGTTCTGGAGTCGGCTGTAGCCCAGCGGGGTGGTGGTTCTTTGTCTGGTTCGGGAGGCCATCGGCTCGCCTCGCCGGGAGGCATTGATGTTGCCTGGAGGTGGGATGGCCACCATGTTGCAGGTGTAGTCGTGAAGCATTTCTTCCAGCTGTTCTACCATGATCTCTTTGTCCTTGTAGAATAAAGAGAGTTCTTCCGGGATGAGGAGCGTTTCGCCATTCTTGACTTTCTGGATCATTTCCTGGACCCAGTTTCTGAGGTGAGCTCGTTTCTGCATTTCTTCCCACGGGATGTAGCTGTCGAGTGGGATAGGGCCAGTAGGATGAGGAGGGATGTATTCCTTCAGGCTGCTGATGAATCGTTGTAGCCTCTGGAGAGGCGTTAGCTCTGTTGGGTGTTGTAAGGTGGCCGCCTGCTCGGCCTGCTTCTTGAGCTGCCTCTTGAGGTTCTTCCTCCTATTCTTCTCTTGTTTCTTGGCGATGGCCGCCTCCAGGGGAGTGGGAGGAGGAGGTACTGGAATTAGAGCTGACAGATCCCCATGGGGATATCGCCGAGCTGATGCCTTGGCAGGGCGAGGCCGGCGACTTCTCCTTGCCCGGATCTCAATCCAGGCACCTTCTGATTGTTGTATTTAGAAGGTGGCATTGATTGCCTGCTCGATGACCTCGGGCGGTAGCTCTTGGTAGGCTGGAATGCTGGGGCTGGTGTCCAAAGACATATGCATGGTTTGATGCCTTAGCCGCAGTGGCTGGGGAGGTTTGTCATGAACTAGCAGACTGGTGCTGGCGTCCGAGGTCATGGGCGTGATTTGATGCCTTAGTCGCTGTGGCAAGGGAGGTAGCTCCTGTCAAGCTATTGCATTGGGACCGGCGTCCGAAGACGTATGCGTGATTTGATGCCTTACACGCGGTGGCTGGAGCCTTTACTAAGAAGCAGCCTGGGGAGCATGCTTGACATCCTACTTCCTGGCCTTGCCTTTATGGTCTAGCTGGGAACAGGGTTGGGCAACGCCCGACGGTGTCCTAGGGCATTGTTGCCCCCGATAGTTGTCTTGATTCCGCACGCCGGATGGCCCTTGTGGTGGCAACCCCGACTCATGAACCAATGTTGCTGAAGACTCTGAAGATGTCACTCTCGCAAGTCGGGCTGGGTTACAGGACAATCGAGGAGGACCCAATGGCCCGCCTGCTGAGAGAGCATGGCCTGGTCGGGCTGGGACCTCGCCCTGCTTTTGCTTCCCCTTCGTGTCCCCGAGTGCCGGAGAGAAGGTAAGGTAGGGAGATAGTGAGAGGAGCTTGAAGAGCCCATCATTGTCTCACCCACCAGGACATTCTCTCACCCAAGAAGGACTAGGAGGAGCCTAGCAGTGTCTTCTCTAGAGAAAGGGAGAGACTCCAGCTCTTGCCAACGCCGCCATTGTACGGCCGAGGTAACGAAGGCTGGCTGATCGGCGGGTGACGTCAAGGAATCAGGAGAGGTCAGAGGAGCGGGAGGATGGATGACTTTGATCGAGAAGTTACTTGGTCCTATCTCTTGACTGGAATCATGTTCTCGGCATCTCCGCAGTTGCTCGAGAGCTTCCCGATTGTCAGTCTGAAACTCGAGCCATTCTGGGGTATGCTGGTAAGGCAGCCCGTGCCTATTTTTGTGGGGAGGATTTGGCTATTCTAGTGCATTTCTGGCGATGCTCAGGGTTTCCTCGACAGCTTGCCGAAGTCTGACGAGTGCCATGGAGTTCCCCTCAGCATTGATCTGCTCCCACTGGATCTGTTCCTGGATGAGGTACTAAACTTCCTCACAGGACTCGATCACGTGGTAGATTCTGGTGTGGAAAGGGCAGTACTGGGGATGGCTGAAGTCCTAGTGAGTGCAGTCTGCCTGCGGGTCGCGGGGCAAGAATTGCCCCCTTTCGACGAGGATGTCGAAAAGCTGCCGGGTCCTCTCCTTGGGGAAGGAAAGAGGTCTGTGATCATGCCAGGGCCTCCACCCCGGATACCAGAGTGAGCGCTCACCTTGGCTGGTGCTGGGCTCCTCTGTTTTGACTTTAGAGAGAGAAAGTGCAATCATCATGTGGATCACATTAACTGAGTAGTGAACCACACATGCTACTTTGGCTAGTCTGGACCACGCATGTGGTTGTGGGGCATCCACGAGACTACTATTCATTTGAACAAGGCCATCTCGGATCACCTTCTGTGCCTGAGTCTTGAAGACGTAACAATCTTCAATTGGATGACCCAGCATGCAGTGATACTGGCAATAGCGGGGATCGTCGATTTTCTGGGCCTCATCCGGCTTGCGGACTTCGGGCAACTTGACGATCTTCTGGGCCATGCAGAGGTCTAAGAGCATCTTTGTATGTTCCTTCTTGAAGGAGAAGGTGTTTTCATATGCTCCGAGAAAGAGGGCGCGGTCGACTTGTCTACTGGCTTCTTGTTAGAGCCACTCATTCCGGCCTCCTTGTTGGCTTTGACGGCGGGGGTGAACTCAATGATGTTCACCTCTTTGCTGGGCTAGCGTTCTCACATTTGTTTACCCTTTGCTCAGTTGTAGCTCGGGTTATCGGCGAAGAACATTTCTATCTCGGCGACTGCCGAATTGAGCTAGTCGAAGTCTTTGATGTTGGTACCGAGAAGTTTTACACTAACCTCGGCCGCCAAACCTCGGCGACATATGGTGATAGCGTCTTCCTGGACTGGCGGGTTGACACACCTCATGCTGAGGTCTCGCCATTTCTTGATGAAGTCAAGGGCACTTTCGCCCTTCTTCTGTCGGAGAGAGTAGAGCTCGGCTAGAGAGATCTTTCGCTCGGCCATTTGGAAACGATCAAGGAACTTCTTCTGGAGGTCCGCCTAGTCGAGTCGACGAAACTCCCCTGGGGTTGATTTTTCGTGGCCGTCTCGGCCTCAGTTGTGTGGTTTTTCGCCCCGATCATAAAAATGGGTATTTGGCCCATCTAAACCCATGGAATGTGGCCCCTTTCGGCCTTGTGAGGGTGACGGTCGCCCGAGGATTAATTCTCGTGATTTGAGGGTTCATGGGTCCCCCATGGTGGGTTTTTGGCCATACATTTGGGGCATGGTTCCCACGTGGCTTGCATGCCCGTGGCGAGGCTTTCACCACGTGAGTTCAATGACCATGAAGGGTCGTATCCGCGTGAGTTCCGTGATCGCGGTTGGGTGGTTTTATGTGAGTTACTGGGCCAATGTCCACTAGTTTTACTTTATGGCTTGGGGTTGTTTCCTTAGCACCCCTTATCATCATGCCGTGGGTCACGGTGGGTTGCATGTGTGCAGACGCCTTTCTCGAGGTTTCCGTGAGAACGTGACCGACCGTGTTTTGAGGTAGATTTTCGCGAGATCGTGGATGTGAGAGCTCGTAGGGACTCCACGAGACTGTGGAGCATCCCAGTGGCCGATCGTGTTGGACCAGGCGGGACCGCCCAGTGTGTACAATGCTCCTTGTACAGAGGCAGGACCGCCTGAGCATACGTACCTTGGTTGGGACAAGTGTACGTTGTTGACGGATGTAGTGGCACGTACCCCGTGTCAGGTAGCTAGACACTTCCTTGCTGTTGGGCACAGAGGCATGGACCCTAGCCAGTTTGAGAGTGTGGTATGTGTGAGTGTCTCCTCTACTCCTCCTGGGACCGGGTGAGAGTAGTGTGCATGTATTTGAGGGCTTGGCATAGTTTAAGACATCAGTAGACGCATGTGGCCATGTTGTGTATGCTCAGTAGCAGACCCTATGCCGGTGAAGGTTGAGTTACTGACAGCGTTGCCGTGGCCCTTTTGTCAGACGGGCATGTGTGCTGCCCTATGTGTGGGCAGGGTTCTCCCACTGGCCTTAGCTCGAGACCGAGGCTGCCAACGTGTGGTTGTCCTCCCGAGGGTGAAGGTTGTGCATTGGCCGTGTGGCCTCGCCGGTGTTTCCGTTGGTTTGTCCTACCGTGTCATGGCCTCCCTCGGTAGTAGGTTAGTGGATTCGCTGTGGTTCAACAATCCTGGTTAGAGGTTGAGGTTCCCTCATTGGGAGCAGGGCTAGCGCAGAATTTTCAGGTTCCTTAGCTAGCTGTTCTTGCCCTCCCGACAGTTGTTATTTTCTGTTGTTGTTGCTATTATTGTTATTGTTATCATTACTGTTGTTGCCCTTGTTTACCACTTTCGTTTGAGGTGGGGATCTGCGAGACCCCTACTGAGTTAATGAGATGAGGCTCACTCCCTACTTTTCAGGTCTAGTGCTTTCTTGGAGGTGGATCTCTTCGTCCGAGGTCTAGCAGCACGCCAGCTTGCCCATGCCGGGTTTGTGCCCCACAATAGAGTACGTTTCCTTTTCGTTGACTGTACTTATGGACTAGACTCTGTAAGTTTATCAAAGCCACTGGACAATGAGAGATTCACTACGTTGAGGAGAGAGCTAGGCATTTATAAAATGACCTGAATTTCATATACCTTCAATAAAAATGATTTCATGAACAAATAAATTCTGTGTTGATTGCCTGGTTACCCCTGTTGTGCTTGCATTTCATATCTTTTGTTAAGGGAGAGTTCATGTTGAGGGGGAGTTTAGTCTGAGGAAGCTTTTGTCTTTCAGGTTCAAGATGAGCTTGAATTCTTTGAGTGAGGGGGAGTGCGTTAAGGAGTTTGACTGAACCTAAAGTTTTTGAAGGATACTACAGTTCACTCACAGGTTGCAAAACCACTGTCTTGTGTTTAAGTTGTTAAATTTGAACTTCAAATGAACCTCTAGAGTCTTCAACCTTGTGAGTTTTGATAGAAGCTTGGGTATTGAGTTTAAAGTATATCACCCTACACTAGACCTGATAATGGTTAAAAATTAGGCATGTATGTCATAGTGTCTGTCAAAGACTGAACCCTCAGGTTTCTTGAGTCTCAACTTCAAGATTTTATGCGTTAGGTATTGTCTTCAAACATTCCATGTTTCTTTCTAAAGGATCAATCAATCCCAAGTAAAAATTATATAGAGCAATGGTCTGATCACTGAGAAATAAGGAAGTTTATCAATGAAATGAACATTATCCTATGTCATGAGGTGTCAGACAATCTCTATCATTAGCAGCACAAAATTGATCGTGACAGAGTAATGGTTTGACCGCTGAGAAATTAGGTGGCTTATCAATGAAATGGCTCTTTTACCTATGTCATGAAGTGTAAAACTGTCTCTGTTCTCCTATAGGAGAGGTAATGCAGTTATCATGTTTAGTAACTAGGGATTCTGGCCTTCAATCAAGGTGTTTACCTAATGTCAAAGACTTGATTAACAAATTTATCATTGATTCTTTTGCTAATAGTAAAAAAAAAAGGAGGAAGGAACAAACAAACAAATGTTCAATTCTAAGTATCCACTGACTAGCTTGTTTGTTTTCAATAGCACACGCACTCCTTTCTGGAATTGTGACTCTTATTGCCTAAGTGTCAGTATTTTTACACAGATTCTCTATTGACATACTTGTGCAGTCTTGCTCTACATCAATTCTTTTGTATGTTGATAAACTTATCTCAATATCTTGGCCCCTTTCTACTCCTGGTATTGTCGATTCTTCTTGGTAGACTTTGAAGGTTCTTACTGAACTGTTTAACCTCTTACATGAGTATTTCTCATTCTGTGATGGCACTGTTTCTCATCCTCCTTCAATCTTTTGATGATGTCAAAGGGCGAGAAGTAAGGCAAGATAAGGAGAGATGTCAGAGAGGGAGAAGGCAAGATAAGGAGAAATAAGAAAAAGGGGGAGAAATAAGGCAAGAGAAGGAGAAATAAGAAAAAGGGGGAGAAATAAGGCAAGAGAAGGAGAGATAAGAAGATAAGGAGGGAGAGAATTATTTGGAGGTATTTGGAGAAAGTTAAGAGAGATAGGTGCAGAGAGGCTCAAGGTTCCTTCGTCCTCATCACTCCAGGTACTCACCATGCCATTTAAAACCCCAAATAAATGTTGTTCCCTAGCATTTACTCTTGGGGTTGGAGTGGGCTTTGGGCCATGGCACCCCTAGTCCAAATGGGCCTTGGGTGCACCCAGCCTACTAGCACAAAGAGAAACCCCTAACTCTAACAGACTAATAATGTCTAAATGGCCCATACATGGCCTACAAAATAGACACGACTGAAATAAAAGAGAAAGTAAAATCTAACTATCTCCGAGCCATAACGAAGCCAATGTGGCTCTGTGGGTCCATCGTTGGTGGCTCGTCTGTGAGGCCTCGTGTCGGTCTAGGCCTCTGGTGTCCTCACCAATCCTCCCCATGTGGGAGGAACTCGACCCCGTCGAGTGAGGATCAAGGTCGCTATGATATCGCTCCAGCAAGTTGGGGTCGAGCCGCTCTAGCTCTGCCCGCGTAATCCACGTGTCATCAGACACGGGACGTCCTCTCCAACGTACCAAGTAGCGGTCATACGTGTCACTCCTAGTGGTAGTCACCTGCTCATCCAGTATAGACTCTATCCGCTCACGCTGTTGAGGTGAAAGGGCTAGAAGTGGACTCTCAGGGGAGGGCTCACTCACAAGGGGTGGAGAAGGCCCAAACAACTCACTGCGGATCACTGCTGGGTCCCTATATGCGACTAAATTCGAGATATTGAATGTGGAACTGATACCATAGTCCTCTGGCAAGTCTAAAACATATGCATTGGACCCAACTCGCCTCAACACTCTAAAGGGTCCAGCACCACGAGCCTAAAGTTTCTTCATGGTCCCAAATGGAAACCGTTCAGGTCTAACCCTGATCATGACGTAATCACCCTCTTGGAACCCGTGGGGGTGTCTATAAGCATCAGCTAATTCTCTACATCGCACGTTGCTAGACTCAAGATGGTGATGATGATGTAGACTCTGAAATAGCTGGGTAGACTCATACCTATGCAAATGCAGGGGTGATCTTGGACATCCAAACATGGACCTAGCATGTCCATGGCGCCTACTTGACTGGACAACACGGGGAGGACCTGGACAACCAAAGTGGTGCCTATCATGCACAGGTGTCCTACAAAATGTAGTAGACTTTGGGGGACCAGTATGCCTAAACTCACTCATGACATCACCCCTATATGACGGTGGAGCTAATGAAGCATGAGAGAGAGGCCGGTGATCCTTTCCTTCCAAGCTCTAGGGTGTGGATGCATGTAGGGTGAGATGTTGACTAGCATGTGTGGAAGGGGTATGATAGTGGACCTCTTTGACAAAGTGGAGTGAGGAATATGGGTCAAGAGGCTCACTAGAGAGGGGATTGAAAGGATCAAAGAAATGAAGACTCCTCTTGACATGCCCCTTCACTATACTAGCCCATGTTCGACATTTGCCAAGGTGCAGATGGTCACCTTCAGGCATTATAATAGATGGGACAATGGGCTCATGTGGAATGCAAGGGATGCAGGGTTCATCCCTGGAAATATGGATCAGGCACTCCTCACACGGCGCTGCGATTGGAACTAATACTAGACAAGCAAAGAGGAGTGGCAGCCAAACGTACCTAGCCCGTCCGATGGACTAGCTCTGGTCGAAGACGAGGGCGCGCCAGGGAGCGTGCGCACCCGGCGGACACGCTACGTTGAGGAAGCTTGGCGACGATCCCTGCTAGTACATTGACTACACTCCATGCAGGGAGGGGTTCACGGGGAGGGTAAAATAGTTACATGCACTACCCTCGCGCAGGTGGGGGGATCGCGGGGAGGGGGAAAACAACTATCGACCGTACGCCGAGCCTGGTTGTTCGATTGAGGTGTAGCCAACTCTTGGACGAAGCCCGAGGGATGCCGAAGGATGCCTAATGGTCTGGCGTCGAGTGGATGTCGCTGGATGGAGGCGGCAGCCGCAGCTGTGGGCCTGTGCAGTTCGACCGTGCAGGATTACTTGGCGCGGTCATGGTGCGTCGGTCGTACGGGCGCTGTCGAACTCCAAACATGACGAGACCAAGCTGTGGACGTTGCTGACAGGAAGATCTACGAACTCTCAAAATATGGCAGCCATCTGAACACCTTTCTGGACGTGGTCATAGGAATGGCCGGCGTCAGGCTTCTGGGCATATAGCAGGATAGGATGCCGATGGTCATGGTGGAACTTCCAGTGTTGATGTCGGATCGAGATGAAACCATGTGCGTTGATTTTGTATCGTCGAAAGCCGAAATTTTTCTGAAGATAGCACGACCTGAAACAGATAGGAGGAGGGGGTGTCAGGGCCGACTTGACAGTAGCTTGTCCTGGGCGAATAGAGAACTCTGGGTCTGGCGCGACTGAGGGAGAATGGACGCCCTGGACGGAGATGATGTCGAAACTAGGCGGGACCACCTCTGGTTCATCAGTGCTTCAGATAAGGAGAACTCTCATGATGAGAGCTCTGAGTGAATCGCACAGGGGTGGGCGGTGGAGCAGCTACCAAATGGCACTCAGGTTCAGACCTGAATCTGGTGCAGTCACATGAGAATGGGCGACGCGAACGAAGCCAAGGTCGGATCACTGCGGGACCACTTATGGAAAGAAGCTGGCTCGACAATGTACGACTCCACAGAAGACAATGTTGGCTGGTTCGCATAGTGGATGCCAAGGTAGTCTCTGCAAATGTGACTTCGGCTGCAAGCTGGTTGCAGAGAGTAGCAGAGAGGTCTTCCTGATCCACGGGAGGTTGTAGCAGCGACGGGCGACTCTGGGAATGCTGTGGATGCACAGAGCAGGGGAGGGAGGACCTGGGTTGCTAAGGGAGAGGGGACTGGGGCGTGGGATGAAGGTGGATAGGGTTAGGGTTGATGGGGCGCGCTGGTTTGTGGAGGAAGGAGAAGGGAGGGGGTGGCCTAAGTGGAGGGGGTGGGATTTAGTGTTAGGTATTTTTTTTTCTTTATTTTGATTTTTGGTTGAGGGACTGTAGGGGGAATAGATCTCTAGGAGGGATATTGGGGAGGATTTCGGGATAATATTTGGTAAGTTTGGTTCCAGAACCTAAGGGTGTAGTTATAGCAAGGTCCGAAGGTAAAGGAACTGATACAACAAGTAAAGTTTTGGCAAAAGAAGTAGAGATAAAAGAATGAGAAGCACCAGTATCAAATAGCACAAATGCAAGACGAGAGTGAATTTGAAGTGTACCTTCCATGAGCCCACCGTCCCTGGGCACTTCTTCCTCTTCTTCTAGAACCGCATTGAGACGAACCTGCCTCTTGGTTCCACTACTAAATGATTGATCCTTTATACGGGGGCAATCTGGCATATGATGCTCCCTGCTTCCACAATGCAAACAAGCGCTGAGACGCTTCCAGCATTCTTCCGCCGAATGACCAAATTTTTCACAGTACGTGCAGGCCGCCATGACCTGCTTCTCCTCTTCCTTAACTTTCTTGTTCTTCTAGGAACTTTCACGGTTCCCGCTCCTGGACCTCTTCTTGTTATTAACGGCTCTTGTAAGGCTCCGTGATGGCTTACATATCTCCCACACCATCCTTTTATCCCTTCCAAGTCTTTAGGCTCGTGGGAGGCGGGCCGAGATTCGAGTCGCATCGGTTCCTTTCGGGTACTCGGATCCCGGGTCGTCACAGTTGGTATCAGAGCGAGGTTATGGAGGTATATAAGGATCTGAAATGACTGCAGTGGTCTAGAAGGTCCATGAATGTCCTATACAGTTGGCGACTGGCTTAGGAGCCGCATGTGTTTTATGGATTTTATGGTTGTTTTCCTTGATACCAGGTGTGTTATGGCGCCACGGAGGCGGACTCATTCCCAGCAAGGAGAGTCAGGCGATGGTCCAGAGGAGTAGAACAGAGATTTAGTTTCTGAGGGTGTAGCTAGAGGTGCGTGAGCTCCAGGGATGGAGGATTTCTTCCCTGGTACGTTTGAGTATGTGCTTCAGTGGAAGCCGAGGGGTCAACCGTAGGGAGGTCAGCAGCAGCAGGGCGGTGATGCTGGGGAGGGCCAGGCTCTTGGTGGCTATGGTCGTGTGCTGAAGGAGTTCCTGCAGTTTCAGTTGCCTCCTTTCAGTGGGCATCCGGATCCAGAGGTGGCCAGAGAGTGGCTGGATGATGTGTAGAGGATTTTTAGTGCGATGGACTGTGCTGAGGAGGAGCAGCTGGTGTTGGCCACGCATCGACTTTAGGGAGTGGCCCGTTCTTGGTGGACGTCAAAGTGGGGTGCAGCATTCCAGTCTCGTCCACTTCGGTAGATAGGGTGGCAGGAGTTCGTCACGGCTTTTGAGCGTGCCTTTTGCCCGTCTTTTGTCAGGTCGCAGAGGTTGCGTGAGTTTCTAGAGTTGACCCAGGGTGACATGTCGGTGATGCAGTACCGCGCCAGGTTTATCGAGTTGGGTCGTTATACTTCTCACATCATGGCAGATGAGGAGGTGAAGACCTAGCAGTTTGTTGGTGGTCTGAGGCTAGAGTTGAGGGACCATCTTCTTGCGTTAGGATTGACCACTTTGGATGCGGCGTGCAAGGGCCACCTACGGACCCGGGTGTGCGCTACGCGGGTGAGTCCGCTTGTGAGATATCGTCGTTTGGTCTGATTGCTTGCAAATTTAGGTCCAAGGAGTTGGTGTCACATCACTCGGGCTTCTCTAAGTACAATGAGGCATCCAGCAGATGACACTCTAACACCTCGAAGGGGTGCAGATCTGTAAAGATCCTCTCTTCTTTCCCGTTACAGGTGTACTTGATGCATTGGTGCAGGGTGGAGGCCACCAACCAGTTATGATGCAGCCAGGGTCGGCCAGCAATGCCTTGTAAGAGGTGTTCGAGTTGATTACATGGAACTACACCCTGGTTGTGAAATCGTCGAGGGAGAGAAGGAACTCAACTGTTCCCATGGGTACTTCAAACTTCTGGTTGAAGCTGACGATCTTCATATACCTGACCTTGATCAGGTGCACATTAAAGTAATATTTCTGGTATACCCAGTGCGAGAGTATGTTTACTATCGCACCTGGGTCGACCAGTATCCTATGGATAGGCTGCCCATTCAACTGCCCCTTCATATATAGCGGCCAGTTGTGATTATAGGTGGGTAACAACTTGTCTTCTTCTGTGAACGTTACATCCACCATAGGCTGTGCCTTGGCAAAACAAGCTTCGAAGTAAGCCGGGGTTTGTAGAGCTGCAATAACTGCTTGTTGAGTTCCTTCATCTAGTGAGAGTATCTCCTAGACGGTGAACCTTGTCGGGATTCTTCTGAGCTACTGCATTATTCTGTTAATGGCCTTGGCACTGGCCAACCTCATCTCTTCGGTCTTGTCCCATCTTCCATCATTCCGCGCTTGAGGGGTCAGCTTGCAAAGAGGTTCGCTCCCTTCATTCAGTGCCTTCCGAGGCTGTGATACCTATTGAGTCTGTTCCCTTTCTTGCATGGACTCAGCAAGGTTAGGGATATTGTTATTCTCTTCTCTTGTTGGAGGAGGGACAGCCGTGGGCGGGGCTAGAGGACCGTTCGGCCCTTTCACTAGCTGGCTTTGTAGGGAAGCTGGTTGTTTGCCGTTCATTGACAATAGGAACTGAACAAATGAAGGGACGCTCCGGCCACTTGTTTCTCTATGGTAGAGGCCTGATGGAGGGGAAATTTTCGCGCCCTTAACTTTGGGTTTGGGGACATGGTATGGTTGCTCTCCCTTGTTCAGGATGTTGTGGTCGGCCTGTGGAGGACATCCCAATTTCTTTCCCGACCTCGTAGCATGCTGGGAAGTAGAGTTATCGACCTAGTTGGCCTCTGCTGGCTTGAGGCATATTTCTTCCTCTTCGTTGCCCAAGGATAGAGCGGTGTCGAACAATGCTATCAAGGTGTTGTAGGACAACACTACTTCACCCTTTCTCTTATTCTTGGATTTTCTCTTCTTTTTCTTCTCTTCAGTGGTAAGTGGCCACCCATGAGGGAATTCACCCCAGAGAGGAGGCTCTACTTCAGCTTCAGCTTCGGCTTCAACTTTGGGGGCGAGCTTGAGGGACTCAAACTATTCCCAGAGGAGATGGCTTGAGTGTTTGAAGGACTTCGATTTCTCTATAGAGTAGCACCCTGAAAAAGGTAATGTGGTGACAAATGCTTTAAGCCGTAAGCCGATAGCTAAATTATCAAGTCTCATGTTGCAAGAATGGAGACTATTGGAACAGTTGGCTAGTTTAGATCTCAATGTTGGCAAGGATCGGGTTATGATTGCACAGTTACAGCTCCGCCCAGAACTATTGATGGAAATCCAGTCCTTGCAAGGAAATGATCCGATGTTGGTAGAGATCAAGGAGAGTCTGAGCAATAGACCTGATTTTATGTTAGCCGATGATGGCAGATTATTGTTTCAAGGAAGGACCTATGTGCCTGATGTAGCTGAAGTAAAAAGCAAGATCTTAGAGGAAGCCCATAGGTCCAGGTATACTATTCACCCTGGAGGTACTAAGATGTACCGGGACTTGAAAAGATTCTTTTGGTGGTCGAACATGAAAAAAGAAGTTGCAGAATTAGTAAGCAGATGCTTAGTGTGTCAGCAAGTCAAGACTGAGCATTTCAGACCTGCCGGGAAGTTAAAGCCACTTGACATACCACAATGGAAATGGGAGAGCATTAGTATGGATTTTATTATTGGTCTACCTAGGACTCGCAGTGGATTTGATGCAATATGGGTTATTATCGATAGACTGACTAAGTCTACCCATTTCTTGTCCATTAAGTCCAAATGGACAGTTGATGTTTTGGCTACTCTATATATGAAGGAGATTGTAAGACTTCATGGGATACAAGTCAGTATTGTATCTGACAGAGACCTCAGGTTCACTTCGCACTTTTGGAGAGGACTGCAAGAATCCATGAGAACTCGTCTAAATTTTATCACTATCTTTCATCCTCAGACAGACGGATAGACTGAAAGAACAAATCAGATTGTGGAAGATATGTTAAGAGCTTGCGTGATTGATTTTGGAGGCAGTTCACATGAGCATTTAGCCTTGATTGAGTTTACCTACAATAACAGTTACCAGTCCAGTATCTAAATTGCTCCGTTTGAAGCTCTTTATGGAAGAAGCTATAGATCACCCCTATGTTGGGATGAGGTAGGTGAGAAGCAATGGTTGGGACTGGATCTCATTTCAGAATCATCCAAGAATATCCGTATTATGAGAGACCGTCTGCAAGTGGCACAATCAAGAAAGAAAAGTCATGCTGATGGCAGGAGGAGAGCCTTAGAATTTCAAGTCGGTGAGTATATGTTTCTGAAGGCTTCGCCCATGAGAGGAATTCGAAGGTTTGGCATTCGTGGAAAGCTAAGTCCAAGATATGTAGGCCCATTCGAGATTCTGGAAAGAGTTGGGGAAGTTACTTTCAGATTAGCTTTACCACCACAGTTATCGAGAGTACATAATGTCTTCCACGTGTCTATGCTGCGAAAATATGTTTATGACCCTACTCATATCATTCAACATGCAGATTTGGAGTTGAAAGAAGATTTGACCTATGAAGAAAGACCCATCAAGATTTTGGACCACAGGGTCGGTTACCCGAATGTCGAACACCCATTGCAGGCCCTGGCCGAAGCGGCGCATCTCGATCCGCTTCACGAAATCTCCGGTCTCGCCCATGGAGCACTGCCGCCAGTTCGACCAGTTGTGACCGCCGTCTTTGGAATAGCGGAAGTCGACGGTGCTCATGCGGCCGCCATGACGTCTGCGTAGGTGCGTCCAGCGCCGGCGTTGAACAGCCACGCGATCTCGTCCGCTGTCATCGCTGCGTCGCGGCAGAAGAAACATTCATCGCAGGTTGTCGTGGTCGCGGTGTTCGTCGAGTAGGACCGGCCCACGCCGACCCATTCAATCGACGTCCTGTCCCAATCGCCAGAGGGCGGCGGTTCCGATGCCACCGCAACGCCATCCATGTACAGGATGCGGTTGCCGTGGTCCCATGTTCCCACGACGAAATAGCGCCCCGCCGCCATGTTGTTCTCGGTCGCAATGCGGATCAGTTGCTGCGATACACCCGTCTGCCCATGCGAGTCATCCACCGCGACGGTGATCGGGTAGTTGACCGCGCCGGTGAGCGGGTCGTTCACGTTGTAGCCCGCCTCGTCTGCGCCCCAAATGCCGATGTAAAAATACGATGCCGCGTTCAAGATGACCTTGAACGCCTCGTTTCCCGCCGTCGCGCCCCATGCCAACCCAAACTCGGGAATGTTGGCCGATCCGGTAGAACCGTCGTACTCAAACCACCCGCCCACCGTGAGCTTTCCGGTGGTGGCGGAGATGGGAATGGGCGTGGTCAGCGTGTGATTGCCGTAGCTCCCTGCGGCGAGCTGCTGTCCGTGCGGGCCCGACACATACGAAAGCGACGTCGAGTCGGTGATGTGATTGGTGCCGTGCGAGTCGGTGGCGTCCCCGTTGAAGGAATACCAGCTCGTCAGCTTCGCGAGGATCGACGTCGCGAGCGCGTTTTTCATGCCGGGTCTCCCGATACGGTAGCCGTCTCGTTATCGGTGCCCGATGAGGCCATGGAAAGACCGTCCGGCAGCGTTCCGGCGGTAATGCGCCAATTCGAATAGGGGGGCGTTCCCTGGACGGCAACCAAATCCGCCGAGTAAGCCGCGCCGATACTGCCGTCGGGTAGCGTCCCGGTAATGTACGGCCCGGGTACATACGGGCGGATTCCAAGATCCTTGGACTTCACTCCCGTGTCGAACACCAACGCCACGCCGTCGACCGTGACGCGGTTCTGGTTGTCCGCCAGCACGCCGGTGATGCGCCGGCGCTCCAGCACGGCGCCTGCTTCATCCTGCACATTCCAGTCCAGCACGTAGAGCTTTCCGTTCGCGTAGTCGCCCGCGATCCAGAGCCCGTTCCACTTCGTCAGCGTGTTGATGCGCCAGCGGGTGAGGCCTTCGGACTGCCGCCGGTGCCATTCGCCCGTGGCCGCGTCATAGCCCCACGTCTGGCCGTCGGGACAGGTCAGGTAATAGATCTTGTGGCCGCGGTCCTCGAACGCGAAGGCGAAGCACTGCGAGAGGTTGCAGTGGTAGCCACAAGACCAATGAACCTTGGACTTAGATTTGCAAGCACAACCACAAGGCCAAGAGGCCTACGCAAGCGAACACTCATCGACATGCACACTCAACCTGGGGGTGACTCAGGGATGCTGAGTTAGGGATGTGGGGTGGGTCCCTTGCTGGTAGAGGGCTAGCAGTGCTATGATAAGTCTCCCCTCGGAATACGGTCACCACCCTTAATAGGCCGATAGGTGCCAAGGGCACGGATCCACTCACTCACACCCACGGCGATCGCTCGGAGGCGGTGGAGCCTTGGGACCAGGCGCTCTCTCCCTTAGCCGGTGGTGCAATTGAAGAATATTGAATAAATTAGGACAATTGGGAGCAAGGGCGGTGAGCTCACCTGGCTGGTTTGAAGAAACCGACCCCCGTTCGGAGATGTGGAGGAGCGGGGAAGTGTGGGTTCCCCACACACTACGTCGATGAAGCTTCTCCGTATTTAATAATTTACATGCATTACACCTCTCGCAGGAGGGCTGGACAAGGGGTGGGGAATTTGTGGATTACATCAAAACTACCTCCACACAGGGAGGGTGCTAAGCCGGCCAGGCGAGGTGGGGAGATTAGCCAAAACTAGTGCCGCTTCGGCGCTTCTCCGGGTTTGTCCAGGCCTGGAATGATAGGACAGGGAGTCACTATAGACGTTGTTATGCACTCCTCTGAACTTGGAAGTCACCGAAACTGGTGCCAGAATGTCGCTGAAGGGGCTAGGTACACTTGTGAATTTTTGTAGGGCAGACCCGACGTCATCACTGGCCGGGGTAGATTCTAGATCTGAACCTCAGTGGTCTGGCTCGAACTAGACCCAGGAAACTACAGCAAATGGATGAAGTCGCCACGGACGCTCCTGAAGTCCAAACATGGCAGGACCAAGATGAGTACGACCGTGGTCGAGTCCTCTTCTAGCAGCAACTAGGAAGAACATCAGGCGAGGTTAGGGCAGAGAGAGGGAGCTCGTGGAGTAAAGGGGTGTCAGTTCAGGTTCTGAGAGGCATGTTCTGCGCACCTGGGGGAAGAAAATCGGAACGGGAGGCTCCGGACTCCAAACGAGGTTCTGCCTGCTGCGTTGCTTTGAGGACTGGTGGTGCCTTGACCCGGTCAAGTGGCACACCCAGGAGAGTAAGGATGAAGTCATGGTGGCTTCTGTATTGCAGCTCTATCTTCCAGTCAGGGCAACTGTGCGCAGTCAGGGAAGAACGGTCCCTCCGGACAGCAGGGATGTCGGATGCCAGTGGGACCACCACGGATGCAGAGCTACCTCGACGAGCTTTCTGGCGATGTATGCTATGTCTTCAGATGATGCCGAATGATTCCGAGACAGGATCTGTAACTTGGGCCTTTGCTGTTGCCTACGAGCTGAGCTATGCAGGGTGGTGTTGGTGGAGGTGGGGTGGCAGGGAGCGGAGGTACAACAAAGGGTAATGAGGGGCTAATGGCTATGGATTGGAGGGGATGTTGGGGGGTGATGGGGGTTTTAGCGTGTAGTGAGGGACTTTTTACAGTTCCATCCACCCTACTATGGCAGCCAGCCAGACCCAGATGTGGCTAGAGATTGACTTGATGAGATGGAGAGAGTGTTTAGTTCTATGAACTACTCCGAGGAGGATGAGATGATGTTGGCTTGCAACCAGTTGCAGGGTACGGCTCGAGCTTGGTGGTCTTCAGAGTGGAAGACACCCTTTCAGTCTCGTTCGCTTCAGCAGATTGTGTAGAAGGACTTTGTCAAGGTCTTCAAGCGTGCTTTCTGCCCATCCTATGTCAGTACGCAGAAGATGCGTCAGTTTTTAGACCTGGTTCAGGGTGACATGTTAGTGTTACAGTATAGGGCTCAGTTTGTGGAGTTGGGGCATTATGCTCCCCATATCATGGGGAATGAGGAGCTAAAGACCGAGCAATTCATCCAGGGTTTGAGGCTGGAGCTGAGGCACCTTCTGATAGTGAACGCTGCCACTGATTTGGAGACGACATCCCATGTAGCGACGTCATTGGAGCTGGATATGCAGAGGACCCGAGGATAGGTTGGCCAGGGGCAGTCCCAGTCAGGCCATAGCCAGCAGACGGCTACCCAGCAGCAGAGCACCTTTCAGCACTCTATGGGTAGTTCAGGAGCATCGGCACCGGCGGCGTTAGCGATAGGATCTCTATCTTTTGGCTCCAAGGTTAAGAAGTTCTTCAGGAAGAACTTTGGTAAGAAGCATAAAGAGGGCAGAGATCATAGGCAAACATCTTCAGGTAGTGTTCAGCAGTCGATGCCTTATTAGCGTTAGAGATCAGTTGGTGGTTCACGAGGGTCATGTCCCCGGTGTGGTGAATCGCATCCAAGTAAGCAGTGCACGGCGCAAGTGATTTGTTTCAGATGTGACTAGGTAGGGCATATGGCGCGTGACTGTCCTCAGAGGCCATGTCAGCCACCCCAGTATCCTCAACAGTAGTAGCAGTACCCTCAGCAACAGTAGCAGTTTTAGTAGCAGGGGCAGTATCTACCACTACCACGATCAGCGAGTGTGGGCAGGCAGAGGTCTCGAGGCAAGATCACACACATGACCAGGGTAGAGGTAGAGTCACCGCAACTTGTGGAAGGTACTATTATGATTTTGGGTTGCGCAGTTCGAGCTTTGTTCGATTCTGGCATGTCACATTCGTTTATATCGGAGGACTTCATGCTGAGTGTTGAGGACCCGGTGTCCCAAATGTCGGGTGATTTGGCTGTGGAATTGTCGTCTGGCGATTTCATGTTTACCCCGTATTGCTTCGAGAAGGTTCCAGTGTGGATTGAGGGGCGGAACCTACCAGGCAGGATTTATGCATTGCACCTTTGGGATTATGATGTGATTTTGGGCATGGATTGGCTTGAGGCCTATGGAGCGATGGTGGATTGCAGGACGAAGAGGGTCTACTTTTAGCCTCCCCATATACCCGCATTCTATTTCCAAGGTATCCGATCTACCTCTCCTCATTTTCTCATTTTCTCTATTAGGGCCTGTAGGTTGTGCATTTACCCAACATGTTTGGGCCTCAGAAGCCATTTGTCATCTCAATCATATTTGAACAACAACATGAATGCACATAGTCATCAAGAACATGTGCAATCAAACATTAAGTTTAGTTATCATCAAAAATATCAAAAACGTAACACAACAGCCGTATGGTCTAATTTCTGCCACGCGTACGAGAGACAACTTTCAGACTTCCCTTTTTCCATGCTCCACACCAGACGTCTGAATTACCTTCTCATCACCTGCCTCCTGATCCTCCCGCACATCTATACCTAAGGATGAGTCTTCTCAAACTGGAGACAGTTGACGAGGGTCGAAACTCAAGACATTAAGTTCTGGGTCAGCCTATCTTTACACTTGGTGTATTCAGACAGTGTCTGTCATTCTTATCGGGTCTTCGTTAGTGCGTCCCTTGTGTTTGTCGTCAGTCATAGGAAGTCATTAGGTTATGTCTCCCCATCTATCCTCATTTCAAGGGTCCATGCGTCTGTCTAGTATCGTGTGTCTGAGTCAGCAGAGTCCATTGCTGAGCATATTAGGCAATTGCATGAGTATGTGCGTCATCACATAGAGGCTAGCAATGAACATTATAAGGACTTAGCTGATGTGCACCAACATGCTCGTGAGTTTCGAGAGGGAAAGTACATCATGATCAGGGTTAGAACTGAACGATTTCCATTAGGGACCGTGAAGAAACTCTAGGCCCGCGGTGCCAGTCCCTTCAGAGTCGTAAAGTGAGTGGGGTCTAATGCATACGTTATTGAACTGCTAGATGACTATGGTATCAGTTCGAAGTTCAATGTTTCAGATCTAGTGGCATATCGAGACCTCGTAGTGATCCCTAGTGAACCTTTTGGGCCGTCTCCTCCTGTTGTGAGTGACACACCACCTGAGAGTCCACCTCTTCCAACCCCTTTACAGTAGCATGAGTATATAGATTGCATACTGGATGAACAGGTGACCACCACCAGGAATGGAGCCTACCAATGCTTCTTAGTGCATTGGAGGGGACGCCCCGCGATAGGTGACACCTAGATCATGCGCGGAGAGCTCGAGCGACTCGATCTGGACTTACTGGAGCACTACCTCAGCAATCCGGACCCTTACTCGATGGGGTCAAGTTCCTCCCACCCGGGGAGAATTGGTGAGGACACACGGTGCAGCACACGTCGGGTACGAGGAACACGCAGGAGTCCCTTTGGCTCAGGGAGGACGTGGATGCTTAAATCGAGCTATCTATCTTTATTTCATGCTTTCAGGCCTTGTTGGGTCCATTTTTAGTCCTTGCATGGACAATTAGTAGTTTACCCTTACTGGACCTATTATGGGGGGATTATTGGGCTTTTTCTTCTTTGGACTTGGATTGGGTCAAAGAGGATGGAGGTTTGAATGGGTCCAATAGGGAGGGGCACCCCTTTCATGGTCAAAGACGCTGTGCGAAGGTGCTCAGACTTGAAGTCGTTGAAGGCTCTGCTGCGTCAACGCTTTGAACTTGCAGCGTTGACGATTTTTAGATTTTCTATAAATAGGCCGTGGTTCATTTCATTTTCATTTCTTCTTCCTCTCTCTTCGCGCGTTCCTCTTCCTCTCTCTCACCCGTTCGATGCGGTGGAGGCTCCGTTCCGACTGCAGACGGCGGCGGGGCGACGGCGTGGTGACGTGGGTGACGGCGAGGCGATCGTGCGGACATGCGGCGAGCGTGGGAAGCGTGGGGAGGCGGAATCGTCGGCAGCGTTCTTCGCGAGATTGAGCTCGGATCGACGTCTCTTCGCGAAACGGAGGTAGGGTGACGATCCTTAGCTCGACGTCGTTCCGTTCCCGTGTTTTGTAGGCCGAGGCGAGCTCGAGTGGGGTCTATTTCGCACCGAGAAGGGTGGACATGCTACGGGGAGAGTTCGCCTGTTTCGTCGATTTAAGCCGCCAAATCGTGTTTTGAGGGTGTACAATCATGCTAGGGGGCATGGGAGTTCGTTTTCCTTCGTTTTCCCCCTTCGTGGGGCTCATTTGGGGCCGGAATGGGCGACCTCGGTGGAGTTCACCGTTTCCACACCCACAGCGTTGTGCGGTCGAACCAGAGACCACACAAGTCTTGTGCAGCCCTGTCCTGGCCGCACAACGGCTCGGAGCGCTTCGAGTGAGGCTCGGCGCGCAGTGGTGGTTGTGCGGTCTATCACGAGACTGTACATCCCTTTGGGCGGCCCTGTGCCGACCGCCCATTCCATGTGTTTTTGACCGTTGGTTTGACCGTTATGCAGTGTTCTGGGGTGTGCGGCCAGGGGCTGACCGCACAACCCTTGTGCGGCCATAGGGTAGCCGCACATGCCCGATGCCTTTTGGGCTCGGCACACAGTGGGCTTGTGCGGCCTGTCAGGGACCGCACAACCCTTGAGCGGCCCAGGATGGACCGCCCAGCCTGCGAGATTTCGACCGTTGCTTTGTGATCGTTGCACAGTGTTGTGGCCTGTGCGGTCAGGGACTGACTGCACATACCCTTGTGCGGCCTAAGAAGGACCGCACATCTCTTGGAGTCTGGCAGGTCGTGTGGCCAGGGTTGGACCGCACCTGCCTGGTGCGGCTGAGTACCAACTGCACAGGATGGGTTGAGCGGCCTAGAGTGGACCGTACATTCCTTGAGTGCCTGGTTCATGACCGCCCATCTTCCAAGTGGCCAATGATGGACCATTCGTCGTCTGAGGCTTGATCTGTGATTTTTCATGCCGATGCGAGTTCCGGGTGAGCGGACCCCGATCCACGTGCTGACCTGTGATCTGACTGATGCTGGACATCTCGTGAGGACTAGGTGTGGGCGCCGTGTGGAGGTCTCAGGACGTGACGTCTTTGGCCTGCGTCACCGTGAGTCAGTGTTAGTACGAGGGGTGGTCCCCTGTACTCCGTCTAGTTCAGACATTATTTTCTGTGACTTGAGAGTCTACCTTCCAGCGACCCGACCACTAGTCGTAGCTTCCTGCGCACGCGGGTGCGGACCCACCAGGGAGTGGTGGAGAGCGTGACCCGAGTAACAAAAGTACAGTTTAAAGTGGTAAAATATACCAAATGCCAAGTGAACACTCGACCCGACGAACTGGCAACTAAGAACCTCCACGCAACGCCCTCGAATCTCAAGGAAGAACCTTCGCACCTGAAAACCAAGGGTAAGTCTCCTATCACTGGCTCAGTAGGAGTCCCACAGAACCCCAACCGAAAATAACGACGGTACGAAAAGCAGCAACAATAGCAAGAACAACAGTAACAGCTAGAACAGTAAACACGGTGGTCGGTAAAATCTCGGCTCTATAGGTACTCCTACGGTACCAGAACTCAACGCCTCAATCCCACAGTCGGGGGACAACCAAACACGAACCACCAGACTACGACCGCCCTAGTCACGCTATCAGGAAAACGACACGACGCCACTATCGTGGAGGCCTGTCCTCACAGACAAGGGCCCACATCGAAACCACGCGATCTGGAAACACAGTCATGACCTCGCCGTCGTGAACTCTACTCCGTCTAGGGAAAAGTCCTCAGTGGCGCTCACTGGAAACCCTATACCTTGGCTCCGACAAAATGCCTGAACTACACACGAAACCCCGTCTCGTAAACGGGAAATAGAAACCCGCGACACGACAACTCACGTCACATGACAGGAGTACCGTCCACCAGAAGCAAGGCTGGATGCGTCCACTGACTACTTAGTCCGCAGCCTTAGGTGTCTCTCTACGACGCCCCAGGTGGAGACCGAGACACCATACAGTAACCAGGAAAACAGAACAAGGACTAGCTGGGGTCGCGCTAGTCAGTGCGGGTTCGATGCCCCCAGCCACGTGTGCACAGATAGACCATGCGCCCTAGGTCAGATCCTCTAGCTGGTTCTTCCCCTGAAGCCTGGACTCAGGCTGCGCGTGGGGGCCCTACGGTAACCAATCTAACAACCATCTCACTCGGGTCACGCTCTCCACCACTCCTAAGTGGGTCCGCACCTACGTGCGCAGGAAAGCTACGACTAGTGGGGGCTCACTAAACGTGAACATTGAAAATCACACACGCACCCATCGCGAGTAACATGGAGTAACAGGTGGCTCACGACCACCAGACTCTGGACAGCCCACTAGACCTAATAACTCAATGATCCTTGAGTCACGAGACTCGGGTCAAGACCGTTGCACGTGATGGCACAGTGCCGTCAATCTGGCCTAATCCCTAGGTCTGAAGTCACGGTGACACGACTCTCAAGGTAGCTCACAAGCCGCCGAGCGGATCTCTCATCCACGGGACACACGAAAAATCTCTAGCCCTAGGCTAGTTAACTGGACTCACTGTCCAAGGCCACACACACATGGCCCACTCCAAAACCACTTTCCGCAGAAACCCACGTCATGCGGGGAAGACCCTCCGTACACATGCCGACTCACGGTGACTCGATCTAACGCAAACACGAAAGCTCAGAACGCATACGGGGTCACCCGGACCCCCAAGACCCACGACATGCTAATCGAGGTAACACGGTACCTCCGAACACCCAAAAATATGTCGGGTTGGGACTCTCCAACAGAGTCCCGATCGGGTTCCCTGCGTAGTGAGTTGTGCGGTCTAGCGATAGACCGCACTTACTCTTCTGCGGCCCTTTATCGACCGCACTTGTATCAAAAGAGCATCAAGTCATGCGACCTGTTTCTGGCCGCACAACACTACATGCAGTCCATATCCAGCCGCATAATCCTCGTGCGGCCTAAGTGCAACCGCACAATCCTTGGTTGTGTTATTTGAGACTCGTCTCTCATGCCTCTCACTCTCCGTCGTCTCCCTCGTAGAGTCGGCATGTCTCTCACTCTTCATCGTCTCTCTCGTAGAGTCGGCATGTCTCTCACTCTCCATCGTCTCCCTCGTAGAGTCGGCATGTCTCTCACTCTCCGTCGTCTCTCTCGTAGAGTCAGTGTGTCTCTCACCCTCCGTCGTCTCTCTCGTAGAGTCGACATGTCTCTCACTCTCTGTCGTCTCTCTCGTAGAGTCAGCGTGTCTCTCACTCTCCATCGTCTCTCTCATAGGGTCAGCGTGTCTCTCGTGCCTCTCGTCTCTCGTGTCATCTCTCTCGTAGAGTCGGCGTACCTCACCCCTCCAGTGTGTCCCACCCGCGAGTCATCCACATTTTCATGCACACATTCATACATATAAGAAAATCAACACAAAAAAAAGGAAATAAACTAAACCACTGTCATAGCATGTCATGTACAAAGCATATAGAAAGTACATCTGGCCGCACCCTCTGGCCTGTCGCTGTCCCCACCACCCTCCTGCCTCTTCAATGGAAGGGCCATCGTAGAGGTCGCTCCCTCCTCTCTCTCCCGGCATCGGCGCCGCTCCTCCTCCTCGTTCCTCTGACGCTGAGGGGAAGTCACCAGGAACTGTCCGACCGAGCCATGAGTGGCACGACTCCCGCTCAGAGCCGCATGACTCACGCTATGGGACCGACTCATCTGATGGTAAGCTCCCACCTCGCCACGAAGCTCGAATGCCTCCTGTCGGAAATGCTCTAGCTCCGTAGTCGTGGTGCGGAGTCGCTCTAGCTCCGCTCGGAGAATCACAAACTCCACCGACTCTGAGGGTCGGCCTCGCGCCAGCTGCTCCCATAGGCCAGCTGCCTCCGCCTGCGCCTCGGTCCGGTCTCACTCCAACTACTCTCGCGAGAGGGCACTCTGCTCCAGCTCTCTGCGTAGACGGGCCACCTCCTCGCACGAGCGGGCGACCTCATCCTGTGCCAGCACGAGCTCCTCCCGTAGCTGGTCACTCTCACCGATGGTGGCAGTCAGCTCTATCACCTGCACACATGCATTTCACTATCAGTCAACTGCATTTTGATATAATAAGAACATAATTCATAAAAGGGGAAGTGTAGAACGTACCCGCTCGACGAGTGCCGCCTCAGCTGCCTCGGCCCGGTCTACCATCCGTCTAAACTCGGCCTCCCGCTCCGCTCGGTCGGCCGGAGTCTGTGCTGTAGAGGAAGAAGGAGCGTCGGTCCCCTGCCTCTGGGCCTCCTCCCCCTTTCCCCCCCACCGGACTCTGGTGGCAAAGGCAAGGGGCCCACGGAGACCAGCCTAAAAACTGTCTAACTCAGGTCACGCTCTCCACCACTCCCGTGTGGGTCCGCACCCACGTGCGCAAGAAAGTTACGACTAGTGGACAGGTCACTGGAAGGCAGACTCTCCAGTCAACGGAAAATAACGTCTGAACCAGACGGAGTATAGGGGGCTGCCCCTCGTACCAACACCGACTCACGGTGACGTAAGCCGAAGATGTCACATCCCTGGACCCCTCACGGTGCCCCACACCTGGTCCCCACATGATGCCCAGAATCGGTCAGACCACGGGTCAACACGTGGATCGAGGTCCACTCACCCGGGACTCGAATCGGCACGAAAAACCACCGACTAGGCCTCAGATAATGAACGGTCCTCATTGGCCACTCACGGATGCACGTCTAACTCACAGTCGTGTGGGGGAGGATGGACGGTCCCACTTGGCCGTCCGTCACTCCCGACGAAAAATGGACCATAATGCACCTGCTCAGGTGCATTATAGTGCTTAACGGACCAACAGGAGTGCGTTAAGTCTCAAGTCACGAAAACGGGCATAACGCACTCCTCTAGGGGCGTTATGTACATAACGGACCAGCTATGGTGCGTTATGTCACCGAGCAACACACGCCATAACGCACTCCTCAAGGGGCGTTATGGACCTTAACGGACCAACTCTGGCGGGTTAAGTGGAGGGCAAGGGCGTTGAGCATAACACACCTTCCCTGGGGCGTTAAAGTACATAACGGGCCTGCCCAGACGCTTTATGTGACCAGTCCCCCAACGGTCACAACCAACGGTCAAATCCAACGATCGAAAACTATAACGCACCATCCATGGGGCGTTATGCCTGACATAGCGGTCAGTCGTGCAGCCGTTATGCCCTCAAAACCCAGACATGAAACATACGAAGCATAACGCACCTGCCTAGGCGCATTATGCACATAGTGGTCTCTGGTATGACCGCTATGACAGTCCGACGGTGAAAATGGCGAACAAAATCTAAAAACGTCAACCACGCCCCCGTACCTCCACCGGAGAGGGGAAAATCAAGGGGAAAGCTCCCCAATGGCCCTAGGCATGATTTTATGGCCTCAGATCGGCCAAAAATGTGACAAATCACTAGATCGGGCGATCACTCCCCAAATCATGGATTTGCCCTAACCCGCCCAAAAACATCCCTCTCGGCCTCACGACGGGCTACAAACCACGAAAATGAAACGCGGGGAGCTAGAGAACGTCACCCTACCTCAATGGAGTGAATGCTCCACCGAATCGACGCCAAAATCACAATGGAAGCTTTTAGAAACCCTCATTCCTCCACGAAATCCCACGATCTTTACGCCGCCACGACTGCCTCGCCGTCGTCGTCGTCGCCACGCCGTCGCCCCACGCCGTCTGCAGCCGGAGGGAGCTCACCGTGCGACTGAACGAGAGAGAGGGGGAGAGGGCGCGGTCACGCGGGGAGAAGAAAGAAGGAGAAAAATGGAAACACACCTTCCAAAAGATAGGACGTCACTACTCAGCACGAGGAGGCTGAGACGCTGGTGAGTCCTGCTGAGGTTGTGGCGGCACGGGTTGGAATTGGGGCTACTGTGACTGGGCCGATGAAGAGAACTACGCTGGTATCGATCTGTATGGGTAGTCTTGAACAATGTGACCCGGCTGATCACAGCGGAAACAAACCACCAGCAAAGAACATGGCCTGCCAGGGTGGCTACCACCACACCTCGCACACGATCTTGGTTGACAAATAGCAGATCCCTGATGCTGTTGAGAAGACAGGACTGATGATGGAACAGCACCTGCAGAAGACCGTTGGGTATGCCGCTTCTCACGTCCCTTATTCTTAAATCTCCTGAACCTCTTGCCTTTGGACTTGGAAGAAGAAGCACCATCGACAGCGGGAACAATAGAAGGAATTTTGGGGACGCTCGACAGATGAACCTGCTGCAACTACCCAATCGGTTGAGGGATAAGGTGATGTTGTACACCAGACTGAGTGGACTCAACTAGGGTGCGCACTTGAGATATCACCTACCCTACTCCAGATGGCAAATGAGGCAACACGGCTTCACTCTGCATTTCACTCCGAACACTCGGCATGCCTTCCCCAACTTGGACGGGAACTACTGGATCTTGACTCGGCGTAGGCACATAAACCATCACAACAACCAATGGAGGAGAAGCACCATTTCCCTCCCTGGAAATACACACCTTCCGACGACGCGCCATCAACCTAAAATAAGCACATATCGATGAAAATCATATCCACAATCACGGAAAACACTCTAAACTAGCAGTAGACGACTCAAGTGGACTTGTTCTGGACTAACTCTATGCAATTTCAATTCCTTATACAAGTCTCCAACGCTGCTCTGATACCAACTGTAACGACCCAGAGCTCAGGGTACCGATAACCTGATAATGTCAAATTACCGCCGCCAAGAACTGGGGATGCCACCCAAGAGGCTGATGAGGCCCTTGAAGGGTTAGTGAGTTTGTTGAGGAGTTGCATAACGAATTGGGATTACAATGCGTAAATTAATTTAAACGATAATTAATAATAAAGTGTGAAAGTAAATCAAACTAGTAGCGTGATAAAATATATACAATAGTCCAGAAATTACAATAGTACAAGTCCCACAACTGAAAGAAAAGTCCACAAGTACAACTACACGGGGCATACCCCGATCAAATGTACAGAAAGAGGACAGACCGACTATTGCTGGTACGCTAGACACAACCGCCAAAAGCTCGGAACGTACGGTCCAAAAGTCGAGACTGCTCACCTGAAAGTAGGAAGGGTGAGTCACAGCCAGACTCAGTAGGGGTCACGCGGATCCCTATCTCGTAACTAAACACGCAGGCATGCAAATATAACAACAATTAAGACATGCATATAACCAATACGTAGGCAAATGGCATAATTAAACACAGATGTAGTAAAGCTGTAAACCTATCTAAACAGTGTAAACAGCTACTCTATATGATGTCCATCACATAAAATTCGACAGCCATGGTGAGAGGCCCAAGCTCAGCCTAAAGAGTGACCACCCCATGACATGCCCTTCGTGAATTGTCATATGTTGCAATGGTTGTAGGGGCCGGCCGTAGAAGCTCCTCCGAGAGGTTGCAGGCCCTGAGAGTGCTGAGTGGGCATATATTAATTGACGCCCCTGTATCCACCAAGGTGGCATCCACACTAACTTTGTTCAACATAATAGAAATGCAGAGCGGCATCTGTCGAGCTTCCGGAGGTGCCAGCTCGATTTCAAAAAATGTAATTGTCGGTCCTTTGGAAATCGTGGCCAGTGCTGTAGGTAGGCTATCAACTACCAAATCTTCGTTGACCATCACCTTTTGAAGAAAGTTTCTCAGTGCATCTTGGTGAATGGTGGACCTTTTAATCAGCTCAAGTATAGATATCTTAGCAGGGACTCTATCCAGATGATGCAATAGATCATATTGAGTACCCGGCAAGGGTTTAGTTTCTTCTTGTTGTTCTGTGGCTGGCTGGGCAGACTGGGGATTAGAAGTAGAAGCATAATTTCTCTGGAACAATCGCCCGCTCTGTAGGGCTAGATTCTGTGCCGGCCCGACCTCCGATGATGGCAGAATAGGGTGAGCGAGGTGGATAAGTGGTGTGGTGAGGGGTGTAGGGTTAGGAGAAGTGATAGCGGTAGTAATGGGTTATGGTGGAAGGATGATGGGTGAGGAGGTAGGTGTGGTGATGATGGGAGTAGATGGGGGTGTAAGGATAATGGGTGAGGGATTGGTAGTAGGTGCGGCGGTGATGATGGTTGTTGGCGTGAGAGGAGGGTTAGATGGAAGGGCGATGGTGATAGTGGTGGGGGTGATAAGTGGTGAGCGAGGTGGAGGTGCGGGTGAGGGCATTGTTATAGATGTGGAAGGGATGGTGAATGGATGGATGAACGGTGTGGCGGATGGAGGAGGGGTTTGGCGTATGGGTGTGAAGTTGGTGGAAGCAGAGGGGTGGTTGTGATGGAAGGCGGAGACTTGATGGGTCGTGCCGTTGTTGTCAAAGGACCATCTGGCATTGGGGACCGGAGGCCGAACTATGTTCACCTGAGCCGGTGCCAGCGGCTGAGGTTGTGGAGCGGGTGGATGGTTCAGCATTGGGTTCTGGTGGATCCCCAAGTCTTGAACCTGCTGTGGTTGCTGCTGCGACGGCTGCTGTGGCTGCGATGCTTGCTGCTGCACTTGCTGCCTCGGCGGCTGCCTTCTCTTTTCTTTCAGCTCAAGGATGGCCTTATGCATTTCGGCCCAATCGATCCTATGTCCTTCGTGTAAATCATAGACCAGATCTCGGAATTGAAAACATCCTTCGATCGTGTGGCCTGGCTGCTGGTGGAATACACAATATTTCATCTGATCAACCGCTGTATTCCAACTGGGCCGTTCCAGAGGAAGTTGGATAGCATTCACTGACATGAGAGCCGAAAATATGTCGGCAAGAGTTTCCGGCAAAGGAGGATATTGGTTTTCCATTTCTTATTCTTCTTCTTCTTCCTCCTACGTGCATCCCTCTCCCTCTCTCTCGCCCATTCGACCACGGTGAGCTCTGTTCTGACTGCAGACGGCAGCAGGGCGACAGCACGACGACGTGGGTGACGGCGAGGCAATCACGTGGACGTGCGGCGAGCGTGGGAAGCGCAGGAAGGTGAGGTTTTCAACGACGTTCTTCGTGGGATCGGGCTCGGGTTGACGTCTCATCGCGAATCGGAGGTAGGGTGATGATCCCTAGCTCATCGCCTTTTCATTCCCGCGGTTTGTAGGCCGAGGCGAGGCCGAGAAGGGGTTCTTTTACGTCGAGAAGGGTCGAGCATGCATCGGGGAGAGTTTGTCTGATCCGTCATTTTAAGCCACGATTTCATGTTTTGGGGGCGTAGAATCATGTTAGGGGGCTTGGGGGTTCTCTTCCCTTCGTCTCCCTTTTCGTGGGGCTCGATTTGGGGCCGAAACGGGTGATTTCGGTGAGGTTCGTCATTTTCACACCGGTGAGCCATGTGCGGTCGCACCAGGGACCGCACATCCCTTGCGCGGTCCTGTCCTGGCCGCCCAACAGCTCGGCGCGCTGCGAGTCAGGCTCGACGCGCAGCGGGTTGAGCGGTCTATCGTGGGACTGCACGTCCCTTGGTGTGGCCCCAAGCTGACTGCCCATCTCCTGGAGTTTTGACCGTTGTTTGTGACCATTATGTAGTGCACTGAGCTGTGTGGCTGGGGTCTGGCCGCAAGACCTTTCGTACGGCCATGGGCTGGCCGCACGTCTCCCGACGCCATTTGGCTCGACGCGCAGTGGGGCATGTGTGGCCTGTCCTGTGACCGCACATCCCATGCGCGGTCCAAGACCAACCGCGCATCCTGTGAGTTTTTAACCGCTGTTTGTTACCGTTACGCAGTGTTCGGGGTGAGCGGGTTGCGTCTAGCCGCATGTCCCCATGAGCAGCCAAGGTCTGGCCGTTCATCTTCTGGCACCGTTGGTGTATGAGCGGCCCAGGTGGGACTGCCCATGCCTTGGAACGGCGAGATCCTAGCCGCCCTTCCCCTGAGCGGCTAGTGTCTGACCATTCATGTTTCTTACCGTTGGGATTGATGGATGGCCAGGTTCGACCGCCTTTCTCCCACGTGCGGCTGAGGCTTAACCGTGCATCCTTGAGCGGCCAATGATGGACCGCTCATCGTCTGAGGCCTAGCCGGAGGTTTCTTCCGTGCCGATTCGAGTCCCAGGTGAGCAGACCTTGATCCACGTGCTGACCCGTGGTCTGACTGATACTAGGCATCATGTGGGGAACAGGTGTGGGGCACCGTGAGCGGTCCCGAGATGTGGCATCCTCGGCTTATGTCACTATGAGTCGGTGTTGTACGAGGAGCGACCCTCGTACTCATTTACTTTCGGAGTCAGTTTCTGTGACTTGAGGGTCTGTACTTCCGGTGACCCATCCACTAGTCGTAGCTTCCACGGCACGCGTGTGTCAGCCCACTAGGAGCACTGGACCGAGCGGAGTGGGAGGCGAAATTCCAGTGGATGGTAGAGCGGGCCAAGGCGGCTGAGGTAGCACTCTCTGAGCGGGTACGCACTACACTTTCCCTTTATGAATTATGCTTCTATATTAAATGTAGTTGACTAATGATGATGATGAATGCATGCAGGTGACAGAGCTAACAGTCGCCCTGGCAGAGAGTTCCAGGGCGAGGGAGGAGGCGACTCACCTACGGGGTGAGCTGGAGCAGAGTCGGACTGCGGCCCAGGAGGAGATAGCCCGTCTTCGACAGCAGCTGGCCCAGAGCCGGCCCGCGGATTCACTAGAGACGGTGCTCCTCCAAGCTGAGTTGGAGCGACTCTGAGCTGGGGCTGCGAAGGTAGAGCGCTATAGGGAGAAGTAGGATTGTGCTCGGCTCGAGGCGACGAGGCTAGAGGGCATCGTGGAGGGCTTTCAGACACACAGCAGGATGAGCGGCAGCCACGGAGTGGCCCCGAGCGGTAGCCGGGTTGTTCCGAGTGGGAGCTAGGCCATGCATGGCTCTGTTAGGCGGTACCTTGCTAGTTTCTCTGAGCGACAGAGGAATGAGGAGAGCGACCGTCACCGTCGGGAGTGAGAGGAGGGCGCGACCTCTGCGATGGCCCTGCCATTGAAGAGGCAGGAGGGAGGAGGGGACAGTGACAAGACAGAGGGAGCGGCCTGATTTTGTACTCCAGACACTTGTACATGATGACATGATAGTGACATGATGATTTTCTTTTGTTGATTTTCTTTTATGAATGAATGAGTGAATGCAAATGCTAACTAACTGAACTGAGGGAGACGCACTGACGAGAGGGCGGTGAGGAGAGAGAGCTATACCAACTCACGAGTGAGACACACGAGGGGGAGGCACGCCGACTCACGAGAGAGACGACGAGAGGACAGGGAGGCACGCTGACTTTACTAGAGAGACGACGAGAGAGTGCGCCAACTTACGGGTGAGACGACGAGAGGACAGAGGGGCACGCCGACTTTACGAGAGAGACGACGAGACGGAGAGGCACGCCGACTTTACGAGAGAGACGACGCGAGAGAGGGAGGCACGCTGACTCACGAGAGAGACGACGAGAGAGAGGGAGGCACAAATAATGCGACAAGGAGAAGGGCAGTTGATAAACGGCCACTCAACGGAAGAGCTGTCGGTCCCAGACCGCATGAGGGTGGTCCAAGCGGGCCAGCAAAAGAAGATAAACGATCCATAGTTGACCGCCTAATCAGAAGGATGGCTACAGATCACCCATTCGCGTCGACGTTGAACGGTTGACTTTAAGCCGCTCAAGTTGAAGTGCGGCCTATCGCGAGGCTGCCCATCTCACCGTACTGGGAGTCCGATCGGGACTCTCTTGGAGAGTCCCAATCCGAGGAAGATGGTTTTAAATCTACCCAAACTCTACCCTATCCCAATCTAGACTTATCCTAGCTCAGTTCTAGTGGGAGTAGGCCTCTTAATCAAGCTCTATAAGAGGAGGAGGATCTCAAATGAGAAACTCGTGCTAGCATTGGTTACCTCGGCCAAGCGCCTTCGGCCCTACTTCCAAGGGCACTCCATCATAGTCCTAACCGGCAAACCACTGAAGAGGATCCTCGCTCACCCTGAAGCCTCGGGACGCCTCGTCAAGTGGGCCATTATGCTCTGGGCCTACGATATCTCGTACCGGCCTCACTCGGCTATCAAAGGACAAGCGCTCGCTAACTTCATCGCAGAGAGCACCATCCCGACCGAAGAGAAATCTCCATCTGCGCCCGGGCCAACCTGGGAATTATTCATCGACGGATCCTCCAATTCGGCTGGGAGCGGTGTCGGCATCCTCTTGAAGTCCCCCGAAGGAGCAGAGCTGCAGTAGACCATAAAGTTCAACTTCCAGACATCAAACAACGCCTCCGAGTATGAAGCCCTTATCTCGGGAGCCCGCATGGCCCGACGATTGGGGGCTGAGCGAGTCAAGATTCACACTGACTCCCAACTGGTCGCCAGCCAAGTCAGCGGTGACTACGAGGCTCGAGAAGAATCGATGGTCAAATACCTCTGGTTAGTCAAGACTATAGCGCAACAGTTCGAGGGATTCGAGGTAGTCCGAATAGCTCCGGAGGAAAATTCCCGAGCAGACGCCCTCTCTTGACTAGCTTCCTCTCTTGACCCTGAGGGTACTCGCTCGGTCCTTCTCGAAGAGCTCGAGCGACTGAGCATTGATTCGGAGCTCATGGCTGTTGACTCGACCTCCCCAAGCGATTGGCGTACCCCCTATCTGTCGTGGATCCGAGATTCTCAAGAGCCCTCCCGACCCTCGGGAGGCTCGAAGATTAAAATATCAAGCTCGACGATTCGTCATATTGGATGGCACCCTGTACTGCAGATCCTTCTCCGGTCCTCTTCTAAAATGCATCAGTACCGACGAAGCTAGGCGAGCGATTCAAGAGGTCCATGAAGGCTTATGCGGGGCGCACCAAGGAGGAAGGTCACTCGCCAGAATCTTGCTCCGACAGGGTTACTGGTGGCCCACTCTACAGCGTGACTGCTCAACCTATGTATAGCAGTGTGACCGATGCCAGTGATTTGACCACTTGGTCCATCAGTTGGCAACAGAGCTCGTCACCCTAGACGAGCCTTATCATTTCGCTCAGTGGGGGATCGACATCCTTGGGCCATTCCCTATAGCTCAGGCCCAGAAAAAGTTTGTCACCATCGCCATCGACTACTTCACCAAGTGGATCGAAGCCGAAGTCACAGCGAGGATCACCGAGACAGTCATATGGAGTTTCGTCTGGAAGTCAATCATTTGTCGTTACGGCATCACCCGGGTGATAGTGGGTGATAATGGTCGGCAAGTTGATTCTCATCATTTCCGAGACAGATGTGCCGACCTAAGCATCCACAATCACTTCACTTCGGTCGCCCACCCTCAGGCTAACAGGCTGGTCGAAAATGCCAATAAGACTATCTTAAAAGGCATCAAGACTAGGCTCGGCAAAGCCAAGGGCAGCTGGCTCGAGGATATTGCTGAGATGTACCTCAAAAACCAAAACATCAACTAAGAAATATAGATAATAATATATGCTTCATAATCTCATGTACCTCCAAAAAATTGGAAAAAGACGCCAACTTTCTACTGCATGATCCATCCATTTGAGTAGATTACACTTAAAAACTAATAACGAAAGGTGAACAAGTATTCGGAAAGGAGACATGGAAAGGTTACCAAGAATAGCCTAGACACAGAAACGGAGAGGCACAGAGCCACACCACCAGCAATAAGAACCATCAGAAGGGGACACGAAGGCGGGGAGCTGACCGCAGTAGCAGGAGCTGCCCGGGGCTGGATCAGAGTCGCTGCACGACCACCACCGTGGGGAAGAAAACCAAGGAGAACAATACAGAGCAGCTTCACCTCCCCTGCTACAGGAGAGCAGGCAGAGATGCGGAAGGCTGGCGCTGACGCAGCGCCGTGGACATCGGGTGGCTAAGGGGCACTCACAGTAGAGAGAGAGCGAGAGAGAGTGCCTCGTGCTGGATACGATAGCAGTAGGGAGAAGCGTTAAAAATTGGCCGGGAAATGTGGACGGCGACAAACCTGTGGAACAAATGTGTAACCCAGAACAATGACGGGAACAAACCAACAGAGGGAACGTCACCGAGATCAACGACGGCGCGACCATCGCCCTCAGCCAATTTCCATCGCATTGGCGCCGCCACCATCCATAGCAGGGAAGATGCCCCCCTCTGCCTCCTCTCCCTCCTTCTCTCCCCTCTGGCCGGATCTGGGGAACTCGAAGCTGGAGATGCTGGGGCTAGGGAACCCGAAGCTGGATCTACAGGAACAACCACATGTTGTTTGGTTGTTGATTGGCTGGCTGCTGCCATGCTCGGGCTGCAAGGGTAGTGGTAGTAGGCTGGGCAGCTACTCCGGTGCCACTTCTTCCTCCTATAATCCCGCAATATCCAGTCGCGGGTCGGTGATGCCAAGCAGCACCAACCTGCCGGCGTCCAGTTTGGTTGGGAGCACGTGGAAGCTCCAGACCTCGGTGACACCGTGGGCCTTGAGACCCATGCACCTGCCGGCACGCGGCTACACGCTGCCGCCATTGAGGACGATCCAGCCCTTGCTGCGCTAGAACCTGAGGATGATTTAGCCATTGTCGCCGCCGTTGAGGACGATCCAGCCCTTGCCGCCGCTGCCACTCCCGATCATCGTCCCCATTCCTTGTTGTGTGTCCAACAGCATCCTCAGGTGGGATTTGGGGGTGAGGGAGGGAGAGAAGGGAAGGGGTGAGGGAGGAAGAGAAGGAGGGGGAGCACACGTGGGATTTGTGCTAAAAAGAGGGAAAATAGAAAACATCGGGTGCCAAGTTTCCCGCCACCGCGGTAGCCCCAATTATTATGTTTTACTGTTTTTTGTTTTAACATTGTTTTAAACTTTATTACAAATATAAGAATATCTAAAGTATATACCCACATTCATTTATAAACAATAGAAATAGTCAAAAAATTTCGACGCTTATTAGATAACGGCATCATCCCTTCACCCCCTTCTCTTGTCTTCTTGGAGATACACTAGAGGCCTACTCGCAGCTGTGGACCTGTAGAGAACCAGTCACTTGCAGCTCAGGCCACGACATCATCCTGACATCCCTGAAATCCCAAGAGGTACTGTTGGAAGCGTCTCCCTGTCTTCTTCGCAACGGCAGTGGTCTTGTCCCATTCTGAGCTCGTGGCTGCCCGGTGGAGCCAATATCCCCCAACTGCACGTCTTCCTCCAGACTGCCAACCTGAAGCTGTGTGCAGAAGCTCCCACGGCCGGCCATCTGAGGATTTGGAGGCGGGGCTTGGCCGAGATCTTCTACGACAAGTCACCTTCCAGTACCAAGAAGCGGCTTCCCGATTGGACCCCGGACAAGTGAGTTCTTAATTTTCTCCCCAGGGTGCACAGTTCTGTCCCCTCCAAGACTGAACCGACCCATGTCCACTGTTCGGGCTCTTCCAATCTACTCCGACTTCCTCTGGTATCCCCATGGGTCCCGTTTCAAAGAGTACTCGACAAAGGATCCAATGACTCCAGCCACGCCTGAATCAGAGCCCAAGAGCGCCCGAGGTGACCTTGCCTTCCTGATGCAGCGGTGCTGAAGCAGCCAGAACCAGAGCAGTCCAGCCCTGTTCCAGGTCCTACCTCGACCAGCAACATCGTTAGGGGAATTCAAGAAAATTCAGGCTTCCTCCTGGGTAAAGTACAAGACTTTTTGCACTGGTTTCAGCCCATTTGGAGTTTGCTGGTGACCGTGATGGTGACTTCTTCGACTGTCTGTCCGGTAGTTCCAGAAGCTGGCAGCATCGATGAAACTCGACACGATGATTTTCTAGCTTCACTTCCCCTCCCCGCCTGGCCAGCTAACAGCCCCTCCCTGTGTGGAGGTAGTATTTAGTTGTAAATCACTTAACTCCCACCCCTAGATCCCCCCTCCTGCCAGAGGCGTAGTGTTGTAACCCACTTATTTTCTAGTCAAGCACCATCGCCATGCCTTGCGAGCGTATGCCCACGCTTCCCGGTGTGCCCTTGTCTCCGATCGAGATCGGTGTTTTCACACCGATCAGGTGAGCATCTGATACCCCCTTGCCTAGTTACAATCTTTGCTTATTTAGTATAGTCTTTGCTTGCCGTCGATTGGTGAGATGAGAGCCTGGACTCGCACACCACCTTAAGTGTGCCCATCGCGGACCGTGAGTGAGTGCCTCCCAACCCATGCCCCGGCGTGCCAGACGCCCATGAAGTTGGAAACCCCAGGCCCTTAGGGGTCATCCTAAGCCCGCTAGGTCTTTAGAAATCAATTGGGTCCCACCTCAGACCCTCGCCATCATCCCTCGGTCACCATCGGGAGATCGTGTGCGCCATGCAAGTGAGCCGCTAGTGTGAGTCCGACTTCTTCTTTGTATGCTTGCGGGTCTAGGTATTAGGTTCAATAAGTCATACCTTATCACCCTTGGGCTGTGCCACATCAAGTGGTATCAGAGCGGTCATAGGCTTGTTATGATGGTCATAGCCTAGAGGCATCAAAAGCATTATCATGCACATTAAAGCATAGTGGAATCATTTTTAGTAAACCAATAATGTGTCATTGTTGGACATCATCAAAATAATAAAATCAAGCATGTTCCACACAAGCACAATATTCTCCCCCTTTTTGATGATGACAACTATGAGTCATTATGAGTCACTTCTCAACGGAGTGTAACCATGAAATAGATGATGACTCATCAAAACATCCCTCCCACTTTACCATCAACAAAGAGGGCTTAGTCTAAAGCTAGATACAAAGATAGAAAATGAGCACATGGAGTTGCATGCGGTGATAAAAATTCAAATGCCAAATACAAGTAGGCAAGTAAAGTGCCAAACATCTATCCCTTTTTCCAAATATGATGTGGAGGCGAAGAACTAACTTGTTGGATCCCAATTGTTGATATAACTAGGTCAATTGCTTGTAGGGTCGATTGTTGGGTCCCTTTTTTGGTTTTGTTGCAAGCCATGGTTTGTCATGCCCCGAGTGCAGAAGGAAGTCGGTATGGCAAGATGCTGCCTCGAAGGTAAAGAATCACAGTTCCTCAGAATGAGGCTAGTGGTTCAGCTGCTCCTGCTGTACCGGTTCCTGCCCAGGCTGCACCTGTTCCTAATCCGCCTGCGGAGTTACCCGGTGGTCATGGACGGGCACTGAAAGAATTCCTACTGTTCCATCCACTGACTTTCGAAGGTCAATCTGAACCCGAGGTAGCGAGGGAGTGGTTGGATGCTACCAAGTGCGTCTTCTAATGCATGGAGTGCGCCGAGAATGAACGGGTTATGTTGGCCTCTTTTCAACTTCACGGTACTGCATGCACGTGGTGGACCTCAGAATGGGAAGATGCCTTCCGTTCCCGTCCGCTTCGACAGATCACTTGGGCTGAGTTTGTTACTACATTTGAGCGTGTTTATACTCCAACCTGCCAGAAGTTAGTCAAGATGTACCAGTTTCCAGAGCTGACACAGGGTGAGATGTCGGTGCTGTAATATTGTGATAAATTCATTGAGTTGGGCTAGTATGCACCGCATATTTTTACCGATGAGACTGTGAGGACTCAGCAGTTTCTGCGCAGATTGACAGCAGAATTGAGCCTGCCGCTGTTCGCTACATGTGTTGCTAAGCTGGATGCCGCTTATCAAGTCGTTGTAGCATTGGAGTTGGAGTTGGCGAGGACTCGAGGTTTCGCTCAGACTGGGATGGTGTTGTCGGTCGTGCCACATCAGCCGCCCCACCAGTCATCTACTTCAAGAGTTTCTCCTGCCTTCTCTCCTGCCGATAGTGCTCCTTTCCAGCAATCTCAGGGCAGAGGTTTTTGTCATAAGAAGAAGAGGAAGAGGTTCGATCAGTCGATGTTTTCTGAGCCGAGTTAGCATTCTGGTTCATTCATTCGGCCGCGTTCAGATTCTGTTGTTTTTCAGCTGAGGTTGTGTTCTCGATGTGGTGGCAGTCATCTGGGTGTGTCGTGTTCTCTGCCAGTTATGCCAATCGGTGGGGATGGGGGTTGAACGCCGTTCGCAACGGCGAGCTTGAACACGGTCTCGCAGGGACTGCTTAAGGGACAAATAGTTTCCTTAGAACCATTTACATTCCAAATGACCAGAACAGAATCGCCTAAAAGGCGAGAACGGTCCATGGGGGCCCGTTCAAAAGGGAGTTGAACGGACGGGGAATTGGGGGGTGGACACGGTCTGAGGGAGACCGTGAAGAGCACTGGACGGTCCATATGGGTCCAATCAGTAGCTGAACCGTGGAAAACAAAATAGTCTCCATCAGACCATCCATAAGGCAAACGATTAAAGGAGTGACCATGGAGATTTAGATCATCAGGGCTTAAGGGGGATGCTACATGGTCATATTGGGACCGTTGGGTTGACAAACGGCCAGGGAGCTGCCATTGTTGGCAAGGAGACACGAGGGGTAAACGGTCCCCACAGGGCCGTTCACATAAATAAATGGTGCTCAGTGAACCGTTCTTTAGACGAAGCAGTCAATGGGTGACCGTGTACCATTAGACCATGGAATGGGCTTATGAGAACCACAAAACGGTTGGAAATCGACTGTTAGGGGAAAATGAATGGCCTAGAGGGGACCGCTAAGCTGATAGAATGCTTTTTTTTTTCGTTAATGTTATGCATGATTTATTATGAAATGTATGACTAATGCACTTTGTTTAAATGCCTGCAGGGAAAGCGCAGGACCTGGATCTTGTGGCTCCAGGTCCGAGCAATGTATCTCGCACCGCCGGACTTCCAGCGTGAGAGGCTGGTAGCCATGGGGTTCAAGGAGCTCCTCGGAGCGGAGGTGACGCGGCTCGACACCGCCCTACTTTACACCCTGCACGACTGGTGGGATCCGGTGAGCCGAACGTTCCTCTTCCCGTGGGGCTACATGGTCCCGACGTTGGAGGACGTCGTGCACATCACTGGATTACGCGTGCACGGAGTGTCGATCAACGGGAGGACCTTCCCTGACTACCGGGAGCTGGCTCAGAGGCTACTGGGCCTGGAGCTATTGCGACCAGAGCGGCAATCGATGACCCTGTAGCGGGCGAAGCTGCAGAACAGCCTCGGCTTGAGGGGAGTGGGGATCACCATGGGAGAGCTACCGGAGCAGCACTTGCAGCGGCTCGTGGACCTGGCGTGACCATGGGTAGCAGCCGCAGCGGGGCCGGAGGTGGACGTGGTGTTTCGGAGGTTCCTGATGCTATTTTTCGGGAGGCTCCTCTTCACCACCCGGGCAGACGTCATCAGCTGCCGCCTATGAAAGACTAAGTAGAAGGTGAGCTAGAAGGGGAGGGGTTGAATAGATCACCCCTAATTTGGTCAAACTTAAACTATTCAAAATGCCACAGGCAATATATGCCAACAATTAAGAACAAGAGGACTATTTGAGAAATGATTGATCGAGTGATAGGTCTGCAAGCATTCGAGTAACTGATCGGAGAAGACAAACCACACGAGACGGAGGATTTTTAGGTGGTTCGATTGCTACCCCCAGTTCACCCACCCTGAATTTTCTCTCCAGAACTTTCTTGGTGTAATAACGTGCAATTCTTGTGCGGTATACTTGAGCGTGATCAGTCGCGATCATTCGTTTCTCATCTAATAGTTCCAGCTGGGCCAAAAAGTTTTCTCTACGTTGCTCGAGGTCGAGCTCGAGATCCAGCTGCACTCTTAGTGAGGGAACGAATATTTCATATGGGAGTACCGCTTCTGTCCCAAAAGTAAGTGCATACGGGATTTGACCCGTGGGAGTTTAGATAGAAGTACGGTAAGCCTAGAGGGCCTCAATGAGGTGATCCGACCAGTCAGAATGATGATGAGATTTGCAAGTTTTCTTAATAATTCTGATGAGAGTTTTGTTTATAGCTTCAACTTGTCCATTTTCTTATGGGTAGTATGGAGATGAATGATGCAAATTGATACCATATTTACCACACATGTCGCGGAGTTCTTAGGATGTGAACTGTGGCCTGTTATCGGTGACGATGTCACGCGGAATTCAGAACCTGGCAAGGATGTTGCGCTTGATGAACTTCACCATCGTTGATGCCTTGACTTCTGTGAATGCCTCGGCTTCTGCCCATTTTGTGAAATATTTCGTAGTGGTGAGGATGAAGGATTTTCTTCAGATTTCTCCGGTTCTATCCTCCAGGGGACCGACTACGTCAAATGCCTACATGGCGAAAGGCCAAGGAGCTATAAGAGGGTGGAGTGAGGATGAGGGAGCATGGACCTTGTCCGCATGGAGTTGACACTTGGTACAATGGCAGACATAACAGGCATAGTCCTCGTTCATGGTAGGTCAATAGTATTGCCGAAGGAGTTTCTGAGCAAGCATGCGACCGTTCACATGGGTACCACATTCGCTGGAATGTGCAGCTTCGACAACCGCACGAGATTTGATCTCATCAAGGCAGTGGAGATAAACTCCGCTAAGGGACTTGCGATGTAAGAGACCACCTACGATGGCAAAGCGCTCTTGGACTCGGCGAATGGCCCGCCGATCGGGGGCGATAGCATAATCAGGAAAGGAACTATCCCGAAGATAATTCTCGATATCAAAGAACCAGGGATTGTCATCCTCGAGGCCGATTTCAGGCTCATGAGAGATGGCATGGACTTGAAGAGAAGACTCAGAGAACTGTTGGAACCATGGATCTGAATGTGAAGGAATGTGCATGCTCTGCACGATGATAGTGGCTGATGGCTTTTCACCAGGGATTGGGAGAGAAGATGCCAAAGATGCCAAGACATCGGCTAGAATGTTCTAAGCCCTAGGGGTGTGCACAAGGGTGAGTTTCCTAAACCGTCAGACTACCCTGCCGACTAGGTCTTGATAGGGTTTTAGTTTCGGGTCCCAGGTTTGATACTTGCTGAGGGATTGCCAGAGTATAAGCTAGGAATCTCCAATGATTCGGAGCTCCTTGTGATGTGACACAACCTAAGACGTAAGCAAGCAAGCACTCAAGCAATCCGAATGGGCCGATGATGGCGGCCAACTCAACAAGAAAGAAAAGTACAGCTACACGGGGCATACCCTGGCTCTGACCTCTGGCACTAACGCTGGGCACCCGAACCACACTGAGCCTCAGACGCACTCCCCTGAAGCTGCACCTCGCCTGGAACATGATAAAAACACGCAAGGAATGAGTCTTAAAATAAGACTCAGTAGGGATCACCCGAACCCTACCTCGTAAAACAGAAAACCGCTACCCTAGCAGCTAAGCGAGTACCTCGGAAGTAGAAGCCCTGCACTACAAGTACCGGTCTTACGATGTGAAAACCCACACGTGCACGCCACAGTGGAACAACCGGAACCCACCGGTCAACATGACCAAAACCTGAAGGTCGAAACAACTGAGACTGATAGTCTGTCACTCCCTGTCCAGAACAGGAGTATCTCCCACTAGAAGAATGACTGGATGCGTCCACTGACGTCTTATACTACGTCACAAGTGTCTAGCTATAATACCCTGGGCGCGAGACTTAGACACACTCCAGTAACCACAAAGTGAGTGACTAGCTGGGGTCGTGCCCGTCGACGCGTGTCCAACTACCCCCAACCATGTGTGCACACACAGACCATGAGTCCTAGGTCTGGCCTCTAACTAGTTTTCCCCTCAGCCGGACTCTGGTTGATGACGTGGGGCCTAACGGTAACTAGTCTAAAAATCATCCTCCGGGTAGCCATCCCACCACTCCCAGGTGGATACTACCACACGCATACTGGCGAGTTACGACAAGTGGAGTGTCACTGAAGGAGTAGACTCTCACGCCACGAAAAATAACATCTGAACCCGACGAAGTACGAGGACTGTCCCACGTACCAGCATCATCGCACGGTGACCATAGTTGGAGAAGAAACGAGACTGCGCGCCACGCGGGGTAGCCCAGAGCCTGGCGGACCCACCCTGGTGCGCCACAGGCTGTGACGGACCAACCCTGGTGCACCACGGTAACCTGACAGACCAACTCAGGCGCATTAGACACTCGATGGGAAACAAACTGTAATGTGCCTACACAGGTGCGTCATAGCAGCTGACAGTCCGAAACAGGTGCGTCAGGTCACGAGCAAAAACAGAACGTAACGTGCTCCTCCAGGGGCGTTACGTCACCTAATAGACGATGCTGTTGCGTTAGGCCACCGGACCAAGTTGGCTGTAATGCACTCCTCCAGGGGCGTTACAGTCCCTAACGGACTAGCTCAGGTGCGTTAGGTGGAAGGTTAGATGCGTTAACTCTAACGCACCTTCCTAGGGGCGTCAAACTACCCTGACGCTCCACCCCGGGCACGTCAGGCAACTATGACCCACAACTGTCAAAAATCAACGATCGAATCACTGTGACAGACCAACCCAGGGGCGTCACTATCACCTGGCGGGCTATCTTTGGACCGTCAGGCCCACAAACACCAAAGCCAAAACAAAGGGAGTGTAACGCACCTGCCCAGGCGCGTTACACACTGTGGCGGTCACTGGAACGACCGCCACAGCGTCCCGGCGGTGAAACGGTGAACCAGGTATTGAGAGAGAGATGGGATCGGGAAAGTAGGGCTTTCCTGATGCCCTGGGGGCATATGGTTCCTACCCTCGAGGACGTAGTTAGGATTACATGGCTGAGGGTAGATGTGAGGCAGTGAGTGGGGTGACTTACCCCGATTATCAGGAGCGGGCCCTTCGGCTTCTAGGCTTGTCTACAGTGGCGGAGGGGCCTAGGGACTACAGGATGGTAGACCAGGCAGAGCTGATGGAGACCCTCGGGCTAGGAGGGGGGCGCCCAAGGGCAGGGGAGTCCCTAGAGGCTTTTACTGTGAGGATGGCCGAGAGTGCTAGGGCCACTTATTGCACTGACCCCACCCAGAGGGAGAGAGTAGATCTGGACCTTAGGAGATTCCTGTTTCTACTGATGGGGAGGCTACTGTTGGGCACGAAGGGAGACGACATGAACTCTCGTTTCCTGAGTGTCCTTGAGGACTTGAGCTAGGTTGGGAGATATGCCTGGGGTGCGGCCCTGCTGGCCCACCTCATCACGGATCTGTCCACCGGGACAGGGAGAGAGACTACTGTCAGCAGTTTCACACCATTCCTTCAGGTATGCAACTTCCCTTATGTCTATATACTTCTATTCCTATTGTGCTTTGTGGTATGCTAATGATTTGTGAATGCAGGTTTGGTGCCACTTATACATCCCAATGGGGAGAGCCGCAGTCTTCCGCCCGGAGGCAGTTCTGTTGGCTAGGCGTTGGCTCCCGTATGCGACGGGGCCCCCCTCACACTTATGAGTTGGTGGCAGTACGTCGGGAGCTACGTGACTTTCTGACATCCATGGTATGTATACTGATGTTTATGCCTTTAATATAGTTCCTATTGATGCACTTATGCTTATGATGATATGAAATGCACATGCAGGTGGTATGGAGGCCCTACATGGGCATGCCAGACGACGGCCAGCCTTGGGTCATATCGGGCCGACCTCTGTTCGGGCTGGAGCTGTGGCTCCATTGCCTGAATGAGATCGAGCAGCTACGGCTCAGACTAGTGATGAGGACACTGGGCCTCCACCAGGAGTGGGTGGATGTGGAGGAGCCACGTCGGATCGAGAGGAAGACCCGAGGATGAGCGATTATGACTGACTGGCGGCTACGCTTCCCGGAGCAGTACGTCGACTGGCAGAGGGGCGGCACACCAGTCGTCTCTCAGGCGGAGGAGAGCGTGACCTACCTATGGACTGACTGGAGGACCTACAGGCTCCGGCCTCAGATGAGGCCCCGAGGGGTATGTATGAATACGCACTTTGATTTGTTTAAAAGTTTCTATATGATGAATGCTTTGATCAATATGCGACCAATACAGGATTCCCGTGATGAGGTTGCAACCGACATGCAGATACGGCTACACACGCTGGAGGCATAGCTGGGGGCTGCCCGACATGACCTTCGGATTCTGGTGAGTATGCCTTCCTAAATGCCATGTTATGATTTCCCGAAGTTAAGTGTTCATGCCACTGACAGTCTCACAATGTGATGCATTTTTGTGTTTTGGGAAAAATACATGATTTTGGGATGTGAGCCGAATCAAGTGTTTCGATCGCGTTTTTGGAGTTTAAATGGGTCCTCTCAGTGTTAGAGAGGTTGGGAACTAGTTTTCCCTTGTTTTCCCCTTCACATGAGTGTGAACGGAGCGTGGAATAGGATTTTCCACCGTTTTCGCTATTTTCGCCATTTTCGAGCTCGGGACGACGTAGCGGTCGTTCCAGAGACCGCTAGGGGGTTAAGCGGTTAGGTGAAGACCACTAGGGTCCCCCCTATGTCGGTTCGTGCTTTGCGGTCGCGCGATAGACCGCCACCGAGCTTAGCGATCTCTAGGAGACTGCAGGGCAGTGCCTTGCGGTCTAGGTGTGACCGTTTGCGGTTCGAGTATCTTGGGGGCTTGCTGTCCTGGATGGACCGCTAGGCCGGGCCTTGCGGTCTGGAGGAGACCGCCAGGCTCCCTAACGGTCCAAAGAGGACCGCCAGGTGATTTTTCGTGCTCGTCGTGTCCGTTTTGCGTTGTGCTGGTCACCGGTCGACCCGGCTGTGACCCAGTGGTTGACCTTCGGCCTCGTGGATGTCCAAGACACCCTTGGGTCCTGCGTTCGTATTTTGGAGGTGTCCGGAGGTGCCGTGTTACCTCGGTTTGCGTGCCCGTGGGTCTTGGGGGTCCGAGTGACCCCGGGCGTTCTGGGCTTCTGTGTTTTGGTTAGATTGAGTCACTGTGAGTCGGTATGCGTACGGTGGGCCTTCCCCGCACGATGTGGGTTTCTCCGAAAAGTGTTTTCCGTGTGGGCCATGTGGTTGGCCTTGGACTGTGAGTCCAGTTAACCAGCCTGGGGCTGGAGGTTTCCCGTGTGTCCCCTGTATGAGGGATCAACTCGGCGGCTGGTGAGCTGCCTTGAGAATTGTGTCACCGTGATTTCAGACCTAGGGATTAGGCTAGATTGACAGTGCCGTGCCGTCACGTGCAGGGTCTTGACCCGAGTCTTATAACTCAAGGACCGTTGGGTTATTAGGTCTAGTAGGCTGTCCAGAGTCTGGTGGCCCCGAGCCACTTGTTACTGCGTGTTACTCGTGATGGGTGCGTGCGTGGTTTTCAGTGTTTACATTTAGCGAGCCCCCACTAGTCGTAGCTTTCCTGCGCGCGCATGTGCGGACCCACTTGGGAGTGGTGGAGAGCGTGACCCGAGTAAGACGGTTGTTAGGCTGGTTACCGTAGGGCCCCCACGCGCAGCCTGAGTCCGGGCTTCGGGAGAAAACCCAACTAGAGGGCCTGACCTAGGACGCATGGTCTGTGTGTGCACACGTGACTGGGGGCGTCGGACCCGCTCTGACGAGTGCGACCACAGTTAGTCCTTGTTTTGTGTTCCTGGTTACGGTATGGTGTCTCAGTCTCCGCATGGGGTGTCGTAGGCACACACCTGAGGCTGCGGACTAAGTCATCAGTGGACGCATCCGGCCTTGCTTCTGGTGGGCAGGTACTCCCGTCACGTGACATGAGATTCTCGAAGAGCTCCTATTTCCCAAGAAGTGAGTGGCATTGTTCCTCCTCCTATTGTGCCTGCTCCTCCTCCGGTCATGCCAGCTCCAGCTGTGCCTATTCCAGCTCCTCAAGATGACTTGCTTGGTGGTCGTGGTAAAGCACTAAAAGAATTTTTGCTGTTTCACCCACCAACATATGAAGGTCAGTCAGATCCGGATGCTGCCAGAGTATGGATTGAAGCGACTGAACGTGTGTTCTGCTCAATGGAATGCGCAGAGGACAAGAAGGTTATGCTTGCTACTTTTCAGCATCAGGGTGCAGCGCTGATGTGGTGGACTTCGGAATGGGAGGTTGCTTTCCATTCCCGACCGCTTCGGAAGATCACCTAGATAGAGTTTGTGGCTACCTTTGAGCGCACGTATAGTCCGGCCTGTCTCCGGATAACAAAATGCATCAATTTCTGGATCTGGCTCAAGGTGAGATGACTGCGCTACAGTATCGAAATAAGTTCATTGAGTTGGGTCGATATGCGCCCCATGTTATCGTTGATGAAGCCTTAAAGACTAAGTAATTTCTGCGTAGGCTGAAGGCTAAGTTGCGGGTGCCGTTGCTTGCCACTCGTGTAAGAGAGATGGATGATGTGTATCAGGCAGCAGTTGCAATAGAGCTTGATTTGGCAAGATCTCGAGGCCCTGCTCAGGTTGACTTTATTTAGCCGACTACTTATCAGCCGTCTGTGACAAGACTCCCGTCTGCTACGCCTACTGCAAGTGGCACGTCAAAATCTGAGTTCAGGCAGATGTTCTAAAGGTCTAAGAAGCGACATGACCGACAAGCATCTTCTGGTATTGTGCAACAGCAAGTGGCACCTTCCTCTTTTCATTCGACGTCCTCTGATTCCGTTCAGCAGTCAGCTCCTTCTTTTTAGCAGCACTGAGATTCTTCAGTGAGTCAATCGAGACCGTGTCCGAGGTGTGGTGGTAGTCATCCAGGCGTGCTGTGTTCTTTGCCGATAGTCTGTTTCCACTGTGATCAGTCGGGTCACGTTGTTCGACACTATCCATTGAGGTCAGTGTTCTCACAGTTTACCCAGCCGCAGTCATCTCAGTTTCGTCTTCCTCCACCACCTCAACCTCAGCCATCTTATCCGCAAGTTTCAGTTTCTTCCCAGCAGTCTTCTGTAGCGACCAGTCGGAAGCCGAGAGGCAAGGTTACTCATATCACTCATGCAGAAGCCATAGCATCCAACCTCGTGGAAGGTACAGTTTTGATTTTTGGTCATACAGCTCGTGTTTTGTTCGATTCAGGTGCTACTCAGCCGGAAGCCGAGAGGCAAGGTTACTCATATCACTCATGCAGAAGCCGTAGCATCCAACCTCGTGGAAGGTACAGTTTTGATTTTTGGTCGTACAGCTCGTGTTCTGTTCGATTCAGGTGCTACTCACTCTTTTATTTTTGAGGATTTTATTACTCGTATTGAGGAGCCGGTAACTGAGTTATCCTGTGAGTTGCTCGTCGAGTTACCATCTGGAGATTTCTTTCACTCTTGAACTCCTCCCAGATGCTTGTCACTCTCTTCTCCTCTTCTTCCGATCTGCTCTATGCTCTCTTCTTCTGTGGTGTTGATCTTCTCTAAGAGTTCAAGCGCAAGATTGCCTTTTATAGAGCATGAGTCCTGTGATCCCACGAGCTCCCAATTTGGGCATGTGGAAATCACGTTCCCGTGCATTTCTAAAGTCCACGTGTCAGGCGCAGAATGTAAGACGATCCATGGTGCAAGACTTTAGGTTACCTTCCCGCCTTGGATCATGTGCCTTTAATCAACCTCACTTAAGTTCCACATGAGAGTGATGCGGTCAGTCTTTATGTAACCCTAGTGTTCGAACATGGATTTGGGTTGTCAAGATAACAGATAAAGAAGTATTAGTTATGAAGAAAATGATAAGCATAAGCACATGTTCAATCTTAATTGATTCAACAGATTTAGATATGTTAAGTGAACAGACACATTTTTGCAGAAGTATCGATTCATAAATGAGATACATCAGCCTGTATAACTAACCCATACAACATGTTTGAATAAAAGCATCGACCTCTAATGTAACATAGGTAGACCTTAATGAAGGTGCATCGACCTGTCTTTATAGAGAATGCACAAGGTGCATCAACCTTGAGAGTGATGACTTCTATTACACTGACTTTGTGCTGTAGAAACTAACTGACTATCATCGACCTTTCCAAAGCATGCATCGACCTTAAACTGTAATCGCTAGGTCACTAGCATCGACCTTTCTCCAATCGCTAGGTTGCTAGCATCAACTTATGTACAAGGTGCACCGACCTTATAGCACAAGTTGTGAACAGGATGCATGAGGTGCATCGACCTGATAGTGTGCTACGTTCAATGTGCACCGACCTGATTGTGCATACTGTGTATAAAGGTGCATCGACCTTCTGGACGAAGATGCATATGTGCATCCACCTTCTAGACTCAGTGATATATGTGCATCGACTTTCTTGATCTATAACACATATATGCATCGGCCTTCTAGACTCAATGACATATATGCATCGACCTGGTAGTTCAATGAAGTGGAGGATGCATTGACCTTATAACTCAACAATTATGCATATGCATTGACCTTCTCGACCTAGAGTTAACATGTGCACCGACCTACCGGTCTTAATGTGTGAATGTGCATCGACCTTCTAATGCACCAGTATGAGCATGCATCAACTTGTAAATGACCAGAGACTCAAACTGACTTAAGAGAGACTACAAGACATTAAATGATTATGGCTATCATAAACTATTGCCTGCATCAAAAAAACACCTCATCAAATCTAGAGGAGACACAACACTCATTAATCGGGCTCACTTTTGAATGGTAATCCAGCCTAGTGGCTGGGTCGATCAATGACTGGCTTGATATGCAGAAGAAGTTTAGAGAAAGGTCTCATGTTATTGAGAGGGATGTCACAGTGGCTGAATTATACTCAACAAGACAGAGGCCAGATGAGACGGCTCTTGAACACATTAAGAGGTGGAGGAACCTCATAATGAGATGCAAGCGGCTCCAGCATTAGGAGCACATTGTACAAATTTATAAATAGAACCTCAAGAGAGCAGTCTTGGAAAGGATGGTTGGTATGGAAATGCAGTCGTTTGACCGACTGAACAATTTGGTGGCTGAGATTGAATCTTTTCTAGTGAAGCATGCCTGTACACTAGCCAATGACACTGTGCAAAAGGCAAAGGCAGCAGAACGGTTCCTGGCACCTAAAGAAGCAAACACCCTTCATATCAAAACATTTGAACAACAAAGAGACAAGGGTGAGAAGGCAACTGCGTCGCAGCCTAATAAAACAGAAGAAAAGAAGGAAGGCACCTCGCTCAGGGACAAAATGGACAAGGCTTACTCTTTTCCCAAGGAGAAGACCAAAGTCCTATTTGAGTGGGTCACCCAATACAACAAGGTCACTCTTCCTGAGCCAAAAAAGTCGAAAAACTTAAAGAGAACAGATAGTCCACGATTCTGCCCCTCCCACCAGATGTTAGGGTGCCCAATTGAAGACTGTTATGTGTTTAAAGATGTCATTGAAGGCATGATAAAGATAGAAGAAATAGAGCAGGGGGAATACAACGTTGGCCCACCACAACCTTACGAAGCGCCTCTAAGAAGGGCTATAACCAATAGGATACCTCTGTATCACGCACTGCCCGAAGAAGTTACAGAAGCCAACACCCAGCATACCTATCAGGCCTATTTTATGGCACTTGTAAAGGAATAACAAGAATGGCAACAAGTCCCTACAAAGACCAAGAAGAGGGCTGCACCTCCCCCAAAGACAGGGCCACATATCTGTGGTGTGACACCATGACCTGCCCCACGAGCCCCAGCACCAGTGTAGGTTAATCAGCCTACAGTGATCAGAATACCCACCCACAATCGGAGAAGACAGACCCTACTGGCGATGAATAAAGAAATTAGCCTGGAGCTCTGGTGACTTCAAGCCTACATCGATGGGCTAGATGAATATGAGCAGCCCAAACTATAGCCCTTGCTGATAAGGGACCATGTCCAATGGAAGGAATTGGAGTAACTTTCTCTGGAGCAAAAGGGAGAGGAAGAGAAAGTAACAAAAGATGAAGACAGCCTGTTGTGGGGGCAAGCACCAGCCAAAGAGAAGAAAAAGAAGAAGAGAAAGGCTCGTAAAGCCAAAAAGGGGATACTACACTCTTGCAGCACTATGTCCGCCCTTTTCAACCTGCCTGGCGAAGATGATGATGAGGAAATATGTTTCACACCTGTAGTTGAGGCGAGCCAGGCTGAGGCCACAACTGCTACCCATGCAACCCGGTCTGGCCAAAAATGGGGGCACCTAGCACCCGCCAACTAGAATATTATTTTCAAGGGGGAGCAACCCTACAAAATACCGCCTCTAGATCAAGGAAGTTCAAATCCCTCCTTCGCCAGGGATGTTGAATCAAAGTTGGTGCAATGGTGGTGCCCATTCCTTCCTTGAATTTTTGAAGATGTCCAAGGGCAAGCAACCGTGCTAGGTGGCCAGCCTTGAAACCGTGGGCACCAGCCCGCAACCTCAGCAACCCTCTAGTCTACCGAATGAAGAATGGATAGAGCCAGTGGCAAACGCCCAAAAGCAACAAGACGGCGTTGCCATACCACATGGGGACTCTGACCCAGAGTCCAATGAAGCGGGTCCCTCAGGAGCTGTAGCACAAGATTCCTCTAAGCCAAGATGGGTGGAGGAATTGAACTTATCAAATGTCCAAGCTGGAAGTAGGATAATGAAGCTACTAAAGAAGCTCCTAGCAAGGTTCACCATCTAGGACATCCTCTCCCTGAGTGAAGAAACCTGGAAGTCAATTATTATTACCCTGCAGACCCCTACCCAATATGAAACCTATCTAGCTGAGATGCTGCCAGGAGCAAACTTGACCTTCGCGGAGGAGGACATGCTACTCCGCACCATCAACTGCAACAGATCGTAGTATATGAAAGGATAGCTGAATTGCCGACAGTTGAACATAATCCTAGTAGATCTCAGAGCAGCAGTCAATATTCTTCTGTATAGGATTTACCAGAGGTATTACTTCAATGTGCGCCTCAATAAAGTCAGAGATATGCGTATCGCTGGCTTCAATTGGAAGTTTAAAGTGCCATTGGGAGTGGTAGAGTTCACCCTCACTATGGAAGACTTCAATACAATGGTGCAGTTTCATGTGAACAACTCTAGCACCTCATACAAAGCTTTGCCCGGCCGCCCCTGGCTGCATGAAAATCTGGTGGTACCATCCACCTTGCACCAATGTATCAAATACAATCAAGATGGGAAGGAAGAAAGGATATTCACTGACCTCCATCCATTCAAAGTGTTTGAATGTCTTTTGTTGGATGCCTCTCTATATTTGAAGCACACTTTCTTATTCCCAACCTTTGAAGCCATTGTCCTATTAGAGGAGGTAGAGACCTACCTAGCCCTTCCTAAGACTAAGGTGGGGGATGAAGACCTAATGTGCCATACGGTTGAGCCTATAGACCCATCACTCATTTTAGGAGATTTCATTCACAATCTAAAGGATGTGAGGACCATGATCAGCCCACGTCATATCCATTTGATACCCATGGTTCAGTGGATAACCGCTTATTGCAAGAATAAGAGCGGAAGATTTGAAGCCATAGCCAAGGCTACCTCAATTTGCTTGTGCAGGGTTTTTCTTTTCTCCCCCACCGACCACCTTTTAGACATCCAAAATCTCAGTATTATTAGTGGGTTGTGGCGGAGTTTATCCATCTCTCAAGCGGTCCTTTCCTACCTCTGTGAAAGCCTTAGTTTAGCTTCACTAGGGGGATCACTCTTCAGGTCCATGATCATCCTTGAGTGTTGGATGGGAGTGAGACTTAAGTTCCTACCCAAGGAAGACTTGCCTTCAGCTAGCCAGATATTCGGGAGTCGCCCTCTATCCTTTATAGGAGGTGCATCTGGGTTCTCTTCATAGGTTGAGTGTCAGACGATGGACAAGAAAACACGGGATGATTAGCGCCTCTACCTCAACACTTTGCTAAGTGAAAAGTTTGTGATGCGACCAAGGGCTCTTCAACGCACCACCCTCAGACCACCTCGGTGACCGGGCTTAGACCTGCAGCTAGTGGGGACACTACCCTGGCGATCTGCAACCCGCACCGGTGCTACTTGCAAATCGGGCTGCCCCACACTATGGTTCATGCACTATCACACTTCCCTCCCCTTCAAGCTAGGAAATCGGGACCGAGGAGGACGAGCGAGCAGTCCAAAGCGCTTTGACCATGTGGGAGGTCAGCTGGGTATGCGCCTTACAAGTAGAAGTGGCAGAGGACAGAGAGGAGTACCGTGCTTACGTGAAGGAATTGCACAAGATCCGACCTCGCGTGGATGGAAAGTTGAATGTAATTTGAGCTTTCTTCCTTGATGTACTTGAAATTTATCAATAGAATGATGTTCAATGAACTTTATTGAATGGAATAAGAATGTTAATTTCAAAGATGTGCGATGAAATGCCTAATTGGAGCTTGAATGAATGGACAATATAGTTCAGGACAGAGTTCTATGTCTAATAAACGGCCTAGAATAGGACCGCTAGATTCCTCTAACGGTCTAACGATAGACCGCCAGAGACAGTGCCCAGGAAAACTGAGAGTTTTGGCTCTCAGGAGTACTATGCGGTCGTCATTTCGACTGCCAGAAGTGTAGTAACAGTCTATCTAAAGACCGCCAAGGGTAACGCACAGAGAAACTAAGAGTTTTGACTCTCGAGAGAGGAAAGCGACCACCTTTTGGACCGTTAGGATGTTACGCCTCTCGTCAGATATGAGTTGCTTGAGATGCAGTGTAAGCCGTCAGTGGACGCATCTGGTCTCTCTCTTCTAGTGTGTCTCTTCTTTTTCCTCATGATTAGACTCAGAAACACATGACTAACACAATGGTGCTTGTCGTCGAACAATCCGAACCCGGGAAAAATGTGGAGGGGTAAAGGATGCCCTCATCACGGACGGTCTACCCCCGATATCCTCGGTGGTGGCCGACCCTGGCACTGACCCAACCGGTGTGGGAACTGCCTCAGTTGCATACCCTCCCGAGGCATCCGGAGGTGGCGATCCCTCGGATGAAGATGAGTCCCTTTGGTCCTCCTCTTCCCCCGATGCCGAGCCAAAAGATTCTGAGGTTGCTTGGTCCGGGTCGTAACGTTGACCAAAGGGGAAAATGATCGTCCCTGGCGCCTATTCCTCTGCCCTGGAGATGGCCCGGCTATGGCCGTGCTTGAACCCCTTGCGGATGCCTCGGCGAAGCACAGACTCATAGTAGGGGAGGGCAGCCTCCTTAAGGTCGGCCCGATAGTCCTCCGAGCATTTAAACTACTTGAGTGCCTCCGCCCCGACCGATCCTACCCTACTAGCGAGCTCGGCCTTTTCCCATTCTGCCCTGACCAACCTCCGATCTGCCTCGGCCATCTGCTTCTCTGCCTCGGCCCGATCAGCCTCGACCTCCAACCGAAGGCGCACGGCTTCCTCTACTCAGTCTAGTATCTCGGCACCCTCAGCCTCCCACTGGCCATCTCACTCGGCATGGGCCACGCGCTCCTCCTCCAGAAGCTTGCCCTTCCTCTCGATCGATTCGCGTGCCCAAGCCAGTTGCTCAGTCAGGTCCTGGGCCTCTGCCTGACTCACCCTTGCCAGCTCTTTAAATGAGGAGAGCTCCCGCAACAGCCCATCACGCTCCTCAATGAGTCAGGATATCTTCCTGTCAGACGTACCGATCGTCCTGGCAAGGTTCGCCCAGTCTGACTCTGACTGAGTGTAAGCTTCAACCAGGGTGGCCCCCATTTGGGCCAGGATCAGGCCACCCTCCATAACCATTTCGAGGCCCGTGGCCAGGGAGCGCTGCCTGCCTCCTCCTTGCACCACCTTTGTAGCGATGCTGCAACACTTTTGGTATAGAGGGCCCCGGATGCCCAGCCTCTCCCAAGCAGCCGAAATAGGGGCTCCCCCTCCGAGCGGCACCCCCTCGGGAACCCCACCGGCTGGCCCGGATTGAGCCGCTACTTCCACCACTTCCCGTGACCCCCCGACCTCCGTTGGCTCGATGCCGGTGTCTCCGCTGTGAATGCCACCTACCTCGCTCGGCGCTCCAGTCTCGGCCATAGTCCTAGAGCCGCCCACTTCGGCCCCGACCTCCTCGGCCCCCTCTTTCCCAGCAGACGGAAGAGCCAGCTGAATAGGCTCGGCCCCTTCTAGCCCGGTAGAGGGGAGAGCCGAACCAGAGCAGTCTTCGATCGCGGGGATGGCCCCGGCCTTCTTGGCCCACTTTTTGGCCTTCATGGCGTCCCGCATCATCTTCTCCACAGGATCCTTGCGCTTGGACCCCCGCTGCTTGGAAGACCCTTCCCGGGCCACCCCCTTTCACCCCTGGCTCTTTGAGCCTTGGTTCTTGCTTTGTTGTTCAGCTGGTCTTTTAATGTTAAGTCATGGGTTGTTCATGCAGAAATTGATTTAAGTTTGGTTGTGACTCATGCACCTTTTTCCTATGTTTGTGGATTGAACATGATAAAATATGGATTTGTGTTTACTCATATTGCTTCTGAATGAGTTAAGTTCAGATTGCTTTTGATTGTGCTTGAATTAATTGGACTGAACCTGTAAGGTTCTGGATTGATCTTGAAATCTTGGACTGATCTTAACATTCCTGAACTAAATATGGATTTCATGTGTGCTATGCTTTTAAGCTTGGATCTAGTTTTAATGTTGGGCTCAATGCATGTTAATGCACACAAGTTAATAGGGTTGTGAGAGGTTGAAAAGGTTTGATCAAGTTTAATTTGATACTGCAGGTTTAATATGTAAACTGCTCCCAATTCATTCTACTCATGGTAAGGGTTGTTGTTTAAATGATTTTCCATATGGTAAGACTGAGCTTAATACTTTTATCAGGTTTTTGGGATTTATATGGCGACACTGTGGAGATATATAGTGTTAACATATGCATTGAAGCTAGCTCTGTCATGTGTCCTGATCTAACATTCTCATGAATTTGAATTTCTGGAAAAGTGCAAGTTTAAATATGCCCACAAATCTTTGAATCCATGGTAATATTTTATGTTTGAATATATTTCCATGTGCCTAGATAGGGCTTGATTTGTGTTTTTTGGTTTTGGGTTTAATTGGGTCACATTAGGCCATTTTCTATATCTGCACTAGAAGAGTCGACTCTTGGTCCCTGGGGGCTTCATTTCTGGCTGGACAGAACTCCCTGCACCAGGAGTCGACACCAAGTGTCGACACTTGGGTCCAAGAGTCGACACCAAGTGTCGACACCTTGGTTCAGGGTTTGTTTTTGTCAAAGGGACAGAACATGTTATTTTTGGTGTTGACTCCAAGCGTCGACACCTGGGCGGCCGCGCCCAGATCGGGTTACGGGTTTAGGTTTCGAACTTCCCATTTAGGGATCCATTGGCCATGGCTTTTTACCATATTACCCTTAGGGTTTCTCCCATCTATTGGGTGTTGGTTTGAGGAGGTTTTATGGTGGGCACTTGGGTCTTTCTGTGGCTTGTTTTCCTTGAGTATATAGGAGCCGCGATTTTCTTACGAAGATGTATTTTGAGGGGGCTTATTTGCTGTATCTTTTCTTGCAGGAAAGGAAGAACGAGGAGGAGGGCAACGCCACTACCTGGAGGAGGAAGAAGAAGCTGGAGAGATCATCTTCCATGGGCTAGAGCTTCAATCTGGAGGCCGCTGCTACTGCTCTCCACGATTTATGATTTTGGGCATTTCATTCTACAACCCCGACAACTTCCACTCCGCGATCTAATATTTCCAGCGCACCCATCCATCCCATCTACGGACTTCATTGAAAAATCTGAGGGAGATTTCCTAGTCTTTCATTTCCACACATTTATTACAGTTCATTCATCTCCTTTGACCTTTGTTTAATTTGAAAATTAGGTGAAATTTTCACAGAGGGATTCATTCACCCCCCCTCTGAATCCATCACACCAGTTCCATCAATCTCCTCTTCATGGATTCTTCGGTCTCCCATGTGTCTTCTTGCTCCGAGCATTTGCTCCATTGAACCTTGATCATGGAAATTTTCTTGTTCCTCAGTGCACGTACCTTGCGATCAAGGATCCTTAAAGGCTTTTGCTTATACTTAAGATCCATTTGTATCACCAGGTCGCCATGATCTATGACATGTGATGGATCATGAACATATTTCTTCAACATCAAAATGTGTAACACACTATGAACCTCAGACAATTGAGGAGGCAAGGCGATGCGGTAAGCAACCTCATTAATTCTTTCCAATACCTCAAAAGGTCCGATATATCTTGGTGTAAGCTTGCCCTTAACTCCAAATCTTCTAATGCCTCATCCAAGGGAAACCTTAAGAAAGACGTGATCTCCCACCTAGAATTCGAGATCTCTCCTTTTAGTATCGGCATAAGTCTTCTGCCTAGACTCAGCCATTTGAAGTCTTTCTCTAATGAGCCGGATCTTTTCAGTGGTATCCCTTACTATGTCTGGGCCTAGTAGTTGCTTCTTGCCAACTTCATCCTAGCATAAAGGTGATCGACAACTCCTTTTGTATAATGCTTCGAAAGGTGCCATCTGAATACTGTGAGCACCGTCACTTGACGTTGTGGAATGTGAAATTATTACGGTGCTGTGGAATATGGAGATATAAACTAAATGTGTAAAAAAAGTAGGAGAGCATGTGGTACTCTGAGACTGGAAAGGAGCACGTGGTGCTCGATGGATCGTGATCACCAGAGGAGGGAAACTCCTCAAATAAGAGAATGAGAGATCGCATGTGTACCTGTGCAAGGGAGATCGAATGGGTCTCGCTTCCTCTTCAACTAGCCGGCCAACCGAAGAGGGTTCCTTTCAACTTTTGATTACCATAAAAGTAATGACAAATGAAGAGACAAAGCACAGGATTAGTTTAATGAGTAGTGTAGCAACTGCTCATACAAACGCGGGACATGCAATAAGAATGGAACACACCTGGTGGTGTTTTAAACCCCTAGAAATTTAAGGGAGGGGTGTATGCATGTGATGGTTAGCGTGGTGTGTGATAGTCTGGCGCTGCCAGAATGTATGCTATGTGTGACTGTGAGTCACAATGAAAATACAATAACATGTAAATGGCCAAACACAAAAGAAGTGGAAGGAATGAAAGGGAGAGGAACAGAGGTATCCCTTCCACCGAGCAATGTTGCTGGAGCGCGGGAGAAATGGAGGAAAATCAGAACCAACGAATGTTATTCTGACTCTCTGCCCAAATGCCTCAGTACGCTCTCTGTGATCTCTCTCTGTGTTTCTTCTCTGATCCACCTTCTTCCCTCCCGCAAGCGCTCAAAAGAGAGGGTATTTATAGGGGAGGAATCCCTTCGTTGGGAAGGGATTGAATTATGGCAAGGTTTCGTGGTCTATCATCAAAACATACAATTGTCACTGAGTTGCTATCATCAAAACAAAACAATATATAGTATACTTGTGCCCTAGGCGACACAACAGTCCTTGCATGTTTGGGGTTAAGTCCATGCAATGTTGGGCAAACTTCGTGCATGTTTGGGGTTAAGTCCATGCAATGCTGGGCGAAGTCCAAGCATGTTTGGGGTTAGGTCCATGCATGGTCCGTGCAGGTGCGTGCAAGGTCGGAACGGGGTCCATGCAAGTTTGGATGAGTTCGTGCAGGGTCCGTGCATGTGGGAGCTTGAGGTCCGTGCGGGGTCCATGCACGCAAGGCCAGGGTCGGTGTAGGTGGGGGCTATGCATGGGTAAGGTCGACGCAGGTGGGGCTGTGCCGGGCTAGGGTGCCAAGGAATGGCTGGGGTGCGTCGGTGGAGGTAGGGATGAAGAGTGTGCCAGGGAAGGGGCTTAATAAAGGGGGGTGCACCGCTCAAGGAGTGTGCCGGCGAAGGGTAAAGGAAGGTGCGCTGGCGAAGGGGTTTAAGGGCGTACCGTGGAAGCTGTTTAAGAGTGTACCGACGAAGGGGTTTATGGGAGTGCCGGCGAAGGGGTTTAAGGGCGTGCCGTGGAAGGACTGGGAGGGTGTGCCGTGGAAACATTTGGAGGGCCCACTCCTCTTCATTCCTTTAAGGCCTTTCTTTTCTTCTTCCCTTCCTCCCTTTTTGATTGATTTTCTGTATAGTTCATGAGGGTTCCCTCTCTCTGTCTTTTAACCATCCTTTGTTCCTTCCTCCTTCTAGTACAAGTGTTCAAGGTACTCAGCCATTATTCAGTCTGGTTCTCTTCATGCTGTCCATAGTTCTTTTGCCTTGGTCAGAGTGTTATATTATTAATTATTCCATTTTTTTGTTGCTCCCTTTTGTCCTTATCATATTATTATTTCTGACAAAAATTCAGCAGTAACTCCCCTTGACCCAGGCGTAAGGGAGATACAGGAAACACGCCCACATGGAGTGGCGGGAGCCAACAAGTGGAGGTGGGCGTTTGAAGATGATAGCACCTTTGATGAAAACCTCGAAAAATATGAAGGGAGTGGTGAGTGGGAGACAACTCTAAGGCTGGCCACAAGTGGAAGGATAAAGGACAAGGATTGGCTGCAAACGCTAGAGATGAAGCACAAGGTGGAAAGTAAGGTTTAAAGTGTTGGCAAGGGGGCTCAAAGGTGGACCGGGCAAGGCAGGCTGGAGGGAGCCAAGCTACACCGGTGAAGGGTCTGGCCAAAGGGCTATACCACTGAGCAAGGTATGGGGCATGCCGGTAGAGAGGGACTGGCTGAGGGTGTGTCAGTGAATGGGAAGCTGGTTGTGTACCGGTGAAGGGGGAGTTGGGTGATGAGGGTGCACCGGGCAAGAGTTGTGCCGGTGAAGGAGTACATGGGCGAATGCACCAGCTAGGGAAGCTGTGCCGGGCTAGGAGCGTACCGGAGAAGGGTTAGCCCAAGGGTGTACCGGCCAGGAAGGCTAAAGAGGCCAATCGTAACGTATTTCGTTAAGCTAGTTGTATTCCGCTGCAATTATTTTTATCTAGCTTTAAAGAGGGCTGCATTACGAAAAGAGGGGCAAATCTATTCACCCCTCCCCTCTAGATCCGCCATCCACTACTCAACTTACCTGTCGGCAGGCCAACAGGTGAGCGGGTGATGATGCTGTAAGGCAGATTGTTAACCAAATCCACAGAGCATGAAAAATAATCAAAATATCAAGCAATCATGATGTGCATGGGAATAATTATCAAAGCAGCATTTCAAGGATATGCGTCCCTAATGAGCTGCCTAAATGTATGTGCGGTCATCAATAAACCGTATATACCAGCAGACTATGTGGAGGATGTGCGGCCCCTGATAGACCACACTCATTTGTGCTGTCTATCGAATGACCGCACAACCCCTGGGAAATTCAAATGAAAATGGCCCTTTCCCCTCCCCTCTCCCCACCGTAACCGACGGAGGGAGGAGAGGAGAAAAGGCCACGACCGAAGATCGCAAACCCCCCACTCTCCCATCTCTCTTTCCCACTCTCAATCTCTCCCTCTCCCTCTCAATCACTCAAACGCCCCCCTCCCCTCTACGACGATGCAGACCAAAAGTCAAGCCCACCGGCCGCCGCGATCGATCGGGGAGGAGAGCTCGCCGTCGTCCCCGATGGAGGAAGGATCGCCGACCACCGCCATCGCCATGGAGGAGACCGCCACGCCGCCCGTCGCCATGGAGGAGGAAGGCACGGAGCTGCCGGCGACGGAGGGGGAAGCCGTCACGTCGACGACGTCGGAGCGAGTAGCCCGGGACCCCGAGGTAGGCCGAAAACCCTATCCCCGTCATTTTTTAAGTTAATCATGCAATGGGGGCTTAGAAGCTTGTTTAGGGGCCGGTTGGGGCTCTATGGGGTGTTCCCGCCGGTGGGGGAGGCCGCCGCCGTCATCGGGGAAGATGACGATTGTGCGGTTCTCAGGCAACTGCACAACCAAGAACATGCGGCCCTCATCGGGCCTCACAAACCTTATGCGGCCTAGGCTTGGCCGTACAAAATCTGAAAATCGACATAAGAAGTGCGGACCATAGATGGCCGCACAAAGACATGCAACCTACATCAGGCCGCACAAACACTTGTGCGGTCCAGGGGGACCGTACAATGTCAACGAACCGACATAGGAAGGGTAGTCCATGGTGGGCCGTCCAACCCTAGTGTGGCCCAGGAGTGGCCGCACAACCCCTGGTAAACAACACACAACATGCGGTCCATATCAGACTGTACAAACCTCATGCGGTCCAGAACTGGCCCTACCGGACTTCCAGCGGCAGCGGCTGGCTGTCATAGGGTTCGCCCCATTCCTGAGCATGGAGGTGTGTCGCTTTAACACTCCTCTACTCTATGCTCTGCACGACCACTGGGACCCAGTGAGTTGGATGTTCCTCTTCCCGTGGGGGCACATGGTCCCCACACTGGAGGACGTGGCCAGGCTCACTGGCCTACGCGTGCACGGGCCTGGATGCCTACTCTGGCTACCATCAGATCAGGATGGACCCAGAGGATATTGAGAAGACTGCCTTTATCACCGACTTTGACGTACACAGCTACACCGAGATACCATTCGGGTTGAAGAACATCGAAGTAACATATCAACGGCTGGTCAACCACATCTTTGAGGGACAACTCGGTCCGAACGTCGAGGTCTACATTGATGATATGCTCGTCAAAATACTAAAGGTTGAAGATCATTTTGCCAACCTAGCCAAGACCTTCAACACCCTCCTGAAGTACAATATGAAGCTCAACCATGCTAAATGCACCTTTGGAGTCAGGTCTGAGAAATTTTTAGGTTTCCTGGTAACTCGCATAGGATTAAGGACAACCCTAACAAGGTTTAGGCCATCCTGTAACATGCGGCCACCCACCAGCGTCAAGGATGTCCAGTGCCCAACCGGGCGCATCATGGCGCTTAATCATTTTCTGTCCCAGGCGGCCGAACTATGCCTACCCTTCTTCAAATTATTAAGGAGGCCCAAAATGGCATCTGCCACATTCGCCTGGGACGAGGAATGTCAGAAGGCATTTACAGAACCCAAGGGATTCCTGGCCTCACCCTCAGTATTATCAAAATCGGTCCCGGATGAAGCATTGCACCTTTATCTCTCAGCGACTCCTTCTACAGTAAGCTCGATCTTAGTTCGAGACGACGTGGGAGTTGAGAGGCCGGTCTACTGCACTAGTAAGGTGCTTAACGAGGATGAAAGAAGGTACCCTACGACCGAGAAACTCGTGCTAACATTGGTAACCTTGGCCAAGCACCTTCAGCCTTATTTCTAATTCCACTCCATCATCGTGTTAACCGGCAAACCCTTGAAGAAGATCCTCTCACACCCTGAAGCCTCGGGACACCTCGTCAAGTGGGCTATCATGATTAGGGCCTACGACATCTCTTACTGCGCCTACTCAGCCATCAAGGGACAAGCCCTCCCTGACTTCATCGTAGAGAGCACCATCCCGACCGTGGAAACCCTTCCGTGTACACCTGGGCCCACTTGGGACTTGTTCATCGATGGGTCATCCAACTCGGACAGAAGCGGCACCAAAGTCCTCCTCAAATCCCCCGAAGGGGTAAAGCTATAGTATGCTTTGAAGTTCAACTTTCAGGCATCCAACAATGCCTCCGACTATGAAGCCCTTATCTTGGGAGCCCAGATGGAGCGATGACTAGGGGCCGAGTGAGTCAAGACCCACACTGAATCCTAATTGGTCGCTGTCCAGGTCAACAGTGACTATGAAGCTCGAGAAGTGCCAATGATCAAGTACCTTTAAATGGTTAGATGGTTGGCCCAACTATTCAAGAGTTTTGAGGTAGTTCGAATAGCTCGGGAGGAAAACTCCCGGGTGGATGCCCTCTCTCGTCTGGACTCTTCTCTCGGCCCCGAAGGTACTCTGTTGAACTATGATTTTGATGATAACTAAACTTCATGTGTGATGATATGGTGGTTTTGATGATAACCAAACTTCATGGCTCAATGGAGGGTCCTTCCTTTCCCAAGAAAGTATGAGGATGTCCTATGGGTGTAGAGAGAGGAGGTCTCTCAACCGTATGCTCAAATGCAAGGTATGCAATGGATAATAATAAGATAACAACAATAAACAACAAAACCAAAGCAAGAAAGCAATTCTGTAAAAACACAGAGAAATGGCGCCCATGGCAGGGTCGCTATATGTGAAATCGCGACTGTATGACAGCCGCGCTAATCATGAACAATGCCTATGTGCAGGGCGCGGCAAACACAGGACAGTGTGTTCCCTGGGCAATGATAGTATAAATGGCGCCTGTGGATCAGGTGCTATAAAGGTGAGCCATGCCCGTGGTAGAGGCGCAGTCAGAGTGCAGTGTACCTGCAGAGGGTAAAATGGGTGAAAGGCACCCTGGAGTTAGGCACTGATCAGGAAATGGCACCTCTATCTGGGCCACTATTTATGGCAAATAGATTACCCACAGAGGGTAAAATGGATGAAAGGTTCCCTAGAATTGGGCGCTTATCAAGAAATGGCGGCTGCGTGGTAGTTGCAAAATCAGCAACATAAACAGAACGTCAATATTTCCTTCAAGACATGCTATAGATGGTCCCAAAATTGGCTAATCCGATGATGAGTTGCACGTGGTGCAATAGAGGAGGGTGCTACGTGGAGCACGAAGGGGTACGTGTGGGTACCAAAAGGAGGGGCAGACGAGGGTGCCAAGAGGAGGGGCACACATGGGTGCCAAAGGGAGGGGCATGCGAGGGTGCTAAAGGGAGTGGTAATCAAAATAAAAATATAAAGGGTCCCACTGTGATCGTCGATTTGTGGAACGTGTCAAATAGACATGTTTTGAAAAGGATTCAATCCAAAAGTGTATAAAAAGGTATAACAATCAGAGGAAAGGGAGCATGTGATGCTCCTAAGGGGAATGTGATCGTCAGAGGGTGTGGAACCCTCAAAATAGATGAGTGGTCGTGAAAAATACCTGGTAAGTGGGTGAGATTGAGATTCTTCCTTCCTCCTTCAATCCGCCGGCCGATGAAGTGGGTCTTTACTTTGATTACCTTGAAAGAAATCACAAACAAGACAAATAGAGTGGATTAGCCAAGTGTAGTATCAAATTCTTGTGTGAAATAATATAGAACTAAGCATGAACACACCTTTTGGGTTTTGTTTTAAACCCCTAAGAGGAGTGTAGGATTGGGAAAATATGCATGCAAATAGCCTAATAAGACTAACACATGAAACTACCAAGGTGAATAATATGGTGAAGGTGATGTAGATGAATAATCAAAGGAGGAGATCCCCTCTTCTGCCTTTGCAAGCAAGACTAGGAAGAAAACCGATTGAACACTTGAAGCATAACGTAATGAGCAGTAACAAGGCACAAAGTGGTGTAATGCTCTCAATGTAATGCTCCTCAAACTGTGGGACTCTCAGACTGTGTATCACTCTCTCAAGTTCTTTTATGTTCTCAGGTTGATCATCCTCACGCGAGAGAGCTTACAGCGACAAACTCCTCCAACCCTTCAGGGGCCTCATCAGCCTCTTGGGTGGCGTCCCCAGTTCTTGGTGGCAGTAATTCGGTCCTCGTATCGGGTTATCGGTGCCCTGAACTCTGGGATGTTACACGACCCATTTCGACGTCTCAGTGGGGAGCACAGCCCCAAGCAAGAGGTCTCCAATCAGCAGAATATGGCACCAGTGTAGTCTCGTGAAAACTACCGTCCCCGGTACTACCAACCTCTGATCGAGCTGATTCTCCTTCCCGGGTCCTCCGAAGGCGAGCAGCTTTCCAGCAACACCAACCTCATCCTCATCAGGCATCCGAACAAGGATGACTACCTCCAACAAGTTGCTGGTACTAGCCTGTGTAGATAGGCACAAGGCTGTGAAGACTAGAGGCTTGGTTCCCGTCACAGCTACTCCCTCCCCTTCACCTGGCTGGCCTAAAGCCCCTCCCTGCGTGGAGGTAACGTTGGTTGTAATTCCCATTTCCACTTCCAAAGTTGCCCCTTCAGTGAGTGATGTCACAGGTTGTACTAAAACAGGGCCGATCAAGCTTCTCCGATGCAAGTGCGGGGCACCGCACGTTCCCCACATGCCTCGTCTCCGATCGGGTTCGATTTCTTCAAGCGAATCAGGTGAGCGCTTGGCTTCCCCTCCTAATATTTCATTGCTTATCTTGTATCATTTCTTACTGCCCGTAAGATGGAGAGTGAGTGCCCGATCCTATTGATACTCGCTTGTGTGCTCTACCGTGGAGAGAGTTAAGAGAGAGCCAACAAATATCCCATGCCTACGGCGTGCTAGCCGCCCACGAAATGTGGGAGTCCCAACCCCCTAACGGGTCAGCCCAAGCACAGCCCAGTCCCAGAACAGTATGGTCCCGCCTCAGACCCTCACGGTCATCTCTGAGTTACCTTCTGATGAGAGTGTGCGCCGCGTGAGTGAACTCGCCAAATCAAGTCCATTAATAATCATCTGTGTGCTTGCCAGCATAGGTCCGAGGGGCGTCGGGTCATCCCGTGTCACACGTGGTTGTGCCACATCAAGTGATATCAGAGCCAGGTTGTAGGCTTGTTCTTACAAGTCTAGTCGTAGGAAACACTTGCACTAGGTCGCACATATGTTCATACCCGTGTATAGCCAACCCATTGCTGCATGACCATACATAGAGGGACCCATTACCAGTCTGATCCATCTTCTTCAACTCCCCCAATAGATCCCAATCCCCAAGGGAACCTGGTTGTCAATGAGGACGCCCTCTAAGGCTGCCTCAACTTCCTTATGGAGGCCTTCACCATCGTCTTAGGGTGGCTTGATGATATAACCGTCCAACTCAGCCAACATAGGAGAAATGGACCCGTACCAAGGGCGAATGATAGGAGGGCACCTCCCCTTCATGAGGAGCCAGCCGTGGGAGACTTAAATCCCGACCATCCACCCGAGTATGGAAGGGATCCACGCCCTAGGAGGAATGATAGGTACCCTCGGGACAACTCAGATGATTGCCTCTTGGCACCGAGTAGTGTTTTGTGCATTTCGAGGGTCATTATAGTTTCTAGTCAACCCGCTTGTGACTCATTGGTTGACACGTGACCTTGTGAGTGTCTCGGGTATCCTGTATGGATCGAGACTCTGGTTTTGGATGTTTGGAGATATCATCTTAACTCAATTTGCGTGCCTATGTGGTCTGAGGGCTTTGATGTTCCCTCATATTTTGTGGTTTGTGTTATACAGAGTCGAGAGTCCTATGTGCAGCCTAAGGGCTGAGGACTTGTGTTTTATCATGATTTTGGCATAGGGACTGGGCTGATTAACGATATTGTGCCGTGTTGTGCAACGATCTTGACCTGAGTCGTATGACTCAAGGATTGTTATGTGTAGGTCTACTTGACTATCCTGAGTCTGGCGACTGTTCTATGTGCTACTTTGTGTTTCGTAGTACGTGCGATAGGAGAGTGCTTACCCTGTCCGTACTTCATTATTTTGAGTCTCTGTGTCTAGTAAGCCTCCATTAGTCGTAGCCTGACGACACTTCTGTGTGTCGGCCCACCTGGGAGTGGTGGCGGGGCGAGTTCCCGAGAGATAATTTTTAAGCTAGTTTTTGTGGGCCCCTTGCTTTGTAGTAGCATCCTACTGGGGGGAAAACTAGCTAGAGGCCTGGCTCAAGGCATTGGGCTTGTGTGTGTACATGTGGTCAGGGGCGTTTGGACGAGTACCGATGGGTGTAACCTTGACTAGTCACTCATTACTGTATTACTTGTACTTGGTTCAGTGTCTCAGTCACCGTGTTTTAGGCAAGTGGGAGACAGTTGAGGCACTGTGTAAGATGTCAGTGGACGCATCTGGCTTTGCTTCTAGTGAGGAGGCACTTCTGTCACAGGATGCTGACTCTTGTGATTCTCGTGATTCATGTGGTTTCTTGTGCAGCATGAGCTCCTTCACATAGTACTTTGGGTAGTCTGTGCTTGGCTTCACCCGTAGTAGGTGTAGCGTACGCAACAGTGAGGTCGTGTGCGCACCGTTGTTTTAGGTGGTGTGTTTCCCACGTCCGAGAGGTCGTGATGTAAAGCCTACACGTCTGTTGTAGCAGGACGTGTTTTGGCAATGTAATCGGAGTTTCCTTTTGTCGATTTGGTGATTCCTGACTGTGTGTCTAGGGATTAGCGTTCATACCGATTAGGAGTAGTTTAGAGGGTCGAGGTCTCATCGGCAGCCGTGTGTTTCTATTTAATACAGCTTTTCATCTTTACTTCCATTGTTGTTACTCCTGCTCCTGCTGTTACTCTTGATGTTCTTACTGCTGTTACTGCTTTGGTTTCTTGGTGGGGATCTGTGGGACCCCTACTGAGCCAGTGACACAAGACTCACCCCTAACTTTTCAGGTGTGGCTGCTCTTCTTCCTCGTGGTCTGGAGGTGCGGTGCATGGTTCTTAGTTGCCAACTTTGCTAGTGTCGGGCTTCCCCTGACTTGAGGGTACGTTTCCCTTTTCTGTTGGACTGTACTTGTCTTTAGTTGGACTAGACATAAAAGAAAGTCCAAATGTATAACTACACGGGGCATTCCCCGGTTAAAAGTACACTAAAGGATGAACCGACAAAAGCTGTCACTCTAGACTCCATCACCGAAAGCTCACGATGAATCGGAAGATGGCTGGGACGGCTCACCTGAAAGAGGAAAGGGTGAGTCATAGCCAGACTCAGTAGGGGTCATGCGGATTCCTACCGCACACTAAATAGGCAAACATGCAAATATGAAAGTAATTAGAGCATGCATTTAAACAATAAACAGGCAATGGCATAATTTAAAACACAATTATAGGAAGGCTGGAAACCTATCTAAACAGTTAAATATGCCAATTTAATTAATTAATAACGCCAGGAGTTAAATCTACCAATAGAATAAATCTCAACTATCCAAGTGATAGGAGGAAAGAAGACCACCAAAAAGAAGAAACCAGATGCGTCCACTGACGACTTACACTGCGTCTCAAGTAACTCGCAGTCTGGCTCGTGACAAGTGAGTGGCGTAACAGTACCGCACCAAGTAACTAGTCAGAGTAACACTCATCAGTGTCAGTCCAAGTCTCTGACCATGTATGTACACACTGACTTATTGCCCTGAGCCAGGTCTCTAACTAGTTTCCCCCCCTAGTAGGACGCTACTGACGAGCGAGGGGGCCCACGAAAACTAGCTTAAGAACTGTAAACTGGGACTACCCCACCACCTTTTCTCGGTGGGCCGACACTACCGGTCGTCGAGCTACGACTAGTTGCTCCATCACAAGGAAAGAGAAAGCTACTCTATCGAGATGTAAAATATGCCACAGTTTTATAAAAATAAGTTAAACATGGCGCATATGCAACATGAAATGCATTAGGAAATAAACATGCAACATTTAAAAGGCTAAAGAATGTGACGGACTAACCTTACTGCGTCACAAAGTGTGACGGTCTAGGGTAGGGGCGTTACGCTGATCGTGACGCACCTCCCAAGGGCCGTTACAGACACCAGAGGGTGAAAACAACACAGTGAGCCCGAACTGTAACGCACCGGGACAGGTGCGCTACAAGACTCTAACGCACGAGGACTGGGCCGTTAAAGGCACCCGAACGCATAAATATCCATAGTTTTTCTACGCTGTAACGCACCAAGGATGGGGCGTTACAAGGCTCTGATGGTCCCACGACTGACCGTCAGGCCAACCGCCCTATCAGGTCGAACGGTGAATCGATCATGTAACGCGCCTCTATAGGCCCGTTACATAGAGTGTGACGCCCCTAGAGTGGGCCATCACAAGATAGGTAATGCACCACTCATGGTCCATTACAGTGTGACATTATCTGGAAGGACCGTTACACGAGCTGGAAAATGAACGGGCGAAGTTCGAAATCGAACTCCCTCCCGGTCGAGCCGGATCGACGGGAATCGCGAAAAACCTGCAAAACCTGCCATGCCACAACCTCCTACAACTAATCCATACATCAAAACATAAAAACAGCCCATGGAGTGATGTTTTTCAAGAATTTAGGCTAAATGGATTTCGAGGCAGGATTGGGTAGAGTTGTCCCAGTCCCTATTCCTACACTTCTGTCAGTGAATGGCTTGTGTTCGCCTTAGAGTTGACTTGAGAAGCGAAGGCTCCGTGGCGAGTTCGGGACTCAAGGATGGACATCGGCGGCTACCGATTATTGCTTGTGTTGCGACTCTTGGCGTGGCGTGCTGCAGTTCGCTGAATTGCAGTGGTTTCGCATCGAGAGATGCTATGATCGTGGTCTGACGTGACACTCGTTGAGTGTGTCGGAGGCGTTAACCTGATAGAAGCGACGGTTTTCCTGGTGCTGGAAGGTGTTGCTCCCAGCATGCGCGAGGTCTGAGGTCAGGTCGAGCGTGGAATTTTCCATGGGTCGGAAGTGTGATTGGGTTCTCCTTTGGTTGGCGAGTATCATGTTTGGCTAGGATCATCGTCTTGCATCATGTGTCAGGATTGGTTGGCCTCATTGCCATGAGGTCTGTGTGAGACGTGCTCCTTGTTTGGGCAAGGTAGTTGCCTACGATAGGGTGTGCCCCCTTTCCCTTGTTGTACAAGGGTGTTCTAGTGCTTTTTCAGAAGTGCGAGCACCGATCGGGTGGCGTTCTTGAGAATTTATGGCTGGCATGGTGATCTCCGATGTGTCGAGGATTGGAGCTTGCGGTGTTGCATAGGATTGTCAGGATGGAGGACCCCGAGTTGGTGGCGTGATGGCTATGCGCGCGGATCAGAGTGCACAGCGAAAACATGGTGGGCCCATAGCCCACAGGTCCATGATCATAACGTTGGTTGCTACGGGTGGATTTTCGAGGTTGTGAAGGGCATTGGAGGATTGGTTCCTTGGTGTGAGATTGTCTCAGTTACGTGAGACATGTTGTTACCATGCCATTGCTTGAGGCATTGTGGTTGTGGCACTGGCAGGTTAGAGGTCGTGCTCTCAGATGAGTCAGGTGGTTGTTGGAGGAGTGATCTCTGGCAGATTATAAGGTCCCTGTCTGTGGCTGTGAGTGGTTAGTGAGCCTTAACAGCGTGTTTGACCATGGCGGCGTCCGTTGGTTATGGTCGTGTCGGATCGTGACGGTGAGGACTGAGGAGAGATCATTGTCATGTGGTTTCACCGTACTCCCCTATGAGGGTAGAGTTGGCATGAGGTTCAAGGTCGGATCCGACGCCTGAGTGAAATTTGGCTCGAGGTGTGGTGTCGGTCTGTGAGAGAGCCAGCGGATGGCCTCGAGAGTTGTAATGTTTCCTTCGGATCTGGTGAAAGACCAGGAAAGGAGGAAGAGGTTGAACAAGTGGAGGTTCCCATTGGTGAGCATCTGGCGACCAGTGGATGGTCTTCCACAGATAGAAGATGCCGTTGGTGTTGGCGTGTTCTGGGTGTTGGTGTGACCTTGGTGGTCGTCTCGGTGGTTGTGCCTTCCAGATGAGGTCAGGGCCTTGTCGGGAGTTGTCTTCTGACAGGGGTTGGCACAGTGTTATGTTTGGCTTTCGGCTCACCATGTGTGAGGGGATGTTTCTCTCCCTCTCCCCTGTTCTCTGCACCACCAGCCTCTCCCTTAGGCCTCCCCTCTTCCCAGCCTAACTGATCTCTCCCTCTCCCACTCTTTCTTTCTCTTCTCTCCACTCTTCCCTCTTCACTTCGCAGCCTCCTCTCCCCTTCTTCTCTTCTCATCCTTCCTCTCTCTACTCTCCCTCATTCTCCTCTCTTTCTCCCTTTCACACACCCACACACTGCCGCGACCTTCCCTTCATGTAGGCATCCTCCCTCCGAGCCTTCCCCTCCTCCTTCTTCTCCTTGGTCCCCCTCTCTCCCTTCTCACCGCACACCGCACACACTGTCGCATGTAGCGCCGACTCCCCCTCGTGACCATGGCGACCACTGTGTCGACTCCCTCACTGCTACTTTGACTCCTGCATGTGAACATCTGACACGTCGAATCCTCTCCGCCTCTCCTCCTCTCTGCACTCTCGCTCTTCTCTGTACTCTCCCTTGCTCACCCCTCTCACTGGCTTCTTCTCCCTCTCTCTGTTTTCACTTCTCGCGTCTCTCCCTTTCTCTCCTCTTCTACACACACATACACTCTCACGTCCCTCCCCCTTCTCCGTTCTCTATTCTCTCTACCTCCCTCTTCTCACACACACATACGCACACACACAACTGTTGGGGGTCTGGGATCGGTGACTAGGATGAGGGAAGGAATAAAGCCACGAAGGAAAACACAGGAGTTTGATGTATCTCAGGTATCCTCCTTCATTGCCGTATTCTTCTCAAGATGGCAGCGGGCACTCACCTTTTACGGAAGGTCGGGAGGGGTTCGAATGGCACGGGAGGTTTCCGGGGTTAAGGTAACTAGGCCACAGTGTGGGCTTGCCAGTCGATTTCTCAACAATCACCTATGGAATCAAAGGTTGACTGGGGGAGCATCGCCCGGACGCGGCACGTGGGCTCGGGAGATCAGGCGACACGTGGAGAGAGGGGAGGTTCCATGGGTGCGAGTGCACAGGTGATTGTGGGGAATCGTGTACTGAACGTCTTTCCCCACTAACCGTAAATAGCTGGTATTTATTTATATCAGATTGAATCCAAACACCTTTGTTCCGTGCTGGAGATAAGTCTATATATGTCTGAAGCCATGGATAGAGGGCCGGGGATATCCCACAGCTATAAGGGCCCATTTGACTGGGAGGTTTGATTTACTGAGGTGGGAGACACTAGACACACACTGGGCAGTGCGGAGGTGAAGCTGAGACCTGGGTACAGATGCATGTATTCAGCTGGTTTCATACTTTAAGAGAGTCACGTTGGCTTTACAAATGGGCCAAGGAGGCCAAAGTACAATTGGTGCAAGCCACGGGACAATTTCGACACGTGTGTCGGCCCCCAGGTCAATACATAACAAGGCGGACATCCACGTGTTTTAACAGAGACTCTCCACAAGGTGCTAGGGTCATGTTGGGACTCCTCTGGTTTGATAGGCAGCTACCTTGTGCTGTGTAGTTTTGATGATTGGCAATGCAACAATGGTCTGAGTGGGCTGGAGAGGAGCCAAAAGGGGTGCCAAGGCTGAATTGGGGATAGTGTGCCGGTGAAGGGCTAAAAGGAGCGTACCGCTGAACGCCATGGACGTGCCGGCGAGGGCGCTGGGCTGGTGTGCCGGCGAAGGTATGGGCAGAGTACACCGGTGAGGACAGGGGATTAGGTGTGCCGGCGAGGGCACGAAAGGGTGCACCAGTGAAGGTTAGGAGGGGTGTACCGGCGAAGGATAAAGTCCGTGCAGGTTTCAGGCTCTGGAATGAAGCCCATGCAAGTACTCACGCAAAGCCCATGCAGGTTTCTCAACAAAGAATTGAAGTCCATGCAAGTTTTCAAAGGTTAAGTCCATGCACATTGGGGTTAAGTCCATGCAGGTTTCTGAATGCAAAGATGCATACGAAGTCCGTGTACCTTTTTTTGCGCAAAGAACTAAGTCCATGTAGGTTTTCAAGATTTTAAGTCCATGCATGTTCTGACGAAGTCCGTGCATGTTTAGTGGTTGAAGAATAAAGTCCGTGCATGACATGCACGGGGTTGAAGAATGAAGTCCGTGCATGTCCTGCACGGGGTTGAAGAACGAAGTCCGTGCATGTCCTACACGGGGTTCAAGAACGAGGTCCATGCATATCATGCACGGGGTTGAAGAATAAAGTCCATGCATATCATGCACGGGGTTGAAGAACAAAGTCCGTGCATGTCATGCACGGGGTTAAAGAACAAAGTCCATGCATATCATACACGGGTTGAAGAACAAAGTCCATGCATGTTTTGAATGAAGTCTATGCAATGCAAGGTGAAGTCTGTGCACATGCGGGCCAAGTCCATGCAGATGCGTGCAAGGTAGAAATGGGGTCCGTGTAGGGTTGGGCACATCCGTGCAGGGTGTTCAGGTTGAAGGAAGGTCAGTGCACATGGCAGATAAGGTCAATGCACATGCTGGTCAGGTCAGTGCACATGCAGGGAAAGTTAGTGCACATGCGGGGAAAGTCAGTGCATGTGCAGACTAAGGTCAGTGCACACGGCCTAAAGTCAATCCACATAGGCTAAAGTCAATGCATGCACATGCAGAGGGAATATGGTCTATACAAGGATTGTGCAAGGTTCATGCATACAAGAGGACCAAGTCCGTGCAAGTTTGCACGGGGTTGGAAATACAAAGAGGATGAAGCCCGTGCATGGGTTGCATGGTGTTGAAGTTGCATGGGGTTGAAGTGCACCGGGGAAGGCCATGGGTGTACCGTTAGAGAATTGGAAGGGTATGCTGGCAAAGAGGGTGTACCGGAGAGGGAGGCATACCGACGAGGGGTGAACCGGCCAGGGTGCCGGTGAAGGGCTTAGCAACGACAATAGGGAGGGGGTGAACTACTCAAGGAGTGTGCTGGCGAAGGGCAAGGGAGAGTGTAGCGGCGAAGGGGGGGCTAAGGGCATGCTGTGGGAGATTTTGGGAGCATGCCGGTGAAGGGGGTTTCAGAGCTGTCTGCACTGATGAAGGGCGCACTTCTCGTTATCTATACCACTCTGATATTTTAAATTACTTCCGCCTTATTTTATATTAATCGTTGCCAAAAATTAACAATGCGCGCTGCGAATTCTAATTTCTAATGCAATCCCTCAATAAACCCCACTAACCCTTCGGGGGCCTCATCAGCCTCCTGGGTGGCGTCCCCAGTTCATGGTAGCGATAATTTGGTACTTGTACCTGGTTATCGGTGCCATGGGCTCCAGGTCGTTACATGGGGCCTAAGCCAAGGGAGGAATATATGATATGTGTGGACCTGGCATCATGTCAATGTCAATGAACTTGGTAGAGACATGAGGCCTAAGCCAATGGCATAATATGGGATAGGTGTTGACTCTACGTCCTGTCGAAGTCAATGAACTTGGCAGGGACATAAGGCCTAAGCCAAGGGTATAATATAGGATATGTGTTGACTCGACGTCTTGACGAAGCCAACGAACTTGGTGAAGATGTGAGGTCTAAGTCAAGGAAAGAATATAGGATTTGTGTTGACTTGACATCATATCAAGGTCAACAAACTTGGCAAAGGAGTAACGTCTAAGCCAAGGAAAGAATATAGGATGTGTGTTGACCTGACATCATGTCAAGGTCAATGAACTTGGCAGAGGCGTGAGGCCTAAGCCAAAGGTAGAATATGGGATAAGTGTTGACTCGACATGATGTCGAAGCCAACGAACTTGGCAAAGGCATGAGGCCTGATCCAAGGGCAGAATATGGGATAAGTGTTGACTCGGCATCATATCAAAGCCAACGAACTTGGCAGAGACATGAGACCTAGGCCAAGGGTGAAATATGAGATAAGTGTTGACTCAACGTCATGTCGAAGCCAACGAACTTGGCAAAGGCATGAGTCCTGAGCCAAGGGCAAACTATAGGATAAGTGTTGACTCGACGTCATGTCGGAGCCAACGAACTTGGCAAAGGCATGAGACCTGAGCCAAGAAAAGAATATTGGATAAGTGTTGACTCGACGTCATGTCGAACTCAACAAAGTTGGCGAAGGCGTGAGGCCCAAACCAAGGTAAGCACATAAGATAGGTGTCGACTTGATAGAATGTCGAAATCAACGGGCCCTGCCCTGATAGACGGTTTGGGATGAGGGTTGACTAGAATGTAGATGTATGAGAGGCCCAGACCCAGGGTTAAGTATCAATGTAAACCTGACAAAGTGTCAGAGTCAACCAACCTTGCTCAGACGAAAGGTCTAAAACAAGGGTGGAATATGTAGATGAAGATGTCAACCCGACGTTCTATTGAAGTTGACTAACTTGGTGAAGATGTGGGGTCTAAGCCAAGATAGAATATGGACATTGACCCGTGGGGATGTCGGGATCAACAGACCTTGCTTGGAAAGCAGGTCTAAGACAAAGTGAAGAAATCTTTTTGTTGGTTTATTTGTTCAGGTTTATTAGGTTTATTGAGTTTGTTGAGTTGCTTGTTTATTTATTTATTTTTATTGGGTCTATTGAGTTTATTGGGTTTATTTTGTTGAGTTTATTGCACCCCAGTTCATGCCAGCCCGATGGGACATGGTTGCCGGACGGGTCCAGGGCGAACAACCCCACTTCGGTTTATTCTTGGCCCCGCTGAAGTGGGGGTACAGAGAAGACCCCTTTCTGCTGGATTGCTTGGCCGTCCATTTCAAGCATGAGTTGGCTTTGGGTTGGTTTGCCGAGCTAAAGCTCCAGGACACGCACACCTTCAGGGAGGGAGCGGTGGAGTTCACAGAGTATGTACTGTTCAATTACGCTCCACTACTAATCTGGGCTGGCATCTACCACAGTGTCTACGCTTCTCGGTATAGTTACCCCATCTCAAAGGGGCTCTGTTGCAGGATGATTGAAGTCTTCAGCGCAAAGACAAATACCTTTTACACAGTGGAAGGTGAGACCTCACTGGATCTGTGGAGCCTAAGTCAGCTGAGTGGCTTACCCATTGACGGGGAGCCCTATGAAGAAGTATGCCTACCTGACTTCATCAAGGACGAAACCAACGGGGATGGCTTTTATTCTCTTGGTTATTCGTACTGGTACCTCATGAAGGTGTATCAGGAGTTATATCAACTGGCACACAGTGGGAAGCAGCCTCCCTATAGAGACAGGAAGAGGACCTTGTGGTTGCAGTATTTCTATGACGGGCTGACGCAGTATGAAGACTTCCCGCATATTGGTACCGCCATTGCCCGCAAGAAGCGTAGCAAGCCCAAGACTAACATGAAGATCCCTTCCAGGGGGCATCAGAGTGGCCCTAACTCGACAGGGGTTGACCCGCTGATGCACTGCGTGGCCTACTTGACGTACTGGCTGTGCTTGTTCGCCATGCCATATGGGGATGAGACAGTCATCCGGCCCGATGCGATCTACCCAGCCTGCCAGATGGCCTGGGCAATTAAATTATCTTTGTGCCCAGCGGCCCTCTGCTTGATATATAAGACACTGGGAGATGTCAGTGTTCACCAGTTCCCGAGGCAAGCTCAGTATGTCTGCCCACTGAACTTCTTCAACGCGTGGGTTTGCTCACTGTTCCCAGAGTATGCTCCACGCACCCTCCAGGGCTGGGGGTTGGTGCCGCGGATGCTAGAATTTGCAGGCGCAGAGCCAGAAGCGACGTCCCTATAGCTGTACAACATCCGGGGCTGGTTGACAATGGTTCCCCAGGACGCGACAGGTACTATTCACTTCTGGACATTGGCTGCCCATTCAAGTCCCCTGGTGAACAACAAAAGGGAGTGCAAAGATGACCAGGTGGAAAAGTACATCCATCCGATCAGCCAGCAGAACGTCATTCATCCGTTGCTGGAGCCAGAGCTCCGTGACTGGGCGTTGTCAATCCGCACAAGTGTGCTGGTCTTCAGGAAGGGGGACATCGCTTGGCTGGAGCAGTATTACCCCTTTTGCTTTGGACGAAATTTCAGATATGATCAGCATATCCCCGTTCATAGTGCACAGTTCGGCTTACCCGTGCGAAGCCTTCGAGGAGGCCCTACTGCTGAGAATGCCAGGACCTGGTGGCGCTTCCCTCACGTGGGACGGACCCGAGCTTGCTTAGAGTCCCAGTCGGTGTCGAGTCTCGTCGTCATCCCGCATCAATAAACTACCCCTTTGGGGCTACAATTTTAATCATCTTTGCTGGGAAGATCATCGTGTGCGCCAGAGTGTGCTGGTGGGCATCGCCCCATCCCCCTTTTCCCCTTTACTGTGGTTTTCCTTCCTAAAGCTCTTTCTGAATTGCCCCAATGGCTGCCAGGGGCTCATCATTGCTTAGATGTGGCCTCTGTGTGTCCTTGGAGTGGGTATATGTGGGTTCTGCTTTCGTCTCCCACACAGGTTTGCGTTAGGGATGCTGCTTCATCCTAAATACTTCTCCACCCCCCCTTTGGGAATATAAAATGACTCTTAGTAGCCTACTAACTCCTCGAAGGGACGCCAGAGACCTGTGAAGCAATCACATGACCTCTGGTCTTCCCCTGGATGGATGAGGAACAGCCTCCATGTTTTCTCTGCTACCGCTTTATCTACAACTCATCCAGCTCTAGCCGCCGTATCAGCACATGTGTTTGAGTTAGATTCAAACCTGGCCTATCCATCTGCTTCCCAGGACCTTCTGGCCTGCCCCACACATTCCTTTAGTGAGCAAGTTTCCTCCACACCTCAAATCCCTCGAACTGGTCCTTATTTACCTCTGTTTCACTCACGGGTCTTTGATCCAATGGTAGGAGTACTGTGGGCTCGATCTAGCGCGATACTGGCTGCCAGATCAGACCCTCCTCCATTGGCCGTCGGGTTGAGCCCATCCACATACAGCCGCCAGATTAGGTCAGTTTCCCAGCCACCGTATCATCCCTCACCAACCACTCCCTTCTACTGTTGCATAGTTATCTTTAGCATGCTACCCCGCTTCCCTAGCCACCGTATTAGAATCCAGCCACCGGATGCCAGCCCTCTACCCATGCTGTCGTCTCACACTTACACACGCCCGTCCCTGGCCATCGTGTGGCTATGGCCGTCGGATTAGGATCGTTTGCCTTGACCGCCATCTGGGCCCTTTGCCCTGAAGCCTTTTAGCCCATATGCCCATGGCTAATTACTGTACCCCCTCTCCTGCCATTCCTATTGACTGTCAGACCATAGCCAGCCTCAAAGGTGCAGAGAAGCTACATTAACGGTGTTGTGTGCCTTGCACATGTTTATGTTTTTGATGATAACTAAACCTTATGTTTGCTTGCATATGATTTTGATGACAGTATGCATTCATGATCATTGCCATGTTTATCTTGAAGATTTGCTACATGCTATATGAGATTGTAATTCTTGAGATGGTAATGAGCTTAAGGTTTTCATACAAACCATGGTGATATATGGCTTCATGATGTCTTCACTTGTTGATCAAACACATGACTATTTGATCATTGCTTTTAGTTGAGGAGAATTTCATTGTTCAATGGGTTTTCATGATTATACTTCATGCAATTCTTACATGGACCATGTTCAAGTATGGTTGAGATGTAAATGGATTTTGAGGCTGAGTAGTCATTTCCCCGACCAGTGTCCTTCCCATTCCCCTATCTTAGAGGACCCACATTCGGAGGATGCCTATCCCAGGCTTATTCTAGTGAGTTATGAGACTGACCAGGAGGTGGCCGAGGAGTATCTCGCTGAGGTTGAGGGGTTAGAGAGCGATCCCATAGAGCGCCTAGAGGGTCAGGGTCTGTCAGTCACCTCAGCCCCACCGGATGACCTCGTACTGTCACCCATCCCAGCTTCCCTTGAGGGCCCTGACCAGCCTGCCACCTCTCTTTTGCTAGACCACACTCCCGAGTAGCAGTCAGTCATCCCTCTCCTGCCCGTCTCTCCTACGGTGGCGCAGCCGCTTGTGACTATCGTACTGCTGTCGACCCCCTACGTTGACACTGTATGGTCTGCTTTTGCCGCGCGTACGAGAGACAGCATCGGGACTTCCCTTTTTTCATGCTCCATACCAAACGTCCGGATTATCTTCCTGTCACCCGCCTCCTGATCCTCCCACACTTTCACACCCAAGGACGAGTTTTCTCGAACCGGAGATGGTTGACGATGGTTGAGACTCACAACATCAAATTGTGGGTCAACCTATCTTTACACCTAGTGTATGTAGAAGGTATCCATCAGCCTTACCGAGTCTTCCTTAGTACGTCCCTTGTGTTTGTGTCTCTTCGTCAATCATAGTATTACTATAAGTGTCTAGATTTGCCTAGGGTCATGTGTGAGTCTTTGTTTCATACAGTCTGTCGTGAGTCTGCAGACGTCAAGTCGAGTCGGTCTAATGTAAGCTCATGGTTCCAGTCCATTTCGAGTGCGAGGCAAGTCGAATCTCATGCGTACGTTGTGGACTTGCTCGAAGAAGTTGGGATCAGCTCTACCTTCAGTGTCTCGGATCTAGTCACCTATAGGGACCCAGCGGTGATTCCTAGTGAGTCTTCGAGCCGTCTCCTCCCTTTGAGAGTGACTCCTCCCCTGAGTGTCCACCCCTATCCTCATTCCCACAACAGCATGAGTATATAGACCATATATGGGATGAGCAAGTGATGATTACTCTGAGTGGAGCGTACCCACGCTACCTAGTATGGTGGAGAGTACGACCCACATCTGATGACACGAGGATCACCTGGGCAAAGCTATAGAGGATGGATCGAGATCCGCAGGAGCGAGTAGCTGCACCCCTTACTCGACGGGGTCGAGTTCTTCCCACTCGGGGAGAATTGATGGGAATCAACATCAGGCATCTAACATTTTTTTTAGTTTGTATTTGTATCCTTGAGTCAATTGGGTTTTGAAATTGTAAGGCATCATAAGCCAATGGGTTAGTCATTAGGATTTAGTGGGTTTCTTTGCACAAGGTCATGTTGGCCCAGCGGGACCCCCACCCTCTCTCCCATTGGGTCACCTAACTTCTCTAGGGCCCATAGGGATGGTCCATGGTCCAAGATAGAATATTGACCAAGCCACCCTTCAAGACCACCAAGAGGGGGGGCGCCCCCTCTCTTGTCCCCATGTGGGAACCTTGGCTTCACCCCACCCATGCTCGGCCTCTCGAACTTGGCTATCGAGCATCTCTCGCTCGGCCCTCAACTACTCATGACGCTCGACCTGAGCCTGGCGCTCCTCTTCCAAGAGCTTGCTCTTCAGGTCGGCCATATAATAACCTTGGGCCAATTGCTCAGCCAGTTTCTAAGCATTCTCCTGACTTGATTGAGTCTATGCCCGCAACGAGGCATCCTTCCTCTGAAGAACCTCGAGCTCGGAAGATAGTTACTCGATCCTACGATCAGACTCGACGCGGACCCGAGAGAGTGACCTCTCCTCCTTTTCCAACCATCTAAAATAGTCAACTATCTCGGCCCCTAGCTATGCCATGATCAAGCCACCCTCCATCACCTTCTCGAAGAGTAGGGAGGGGGGACCACCCCTGACTCCTCCCGAACCAGCAAAGGCATCAAGGACCGGCACCTCTGGTACAGGGCAGCACAGAGGGCCGAGGCACCAGCCGAAGGGGGGAGTGTCCTCTCTGGGCGTGCCATGACCGGAGCATCCCCTCTGAGCATCTCCATTCTCGAGGCCACTTTACTTGGCTCAGGTCAGGTCGATGCCTCGCCCTGCGCTCCCTCGCCCCCAGCAGGGACTCTGAGACTAACCACCTCTACCTACTGTCTGAGGGGCTCTGTGGCTGCTTCCCCACTAGTAGCAGTAGCCTCTAGCCCAATGGATGGGAGGTCCAGGCGGTGGACATCCTCGACTGAGGCCCCCTCCACCAAGCGCACCTGCTCCTCGACTGGTAGGGAATCCCCCGCCTTCTTCGATCACTTCTTCTCCACGAGCAGGGGCCTCATCGAGGACAACAGTAATGGCTCACTAGGGTCCTTAAGTTTGGACCCACGGCGCTCGGGGATGTCATCCCGAGCCTTCTACTTGCCCTTGTCCTGGGCACAGGATGGACCATCGAAAGTTCAGGGCTCACTCGGAGTAGGCGTCTCCTCCAGGTCGGCAATACCCTGCTCCACCGGCTGCTCCGCTTCATCAGTCGTCCTCCCCGAATCTGAGTAACAGAAGTCAAATCCTCCAAAGAAGGCCTACCTACCTGACCCAGAAGCATAATGCGGGGTATTAAGGATCTTACCATGCGATGACAATGTCTGGGAAGAATATTCCTTGATGTTCACCACCGTCATCAGCTCGACGGTCGATCGATGATGCTCTGGAAGAATCCTGATCTCCTCTTCTAGCTCTTGGGGAATCGCCACCTGCTTCATAGGAATAGACGGATGGAAGTTGGGCACCATCGGGAAGCCCCAAGAAATGCCACCTTTCAACGAGCCTACCCAAAAAAATTGGGTCTTTCACCCCTTGTGAGAAGAATCTTTGGTAGAAAGCATCACGCATGTTGCATCCCTTAGTTCGTGCTTGGTGCTTGGTTTTAATGATATCAAAATAATTATGCTTGTGTGTGTATATGTTTCATTAAGTAACATGTTTATACCTTGATTGATGTGTTAAAAGATGACTTCAAGGTTCTCAATTCACCCCTCCCCTCTTGATTGCCACCATCCGGGACTCAACACCTTCTACTGCCGACCAATGTCTCAAATTCCCGTTCCAGGGAAGGGTGATGAAAGTTAAAAGCTTATCCTTGGCCCAGTCAGTGAAAGCTATCTCAGAGAAGATCTTGCCCACTCTATGGCCCAGTAGTCGGCCTGTTATTTTCATACTGGATCTAGACTTCCCATGGGCTTACGCACCCCGCAAGCCCGTCACTATGCCTGTTAATGTTAAGGAGAAGCCTAAGATCCGAGATTCTAAAGACTGGTCCATTATTCTGAAGTTAGGCTATCAACCAGGGAGAGGCCTTGGAGCACAACTCCAAGGACGCACTAAGCCGGTGCCCAAAGGTAAAAAGATGAATAGACGGGGTCTCGGTTACCGAGAGTCCGCACTATCAATGATGGGTGATTCAGGCCTGCTCACATGGAATTATCGTCAGCACTTTGTTAGAGGCCCTCTCCAGCTAGGCACGTTACGGTCACAATCAGCTCAGCCAGAATAGAAAAATACGGCATATGCAGTTGCCAGTCCGCCCCAGGTGCTAAAGGGGCTAGTTGATGATATGATGAATCTCAGCCAGGTATTTTCCAGACTATTTAAAGAGCCTGTGGTTTGCCCGAAAAAGAGTCAGGAGGTTCAGCTCATGTAGTGGATGCCGAAGAAGCCGGTTTGCTGTCCTCAGGGACGGGTGAGCTCACCTAATCTTTCTATTCTGTCTCCCTCCCGTATAAGAATCCTCCTCCAACAGCTCAGCTTAATTCCCCGATCGCCACCTCTTTTGGTTAATCCTTCGATATTCCGGTCTCCCTTTCTCCATAAACAGCCAAGTGAATTCTTGATCATTGATTGTCCGTGTGGGCGTTGCCCGCCGGTTGATCTCACTTCTAGGTGGTCCCCTGATGACCCCGCCAATCTTTCGAGTATGTGGTTCCGATCCACTGACCCGTTCTTCAATGCCATCTTCTACTCTTTCTGTCCCAAAGCGCTTCCTCCTCCTCCTTCCTCTTCTTCGTCTTGCTGTATGATCTCCACCGAGCTCAAAAAAAATGTCAATTTTAAAATGGAGATCTCGGTGGAAGATTACGCTATCTTTGATCCATCAGCTTCCTAGGGGCACGAGACCCCTGCTTCTCCCCTCCCAGTAGATTTACTTTCTTCTAAGTTAGATGTAGGGTCTGTCGAGTCTAGGGAAGTAGGGTCTAGGTCTAGAGAAGTAGGTTCTTATTCCAAGTCATCCACCCTATCCAAGCTAGGGCCGCGCTTGCTTGCACGTCATTCTAGATCCATTCCTAATAGGTTCTTGCGAGACCTAGCTCAACAATGTCATGCTCTTTTGAAGTGTCTAGAATTTATCACCATGACGATCGTAATTGAGGAAGATGAAGAAGAATTAGACGGGGTGTGGAGTGATGACGGATTAGGTGTCTATGAAGTCATAGATGAAAAGGACCCGGTCGATTCTGAGGACAGCGATGTAGATGACACGCAACTTCACTAGAGTGGACTCACCCGCTAAGCACACTCTCGTGCCCGTAGGCAACCCGGTGATGGTGGTGAGGGTCCGGGGTGGGACCTCGCTGCTCCGGGGGTTGGCTAGCTCGTGGTGGATCCCCTAAGGGTCTTGGGATTCCCAACTTCGTGGGCGGCCAGCACATCGAAGGCGTGGGGTGTAATGGCTCTCTCACAACTCGCCCGCGATAGTCACTCAAATATTAGCAATTTGTGATTGGGCACTCAACTCACCATCTGATGGCACTAGAGGCGATCCTAAACCAGCAAAGAAAGAAACCAACAAGGGGGTAACCGAGGCTTACTTGATTGGTGTGAAGACACTGATCCCGACTGGAGACGAGGGCGAGCGAGGAAGCGTGGGCTTGCCCACACGCTGTGCCAATGAAGCTTTAGCAGAAGACCTACTTGTACATGCACTACTCCCTCGCAGAGGAGTTGGACTAGGGGTGGGGAAGTCCAATTACAACCAAAAGGTACATCCACGCAGGGAGGGGGTGTGAGCCGGGGAGCTAAGTTAGGAGCCGAATTGCCAAACGCTACCGGTTCTGCCAGCTTCTGGAACAGCTTGATAGGAAGTCGATGACAACACCGCCACGGGCTCTGCCGAGCTCAGATGAAGCCAAAACTAGTGCCGAAATGACCTGGGTTGGCCCAGGAAGACATCCAAATTTCCTGAGAGTCTCTAACAGGACTGGTCTATTCTGGTTCTAGTCATTTTCAGAGAGCTGCTGTAGGAAGATGAGGGTGCCACGAGCACTCCCGAGATCCGAATGATGCGGGATTAGAACCACTGCGATTATGGATGAGTCCTCTTTGATCCGGGACCAGCGGGGCCATCGCCGGGGGTCAGAGCTGACTACGAAGGTAGGAACAGTGGAATGATGTCAGACTAGACTATGGAGGAACTGACCTTGCGCACCTTGGGGAGAAAATCAGGAACTCTTGACTCCAAGCTCCAAAAAATGCTCTGCTTCTTGGAGATGATAGAGGATGTGGAGGAGAAAGCTTCAGCCAAACGTCGCCCTAAGAAACTTAGAGCTCTAGCCGTGGGAGCCTCTGCAATCCACTTCTGATAGTCTACCTGGGAGGGATTGCGTAGTCTTGTGAAGAAGACTCCTCTGAATAGCCCCGAAGTCGGATGACAGCAAGACCACCTCGCCTACGAATAAGCCTTGACGAGATTTCCAGAAATATAGGGTTTGCCACCAGGAGCTTCGTGGAGATGATAGAATAGCCTCTACAACTAGAAGCTTCTCTTCTGCCTGTGAACAGGGAACTGCAGGTTGAAGATGAGAGGTGGGAAATGGGGTAAATGGGATGGGAAATGGGGTGGATGGGTATGGAGGCAACCCCTGGATGTTAGGGGGTCTGGGAGGGGTAAAACCAAGGTGAGAGAGGGGAAGAATGACGGCTGAAAGGTGGTCTAGCAGGTGGTGAGAGAGAGAGAGAGCCGTAAATTTGGGACTAGGAGGGAGAGGGAGATGGTAAAGACCCCTTCTATCGCCTGCATTAAGACCTTTCATCTAGACTGGCACGTAAACCAATAAAAATATCCTTGTCTGGTGTCATGGCCTTTCGCTTAAGTCGGTAAACATTTTATCTTGGCATCTTGGCCTTCTGCCTAAGCCAAGCTGCACGGCATCATGACTTCATATCTAAGCCATTAAACATCGTTGTCTGGGGTCATAGCCTTCCACCTAAGCCAAGTTGTACGACGTCATGACTTTATGTCTAAGCCGTTAAATATCTTCTTTCGACATCATGACCTTCTACCTAAGCCGATAAATATTCTATCTTGACGTTATGGTCCTCCGCCTAAGCCAAGCTGTACGGCGTCATGACTTTATATCTAAGCCGTTAAACATCCTTGTTCAGCATCATGGCTCCTTCCGCCTAAGTCGGTAAATATTCTACCTTAGCGTCATGGCCTTCTGCCTAAGTCAAGTTGTACGGCGTCATGACTTTAAATTTAAGTCATTAAATATCCCTGTCCAGCGTCATAGTCTTTCGCCTAAGTCGATAAATATTTTATCTTGGTGTCATGGCCTTCTGCCTCAGTCAAGCTATACGGCGTCATGACTTTACGTTTAAGCCATTAAATATCTTCGTCTGGTATCATGGCCTTCCACCTAAGATGGTAAATATTCTATCTTGGCGTCATGGCCCTCCACCTAAGCCAAGCTATATGGCATCATGACTTTATGTCAAAGTCATTAAATATCCTTATCTGGAGTCATGAACTTTCACCTAAGGTGATAAATATTCTATCTTGACGTCATGACTTTCCACCTAAGCCAAGTTGTACGGCGTCATGACTTTATGTCTAAGTCGTTAAACATCCTTGTCTGATATCATGGCTCCTTCCGCCTAAGCCAGTAAATATTCTTTCTTGGCATCATTGCCTTCCACCTAAGCCAAGTTGTACAGCATCATGACTTTACGTCTAAGCTATTAAATATCCTTATCCGACATCATGGCTCCTTTTGCCTAAGCTGGTGAACATTCTATCATGGCGTCATGACTTTCCGCGTAAGCCAAGTTGTACTGCGTCATGACTTTACGTCTAGACCATTAAACATCCTTACCTGGTGTCATGGCCTTCCACCTAAGCCTGTAAATATTCTGCCTTGGAAACATGACATACCGTCTAGGCCAAGTTATCCAGCGTCATGGCCCTATGCCTAAGTCAATAAATATTCTACCTTGACATCATGACATTATGTCTAAGCCAAGTTATCTGGCATCATGGCTCTCCGCCTAGGCCAGTAAATATTATCCCTTAGCATCATGACCTTCTGTTTAGGCCAAGTGGTCTGGAGTCATGGCTCCTTGTTTAGCTAGTGAATGCTCTCCCTTGGCGTCATGGCTTTACGCCTAAGCCAAGTCATTTGGCGTCATGACCTTCTGTTTAAGCAGACAATGTTAGTGTTGGTGTACTACAGGCCAATTTTGGGTCGGGTAGGCCCAATAGTTGTACGATCTTGTTCTTTATTAATATTTAACCTGCATTTCCCAGTTTGCAGGCAGCAGAGTACCATCAAATTACAAAGGCTGTCACAACTTTATCCTGGAGTCCCTGGATGCACAAAAGGCACTGTCGAAAGTGTCTCCCTATTCTCTTCGTAACGGTGGTGGTCTCGTCCCATTCTGAGCTTGTGGCTGTCCGGAGATGCTGATCTCCCCGAACTGCACTTCTTCTTCCTGACAGTCAACCTAAACCTGCTTACAGAGGCTCCCACAACCAACCCTTTGAAGTTCTAGAGACGAGACTTGGCTGAGAGCTTCTATGACAAGTCTTCTTCTAGTGCCAAGAAGTGGCACCCCATTCGGCATTTGGACTATTGAGTTCTCAATTTTCTCCCCCGGGTGCGCCATCCTGTCCCCTCTGGGACTGAGAAGACCCACATTCACTGTTTGGGACCTCGCTGGCGACTCCGACCTCTGCCGACAACATCGTCACTATCCGTTCGAAGAGGACTCGGCACAAATCCATCGACACCAGCCATGCTCGAATTGGAACTCAGGATCATTCGCGGTGACCCCATCTTCCAGCTGCAGTGGTGTTGAGACAGTCGGAACCAGAGAACAGAGTCCATGTTCACAGCCCCGCCCCAACCAATGCCGGCCACCATAACTCCTACCAAAATTTAGACGTCCTCCTGGGCCAACCCAGGAGGTTTTTCCACTGGTCTTGTCAACAAAGGAGCTCATGAGCGGCCGCAGTAGTGACAACATCAACCGTCTCTCCCCTGTTCCAGAGAGCGGGCAGAACCGGCGTCTTCCACCTGTTTAGTCTCTAGTTCAGCTCTTCCCTTCCCTGCCTGGCTGGCTTACCGCCCCTCCCTGTGGGAGGTAGTGTTTGAATGTAATTTTGGCTTCCCTTCCCTAAGTTCAACCCCCTTGCATGGGACGTAGTGATGTAAAATCTTGAACAGGTCGAAGCTACACCGGCGCGGCATGTGGGGAACCCACGCTTCCCCGCTCGCCCTCGTCTCTGAACGGAACCAGTTTCTTCAAACCGGTCGAGTAAGTGCTCCACCCTTGCTCTCATTTGGATGCCATGTTCCTTTAATATTAGTTCATAATCTCTGCTGGTCCATGAGAGTGAGCGCCCGGTCCACAAGCTCCATTGCTTTGAGTGGCTGCCGTGCGAGAGAGTGTGACCCGTGCCCATTGGCACCCAGTCAGCCCCTTTAAATTGGGCCTCCATACCCTTGGGAAGTCCCTTGGCCTTTCTGGCCCTCTACCAGCAAGGGCCTAGCCCTCACGACCTCGACTCGGCATCGTCGAGTTACCCCCGGGTTTGGGTGAGTGCCGGGTGAGTTCGACTTGCGAATTGTGCTTGCTTGTTTAGGTCCAAGGGTGTATCACATCAATTGGTATCAGAGCAAGTTCTAGACTTGTCTCTACTAAGTCTTCTCCTAGGACGCATTTGATGGGGACATCATTTACCCCCTCCACATTTTTCGAAGCCCGGATGGATCGTCATCATGTACCATCGTGATCTTAAGGATCTAATTAATTGACATTGGATTAATCAAATGAGTCAATTTTCCCAGGGGAAAAAAATCATTTTCTCCTCACTTCAAAATGCTTTAGTTTAGGAAAATTTGCTGGTCAACCAAACAACAACATAATAACTTTGAATATCCTTTCAGTATGATAATCTCAAAAACTGACCTAAGAATTATGAAAACTTAAAAAATGTAAAGTTACTTTCAATTAGAAACTATGATAATCTCAAGATATAATTATTCAGAATGTTGTTGCACAATTTTTTTTTGAATTTCGTTGAAAGAACGGCACAACCACATTGTCGGCCAAATTAGATAGACTTTTCATCCTTGGTTTAATACATCAAGAAATGTTGAACTTCTTTATACTCTCCAGTCTTGTCAATCACATTACATTCAAGCTATTATGAGAAATTTTTTAAAGCCAACTTGACACCATCAAGTCAAGTTGAAGGCCAAAAGTGAGGCAGATGCAAAGAAATTTCGTCGAATCAGATTTCATACGAAGGTTCCGAGCTGGAGAGTGACCCCTCTCGTCGGCAACGTCCCCCCCGAACCCTCAACCACACAGACGCTGATTGGTCCAGCTGGCATTTTCCAACGACCAAAAAAACGTAAACAAAAAAAACTAGGAATTGGTAACCACACACGAGCCTGCTTCTTTGACTAGAGGGTCTTCCGCGGCGAGAACGTGTCACTATCACAGCCGCGTCCTTCACGGAAACAAAGATCCAACGGCAGGATCACGTCGATCGCAACGCGGAGCGGGGGTCGCTTTCGATCCCAACGGCTATCTACTCGTCGCCAACTGTCGTTTTGAAAAGGAGACCCCACGAAAATTTAAAATTACAAAACCCCCAGCTATGCATTTCCTTCTCGCAGTACCCTCGCTTACATGCGGTACCAGTTGCCTCCCCACCCCCACATACCTGTGCGCTCTGCTCTGTTCTGCTCTGCTCCCTCCTCCACTTTCCAGTAGACATCACCGATCGGATAAAGAGAGACCCTGTGCCCCTTACTGGCGTCTCCACGGGCGGTGACGGTGAGCTCTCCGGCATGGCCGGCTGCTCCGTGTTCCTCCTCCCCCGGCGGCCCTCGTCCCTCGGCTACCGTGCCCTCACCTCCGACGACCGCGACGGGGCCGGGGAAGAACCCTCCTCGGCGGCGGTGACGGTGGTGGTGGGGAAGGAGCGGCGGGAGTTCCTCGTGGACCCGGTCGTCCTCGCCTCTTAAACTCAACCAGAGTAGAACAACTCAAGTAGATTGATTCTCTATCAATCCTATGCAACCATCTAAGCGATCAAAAGAGAGTAAATCAAGCAACCATGAGATAATGGGTTTTTAGGTGGTTCGATCTCTATCCAGAGATCTACGTCCACCCCACACTTAAACCCAGTGTGGCTTCACTACTGATTCATAGCTTCAAGACCGCTGATCCACAGCTTCGGGAAAGCTTCCCTACAATAGCTGAGCCTTACAGCTTATGCTACCAGAGGAATCCTCCTTTAAGAAAAATCAAAATTTTTACAAAATCGCCGCTGCCCTCTCTCTCTCCCCTCACTCTCTCGAACACACTCTCTCTCTTCTCTCTCTCCCTCACACATTCTCTCTCTTTCTCTCCCCCTCTCACTCGGTTTTGGTCCAAACGGACTCCGATCGAAGCGTGGGAGGTACCGACGGGACGGGCTCGACGCGAGGATCACGCTAGTACCCTTCTTCCCTCGGATCGTGGAGCATGGAGGCGTGTGGGAGCGAGAGGACGGTGTGGCCTCCGTCACTCGATCTGCACTGATTCGTAGTCTTCGCCGTCCAATAGGTAGGGGAATGGATTCCTCGTCTTGCCAAGAACCTGTTGATGCCACATGCGTCGTCGTTTTCACCGATTTTCATGTAAACCCCATTTTGTGAAATTTTAGGCTAATTTCTTGAAAATCGTTCTTCTCTCTCGATTTTGGTCTAGACGGCCGTTGATCGAGGCAAGGGAGGTACCGTTGGAAAGGTCGTGTCGCGCAGGTCGTGGTGACACCCTTCTTCCCTCGATCCGCGGAACGTGGAGGCGGGTCAAGCTGAGTGAAGGTGGTGACCCTTCGTCCGTTCGTGCCTCGAATGCCATTCTCGTAGTGTAAGAGGTAGGGGGATGGAATCTTCTCCTCGCTAGGAACCCGTCGGTACCACATGCGCCGTGGTCCAATGCCAGTTTTCTCGATTTTTGTGTAATCTTTCATGCTAGTTTTAATTAGTCTTAATTTCATAAAATTGACTCCATGGCCATCGTTTTAAGTTTGAATGGCATGTTTAGTTATGGAATGTTGATATGGCAGGGTAGTTTAGCTTGAAAACTAGTTTCCCCATGATTCCCATCAATTTCGGTCAACCGGGAGGGGGTTCGATTTTGAACTCCGTAAGTTCGCAACCCAGACGGTGTAATGCACCACCCTAGGTGCGTTACAGTCCCCTGACGCACCGTCAATAGTGCATTACCTGAATTGTAATGGGCCACCCCTGGTCTGTTACTTGACCATTGACCGTTCCTTTGACCGTTGACTGATATAGGTGGTTAGTCTAACGGCCCAGCCCTGGTCCGTCGTAGTCGCGTAACGCGCCATCTTTAGTGCGCTATGTTCTGTTCAAAAACTGTGGATTTTAGGTGTTCGGGTGCCTTTAACGGACCTAACCCTGTGCGTTAGAGTCATGTAACACACCAGCCCTGGTGCGTTACATTTCTTGTTTAAAACTGTGGATTTCCTGACGTTCTGGTAAGTGTAACGGCCCCTAGGAGGCACGTTACATGAGTGTAACGCCCCATGCTTGGTGCGCTACAGTCTGTGCAACTATCTTTGTATTTTCTGAATTGTTCGGGTGAGTATAATGGACCGATGGAGGCGCGTCACAAGCAATGTAACCCCCCTACCCTGATCCGTCACACCTTGTAACGAAACAGAGTGATCTTAGTCCGTTACGTTCCCTGACATTCTAAAAGATGTAAGCTTAGTTCCTAATGCATTCCATTATGCATGTAGCTGATGAAAGTGATTATACAACCTTTACTCTGCCCCGGCTGGCATGGAGCGGCTTTGGGCCGTCTGGTCCACTTGTTGGTGAAGGGGCCAGATCTACGGAGGCCGCTGTTGGAAAATTGAGCTTAGTGTCGGTTGAGGTAGGGGATCCTCTGTCGTCTTCTCTTCACAATTCTTCTCATTATTTTTATATCAGCTGTCTGACGCATACTGTGTTCATGGTGCAGACTGAGGTGGTACTGCCAACTATAACTGTGCAGATACCTCTCCCGACTTTCGGTGTAGGTCAACCAACATTCCCGCTAGTCTTGCAGCCTATCGCTCTGTGATATCCCAAGGATTATACTGCGGCAGTAGGCATGGATGCACCTGGGGTAATCGTGGGGGCTGGTGAATCAACTGAAGTTGTAGAATCCCAGCCACCCGTTGCTGACAAAGAGCTGCTTCTGGAGGAGAGGAGTCCTCCCAAAATAGAAGCGGGAGAAATTGTTGAAGAAGAAGCTGGGACTTCCAGGGCCTTAGCCCTTGTTACAGAATCAGCCTCCGTGGAGGCTAGCCAGTCTGGGCGCAAAGAGCAAGCGTCCCTAGCCATGGAGCTTCTCGGTGTAGCTCCGCCGCAAGAGGTTGGCAGGGAGATTGCTGTCATCGAGACTTCCTCCACTGTATTAGCTGCTGGGGTCAGTTCCAGTGTGGGTGCCCTGCAAGTTATGTTGTCATCATCTTCTGAACCGATTGACGACATCTGGGCTGCTGTGGATAGCAGGGTGGATTTTCAGCTTCCCGAGACGTCACCACTTGGTCGGTAGTTATCGAGCGACCTGGTGTGGCAATTCTTGGGAACCCTTTAGCAGACCATAACAGCCAGCCGAGAGTTGACTTACGTGCAGCTGAGGGGCTTGGTGGAACACCTTTCCCGCTCGCTATTAGCTTTTGGCTGCCCCATGGATGACTGGACGCCACGGGTGATATTGTTGTTAAAATATGTGAACCGAAGGGAATTCCTCAGTCGAGTAGTGGCTGACCAGCTGACGGCCATAAAACTTGAGCGAACTAAATGCCAGACCACTCTTTCCTCTTTGAGAGGGATTGCAGAGTAAATGAGGGATGTGGCCAGTACATCTTCACAGCGTCAGACCTCTCTGACAGCTAGGATAGCTGAACTGAATGCTGAACTTTCCAGGGCCGAGGCCGAGCTACAGGAGAACGAGCGTCAGGAAGTCCAGAGTGTGGAGGAGGCTAAATTGGTCAAAGGACAAGCCGCCTCTTTTGAAGAGAAACTATCACAGCTGGAGGCCGTCGAGTCTCGATTGCAGGAGTTGACCCGTCACCCTCTCTTAGGAATTTTGGATATGGAGGTCCGACGTCTGTTGTAGTAGCCCCTTTTGTTGACTTCTCTTTCTCTTTTTTTTTCAGTGGACTTTTGTGTATCTCGGGAGTTGCCTCGAGCAATCATGTATCTTGCCACTTCATAGCAATGAAATGTCTTCATTTGTCGCTAAGTCGCGACTTCATCTGTTTATAAGAGCTACGATTTTCCATCGGAAGAGCAACCCTTGTGCTAACCTTGTTGTATCTGTACTTGCAGGGAAGAAAAAGAATGAGAGAAGAGGAGGAAAAGGAAGAATAGGAGAAGCCTTCTCGAGCTGCCAGAGCCTCAGGTCATCTGGTATGAACACCAAGGACTTCACCTCAGGAAAATCGAGAAGAATCCACAACAAACCGGTAGTGTCGATGAGCCTGTCCAATGAACTGGCATCGACTTAGTTGTGCCGCATAAACAATATCCGTTGTCTGACCAAGGACAAGGGTACACCTAGTGGCCCACCATCTGAAATAAAAGTCCTCCTGAGGTGATAGAACGTCTTTGGCTCTTCAGAATAGGGGACCAAAGACTCTGTCAGTAGAAGGCCCAAATGACCCAACGTGGGTACGACTCCTCAGCAAATTAGGTCTGTTAGTGACCAAATGGTCGCCCGGTCAAGGCCAAAGTACCTCGGGTGGTGCCTTGCTCCCCGAGAAAGTCACAAACGCAAGTCAAACTGAGCCAGCAGCACGAACCACAATGTCGAGGGCCGTGTTAGCAGAAAACCCACTTGTCTGAACTAAAGATGCACGAGGTTCTGAAAGCGATCGCCTGGCGACCTAAAAGCTTCATCAAAACTTCCCACCAAGGTTTTGCGAGATCGTGGCAAGATGAAAGATCATGGTGACTCTCGGAGCTAGGCAGGGGCCCACTGTCTAACTCAGGTCAAGTAAACACAATGAAGGGAACTAATCCAGCGCGGGGTTATCCGGCGTGCCCCTTTCTTCGACGCCCCCTTTTCTGGCGGGCCAAAAAGAAATGAGTGGTGTCTACCTGGCGCACATTCCCCACGCCAGAGGAGGCTCCATCTATATAATGCCCAAGTGGTTCGACGAACAAAGGGGCGAGGGTGAAGGCGAAGAATGGGAAAGAAAGAGAGAGAAGAGAAAGTGGATTGGGGAAGAAGAAAGGTTCCGATGAGAGTCCTTGAGCCATCGTCCTCTGCTAGTCTCCCCTGCCCGTGAGAGCCTCCGAGCCGATACCCTATTCTCCGTCGCCGATGACAGAGGTGGGTGGTAGAGTGATTATTTAGTCCTCTTCTTCTCCTCTCTTTGTAAAATCCCCCATGGATGCTGTGAATAGTTAATCTTCTTCTTCTCCTCTCTCTGTGAAATCCCCTGTGGGTGCTGTGAAGGGTTGGGTGATGATACGAGCCTAATCTTCACCACTTTGTGTGATGAATGTTTTCCCCTATTTTATGTCACCCTCTCGGCTCACTATAGCTAAAGGGATGTAATGCTCGATGACTGGTCTTCAGGCAACAACACCAGGCCATGTTCTCAGATGTACTAGATGGGCTTTCTATTCGTGATTCAATAGCATGGTGTGAATATTCTCGTTATAACTAAATACTATTCCCTTCACGTTGCAAATTCTTGTAACTTCTGTCGAGTTTGATCTTGGTCTTTACGATCTAGTGCAAAGATGCCCTGGGATATCCCCACTCTCTCCCGGAGACGCCCGACTGCAGACGGAGCGGTCCGCGGGCGAGGTGACGACGTGTGGGACTTACTGAGACGCATGGTGGAGCGAGGAACGGTGTGGATTTGGCGCGATCTCGAATAGCAGATTCAAAGTCGACGGTTCAGTTCGTGACGGTGTTTCGGCGTGGTTTAGTCACCCATGGCGCTTGATTTCGTCAGTGGAGGTAGGGAGATGGACCCTCTCCGCATTCTGCACATTTTTCCTGTCTCCGTGCGTAGTTTCGTGGCCGATCGGGGGAGATCGGGCCAGTTTAGCATAAATCGTAGTTTTTGGGGTTCGTAGGGTTGGCCGAAAAATGACAACCATCCGCAATGTAGTTAGTGTCAAACTGACCGCTGGGATGTCAGGATCCCAACCCCACCAGTTTCGTGTCCGTTGGTCGTCATTTGGGGCCGGTAGGAGTCTGGGAACCCCGGTGACTCGATTTGGGTCGATTCGTTGGAATCGCCCGGATCTTGTGATTTAAGGTGTTTCATCACGTGCATGTGGTGTTTTTGGAATCCTTGAAGGATTTTCCACTGTTTGGATATATTTCCCCTGCGCTACGGCATGCATGGGGCATGGAACGGGCCGATTCGGCCGTTTTATCATTTTCATCGTCGGATTGGCATAACGGTCCTACCAAAGGCCGTTATGTGCATAACAGTCCCCCAATAGACCATTATGCTTTGTTCATCGATTCTTGTCTTCGGAGGTCTTGGAGCATAATGGACCAAGACTAGTCCGTTATGTGGAGCATAGCGCCCCTGTCCAGGTGCGTTATGGTCGGGTGGTTTTCGAGGACTGCCATGTCAGTTCCCTCGACGATCGTGTTCACCTCAAAGACTGTGTCAGTCAGTTAGCATAACGGACTCCTCCCCATGCGTTATGGTTAATATAACGCTCAGGTGCAGATCCGTTATGGTCTGTTGACCGACGCTTTGACTGGGTATGGAGGTTGATATAGTGCGCCTCACCCTGTGCGTTTTGTGGCTATGACGGATGGGTTCTGGTCCGTTATGTGCCCTCGATCTATGGTTAATGTGTTTTTGAGTCTGTTGGGTATAACGCACCTACCCTTGTGCATTATACTTGTATAACGTGTCGATGGTGGTCCATTATACTTCGTTTTGGTCTGGCTGACATAACGCCCTATACGTGGTGCGTTATGTTGATATAACGCCCCTATGATGGCACGTTATATTGTCTGTATGTAGTTTCAGGTCTGGTCGGCATAACGCCCCTCCCGTGGTGCATTATGTGGGTATAACGCCCCTATGGCAGTGCGTTATAGTCCTGTTTGTTGTGACGACCATTGGTTGATTTTGTATTGTGTGTCCGTCTGTCTTAGGTCCTTGTTTAGGGCGGTGCCTGTCTGTCGGTGGTTGTCTGGATTGGTCGGTTTAGGTGACTGACTGTGGTCTTTTCCTAGACTACGACAGTACCCTAACGACTCAATCTAGAAGCTGCCATTGTCCTTGTCTCTGGTCGCAAAAGAGGGTCGGATTGGATAGCCCGGAAAGGCATACGATCCAAACCCCCTGGGAGACCCGAAAGATGAGTGGAGCTGACATACCAAGGGCATATGAGTCAACTCTCGAAAGGAAATGGATAGACTTGATAGACTGAAGGGGCACAAGAGTCAAATCTATCACAAATGGAGGTGTTGGTGGTCCCGGCGGGACAGAGTGTAACATCGTCGGGATTCCCCTGTGGGGCTGGGTGTTATAGAAATGACGTGGGAGGTATGGCCATGACATGAATATGGTGGGGCCACCCAGAAAGCAGACTGAGAGAGGATTTTTTTTCACATTACTAACCTCACCGCCCTTTCAGGTTTTTGCCGAGGCTGGCCCCCTTTAGTTTTTTTTGGTGCATTCTTGCGGGTTTTCACACCGAGGGGTTGCCCATTTTTGCCTGAGACGTCCTTTCGGGTTTTCACCTCAGTCGGGTCTGTGACCTTTTTGCCCTCAGCCAACCCTTGAAGGTCGACCAAGTCCGCTAGGGTATCAGTATTTTTAACCCCATTTTTTTTTTAGCTAGAACCTTCACTGGGGATAGGTAAGTCCTGTGAGGATTGCTAAGGAAACTCTTGCGGTGACGCATGATAGAGTTTCATGTGCTTGCCGTTGAGAGGAGGGAAGGGATTGTCTCCCTTGTGGTCGACGGCCGTATATGCCGCTCCTTCGTAGACCTTTTGGATGACATAAGGCCAACGCCAATTGGGTTCGAGCTTGCCGCTGGATCTTCCTGCTAGAACCTTATTTTCTTTGATCATGACGAGGTCGCCTTTCTTGAACACCCGTTGCTTGACCAGCTTGTCATAGGCACGTGTCATGCGGACTTGATACACTTGTAAGTGCTTGTAGGCTTTGAGTCTTTCACCTTCAAGGTTGGACAACTCTTCAAACCTTCTTTCTATTTCAGATTGGTCCTGGCCTGGCAGCCTGGCGTGCAGAGCAACGCGATAAGACGCCAGCTCGATCTCTACGGGGATCATTGCTTCAGCTCCGTAAACCAGGGAGAATGGGGAGCAACCTGTGGGGGTTTTGTAGATGGTCCGGTAGGCCCATAGGGCTTCGTGGACTTTTTCGCCCCAATCCCGTTTGCGGCCACCCATTATCTTGGACAGCAGCTTGCAAAGAGTCTTGTTGAAGGTCTCGGCCAACCCATTGGCTTGAGGGTTATAGACCGACGATGTCCTCCAGTCAATATGAAATTTGGACGCCAAAGCATAAACAGTTTTGTTCCTGAAAGGCGTGCCATTATCGGATATAATTCGACTGGGGGTGCCGAATCTATATATGATATAGTGCCGCACAAATCGGGCAACTATCTCCCCAGTAACTTTCCGTAACGGAATGGCTTCTGCCCATCTGGAGAAGTAGTCAGTAGCGGCCAATATGAACTTGTGGCCTTGGGATGACGGTGGGAATGGTCCCACAATATCCATGCCCCATTCCGCGAACGGCCAAGTAAGCGCAGTCGGATGGAGCGGATTAGGGCTAAATTACCTAAGACCTTCCCTCTACAAAATATGGAAGGGAAATACATCCAGGAGATATTAAAGCAATTCATTCACATGTTCATGTTAACACAATTAAGGATGGAGTTATCATGGAAACACAACAAATTCTTCATGCAAGATAGACCAGCTTATATTCTTACATATCACCTTAATGTTTGGTCATAGTGCCGTAGCTAAGCTATCCCACCTTGAATACATACTTAAAACAGCATTCAAAGCGCATACTTACCAAACGGATGAGACAATGATGACAAATTCAAGGGGGGAAATTACAAACGAGAAATTTTAGGAAGATCACCTGCTTGCGAGCCCGTGACCTAGCAGCCGATTCCCTGTTTTTGATCATCCGTCTCTGTCTTCTTTCGACAACCTTCTCCACAGCACTGCCACATTTCCGCCCTCGTATTCCATTGAACACATAAGGCACTGGTGATATAGAGGGCAAATCTCCATTGCTCTTCCTCAGCCCATCTGATGGGAGACAATCCTCTGGAGATTCCGTAGCTACTGTTACACCACCTGCCCCAAGACCGGCCATGCCCGCCATCAATCCACTGTTCATTGACGGATCTCTGATCCCTATGATGCCTCCTCCACCTCTCAGTCCCTGCTGACTTTCTGGTTCAGATGTGTCCCGTAACTGGATCGGAGACGCAAAAGGCCTCACCCCACTGGTGACATTGATCGACAAATTGTTTGGAACTGTATTTGGGGATATGGCTCCACTGCTCTGAGCTGTAGGAGGAAAGCCAAGGGCGAAGCCAGTGTTACTATTTAGGTTTGAGGTCAAAACATCCCCATAGAAAACACTGTTGTTATTGTTGTTACTAATGCTGCTGGCCCCAATGTTTGAGGAAGCGATAATGGGTCTAGATGCAGACTGGGTAAGGTCCTCCCTCACCACTCCAGCCCTCACAAGGAACTCTTCCAGGGTCATCTCACCAAGTGTCGGCTGCCTCTGCTGTGGGTGCAAACCAGACGCCGCCGGACCCTGCCCACTGCCGGATCCTTCCTTGAACAGGTCCCTCCAGACCTCATCCACCGTCTTCTGGCTGAGCGTCCGGGGCAACGTCAGCGAGCCTTGCCTGGGAAGGCCCATTGTCCCATTCCCAGCGCCAGCACCACCGTCCCCTGGCACGCCCACGGCGGCGGCCGAGGCCATAGCCTGGGTCTCCTCGGCGGTCCATATGCTCTTCAGGAACTCGTCCATGTTCATCGACACGAAATCCTTACCAAGCCCTCCCAGCGTGTTCTGAAACTCGTCGAACGTCAAAGAATAGATGGAAGTTTGCCGCACCAGCCCGGCCAATGGTGGCGTCGACGGGAAGTTTCCACCGGCAGCGGAGCCGGCGGGCGGCCGCCCCTCCTTGCCATCTGGGCCCATGCTCTTGTAGTTCATCAGGGAATTGTGAATTTTAGTCCCACAGCTCCCTTCTTCGTCCGTGCTAACGCCCTTCCTGTTGCTAGAAATTTCAACAAACCCAGCAGAAAACCCTAAATCGGAGTGTACTGTATAAAAACCTACTTAAATCGACTCAAGTCGACGGGATTCAATCCCATAATAGTACCACACTATTCTATACTGAAATCTCGGCATTTGGTCTTTAAAAATGCAATAGAACACAAAGGATTTAAGGATTAACAGCAGATTTAACAACGACCATTCTTTACAAGCGACTTCCCTACGATACTGTGAAAATAACGACATTTGGCAACACAGAACGACAGAAAATCATGCTAGTAGAAGTAGGGTGCTATCCCCCTACCTAAAATGTTGAAGCCATGCCGTTTCTTGCACAAAAACGTTTCCCACGCTCACGTACTCGTCGCCTACAGCAGCAACACCTCGCCCTCCAACCACGGTCGGCCGTCCCGGGTGAAGGAAGGAGGAGAGAGAGTGAACGGGAGAGAGAGCACAAGGGGAGGAGAAAGAGGGCGCAAGGGATGGGGGCAAAATGAGAGGGTCGCCCCCCTATTTATAGGGAATTTTTGCATTGTGTCAAACCCCTAAAAGAACCGAAATTATATATATACGAGTTCTAGCCAAATCCAATTCTAAGGTCGCCGCTGCTTGACAAGACACATCCAAATCAGTCACACGAGTGGCGATTAGGGGTTGCCTTAACTCAGGCCGCAATCCACGAAGGAACTGTTGAGTCTTCAACCCTTCGTCAGCCATAATGTGTGGTGCGTATCATCCCAACTCCACAAACTTGGAGCGATATTGCATGATTGTCATATCCCCCTGAGCCAACTCCATAAACTGATACATCCTTTCCATTCTAATATACGTGGGGCTGAAAGTGCGCTCAAAAGAGGTGACAAACTCATGCCAGGATATTTGCCGTAGCGGACGAGATTGGAATGTTACTTCCCACTCTGTGGTCCACCAAGTCAGGGCTGCTCCTTGCAATTGATAACTAGCCAGTAATACTTTCTCCTCTTCGGTGCATTCCGTAGAATGGAAAACACATTCTAATGCATCAAGCCAGGCCCTTGCTGCATCGGGATCGGGCTGTCCTTCAAATTATGGTGGATGGAATTGGAGAAATTCCTTAAGAGCTCGGCCTCGATCACCTTGAGACGACGATCCACCTCCTACATTCTCATCGTGGCCTAGTACTCTAGCAGCTGCCGGGGGAGGTGATGTCCCACTCTCCCCAGGCATTCTTGCCTGGAAGCGGGTTCTCTGTCTTGGTGGCATGGCGTAAGGGAGAGGACAAGGGAACACAGACGAAGAGTATGAGTACGCAGATACAAAAACCTAAGCCACTTGTCAGATGTACTATGTGGACTTCTTCTGGACTAGAGTAATTCTAGCTTCATATGCATTCCCACATCCAATGCTCTGATACCAACTGTAACGGCCCAGAGTCTGGAGACCGGGTAAACCCGATACCGCTTAGATCCTGAGGTGCCACCCAGGAGCGGGAAAGCTCCGAAGGGTTAATGGATTAGAGTGGTTGTGCATACAAATCCAGAATTACAACACCATTTCGTCCATAAAGGAGGACCTTTGTTGGGAGTTGGCGTTGCTGGGCAGTAGGGGAAAAGACCCCGTGATAGAGCTGAGAGGCTTGGGGCCCGATGCGGAGAGCCCACACCGGTGACCAACCTTAGGAAGCCCCGGGGTTGTGTGCCCGGGTTGGTTGCTAAGGAGCCTAGAACTCGTGGTTGAGAACCCACACTGAGTGACGACTCTGTCTGAGTTCAGGTTAGGAGACCCGAGCAAGGTGTTGAGGAGCCTTGACCCCAGGGTAAAAAACCCGCACAGAGAGCCAGCTCGACTGGGATTCGAAGCTAAAAGCTCGAGTGAGATGCTGGCGTGATTGGGGCTCGGGACTGAGGACCCGAGTGACATGCTAGGAAGCCAGGCGCCCAAGGGTGAAAGCCCGTGTCAGGTGTTGGCATGGCTAGAGCTCGGGGTTGGAGGCTTGAGGAAAGTGCTGAGGTGGTCGTCGAGACTTGGGCCGTGACGCCCGCATTGAGGGTCGACCAACGCTGGGCCCGGGGTTGACGCTTACCCGGGCGAGAGTTGATCTGGGACCCCCATGGGGGCCGGCAGTGGAAGGCTCGAGCCTGATGCTCAAATGGGCTACTGATGTCGGAGGCAGGCATGGTGTGTCTACCGCTCCAATAGGCGTAGGTGCTGAGAGCAGTTCCGAAGCAGCCACGGGGATCACACCCAAGAAGTAGGGTGATCCAACGACTGGGGCGAAGCTGTCGAAAGTGATCAGCGTCGCCAAGTAGCCCACCCGCGTGTGAGTGGCGATGACGATGGAACCATAAGTGATGGCTGCCATGGTTGCTAGAGTGCTGGATGCTGAGGAGGCAACGATCACTGATGGCCGCCAGGTGCGGTCTGGCGGTCGGAATGCAAACTAGGAACTGCCAAGAGGTGCGCGTGAGTACCCCCCTCTACCTCTCCTGCAAGGATAGGAAAAGGGCACCACGGCTTCAGGGCTGGCACAGACTTCTCTTCAGCAAAAATAAGGAAGGCGGGAGATGTCCTACTGGGCGTGCCATCCTTTTTGTTTGTAGGGTTTTTTTCGCGGATCTGGTGACCAGGATGAGGGAAGGAATGAAGCTAGGAAGGGAAATACGAGAAGTTGATACATCTCAGGTATCCCCCTCTGTAGCCGTGTTCCTCTCAAGGTAGTACCAGGCACTCGCCTTTTATGGGGAGTCAAGAGAGAATCGAATGGCACGATAAATTTTTGAGATTAGGGTAACTAAGCTGGGGTGCGGGCGTGCCAGTCGATTTCTCGACAACCACCCATGGAATCTAAGGTTGACTGGGAAGCATTGCCAAGACGCGACACGTGGGCTCAGGAGATCAGGCGACACGTGGAGAGAAGGGAGGTTCCATAGGTGTGAGTGTGTAGGTGATTGTGGAGAATCATGTACTGAATGTCTTTTCCCACTGACCACAAGCAGTCGATGTTTATTTACATCGGGTTAAATCTGAACACCTTCGTTCCATGCCGAAGAGAAACCTGTGTATGTCTAAAGAATAAGATATTACAAGAAATGATGCCATCACATCTCATGTTATTGGCTTGCAGGGCATACATTTCTATCAAGGGCAACTCTGCCACTACTTCCTTCTTGGAATTCCTGAAAATGTCAAAAGGCAAGTAGCTATGCCAAGATGCCAACCCTGCAGCCGAGGGTACTCACCTGCAGCCTCAACAACCTTCTGGTGCCCTAGATAAAGATGAAGCCCACCCGACGACGAGCAATGAGGGACAGCAAGAGGATGACACCAAGTAGAAAGGTGCAGACTTGGAGTTCGAGGAAGTGGGCTTGTCAGAGGCCGCAGTTCAAGGATTTTCTAAGCCCAGGTGGGCAGAAGAAATGAAGCTATCTAATGTCCAAGCCGGGAGTAGGATAATGAAGCTACTCAAAAAGCTCTCGGTGAGGTTCACCATCTGGGAGATCCTTTCTTTGAGTGAAGAGACCCGACAGGCGATCATCACTGCTTTGCAGACGCCTGCTCAATATGAGACATGTTTGACTGAAGCACTGCCAGAGGCCAATGTGACCTTCACTCGGGAGGATATGTTACTCCCCACTATCAGTCACAACAGACCGCTGTACATGAAGGGGCAGCTGAATGGTCGGGAGTTGAACAAAATTCTGGTGGATCCCAGAGCAGCAGTCAATATCTTGCAATACAGAATATATCAGAGGTATTACTTTAATGCACGCCTCAACAAAGTCAGAGATATGCATATCACCGGCTTCAATCAGAAATTTGAAGTGCCGCTGGGAGTGGCAGAATTCACCCTCACTATGGTAGATTTCACTACCAGGGTGTAGTTTCATGTAATCAACTCCAGTACCTCCTACAAGGCACTGCTTGGCCATCCCTGGCTGCATGAAAATATGGTGGTACCGTCCACACTACATCAATGCATCAAATACAATCAAGAGGGGAAGGAAGAAAGGATATTTGCTGATCTCCACCCCTTCGAAGTGTTCGAGTGTCATCTGCTAGACACTTCTCTATATGTGGAGCCATCACCGAAGACCTCCAAAGCCAAAGGCCCTGCTAGGGCATCAAAGAGCACCTTCGGCGATGATTGGTTCCCACCATCACCGTTGGGATATGTCAACCCCAAGACAGTCTCACATATTACGAGCACAGGAGACGTGGGCAGAGCAGTGCCTCCCCCCACCTATCCTGAAGCTAATGAAGCCAAGGTCGATTAGCCCCACGGCCTTATTGAAATCCCAGATGGTCTCACTAAGCCTATACTCAACCTCGATGCTGCCACTGTTGAGCCTTTCAAAGCATGGGAGGTGATACAGTCTGAAGGCCCCAGCAGCATGTTCTATACTGCTGAGGAGCACCCCACCTAGGAAGACGTCGACTGTCATCTCCCTGAAGATATTGAGAACCCGCCAGTCCCCGTTCAAGGGTTGGCCTTCATTACAAGCCAAATGGCGAAGATGTTTCGGAAGTAGAAGCCAGCAGTAGCGAAGCCAAAGACATCGAGGAAGCAGGGCTATCCTCCTCCTAAAATAGAAAGATAAGACTAGTAGACGCTTGGATAGACGGGGTAGCTCTAATCTCTTCACTCTTGACCTTCCCCATCTGATTGAGTCTCGTGATCGGACTTACCTGAAAAATAAGGAAAAACACTGGATGAGTGAATGCTCAATAGGAAGTATATCTCAGGTGCTAGCTTGCTTTAAGTAAATTACATGTTGCATGAATGTAATTCAGCTATGCATGCTCGCATGAAAATGACAGAAGAGAGTGTATGTCAAGAGATAGTTGAGTGAACTAGCATGCCTTTTGAGAACTCATGTCAATAAATATCAAGATAATCAAGCACGTATATTTATCATGTCATGTCGAGAATTGGCTATCATGTTTCAAGCAAGTAAATAAAATATCCTTTTTGGGTCACGTTAGTCATGTCATGTCAAGTCAAGTACTGGATTGTGGAATGTCATAGAACGACAAGCACTTCGGTGCAATGTCACACCGCGATCATTACAACTCCCATGAGCACAAGTACTTTCGGGTGCTCCTCCCAGCATCAGATCGGGCCCTTATACGCGTAGGCATTGATCATGTATTTTTTGACATCCACTATAGTTATAGCCAATATGGAATTCCAAAGGAATAATCTTGTAGGAACTTTAAGGTAGACCTTGAGGAATAGAATCGCAAGGATTGAACATGATGTGTAAGGACGTACTGCGATAGTATCGGTATAATCATGATTAACGTTAAAAACTAGGTGGAATCGGCTCCTTAATAGGTGCCATGACATTAAGAATGAGCGCACATATACATATGGTCGCTCGTTCTTGTACATGATAAGGTAGATAGAATTAGTGTCCACAAGTACGGCACATAATTCTCACGGAATATAAATGGTATGGTTTCCCCATTCCATTATTTCAAGAATATTCTCATGACATCTAAACAGCATATCACGAGGGCCGGTATACCATGTTTCTTTAGAGTGATATTACAATTGAATAGTGTCACTAGTTTTTATGGTACAACTAGCTCAATCGGCCTTGAGGGAATCCAAGGCATCGAGGAGACTTATAGAGGTCTCTATGACTAACTCACCAGTTCGAAGGAATGGAATGTCCAACGAACGGTTTGTATGTCATCGAGAAAAATGTGGGGTAATTGATAAATCACCGAGAAACGTAGGACTATACTCACAGTCTGGAATATAGTGCCGTATATGCAACCCGTTGGAAGGGTGTACATGAAACGGCGGAAAAATCTAAAGAACAAAAAATAGCGCCTAGGTCATGGTCACTATTTCTTAAATAGTGCCTGTGGTACGGCCACTATTTCTTAAATCGCGCCTGTGACCCAGCCATCAATTTTAAATTCCATTTTCAGTTTCAGTGTAAATAAATCTTGAAATTTTATAGCCTTTTAACATAACGTTTGATTATATTTTAATTCGCGCCCATGGCATAGCCATGTTTCAACAATACGCGTCCAGTATTTGGGCGCTGGTTTCAATATAGCGATAGGATGGGGGTCGCTGTTCTGTTCCTTGTGCAGGTCTAAAATAGCAATCTGGGAGAAATTCACAAACAAATAACCAAAAGTCAACTTCTGGAACCGCCACTTCAGGGAGTCATTCAGAGATGTCCTTCCATTGTCCCAGCCAAGCGATGCCTTCATAAGACCCAAGGAGGGCGATGTTCCTTTGGAAGCCACGACCTATTGTCCAGCGAGTTAGAGCCAAGTCGGTGCAGCACCGAGTCGATGCAGTATCGAGTTGGACCAGCTGGCCAAGTTTGCCCTGAGAGCCCTTCCGGCTTGCTACCCGTCAACCCAGGGTCGGTCCTCCCGGGCCCCACTTGTATCTCTTTACCTCCCTGCGTGGAGTGGGCAAGAAATCACTGCTGTAACTATTGTTAATTGTTTTAACCGGGAGTTACCGTAACAGGCCGAGGTCGTCTTCCCCATGTCCAGAGCGTGGAGGTAAACTTGCCACCCTCCTTGTAGGCTACTTGCTTATCTCGTATATCTTTGTATGCTGCTGCTAGAGAGCAGCATAGGGTAATTAGCTAACCAAATATTATTATTCACCGCTGCGAGCAAGAGAGCAAGACCCGTCCCGTGACCCAATCCGGGCACTATAGTGAGTGACCATCCTAGCTCTTACCGATTTCTCAACCGCGCACGTCCGACACTTCCCTCGCTTAGGGACGATCGCGAGCTCGTCTAGAGTCTGAGGTTGCATCCAACTTGGAGTCGAGTCCCCCGTGATCCATCCCGCATCAAATTGGTATCAAAGCTAGTTGAGTCTAGGGTTGTCATTACATAAAAAGGGGAGACAAAAAAGTGTCTTAAGTCTAGGGTCTTGAGTCTAGGGTGTCGAGGTGTTTGCATTAGTTTTTCATAAAAGAAATGGATAAAAAAATGCCATTGCATGCCCATTCCTAGGGGATCCAACTCCATCTTTGCAACCATGACCGAACCCCGAGTCCATTGTCCCGATGAAGTGGCCGAAATGTTCCAAAACATTATGTGAGAAGTGAAGGGGTTGAGTACACGCATGGATGTGTTGACTACAGGGGTAGATCGGATGGAAAGGTTAAGTACGCGAGTGGATGGCCTAGACACACACCTAGAAGAGAGGAAGAAGGCCTTAGAGGATAGGATGTGTACTCAAATTGACGGATGCCTGCCTGAGCCTCACATCTGGGTGCCACCCCAAGGACCCCTTCTCCTCTAGGAGGACAGTCCTTCCCCACCCATGAGGGCTCCATTGCCATCACCCTCACCTTTTGATCTTTATTTGGAGCCATCTCATTTGGAGCCACCTCAATCTGAGCCACCCGTGTTTCTAACGGGAATGCTTTTCATCGCCAAGCCACTACTTAGTTGGCTCAAGATAGGCTTGGTCCCACCTTCCTATCCACCCATAGACCCTACACTACCATTAGTGCATGTCAACTCCTTCCATACCACATTCCGATCTTCCCACCATGTTGATATTTTCGAAGACCTTATCAGGGGATTAGACTAGCAATTGATGTTGACGTGTATGTCGTGGAGATAGCATTAATGCAACTCCCGCTATCTATAATCACCTTGCAGGCCTTCCCACCCAGCCTACAAAATGTGTGGAAGATGGTGGTACGACGCTAGTCGTCACTCACCTGGGGCTGGGTTAGGATGCACCTGACTACACCTAACTACACATCATCTTGGTACTGAGTACCCGGGACGTCAGCGTGCTCTCCCTCTAATAACTCATCAAAGAACTCCTCTGCAAGATCTTGATCTGGCTCATAGTTGACTGGTACTAACTTTGGTGTAGGGTCATAGGCAAGAGTGTCTGTAATAACAAGCAATTCCCAAGTGGGACACTTCCTCGCATAATGGCCAAATCCACTACCCCTATAGCACTGGTCACGCATCTTTGTGCTTGAGGATGCTCCACCGGTCATCGGCCCCTTTCCCTTGTCCTCTCAATGGGCTAGGGGTGGTGGGAGCTGGGGTCGGGCAGGCAACGGGGGCTGCTGAAGGCACGGGGCATGGAATGGTGCCTGCTGGCAAGGGGGAGGATCCCTTGAAGGGAGGGTACGATGCCTAGGAGTAGTGGGGTCCTGGCAAGGAGGTTCCGGGGGACTAGCCACAGGCCACCGACTATAAGAATTGGGCGTGGTATGAGAGTCAGACCCACGCTGATAGGTGGTCCCCAGATGCTGGATGGGAGTGAACTCTAACTCAAACTACTCCAACTCAAGAGTGACCTAATATGCAGCCTCTAGGGTGGTCATATTGCAGCAAAATAGCTCATACTAAAAGTGGGGCCGCAGACCATGATGGAAGCAGGAAATAGACATGGTGCTCTCCTATGAGACGTCACATCGTAAAAAATACTCATCAAACTCCATGATATACTCGGATACGGACTGATCGCCTTGGCTGAGACTCTTCCACCTATCAATGAGCCTCTGACGGTACGTCGTAGGAAGGTACTTATGCCTAAGTTTGACCTTCATCTCATCCAAAGACTCAACTTGGGGCTCCTAATACTGAAATAGCAAGTTCACCACATTCCTCCAGTAAGTTTGTGCTTGCCCTAACAGCTTCATCTTAGCGAACTTGACTCTCTAGTGGTCTGTCATCTCAAACCACTCGAAGTACCAGTCCATGCCGGCCTCGCAATCAAGATAGACCTTCGGGTCTAAGGACCCATCAAAAGTGAGAGGGTCTGCTCGCATTGTTCTAAGGACTCTATCACCCCCTCCTCTCTCTATTGAGGAAAGCCATGATGACGCCGACCATACCCCTCAAGAGCATTATTGGACCCGTAGTCCTGAAGACCAAGGTCACGAAGCTGTGGTTCATTGGCCTAGTGAGGGGCGGACTAAGGAGCACATGCCGGTTGGCCCTAAGCCATGGGAGTGGGCTGGCCCTAGGCCATTGGAGCGAATTGGTTTTGGGCCGCCACAGGAGCAGGTGCGGGTGGGCCTTGGGCCACCCCAAGCAGATCCCCGTGTGGCATTCTATCCAACTGTCTGACCAGACCATGGATAGATCTGTCAGATGACTCCATGCATTCCTCCATGGCCCTAAGGTGACTATCCATACAGTCAGAGAAGCTCCTAAAGTTCACCTCGGGCTGGTCTAATCGGGCCATGAGGGCCATCATCATCTCATGCAAGGTGCGTAGGTCTCCAGGGGTGGCATCTAGTGGGTCTGCCATAGACGCGGGGCAATGGTACTGGGTACCTCCCCGGGTGGGCATGCAGAGACAGAGAGGGTGGAATGCACTGACTAATACGAAATGAAGAACCTAGACTCAACCAATATCCAGTACGTGGCGGAGATATTAATCCAAAGATCCAACTCACACAAGGTTGCTACCTTCCCAATAGGCGTAACTTATCATTCTGGTAACATCTTTTGATATACCAGATAAAGGAATGGAATGTAATACCTTAGACAAGACTACCCTAGACTCAACTTCACTCTGATGACAACCCTAGACTCAACCTCGATCTGATACCAATTTGATGCGGGATAAAATGAGACTCGAGACCAATTTGATGCAAACTTAAGACTCTAGCAATGATGCATCTAAATTGACGACGTGACCAACGATGACGCGAATAACTCGACACCAAAGAGCTCCAAAAGATGAGTATGTGTCCTCAACAAGAAATGCAAGCTCACAATTTGTCCCAACCTAGGGAAACATGTGGATCTGCGCAGTTGAGAAATCAACAGTGAGTCAAGGGTGGTCAGCTCACACTCGTGCTCAGAACGAGCCACGGGACGGTCACGCTCTCTCTCTTACAGGGATGATTGAATTTAAACGAGCTAAGATCCCATGATTCTCACATGCAGTGACTTCAAGAACGCATACGGAATCAACAAATGCAACAAAGGAGGGTGGTATGCATTCCTCCACACTCGGGGCGTAGGGAAGACTTCTCGGCCAAGACGCATAACTCCCAGTACAGTAAATAACAAATAATTACTGATCCACCTTTACTGCCCACTCCATGCAAGGAGGTAATAGGCTACATAATGAATTCGGGAGCACCGAGCATGGGTTGATGGGCAGCACGTCAGAGGGGCTCTTGGGGTGGAGGCGAGCTGCTAGTCCAGATCGGCACTATTCAGGTATGCAGAATAGCAAGCAAGTGTTGCCAGTGGAACAGTGGCCTCCGGGCGTCTTCTGATTGCGGCGACTGACTGGGATGATGGCGGGGTGTCCCTTGTCGATCTTTGGGATCGGCAATGGCTGGATCACAGCCGAAGTGTTGACGGGAGATCAGGATTAGAAACCTATCCCATAGCTCTGTAATTGGACAGATCTATGTGACCCATTTAGAATGATCGTTGTGCTCAGATCTGGAGCCAGATCACAATGAAATTAGTGCCGTTGTGAAGGGAACTCGACTGCCTTCCACATATCAAGATTGGAGAATCATCCACCATGCCAATTTTGCAGGAAAAACTCTGCAACATAGATCTCGTGCTGGCATGGTGTGCAGGCAAGACTATAACCTACCTGAAGATGGAGGCTAACCAAAGGGGAAACGATGGATCTGGTTCAAGGGGTTAACATGGATGAAAGAGGGGAAAGTGGGTGTCGTGATCACCAAGTTTGGTGGCAATAAAAGAAGGTTTAGGGGGTGGGAAAAATGGGTTTGCTGGGTTCTATCTCACTGGCCTACAAACAGACAAACTACGAGGGGTAGTGAAACACTGGTATGAAGGGGTCCAAATGGTGGTGGATCGAAGTTACAATTGAACTAGGAAGAGGAGAGGACATGGGGAAGAGGTTGTCAAAGTTTGAAGTTGATTAGATGGCGGGATTTGGAGAATCAACCTTTCCTTCCAGGTTTTATCCTACTTCACGGAGCTCTAGAAAGTAGGCCAAAGGTTGGCTTGTGGCGGCTTGATGGCGGCTACGATGGCAGCGACACTGGCTGAGCGTCGTACCTAGTGGAGGTGATAAACCTTGGAATTGCTCCAAGGAAGAGGGTGTCTCACCCTGAAATTGGCAGCCTTCACAGCTGCTAGGGGGAAGAAGGAAGAAGAAGATAGAGAGGGAGAGGGGGTGCGCCCCTTGCAATGGCTCAAGCTTCACATAAAATTTCTTATTAATTCCTCCATAAAATTGTTACGAAGATATTTTATATCAAACCCTAGACCTAGGACAAAAGACTTAAACTAACCTTGGTCAATAGGAGAAAGGAGGGGTAGTATGGGGAGAGGACAAAATATGGTCAAGCCCACATGGGGCAAAAGGGAGGGTGCACCCCTCTCCCTTGTCTTGGTCAAGGATGGCAGCCCCCCATGGACAATTGGCCCATATATACAATTGCCCACATATTATGTGTGGGGGTAGCCATGGTGATGTGGCAATTGGACCAAGTTTGGTCAACAAAATGAGGCTTGAAGGAGGCGCCCTTGGGCTGGCCCTTAATTTCATCCTCGAAATTTAAGGACAAGCAAGGTAAGGCAGGGAAGAACAACCCAACAACTACCAATACAAAATACGAGGGGCAGAGCTCAGAAGAACAATATCAGATCACCATCACGTGGACACGCTCAGGAGTGAGCACGACACAAGTGAACACGAATCCGACACCTCCGAAACATGGCAACGTCTCTTACGTCTCACAGGAAAAGAGACACGACTGCCAGAACAACAGACATCAAAGAAATGGAATGACAAAGGCGACAGGCACACAAAGCATCAGCTCATGCAAGGAAACATAGTCCTCTCAGCTGACAGCCTGACAATATCATTGGTTCTGGTGCCAAAGGTGATAGGGAACACCTGACACACAGGACACCAATGACAGATACACGAAAAGAACGACAGTAAAACAACAGCACTGGACCATGAGCAGAATCGTGTCAATTCTCAGCCAGATAACATGTCTGACCGAGCTGCAAGCTAATCTCACCAGAAATGGAGAATACAGCAACGCTAACTGACAAGACAATGGTCCATGACAGAGACATAAAACCATACAGAAACAGCACGATAGCACCTGTAGGATCCCGGCTCTAAACAGCACACAGAATCGCAGAACACATCTGCAAGTTGGGTCACGACAAGGTATAACAGCAGCTAATCACCCGACTACAAGGAACGAGTCATGCGTCAGACTACTCACCAAGGAAGACCCACGACATGAAAACGTGACACCAATGACAATCTCAAGGGAATGCTTCTCAAGGACCATAGCAATACCTAGAGAGCACAACACCCACGAGAAAAGATGCAGAGTAGAGGGTACTCAATCAGCAGACAAGCCGACAAATTCCTCAACACTCACAAATGCCAACGCCAACACTAGAGAATTACCAGCAATAGCACGACAACAGACGACATCAAGGCACTGGAAGCCAAGACGAAGTCACATCGAGGAGGAGCAAAACCTCTCGACCAGTGAGAATCTCACCATAACGATCCTCGACTAGTGGGTAGCCAACCCACACACTTCTGCTGCGCACTCTTAACAATGCACATAGGCATCAAGAAGGACTTCGGCAATCGCATGTCAGCACACGTACGGCGACACTGCAACTCATCAGAATTATAATTAACATGCAACGAATACTGGTCCAGCGAACAACCGATCACAAGGAACCTAAGTGCAATGGAAGAGGAGGACCAGCTTCAGCACAAAGCACAAAGAAAATGCTAATCTCAACTTACCTTCACGTCCTGAAATGATAAATGAGCCTTCTCAACACATCGGCCGTTGGACACGGCACGACGAACATGGTACGCTACAACTCTCAACACCATAATAGAGTCCAAAGCTAAGCAACCAATAAGCAGACACAGGATAAAAGCATCACTAAGATAGCAATTCCAAGGCAAATCTCGAGAAAGATTCCACTAGAAGGGACGAGAAGCAATAAGCTCAGCAACAAAAGCTCACCAGGAAGGGAAAATCCTAGCTCGCTCGAGCAACTTCCCAGAGCTCTGGGTCGTTAAAGATGGTATCAGGGCGGTGTTGAGGAATCGCGTAAGGAATCAAAATTACACAGTTATTGTCCAAAACTAGAGCATCTACGCTGTCTATTGCTGGCTTAGGATGTTTTTCGTATGATTAATGGATTTTCTTGATTATTGTCTGTGTTTTCTAGTCGTTTCACAATGCCACCTCGGCGTCGGAGAGTTTCGGTTCCCCAGGAAGCGAGTAGTGTTCCCCAAGATGTTCCTACTATGGCTGCTGTTATTCCGGCTCAAGAGGATGTGCCTAGCTGTCGAGGACATGCTTTGAAAGAATTTTTGTTGTTTCATCTGCTGACTTTTGAAGGCCAGACTGATCATGATGCCGCCAGGGTTTGGCTGGATGCGACCAAGTGCGTGTTTCACTCTATGGAATGTGCGGAAGACGAGAAAGTGATGCTTGACACCTTTCAGCTCCAGGGCGCGATACTAACATGGTGGAACACAGAATGGGAGATTGCTTTTCAGTCTCGTCCGCTCCGACAGATTTTGTGGGCTGAGTTTGTCGCCACATTTGAACTTACTTTCAGTCCGGCTTACCTCAGGATGGATAAAATGCACCAATTCTTACAGCTCCTCCAAGGAGGAATGTCGGTGCTCGAATATCGAAATAGGTTCATAGAATTGGGCCGTTATACACCCCATGTGCTGGCGAACGAAGCTTTAAAGATGGAACAGTCTCTTCATCGTCTCCGTACTGAATTAAGGCAACAGTTGATCGTTGCTCGAGTAACTAATATGAATGAGGTGTATCAGGCTGTGACAGCATTGGAGTTGGACTTGGCGCTCAAGCAGTGTCAGTTCAGCCGATGGTTTAGCTTCCATCTGGTTATCTGCCTCCTATTCCAGGTTTTCCTTCAGCCACTCCAGCTGCTAGTGGTGTTGCTTCTTCGGGCAAGTCCCAGTTCAGGAAATTTAAGATTAAGAAGAGGTTCAAGAAGCAATTTGACCAGCAGGCATCGTCCGGTGCAGTGCAGCAGCCAGCTCCTTCTTTCCAACAGCGCCAGGGTTCTGCTAATAGCCAATTTAAGGGTTGTGCATGGTGTGGTGGCAGCCACCCAGGCAAACTGTGCTCTCTGCCGATGGTATGTTTTCGATGTGACCCGTCGGGTCACATGGTGAGAGACTGTCCTTTGCGAGCGATCCTAGTGTAATTTGCTCCGGCAGCTCAAGCTCAACCGTCTCAATGGCAGCTCAGGCCTCCACTTCCACCACCGCCACCATCTCAGTAGTTCCAGCAGATTCATCCTCAGGCTTCAGCAGCATCTTCCTTTCAGTCCTCTACAGCTGCTAGTAGAAAGTAGAAGGGCAAGGTGACTCATATCTCGTGGGTTGAGGTTGTGGCTTCAAATCTCGTTGAAGGTACTATTACTCTTTTTGGTTGTGTGGCCCGTGTTTTATTTGATTCAGGTGCTTCTCACTCCTTCATTTTTGAGGATTTTACTGCATGTATCGAGGAGCCCATGGTCGAGATGACTTACTAAAGGGAAAGAAACCCTTGATGTAATGTTGGGCACGAAGGTGAATTTTAATAAAGAAGGTATAGGATTTAATCCTGTAAACAAGAAAGAATTTGGTCTGAAAATCATGTCATTTGATTTTGAAAGACCTAAAGGAAAACTGGTCACACCTCAATATTCTAGGATGGGATCAACTTCGCAGAGTAATAACAAGGCTGCAATCGGTCGACAGATGCCGACCATCTAGAAACCAGCCACTACCGTGAGGCCCTGAAGAAGAGCGCCTTCACCTATTATGAGCCAGGCTATCGACTGGGGCTGTGGAAGGGTTTTGCCGAAGGCATCAAGCGGGCGATCGTTGAGGCCTAGAAACAAGTCCTTGACGAGCTTGTCTTCAACCCTAGGCAACGCTATGACTCAGATGAGGAAGGTTCACATTCTCCTTCCTCAACGTCGAGTGGTGGAGGGGGGAAGCGAGGATGTCTTTGCTTCCGTGGAGGAGAGATCACCAACTTTGGCTGCCTTAGGAGAGCATGCGGTCGAGGCAGTTCCCACACGAGTGGGGTCAGTGCCTGGGGCGGTCGTCGCTGAGGGAACTAGGGGCGAATCACCGAGCAACGAGGGTCCTCTGCTTGCCGAGCTTCAAGAGGGATCATGGACTCCCAAAAGTTCCCCTATTTCCATAGACTAGGCTCGGCTGGCACTTGTTTCGCTGGCCTTCCCCCCTTTTTCCACTTTTTTTTTTTTACGATCTCCACCTGGAACTTGGCTATGCAATGATTTTCTTTCTATATAATGGTAATGGTGTTGAAAGCGCAATTGATTGCTGCTTATCGCCTTTGACTGAGTATGATTTACCGTATCCACAAACATTAGAAAATCAGAGATCTTGTATGATTTCCTATCGAAAAATCAAGTTGCGTGTCAATTGACCAAGTCACTGGCACTGAACTGGCACCTTTTTGTCTTTCCACGCTTTGGATGACTTGCCATGTCGCGTATTTCTGCGGGAGGGTTCCGTGAGGGAGGTGGCATAACTGCTCCTAGGGAAAGATGTCTGACTCTTGCGTCTTTTCGAGGGGAGGGTCAATTAAGGCAGAAATCTCCCCCTTTGGCCTATAAAAGGTCTCGAAGGGCGCCTCTTCCTCTCTATGCCGCTTAAGGCCTTCATTGCAATCTCCACTTCTTCCTCCCTTTCTTGCGAAGTGACCGTCTCCTTCTTTGTGATCGTCCTCTGGAGAGGCATGGAGGGTGACTCGGAAGATGAAGGCTTTAGCGGTTGTTGGGGCGTCTAGGTTGTTTTGGCGTAGAAGAATGGGGGAAGACCGGGCAGATGATGTGGAAGAATGGGGGACGCATGGCGACGTGCTCCCTCCTGACTTCTGGACTACCGCCCACACCTGGAGGAGGGGATGGTTGAGATAGAAAGGCATTCCACACCATGGCCTCACCTCTCTTCCTCCGTTCTTCTCTTTTTTCTTTTTCCTATTTCTTCTTGCCCTCACTCTTTGGAGGGTGCTTGCTTGTTGAATTTTATGTGCTGGACATCGACCCTATGTTCAAGACTATCTTGGGTCGTCCATGGATTGATACTCTTAGCGCCGTGCCATCCACTACCCATCAGTGTCTCAAATTCCCTTTTCAAGGGAGGGTGGTTAAGGTGAAAAGCTTGTCCACAATCAAATCAGTTAAGGCTATTTCGGAGAAGATTCTGCCAACTCTGTGGCACAACAGTCAGCCTGTTATTTCTGTATTGGATCTCTACTTTCCTTGGGCTTATACGCCACGCAAGCCCATCACTACACCTATTAACATCAAGGAGAAGCCAAAGAATCGGGACTCCAAAGGCTGGCCCATTATTTTGAAGCTAGGCTATCAACTGGGGAGAGGCCTCGGGGCACAACTACAAGGGCGAACCAAACCGGTCCCCAAAGGAAGAAAGATGAGTAGATGGGGTCTCAGCTATCGAGAGTCCACATTATCAATTTTGGGTGACTCAGGACCACTTACCTGTGATTACCGCTAGCATTTTATTAAAAGCCCTCTCCAGCTGGGATCTTTACAGTCACAGCCAGCATAGTTAGAGAAGAAAAGCACAGCTTACATAGTTGCCAGTCCGCCTCTGCTGTCGAAGGGGCCGGTTGATGACATGCTCGACTATAGCCGAGCGTTTGCCAGATTCTTCCATGAAGTGGACTGTTGCCAGAAAAACCAAGGGGTTCAGCTTGTATAGTGGAAGCCAAAAAAGCTAGCTGACCGTCCACGGGAAAGGGCGGGCTCACCTATTCTTTTTGCTTGGTCTACTTCCCATATAAAATCTCTCATTCAACAGCTAAGCTTTGTTCCCTGTTCGCGGCCTCTTCTTATTGATCCAACCATGTTCTAGTCTCCCTTTCGGCCTGAGAGGCCGATCGAATTCCTGATTGTTGATTGTCCATGTGGGCGCTGCCCGCCGATTGATTTAACATCCAAGTGGTTGCCCGATTCACCTGCTGATCTATCCAAAATGTGGTTTCGATCCTCTGATCCCTTCTTCGATGTAATCTTTCCATCTCTCTGCCCACGAGCACTTCCACCTCCTCCTCCCTCTTCTGCATCTTGCTGCATGATCTCCACTAATCTCTAAAAAATGCCAAATTTGAAACAGAGATTTCTATGGAAGATTATGCTATCTTCAAATCCTCCTCCCAGGGGCATGAGGTCCTTGTTGCCTCTCTCCCAATAGGTTTGCTTTCTCCTAGGTTAGATGTAGGGTCTGCCGAGTCTAGGGAAGTAGGGTCTAGGTCTAGAGAAGTAGGGTCTTGTTCTAGGTCATCTAGCCCATCCTCGCCTGAGCCGCACCCACTCACGCGTCATTCCAAATCTGTTCCTGATCGATTCTTGCAGGATCTAGCTCAACGATGTCATGCTTGTTGTGTCTCTGTGGTTTTGATGATGTCAATATTCATAAGTCATTCTTTATTTATGCCAATATTCATAAACCATTCTTGTATAATCTTGATGCTAAATTTCCTCATATGTATTGAATTGTGGCTGACAGAAGATGTAATGCATGTGCACAGTAGTACGTACCATGGGGGCCGGTATAAAGTCGAAGCGTGATTGGCCAGTAGCTGGGCGCCTGGTCCTGACGGGCCACCTCCCGGACTAGCCAACACACGTCCCCGATCGTCTGGCAGCGGTTGGCAAGGTTGGCCAGGTCGGCATGCTTCTTGGCCGACAGGTGACAGTATAGATTGAAGTGATCCATTCCCCATCCTTCAGGGTAATGATAGGCCACATGTAGTTGCTGCCCCAGGATGGCCACCGACCGAGCTTCGATCGTTAGCCCATGCACCCGCAGGAGGACATAGAGCCAGGTGGTATCTGCGTAATTCTGTGGCTTCCGTACGTCCCTCCTCACGAAGGTGTGGTAAGGGCAAATCAAGTCCTTCTCGGCCCGCCAGCTGGTCACGGGGGTGCCCTCCTCTTCCGCCAGCAGTGGATAATTGATCACCTCCAGGCGGTCTGAGCCGATGCGACAAAGGTCCCGTAGAGTCTTTTTGAAGTCATCCTTCACCACCGAAGGTAACTTAGCCTGTGGCGCCGGTCTGCTCTCTCGGGCCGCCTTGCGAGCGATCATATAGTCTGCCACGTCCCTGCTTTTACCACGCCACAGGCGCAGGAGGTGCTCTGGGTCGACATCAAGGACGGGCGTGGGCTGCCAGCTTAAGAATTTTCTCTCCGCCCCGTCCCAGCAATCGGTCCTGCATGATCGATAGAAGGCCGTCCGGGCGTTCCACCACTTCACATATTCGGGCGTCACCCATGGAATGCGATCGGGAGCCAGTACTCTGAAGCTAGCAGCATCGCCATGGTGAAAGAAATCCCACCAGACTCTGGCGATCTCCGCAACCAGGTTCCCTCGAAGAGCCCGTGTCGCCAGGTCGAATTGGGCGCTGTATACTGGGATGTGCTGGTCATAGCCAAAGTTGCGGCCAAAACAGAAGGGGTAGTACTATTCCAGCAATAGCGTCTCCCCCTTTCTGAACGCCAACACGCTGGGACAGATGAACAGCACCCAGTCTCTTAACTCGGGTTCCAGCAGCGGATGAACCACATTGGCCTGGCTTATCGGGTGGACATACTTCTCCACCTGGTCGTCTCTGCATTCCCTTCTACTATTCACCAGGGGACTGGAGTGCGCCGCCAGTGCCCAGAAATGAATGGTCCCGACGGTGTCTTGGGGGACTGTGGTCAGTCGGCCCCGGATGAAGTACAGCCACAGAGAAGTAGGCCCGACCTCAGCACTAGTAAACTCAAGCATACGCAGCACGAGCCCCCAATCTTGGATGGCACGTTGGGCGAACTCTGGGAATAGAGAACAAACCCACGCGTTGAAGAAATGCAGCGGGCACACATACCGCGCCTACCGTGGGAACTGATGGGTGCTGACATCCCCCAAAGCCTTGTATATCAAACAGAGGGTAGCTAGACAGAGAGACAGCTTAATCCCCCATGCCATCTGGCACGCTGGATAAATGGCATCTGGCCGGATCACCGTCTCGTCCGTTGTTGTTATTATTGTTATTTGTTGCATTTAGAGCGTATCGGGCTGGGGGCTAGTGTGCCGGCGAAGGATGAGCTGAGGGGGGCGCTAAAGGTGCACCGGGCGAGAGAGAGACGGAGGAAGAGACGGTGGGGGCGAGGAAGAGACGGTGGGAGAGACGATGAGGGGAAAAAGAGAGAGACGGTGAGAGAGGCGGAGGGGAGAGAGACGATGGGGCGAGAGACGGTGAGGGGAAAAAAGAGACGGTGGGAAAGACGGAGGGGAGAGAGAGACGCTGAGAGAGAGAGACGGTGAGGGAGAGAGAGAGACAGAGGGAGTGTGCCGGGCTGGGATGGCCAAGGGCACGTCAGGGAGGGGAGCTGGCAGGGTGTGCAGGCGGAGGGGCATATCGTTGAAGGCGCCAAGCGAAGTGTACCAGCGAAGGGAGGTGCTGGGTTGTGCCGGTGAAGGGTTGAGGAGCGTACCGGCGAAAGGAGGTGTGCCAACCAAGTCATAGCCAGAAGAGTGCCGAGGAAGGGACTCAGCTAGAGAGTGTGCTAGGCAAGGGCTATGCGGGGCCCACTCCTCTTCTATTTTCTTAAGGCCTTTCTTTTCTTCTTTTCTTAATTTTGGTACAACTTTGTACAAATTGTTCCTTCCCCCCGCAGTTGTAATCATTCAAGGTGCTCAGTCGTTACCCAGTCCAAATCTCTTTGTGATGCCCATGGTTCACTCACCTTAGTCACAGTGTTCTATTAATTATTATTCTATTTGTTCGTTGCTCCCTTCGTCCTTGTCGTATTATTATCTTTGACAAAAATTCGGCAGCATCTCTCCTTGACCCGGGCGTAAGGGAGATACGGGGAATGCACCCACGTGGAGTGGCAGAACCTGACAATTGGAGGTGGGCATCCGGGGATGGCAACATCTTTAACGAAACATCGAAAAACCCAAAGAAACTGATGGAGGGAATGTTGGGAGAGAGAGGACTCTCGGGCTGGCCAAAGGGGTGCACTGGGGAAGGCCTACGGACTGCGCCGCGGAGGAGCCTGAGGGCATGCCATGAAAGGGGGGTTATGTGTGCCACTAAGGGCTAGGGAGGCTGCACCGGGGAAGGCCTTGAAGGGCTGAGGGTGCACCGGGCAAGGGGTCGTGCCAGTGAAGGGGCTGAGGGGCATAGGGTGTACCGGGCAAGGAAGCAAGGAGGCTGTACCGGTGAGCGGGTGAGCCAAAGGCATGCCATTGCAGGCACATGGAGGGTGCACCGGCGAGGTCGGGCTGGGATTGAGGGTGTACCAGCCAAGGGGCGTCTGGGTGATGGGCTGGCCAGAACGTGCCCCATTGCAGGCGTGTGCAGTATGCGCCGATGGAGGGTTGCTCAGAGGTTTGCCACTGGGGGCTGGAGAAGCTGGACTGAGGGCCAGAATGTGGTGGAGTGCTTTGGATGGCCGGAGAAGGCTTGGGCTATAGAAGAAGAGAAATCACCGAGGAAAGAGTGAAGGAAGCCATCGAACACTCCGGAGAACCCAAACAGAGGGTGATAAATGCCTTTCTAAGGTTGACAAATAGCTCATCAGTACAGAAAAAGAGGTAAATCTAGGAAATTCATTTAAGTTGACTTCGTGCATTTGAAGTCATGATTGGCACGTGTTCCTAGGTCACATAGCACCTTTCCAGAAGAACTTCTATGGAAAATATTTCTTGACTTCAATCAGACAAATCTAAGAACTCCTGGAAAGGTTTTTGCATCCGAACATGCACATCGTGTTTGGGAAAAAGCTTCAAGCCATCGTGTACTATACGAAGAGGACTTGCAGGCCAATGAGATGGTGAAGTACCTTATCTCCTTCGAGCCAATCAATGGCCACTCTCCATACAATCTGAAAGTTCCTATGGATCTTGACGGTCCAGATATCTAGCTGCCATATCAAGGGCTACATGCTTTGTACCCTGCTTGTAGCAGAGGATGTTTTCGGGGATGTAGAAGTTGACATACAAGAGAGCACGAGCTGAAGAAGATGAGACAGTGAGGGAGCTGAAAAAGAAAAAGTGAAGGGAGAATGGTCGAAGATAGTTGGTTCGGATACTAACCCAGTTCGTTAGAGAGAAGACAAGCCCTTCCTCCCAGTCAAGCAAGCTCAATGAAGTAGAAGCTCTCCATCCATTCCTTTGGCTCATTTTGTGAGCAAAGGAAGACCCATTTTCCAGCCTTCAGTCAAGAAGAAGCACTTCGTTCATTTGGAGGGAACGTCATCTGGAGAGGAGGTCGCCAATCTGGAAGCTTCAAAGAAGCCTTCCAGTCTGCAGACAAGAACTTTTAGTCTTGTGTCCCTTTGATGTACTCTTGTCTGTTCTTAAAGATTTTTATTTTTCTTCTTTTCATCTTGTAACTCAGACACAGTGGTATTATCCCTACCTTGTGCGTAGGAAGACAGGCTGTGTATGCATCAGTCTGTAGTGTTTGGGCCCGGTGTGCCCTTCAGCAAGCTATGACGCTCAGCTGTAAGAGGATCAGTTCCTCTGTGAAGCAAGCTGTGAAGCTCAACCGTTGTTTGAGGAATTGTTCCTCGTCGTTCAAGCTGTGTGGCAGCAGGAAGCCTCACTGATTCAGTGAGGGGTGGACGTAGGTCTCAATGTTGAGACTAAACCACCTTAAAAATTGTGTGTCTCCCTGTGTGGTTTGCTCTCTCTGTTTGTGTGTGATTGTTTTCATTAGATAGAAGCATAGGGCCGTTAGCTTTGCATCGCTAACTTGACTTCAGTCCGATGTTTACATCCAGTCTTGCTTACTCTTTTGATAGCTTTCACGAGAAGTGGGTGATAACCTATTCACCCCTCTCTAGATTATCTATTCCACTACACAACAACTTCTTGCTCTTCCTCTTCTTTTTCCGATGTCAAAGCGGCCAACCGAAGCTTTCTATTGCATCCACACAAAAAAAGGGTGTCAACAAATGCCCCCCACCCGCTGGTGGCGCGAAGGAGGGACGAGTAAGCGGGGTCTACGGGTGTATCCCATTTGAAAGTGTCTTATTATTATTATTTAAAGAGTGCAATAACACAACCCTACCTAAACAGGAGTACGACAGAACCAGCAAGCTGAAATAAATAAATAGAAAAGCCATCTATTCTAACTGTACCGTACTACTGAACCTCGGTCCGTCAAAACTCGGGTCTGAACCTACTACTAGACAGGAGCACCACCTACTAGAAGAACGACCGGATGCGTCCTCTGACGTCTTACACTACGTCACAAGTGTCTAGCTATAACGCCCCAGGCGGAGATAAAGACGCACTTAGTAACCAGAAGTACCACGAACAAGGACTAGCTGAGGTCACACTCGTCAGCACGGGTCCGACCCCTCAGCCCCGTGTGCACACTCAGATCATACGCCCTAAGCCTATCCTCTAGCTGGTATTTCCCCCTAAGCCCGGACTAGGTTGTACGTGGGGGCCCTGCGGTAACCAGCCTACTCACCGCCCCTCTCGGGTCAGCCGCTCCACCACTCCTAGGTGGGTCAGCATGCGCGTGCCGTAAGAAGGCTATGACTAGTGGACGTGTCACCGGAAGGAAGAACTGACTCACGAGAACCACTGTCGAAGGATTGGGATGCAACACACTCGACGCAGTACAGAGTCTGATGGTCTGACATTGGGCCATCACAGACTCTGACGCACCCATCTTGGGACGTCATAAGGCTCTGACGCACCCACCCTGGGGCGTCACATGCCAACGGTGAAATAAGCTCTGATGCACTAACCTTAGCGTGTCACAGAGCCTAACGGACCAATCTTGGTGGGTTTGGTGACGGGCTATGGCAACTCTGACGCACCCTTAAGGGGCGTCACACTGCTCTAACACACCACCCTTGGCGTGTCAGAAAGCACGTGACCCCAACGGTCAAAACCAACGGTCGGATTCAACGGTCAAATCACCCTCTGGCGGTCTAGCCCTGGCGCGTCACATGCTCTGGCAGTTTATCGCGGGGCCGTCAGGCCCACGGACGCCCAGTCGACAGAACAAGCCCGATGTGACGCACCCCTTTTGGCGCGTCACGGCCTGTAACGCACCAAGACTGGCACGTCACAGCCTGTGACGGTTCCTGGAAGGACCGTCACACCCGTCCGAACACGGTCCGGTGGGAAAACCCCAAAAATTTCATCCACGCCCCCATACCTCCATAGGAGAGGGGAAAAACAAAGGGGAAGCCCCCAAATGACCCCTAGTATGCATCTACGACCTCGGATCGGCCAAAAACGTGATGAATTGGCGGATCGGCTCCCAACCCCAAAAATATGACTTTTGCCCTAACCCGCTTAAAAATGCCCCTCTCGGTTCTCTCTCGGCCTACGAACCCAAGGGAATGATGGGATGAGCATAGGGATTCATCCTCCTACCTTAATGGAGCGAATGCTCCGCAGAATCACCGCCGAAATCAAGGAAGAAGCTTTTAGAATGTGATCTCCCTGCCTCTCGTCACAAGAAGAGCACAGCCGTGCTCGCCTCATCACTGTCGCCACCGCCACGCCGTCACTGGAGGGAGTGGGGCCGCACCTCTCTCTCTCGGGTGCGCCACACCAGTGCTCCCAGTGGGCCGACACATGCGTGCCGTGGAAGCTACGACTAGTGGATGGATCACCGGAAGTACAGACTCTCAAGTCACAAAAAATGACTCCGGAGGTAGATAAGTACAAGGATTGCTCCTCGTACAACACTGACTCATGGTGACGTAAGCCGAAGATGCCATATCCTGGGACCCCCACGGCGCCCCACACCTGGTCCCCACATGATGCCTAGCATCAGTCAGACCGCGGGTCGGCACGTGGATCGAGGTCCATTCACCCAGGACTCAAATCGGCACGGAAGAAACTATCGGCTAGGCCTCAGACGATGAACGGTCCATCATTGGCCACTCAAGGATGCATGGCTAAGTCTCAGCCACGCGTGGGAGAAAGATGGTCCAACCAAGTCGTCCATCGACCCCAACGGTAAGAAACATGAACGGTCTAACACTAGCCACTCGGGGAAGGGCGGCTAGGATCCCGCCGTTCCAAGGCATGGGCGGTCCCACCTGGGCCGCTCATACACCAATGGTACAAGAACATGAACAGCCAGCCCATGGCCGCTCATGGGGACATGCGGCTAGACCCTAGCCGCTCACCCCAAACACTACGTAACAGTAACAAACAGCGGTCGAAAACTCACAGGATGCCAGATTGGCGTTGGACCGCTCAAGGGATGTGCGGTCATAGGCCGTACATGCCCCACTATGCGCCGAGCCAATGGTGCCAGGTGACGCGCGGCCAGCCCTTTGCCGCACGAAGGGTTATGCGGCCAGGCCCTGGCCACACACCCCAGTGCATTGTGCAACGGTCACAAGCAACGGTCAAAAACTCGGGGATGGGCGGTTGACACAGGGCCGCACATGGGGGGCGTGCGGTCCCACGATAGGCCGCACAAGCCCACAACGCTCTGAGCCGTAGTGCGGTCCCCACAGGGCCGCACATGGGGATGTGCGGGCCCTTGTTAGACCGCACAACCCTCACCGGCCCGAAAATGGCGAACCCATCAGATTTCGCCCATTCCGGCCCCATACAAGCCCCACAGAGGAGGAAAAGAAGGGAAAATAACCCCCAAGCCCCCTAGCATGTTTCTACGCCCCTGAAATGCGGATTCGCAACGTAAAACGGTGGATCGGGTGAACTCTCCCCGCGACATGGTTTCCCGTTCCTGACCCAAAATCACCCACGCTCGACCTCACCTCGACCTACAAATCGCGGGAATGGAAGGCAATGGGCTAGGGAACGTCACCCTACCTTCATTCCGCATCGAGGCGCGCCGATCCGAGCTTAATCCATGAAGAACGCTGTTAAGAACCTCGAGCCTTCACGCTTCCCACACCCGCTGCACGCCCACGCGATCAGCTCGCCTTCACCCACGTCGTCGCGTCGTCTCCCCGCCACCGTCTGCAGCCGGGAGGGAGCTTGTCGCAGTCGAATGGGAGAGAGAGAGGGAGAGGGGCGCGGTCACGGGAGGAAGAAGAAGAAGAAGGAAGAAGAAGAAGGAAAATAACAATTAAAACGCCTCTCTTGAAGACGTGTCTTACTAGTAACGACCTTTGACAAGGCGTGAATTCCCATTCTTATGGGGGTTGGGATGGAGGTAGGGGTGGTGGGCCATTCTAGGAATGGTGGTCCCCTTTTGGGAAGGGAACGGGGAGGTGAAGGGTTGAGTTGGATTCTCTTCCCTTCATGGGAGAAGATGCAAGTGTTTGTCCTCCCAAGGAAGGTGGCATCTACATCATATATCTAGGGCCATCCTAGAAGTATGCTCCCTACTTCCATGGGTAGAATGTCACACCAAATTTTGCCATGGTAGGATTAGAATTGAATGGGAACAAGGCAACAAGTGCTAACGGGTATGGAGGTGGCATCAATCCAAGCTACCCGGTATGGATGAGGGTGTGGGGAGAAGGTTAGGCCTAGAAGCTTGACGGTGCCGGGTGATACCACATTCACACTACTCCCATTGTCTAAGATGACCTTCCGGGCATGATCTCCTAGCCGGATGAAGGTATGGAAGATAGTGGTTCTTCGCTAATGTTGTTCTTGGGCTTGGGTGAGGGTGCACCTAACCACACCGAGGCGGGTGTCAGAAGGTGGGAGGGGTTGCTCTTGATTGTACTGAAGGTATTGGGCTTCATACTCCTCCTCCCAATCGGGGGAGGCCTTATGCACCTCAACCTCTTCCTCAATCTCAACTTGGGGTGAAGGGTTGGTCTCCTCTATGAGCAAGCTAGGCACTCCCTTAGTAGGACATTGGTTGGCGAAGTGCCAATAGCTGAGGCATCTAAAGCATTATTGTCCACTATTGTGGTTAGGGGTAACAAGAGAGGGAAGGTGAGTCGCTCCCGGGTTGGCTCAGGTGGGGGTGATGTTGGGCGGGCCACTCGGAGGTCGGGTTGGAGGGATCCCACTAGGAGGGGCTGTTTGGATGGGAGGAGGCCCATTGGGATTGGGAAGGAGGCCCCGTTGAGGGGGCAGTGTTGTGATTCAGGGATCCATGGGCTTGGGGTCCGTCACCCGAGGGGGAGCAAGTTGGGAGTAACGAGAGAATTTCTCGGCGTCCCAGGCTATTTGGTAGGCATGCTCTAAGGTGGGCACATCATGCATGAAGAGCTCCTTTTTTATGTGGAATTGGAGTCCATTCCTAAACCGGGATAGTGCGATGACATGGTCCTCTTGAACTCCACATTTGAGAAGATAATAATCAAACTTCTCGATGTACTCCGTCATGGTTTCCCCCTCTTGGGTTAGGCTTTGCCATTCATTCAGAAGGGTTTGGTGTTAGAAAGGGGTAACATATTTGATCTTAAGTTACCCTTTCATTTCATCCCATGTAGCGATAGGAGCTTGTCTTCTAACCACCCTCAATCCCTCAACATTCAACCAATGGGTCTTGGCTAACTTAGTGAGTTGCATTTTGGCCAACTGGATTCTCCTCTCATCGGACATGGGGTACCAATCAAAATATTGGTCGATGGAAGCCTCCCAGTGTAGATATACACTAGGATTGTGGGATAAGTGTCTTGGATTGCATATCATCCCAACATACAGTATATCAAAAGACGTTATCGGAAAGATAGGTTACGCCTATTCAGAAGGTAACCCCTTGCGTGAGGTTCACCTCTTCCATGTACCGTATATGGGTTGAGTTTAGGTTTGTAGTCGAGTCTGCATTCCAACTTTGTATTGTTGTTCCAGGGTCGTGTTTAGCCCATTGTCTAGTCCATTAGAGAGTCAGTTTGGCGTGTCACCAAGTGTCCGCATGGCCATCCTATAGCTCCCCGAGTCCCATGGATTCCATGGGTTCCCAATCACCCAGGCGATATCATTGGTTGTATAACACCAATGGGCTCGGAAACCATCCCATCCACTTCCGTAGGCCTGAAGCCTCGAACTTTTATGGCTCCAACGACCCGGGAGACTACCTAAAGTGGGAGGCTGTCATGGACAAATATTTTGAATGTTACACCATGTCTGATGCCATACAAGTCAGTTTTGCCCAAAAGAGGCTTGTCCATAAAGTCGCTTGGAAATGGGAGAGCATTGAGCACATGGGAGAGGTTAGGAGGCAATGGCCCATCGAGTCATGGTGCCAAATGAAAGGCGAGCTTAGAAAGGTCTACGTGCCCCACCCAGTCACCGTTGGGTCTCCTCTGGAGCTGTTCTACAGTGTGTAGACTGCTATGAATTGACTATGTTCTGAATGATTGGCAACAGTAAAGTTGACCCAGTTGACTGTAGATTTAACTTTGGTGACTTTATGTTGACCATGGTTATATTGTGCATTTTGATGAATTTTTATACGTCAGATCTTTACATAAAACATGTTTGCACCATTCATACTGTAGCGAGTCATTCCATCAAACAGTTTGTATACATGGGATTTCATGTTCAGATTAGTCATAAGGTCGATGCAAGTTTAGGCCTCATGCTAATAAGGTCGGTACAATCTTCACTGCTCTGCTTACATAGTCAATGCACATCCTGCATACCAGGTCAGTGCATGCTCTGATGTGTGTACATAAGGTCGGTGCAGTTTTTGCCTCGAGCATGCTTGTAGTCAGTGCATACTCTGCACTGGGTAGAACACGCCGGTGCATACTCTGCCTTATGTAATATAGGCCCGTGCATGTCACTACCAGTCGCATACAAGGTCAGTGCATTGCTGCATTCGTTGCATGATAAGGTCGGTGCATGTCACTATTCATATGCATACTAGGGTCGGTGCATGTCACTGTTCATATGCATACTAGGGTCGGTGCATCTTTTGATTCATGCCATATAGAGTCGGTGCACATTACTATTCATGCATATAGAAGGTCAGTGCACATCACTGTTCACAAGCATGACTGAGGTCGGTGCATGTTTTCGTTTGTCTATATGAGGTCAGTGCATGTTTTCATTTGTCTATATCCAAGGTCGGTGCATGTCCTGCTTTCGACGCATGCAAGGTCGGTGCAACCTATTTGCTAGCAGCGTGCAGGTCTAAGCATATAGCAACAAGGTCTGTGCATGTTTCCATGTTACTATTCAAGTCGGTGCTATTCACTGTAGCTAAGTTTTCAGAGGTCGATGCTAGTCTAATTGTATGTATGAAGGTCGATACATGTTACTATTTGAGGTCGATGCTACTTTGTCCATTGCACACACAGGTCGGTACCTGTTACTATTTGAGGTCAATGCTACTTCGTCCATTGCACACACAAGTCGGTCCATGTTACTGTTAAGGTCGATGCTACTTCATCCATTACACACACAGGTCTGTACACGTTCTGTTCAAGGTTAATGTTAATTTTGGTCTTCATGTACAATAAGGTCAGTGCATCTTTCTAGACTCAGTATATGAATACTAACTCAAGTCGATGCTATTTCTCGTTGACCAAACTAAAGTCAATACATTCTGTTTGCTTTGACTACACTTTGACCATGACTTGTGATCATAGGGTGTTTGATAAAATTCTCTCTACTTTGCTAACAGGGACTAAAGCACATTATGACTCCAGCTCGTGAAAGAAAAGTGAGGCACGTGATCCAAGACTCTTCTGATGGGCTCGAGATCCAAGAACCTTAAGTTGGGCACATGATCCAAGATATCTCTCAAGTGGAGAATCAAACACGTGGACAACACACTTTTAACCTCCTGACACGTGGACCTCAAAGGAGCACCTCTTCAAAATTTATTTGGGCAGGAACGTGGTTTCCATGTGCCCATCTTCTGTAAGCCTATAAATAGAGGCTATTCATTTAGAAGAAAAATATAGAAGATAGTAGATCAAATTGAGAAGTCTCACATAGTAAGAGAAGAGAGCGATGCTGAGAGTAGAAGAAGAAAAGATCTGAGAGAGCAGATAGAGCAAAAAGAGATGGAGAGCCATCATGAAGCTGAGAGAAGTCTGTGAGAGCCTGTTGCTGTGAGTCTGAAGGAAAGCAGAGCATCGGATTTGGAGTCTCTGAGAGGTTTTGTCTTCGACTGCTGGATCAAATCCAGAGTCGAATTGCTCACTGTGAGCTACAATTTTTTGTTTCTATTTTTCACATCATTGTTCTTATCTTTACTTTTCTTAATACTTCTATAAGCTGTGTATCAGTGGCAGAGGAGGATTCCTCTAGGAAGCTTAAGCTGTAAGGCTCAGCGATTGTTGGGATGTTTTCCCCTAAGTTGTGGATCAGCGGGTTGGAAGCTGTGAATCAGCAATGAAGCCACACTTGGATTAAGCGTGGGGTGGATGTAGATCTCTACAGGAGATCGAACCACCTAAAAATTGATTGTCTCGTGTGCAATCGTGTCTTGACTGTGTGCATTTGTTATTTCATTTTACTTCACGCTAGATGAATGTCTAGGACAGATTGAGATCTGATTCAATTCAATTGTCCTATTCTGTTATTGTTCAGTCTTTCATCCACTAGGTATATCAAAAGGCGTGGTTGGAAGGATAGGTCACGCCTATCTAGAATTTCACCCCTTGCGTGAGGCTAGCCTCCACCATTGTACCGCACCTGGATTAGTGACTGACTGTCTGTTAGAATTAGTTGCTGAGAATTTCTATTTTCCTGATTGTCATACAGCAGTTTATTTTAATTCTGCATTGTTTTAGCTGTTGTAGATTTTTATTTGGGGATTGATCTATTCATCCCCCCTCTAGATCTATATCAACATGATCCAAGAAAAAGTGGCACATTTTTCAGAGGTTTTCAAAGGAAGAATATTCATTATGCCAGGTGGACCAATGAGATTTCACTAAGTTTTCTACCTCATCCAATCCCCATGGAGACCCTGTCCTATTTAAAGGCTACCTCCTCCTTCGAAGAAAGGGCTAAAGCTACTGCCAGCGTTCCCATTGCATATTCAGAGAGAGAGCCACTCCAGACGAAGAAGAAGGAGAGTTTCATCAAAAGAGGAAGAAAGATTTGAGTGCAGCCAACCCAACTCCTTGGGAGAACACTTCAATTTGAAGCTACAATGTCTTTGTTCCTTTCCGTTCGAACTATTCTATTTCTGTTGTTCTTCTTTGTTGTTTCTTGTTTCGATCTTGTTCTTAGTTCCCTCTGACTTCTTTCAGAAGAAGGGAGAGTATTCTCCATGTTTTCTCTCTGTGTGTGGAGGAAGAGAGGATATTATCCTCTGGTCGTGCGAGCTGCTGGGGGTAGTCGCAAGGTTCCCTTTACATCTCGCAAAGGAACAGAGTTTGTATCTCTAGGGTTCTTCTGGAAATCCAGAAGTTGCGAGGAGTGTGTGAATCGTGGGTTAAGTTGTGTATCAGCCTTTTGTTGTAGACTATGTCTACAGTGACTATTGCTTGGTTGAGCAACAAACTTCACTCTGTTTGATTGGAGGAGTGGACATAGGCAGATGCTGCATCTGGCCGAACCACTATAAAAATTGCTTGTCTATTTTGTTGGTTTGCTCTTTTACATTGGCACTATATTCCATTTCGTGAATATAGTCCCACGTATCACGATGTCTTATCAATTACCTCTCAATTCTCGGTGACATACGAGCCCTCCGTTAGACATTCCGTTCCTCCGAACTAGTAAGTTAGTCATAGAGACCTCCATAAGTCTATGCTAGTCTTGGATTCTCTCAAGGCAGCCGAGCTGGTTGTACCATTAAAATCCGTGACACTATTCAATTACCATGTCACCCTAAAGAAACATGGTATACCGACACTCATGATATGCTGTTTGGATGTCATGAGAATATTCTTGAAATAATGGAATGGAAAATCATACCATTAATATTCCTTAAAGAATTATGTGCCATATTCATGGACCCTAATTCTATCTACCTTATCATGTACAAGAATAAGAGACCATGTGTATAAATACGCTTATTCTTAATGTCATGGCACCCAATTAGGGAGCCGATTTCACCTAATTTTCAACGTTGATCGTGATTATACCATTATTATTGTCCTTACATATCATGTTCAATCCTTGTGATTCTATTCCTCAAGATCTACCTTAAAATTCCTACAAGCTTATCCCTTTGAAATTCTATATTGGCTATAACTATAGTGGATGTCAAAAAAATACATGATTAAAGCCTACGCATATAGGGCCCGATCTGGTCCTAGGAGGAGCACCCGAAAGTACTAGTGCCCATGGGAGTTGTAATGATCGCAGTGTGGCATTACACCGAAGTGCTTGACGTTCTAGTTGACATTCCACAATTCTCATACTTGACTCGACTTGACATGACATGACTTATGTGACCCGAAAAGGGTATTTTATTTACTTGCTTGAAATATGATAGCCAATTCTCAACATGGCATGATGAATATACTTGCTTGAATATCTTGATAATGATTAACATGAGTTCTTGAAAGACATGCTAGATCACTCAACTATCTTTTGGATATACACTCTTTATCTTGATATACACTCTGTATTGTCATTTTATGCAAGCATGCATAGCTTATTGCATTCCATGTAACTTGTAATCTACTTAAAGCAAGCTAGCTCTTGAGATATAATTCCTACTGAGCGTTCGCTCATCTAGTATTTTTCCCTATTTTTCAGGTAATTCCGATGACGAGACTCAATCGGATGGGGATGGACATGAGTGAAGGGTTAGAGCCATTCCAACTGCCAAAATGCTATCTAGTCGTGTCTTTTCTATTTCTTGAGTCAGTCAGTTGTACTTTGAGTCCAAGTTCTCTATTTAAAGAGATTGTAATAGAAGTTTCAAAGTTATGATGAATAAAGGATTGGGTTATCGTTACTTTTACGCACTCTGTCTACGTGTGTCAAATACACTTATGCTCTGATTGACATGATCGAATATAACTCGTCACACACTCCAGGTTCCTTCCGCGCTCAGGGCGTGACAGTTTTTGTGGTATCAGAGCCTAGGATATTCAATTCCTAGGGAACCCAAGTACATGGATAGGTTTAAAAAAAAACTTTTACTCGGTGAGATTGGGTAGAGATATGGTTGGACGCCACCGAGCGCATGTTTCGTTCTATGGAATGAGCGGAAGATGAAAAGGTGATGCTCGGTACTTTTCAGCTCCAGGGCGCGGCGCTGACATGGTTGAATATCGAGTGGGAGGTTTCTTTTCAATATCGCCCACTCCGCCAGATTTCGTGGACTGAGTTCGTCGCCACCTTTGAACTCACATTCAGCCCAGCTTATCTCCGCATGGATAAAATGCACCAATTTTTACGGCTTGTCCAGGGAGGGATGTCGGTGCTTGAATATCGGAACAGATTTATGAATTTGGGCCGTTATGCGCCCACATTCTTGCAATCGAGGCATTGAAGACAGAGCAATTTCTGCGTGGCCTCCATGCTGAATTGAGGCAGCCGCTAATCGTTGCCCATGTGACCAGCATGACTGAAGTTTATGAGGCTGCAACAACGTTGGAATTGGATTTGGCGAGATCCCAAGTTCCTTCTTAGGCAAATGCCGGTTCAGCCGATAGCTCAACTTTCTTTGGGTTATCCGCCTCTGGTTCCAAGATTTCCTTCTACCACTCCAGCAGCTAGTGGTGTCGTTTCTTCTGGCAAGTCCCAGTTTGGAAGATTCAAGAATAAGAAGAGATCCAAGAAGCGATTTGACCAGCAGGTTTTGTCTGGTGCTATCCAGCAGTCAGCTCCTTCCTTCCAGCAGCGTCAGACATCTACAAAATGCCAATTTAAGGGTTGTGCGCGGTGTGGTGGCAGCCACCCAGGCAAACCATGCTCATTGCCGGTGGTTTGTTTTCAATGTGACCAGCCAGGTCATGTGGTGAGAGACTATCCGATGCGAGCAATTTCGGTGTAGTTTGCTCCAGTAGCTCCATCCCAGTCATCTCAATCACAATTCAGGCCTCCACTTCCACCGCCGCCGCCATCTCAGCAATTTCAGCAGATTCTCCCTCAGGCTTCAGCAGCATCTTATTTCCAGTCTTCTGCAGCTGCTAGTAGAAAGTTAAAAGGCAAAGTGACTCATATTTCTCGGGCCGAAGCTGTAGCTTCCAATCTTATCAAAGGTACGATTACTATTTTTGATTGTGCAGCTCATGCTTTATTTGATTCAGGTGCTTCCCACTCCTTCATTTCTGAGGATTTCATTGCATGTATCGAGGAGCCCACGATTGAGGTAGCATGTGATTTAATTGTTAAATTACCATCTGGGGATTTCATGGCGACCCCGTTGTGTCTTGAAGACTCACCCGTTGTGGTTAGTGATCGACAATTACCGGCGAGACTTTATGTGTTGCAGTTGGTAGACTATGATGTTATTCTGGGTATGGATTGGCTAGAGCAGTACGGCGCTTTGGTTGATTGCAGATCTAAGAAGGTCTATTTTCAGCCGCCTGGGAGATCGGCATTCTATTTTCAAGGTATTCGATCTCGTTCCTCTCGTTTAATTATTTCTACTATTTGAGCCTGTAGATTGCTTAATGCAGGGTGTCAGGGATTCTTAGCTTCAGTGGTTGCTCTTGAGGCACCACGGGGGCACCGTTGTGATTGAGGTTGTTGAGTGGTCAGGCGCTGCAGGCCCTGACGTGACTAGAGTAGCTGACAGTCGGGTACCGGGGGGACCGTTGTGACTGAGGTTGTTGAGTGGTCGGGCGCCGCGGGACCCGTTGTGACTAGAGTAGCTGACAGTCGGGCGCCGGGGACACCGTTGTGACTGAAGTTGTTAAGTGGTCAGGTGTCGCGGGCCCCGTTGTGACTGAAGGAGCTGATAGTCAGGTGCCGAAGGCACCGTTGTGACTGATATTGTCAAGTGATCGGGCACCAGGGGCCCCTTTGTGACTGAAGGAGCTGGCAATCGGGTGCCAGAGGCACTGCTGTGACAGAAGGAGCTGAGCGATTGGGTGCTGCGGGCCCCGATGTGACTGGAGTAGCTAGCAGTCAGGTGCCAAGAGCACCGTTGTGACTGAAGGAGCTGGCAGTCAGGTGTCGGGGGCACCGTTGTGACTGAGGTTGTTAAGTGGTCAGGCACCACGGTCCCCGTTGTGACTGAAGGAGCTAGCAGTCGGGTGCCAGAGGCACCATTGTGACTGAAGGAGATGAGCACAGTGAGACCTTGATGGTTGTGCTTCGGGCCCACCTGGGATTGACAGTCAGGTGCCGGAGGCACCATTGTGACTGAAGGAGATGGGCGCCGTGAGACCTTGATGGTCGTGCCTGGGGCCCATTGACAAAGGTAGGGGCCTGACACTTCATCTTGCGCCGAGACTTGTAAAGTATGCCCATTGTCTGGGTAACGGCACTAAGGGCAAGTTTATCGAGGTGACACCAAGGTGGTGTACGATCATCGAGGCGGGGAGCAAGACAGGGCGCTTCGATTGAGCCGTGTCTGATGGTGCACAATCATTGAAACATAGACTGGGCAGGGTGCTCTTATCAAGCAATGTCTGTGTTGTGCGCGAACGTCAAAGTGGAGACCAAGCAGGGTGCCTCGATTGAGCAACATTTGAGGGTGCACAATCATTGAGGCAGGGACTAGTAGGGGCGCTCTCGTGAAGTAGCATCTGGGTCATGCACGAACACCGAGGTAGGGCCGAGTAGGGTGCTCCCATAAAATGACATCTGGGGTTGTGCATGATTATCGAGACAGGGTCGGGCGGGGTGCTTTTATACAGCAGTGTCCGGGTTATATGCGATCGTCAAACGACACCCAGATAGGGCATGTTCATCAAAGTCGGGGCTGCACTTAAGGGGGTTTGTGTCTTGGGTAAAGGCCGGAGGGGGCGCAGTCATGCGGCATGCCCTCAGCGTGAGCCTAGCAAACACAAAACTAGCCAACCAAGCCCTTCATGCGCCGTTCGCCGTCCGGGGGATGAGCTCCTCGCCTGTTCTCCTGCTACTTTCCCGTTTGGCTTCCAAAGGGGAGAGTTTTATAGCAGAAGATGAAGTGTCAGGGGGGTTTAGGTGGACCAAGTTGAGGGTAAAACTTGGTCCACGTAAACCCTTGGGAATATGTGAGTTTTTTTTTTTGTGGAGTGGGGAAGGGAGGGTCATGTACAACATAAGTAAGGGGGCGGTTGTACAAGTATATCTCTATAACTCTTGCCACTGCCCTCTTGATCATCTCTCTCATCTCTCCTAGGATGGGTATCCCTAGGAGGCCTTATGGAGCTTTACGAGGCAACACTCCTCTCACCTCGCAGCTCCTGCTCAGCCTCGATGGCGCGGCACTCCTCTGCTGGGGAAACTATGAAGCTGTCAACAGAGAGGGAGCCAGACTGACGAGCATGTGCTGCTAGCTCTCACCCCCTCTAATAGTGCTCCTCACTCTCCTTTAGCCTCTGCTCCGCAACGCTAAGGCCTAATCGGAGCTCCATCACCCAGGCCTCTAGAGCTCTCCTCTCTTTCCTATCCCTCTGTCTCTCTGCTCTCCTCTCCTCTCTCTCTCTCCCTCTCCTGTCTCTCCCTATCCACCTCTCACCTCACCCCTGGACGGAGATCCTCAGCTCCAGGACGTCTAAGGGCACCTCCTCGGTGTCGCGGCGTTGCAGCTCCTTTGCCAACCCCGCCACTCAGATGTCATGCTCCTCCTCTACTCGGGCCGCACGAGCTAGCGCATCTCAGATCTTTGCCACCTGTCAGAGCCAACCACCTCACAAAGTTAGTAAAAAAGTAGTGCATTATCAAAATCCAAACCATGCAAATACTCACCCGAGCCACGAGCTCACGCTCTGCCTCCTCGGCACGTGCCACTACACCGGCAAGCTGCTCCTGGAGAAAGGTGACCTCTGGAGGTGAAACCTGGGAGCTAGAAGAGGCTCCCTCAGTCGCCCTTGCTACGCTCTACTGGGCACGCTGTAAGAAAGTTACGATGATAGTTAGTAACTGAACATCAGGAATCCTGGTTTGAAAAAAAAAGGCACTACCTAAACTCACCAAGGTGTCTAGCACCTCACGGGTGGTGGCTAGCTACTACCCAGCATTTGCCAGGTGAGCCCACAGGTCGGCTATGATGGCGTCGTGGGCATCCTACATTTATAAACATGGAGGTTAGTATCACATGCATATGCACACATTCATAAAAAGGAATGAATGCTCATTTCATACTTACCCCCAGTGGTCTCTTGAGCTGGAGACAAGCTGTGTAAGTCTCCCTATAGCACCGCAGGTAATCCGTGCTATCCTGCACATGTAACACCACATGGACTCCACCCTACTGCCAGTCCTAGAACTATACAGGGAAGCGCTCATGCCAGTCGATGAGCTTTGCCTTCCCCCGGGTCTTCCGCCCAACGCGGCTAGGAGCCTTCACCTCCACCCACTCCTGGGCTTGTCCCAGGGTTCTCATCTCCAACCTGAGCCGAAGTGGCTCGATCTCGTTCAGGCAATGGACCCAAAGGTCTCGCCCGAAACGAGCTTGACCCGCCTCTACCCAAGGCTAGTTAACATCCGCCATGCCTAAATAGGGCCTCTAGACCACCTGTATTGTCATACATGCATCATGTCAACTATTACATTCATAAATAAAAATATATATACAAAAAAAAGTCATACCATGACCAAATACTTAACTAAGGCCTAAAAATCTACAAAAATAGCCGAAACGATCTTGGCTTAGAGTACAATGCGACTGCTGCGACCATGAGTCGAGGAACTGAAGGATAGACGGGACGATGTCTTCTCAACTCGGGAGTTACGAAAGTAGTCTGAAACTCTTCTAAAAGGATCCGAAAACTCAATAAAGATCCAGCAGGATCCAATAAAGATCCGCCAAAGATCCATGGCACTACAGTCCTCCCCTCCTTTAAGAAATTTCATCCTCGAAATTTAAGGACTAACAAGGGTAAGATAGGGAAGAACAACCCAACAATTACAGACACAGAACATGAGAAATAGAGTCCAGAGGAACAGCGTCTGACTGTTATCACGGATGCATGCTCAGGAGTGAGCACGACCATAAGTGAACACAAGTCCGACACCTCTGAAACAAGGCAATGTCATTTACGTCTCGCAAGACAAGAGACACGACTGCCAGAGTAAACAACATCAAGAAACGAATCAACAGACGCGACAGGCACAACCAACACCAGCTTACACAAGGAAACATAGCCCTCTCAGCTGATAGCCTGGCGACATCATCGGCTCTAGTGACAAAGAAAACAGGGAACACCAGGCACACAGAACGCCAATGACAATCATACAGAAGAACGATAGCAAAATTAATAATACTAGACCACACACAGTATTAAGTCAGTCCTCACTCAGGTATCACATCTGATCGAGTCACGAGCCACTCCATCGGGAATAAGAGCACAACTAGTCACTGACAAGACAATGGTCCCACACATAAACACAGAATCATACGAGAACAACACTTACAGAAACAACAGCTAACGACAACAGCACCTGCAGGATTCCGGCTCCGTACGGTACACAGAACCACGGAACACACTGCAAGTAGGGTCATATCAAGGCATGCGGCAGTTGAGGACACGACTACAGGGAGTGAGTCATGCATCAGGCCGTTTACCAAGGAAAGACCCACACAATTTAAATCGATTGTAAAACGACAAGAGACCCCATGATCTCAAGGAACGCATCTCAAGGACTACGAACATGCCTCGAGAGCACAACACCCATGAGAATGAATGCAGAATAAAGGGTACTTTATCAGCAGGGAAGTCGACGATTTCCCCAACACTCACAAATGCCAACACTAAAACTAGAAAGATGACCGACAATGGCACGGCCACAACAACGTCTAGGCACATGCGGCTAAGACGGAGTCACATTGAGAAGAAGTAATTCTCTCGATCAGGCAAAATCACACGAAAAGAATCCTCGGCTCGTGGGTCATCAGCCCACACACTTCCACTGTGCACTCAACAATGCACGAAGATATCAGAAAGATCCTCGGCCTTCACATCTCAGTACACACTAGGCGTCATCACAATCACAGAAAATCATAATGTAACACGCCTCGAGCACTGATTCAGCGAGCAACCGAACAGAAAAGGCCTACGTGCAACAGAGAAGAGCACCAACTTCAGCACAAAGCCCACAGAAAAGCATTTGTCCTTGTTTGGTTTAGCCAGGATGGCTGGCTAATTCTATTTTGCTGGATTTGTTTGTATTTTGTAGCTCCGCTAGTGGCTGGTGTGGAGGCAACCTTCTCGCCCCCTCAGGAGGTGGACTCTCCACATGAGGAGGGAGCCGGAGGGGAGGTTGACATGGAGCAGCTTATGGGCCTGATGAGCGAACCCCCTCTTAACATGGAGGACTTCCCCGACTTTGAGTCGTGGGAAGCTATGGGAGGAGCCCATGCAAGTAAGAGCCTCTAACCTTGGGCATTTCCCATGGCTTTGGTTTGCTTCTGGCTATTTATCGTGACCATCTGGATTATGCAGGGGAGGTAGAGGCACCAGGGACTAGGGCCCCTACTGGAGCACAGGGTGAAGTGCCTGGCCAGGCCGACGAGCCAGGACCCACGATGGCCAGTAGTTGTCAGGGTAAGAGTCCGACTATCGTTGGGGGGATCTTCCCGTTGTTGTTGAACTCCTTTTTGTAAGCCAGAATTATTAACTTGATTTGAGTTGCTTGTTTGGCAGGTGAGGATGCGGTAGCCACCTTGGAGATGATCCAGGAGTTGGTAGACGCCGGCCCGTCAGTGGCCCTACCACCCTTTAAGGATGAGTCTGGACCAGTGACCTCTGTGCCCCCACCCACCGTTGAGGACATGCTAGGTAGGCTACCGCAGCTACTGACAAAGCTACCTCTCCCACCTTTGTCGACCATGGTGTTAGCCTGCACGGTGGGGCTGGTGGAGTCTTCTAGTATGTGGCCATCAGGTATGTAATTGAGCACTTGATTCTTTTAGGGTGAATTACTTTGCTTTGCCCACCCATACTGATTTTTGATTGGGATCGATTACAGATACCTCTTCCCCTCTGGAGGAGGGAGAGCTTCCTCGGGACATGGCCCGGGTATCAGGAGACAAGCCTCCCATCGCAGTTGCTACTGGGGGCGATGAGGAGTTCGTCGACATTGAGGGGGTTTCCGAAGGGGATGCCCCAGCTAGTGAGCTTCATGCCTAGCACCTTTGACCAGGGAGCTATCTTCATGCGAGGCTGGGCTTGATAGTAGTCTAACTTAGCTTCTCGATGCACAGGTGCCTCTAATTTGCCCGCAGTCGAGGGTTCACCAGCGACCTCATCTGGTTCTTCAGGCAGTGGCAGTGTGACGATGGAGACCGATAAGAGCTCAAGCTTGAGCACTTCTTCCTCTGAGGCCTCTTCTACCGGGGACACCGAGATGGGGGCGGCGTTGGAAGGTATATATAGCTCCTTTTCTCCTCCTCATTGGCTTTGATGTAGAGTTTATGGCAGAGTGTTGACATCTTGTGTTATGTCCGGGACTGGAGTTTGAGGAGGAGCACGTGCCGGCTCCCGTCGAGGAGGATCAGGGAGAGCCCTTCATCTCCCCCATGGCCACTGGGAACGACCGGATTACAGGGGTGTCGCGCCCCGAACCGATAGGAGTGGAACATGTTCATTTGCTCGGAACGTGGCAGTTAAACAGTCGTGTCGTTCTCCTGAAGAATTCTAATCTCCTACTCCAGCTCCGAGGAAATCACTCGTTGCTTTGGAGGGAATATCGACTGAAGGTTCGGCTAGACAGCGAAGCCCCAACTGGTAGCACCCTTCTAAACCCTACCTAGAAAAATTGGGTCTTTCACCCCTTATGCGAAGAATCCTAAGGAGAGAGGGTCACACAGCTCCTCCCCCTCCTCGCCTAAAGATAGAAGAAGCCCTTCCCAGCATAGGTTTGATTCTTCAGCTCGAAGAAGGCATGAAAGAGGTCTAAAGAAGTGGCAAGCCCACACGAATGACAGAGGAAGATGAAGGAAAAGATAAAGGTGTAGGAATTGAAAACCAATTGGACAAGACCCAGTTGGTAAAAATTCAGCAACTGCACAACAAAGGGGCAGAGAGGAAGATGAAAACCACACTTCCAGGCCAGAAGGAAGATGCAGAAAAGGCCCGAATGAGTATCCAGACTGGACACGTGGGGTTTGGCCAAAGAGAAGTTGTACCTCCATGGCAGCTTGTAGCAGATTTCAATTTCTTTCACCTCAGCCTCACCTAACTCACTACGCAGAGGATGGCTGGGCATCGGTGCTAAACCCCCAGCAGCTTGCTCAGACCCCTGGATCTCAACCTCGGGGTCATGCTCCGCCATGGAGGAACGAGAAGAGTAAGAATGGGAGGAAGGAATATCAGAATCAGAAGACTCAGGAGGAGGAGGAAGCTGACGGATCACCATTACCGTGATCTTTACCAACTCCGCAAATACCTCTACGATCCTCCGCTCCCTTAGGTCGATCTCACAGCACATGGTCTCTCTCAGAATACTAATGTGATGAAGGGAAAGCCCTAAACGGAGGAAATGTGGGATGCAAGCATACGGGATATTTTATATACCCCAGCAATCTTGGCGGGAAGTGCCACGACATTTCGAACTCCAAGAAGGGCCTCCCCACGCCAACTCGAGGGAGTCATCATCATACACATGCCCCCAGGACAGCCACATTAAATGGCCCCTGCCAGCAGAAGATATCCCCCATCCGAGCCACCGACGCTACCACATTATGCTTTACTCTCTGAGCCCAAACTTTGGCTCGGGAGTAGGGGGCAAGTGGAGAGGGGTAAATCCGCGGTACAAAAATATACGTGACATGGGACGACCCAACCAGGCCCAATCTGACCCAACCATGCCGATCTCTCTAAGCGATAGCCCCACGAACGGGCCCACTTCTTTTGAAGCCCAAAAATGCTCGGTCTAGACCTTCCTAGGTGGCCTCCCGACCCGGAAGACCGAGTAATGGTCGCTCAAAAGATCCCATGTGGCACCCGAGCATAACCATCCAATGTTGCCCAGTTCGCTCGGGGGAAGTCCAAGCGCCCATCAGGCAGTATCCTACACTCGGACCTCCCATGGGTGCAGTTTCCCTTGGCAAGGCGTGTTGAGTGGTGGATGGCGGATCTAGAGGGGAGGGGTGAATAGATCTGCCCCTCTTTTCGCGATGCTGCCCTCTTTAAATCTGTTCTGTCCTGTGCAGTCCAGATCCGACCCCTGTCCAGTCAAAAATTCAATTCCCCTATCAAACCACCTCTACAAAATCAACAAAAAATATTGGCGTCTTCCTTAGTTCCCCCTCTACCTCCCATAAAAATCCCAGCTCCCATATCCACAGCCTTCCCTCCGGTCAACCCTTGTTCTCAGGCAGATCCAAATCTATCTTGTCAGATCTGGTTCTGTGAGCCAGCATATTGTAAATTCGACCAAGGCCATTACAGAGACATAAAAAATTCCTTCTCTGGCCTGGGGTCGTAGCTCTCTGAAAGAGCTTTCCAACGGCGCTAGTCTCGTGTCAATCAGAGGTCAGGGATGTTCGCAGCAACCATTCTCGCCAGGTCGCGTAGTGCTGTGACAGCAGCACAGCTCGTGGACAGCAAGCAACAACCACCCCCGGACCGGCCGCCTCGCCTTCCACAAGGCGAACTAGCACGTCGCGTTCCCAGGGATCGTCCCTCCAAGAGTCTCCGTCGCAGTGGTACCACTCCCGGCCCACTCAGCCCACCAGTCAGAATGCAGACCCCACAGTTGTCGGCGAGCGCTACCACCAGAGCTGTCCAAGTTGCGCCCGTCAACCCAAGATCGGTCCTCCCAGGCCCACTTGTAGCACTTTACCTCCCTGCGTGGAGTGTACAGTAAATTTAATTCTGTAATTATTATAATTATTTTATCAAGAGTTATCGTACTTGGTCGGGGTCGTCTTCCCCACGCCCAGAGTGTGGAGGTATCGTTTTCGCTCCCATCTCGGCTTTTACTTTACTCGTATATGTTCTTAAATGCCGTTGCATGAGTGATAGGTTAACTTAGCTCGTATATTATTTAAAATCACTACTGTGAGAGAGAGTGAGACCCGTCTCGTGACCCGATCCAGGCATGAGAGAGAGCCGACCACCCTAGCTCATTGTCGATTTCTCAACCGCGCACGTCCGAACGCTTCCCTCGCTTAGGGACGATCGTGAGCTTGTCTAAAGTCCAAGGTTTGCATATCAAATCGGTCAAGTCCGCCGTCCGTCCCGCATCAAATTGGTATCAGAGCTAGTCGAGTCTAGGGTAGTCTTTGCATAAAACAAAACAAAAAAAAGGGTCTCAAAAGCACGATCTAAGTCTTGTCTAGGTGTTGCATTTGCATTCCTTTATTCGGTATATCTAAAGAAGTTACCGGAAAGGTAGGTTACGCCTACTGGGAAGGTAGCCCCTTGCGTAGAGTTGGATCTTCAGATTAATATCTCCGTCGAGTACAGGATATTGGTTAAGTCTAGGTTTGTAGTCGAGTCTGCATTCCAACTGTACGTGTCTTGTCTATTTGCCGGTATGTCTATTTTGTAGTTCCCTAGTGTCCAATGGGCTCCAAGTCGCCCAAGTCATATAACTGGCTGCAGAGCACCCATGGGCTTGGCAACCATCCCATCTCCTTCATTAGGCCTGAGGTCTCAAATTTTTATGGGTCCAAGGTCCCGAGCGACTACCTACATTGGTACATGTATGAACATTACAGCATGTTATCCCTATACCCCTCAATCAAAGATGAAAATTCTTGTTTAATTCATACCCAGTCATGCATCCCAGTTGATATAAACATGTTAACATGCTTTACCTTCTAGCCTTCATAAGTTTCATGCATAAATTCTCCTAGAAATTAGCCTTGTACCTCGATTTTACTTCTATCTGTTTCAGACAAGAAACGGTCACCCTGAGACCACCATCATTGGATAGCGGTCCAACGACAGATCACTACAACCAATATGCATTCCTCATATGACCTCTATTTGCTTTCTATTGTTTGCACTTTGTTAACTCTAAACAGATTGCAGATTAGCCCTATTAATTATATTTGAAGCCCAGGTAATTTGGTCTTATTCTTAGTTTTGACTCTAGCTTTATGTTAATGGTTATATTGTGCATCCATCATGCTAGGTTTCATGACTTACATGCTCTAAACACTTATTTAAATCCTATGTTAATTTCATGTAACAACCATATAGTCTTGTATCAATATTATGTTTTATATGCTTTATGCATTTGTTTCATGGATGAATTGATCGTTGTTTTCTACACAAATCTCTTTCTCATCTTTGAGTCTTTCTTAAGTACATGGCACATATTTCGGTACGATGTCATTAGTTTACACTTTACACTTATAGGCACATTTTCTTAGACTTGTGATCCTCTTCATCACATATTCCTTCTGTCGGACTAGGGGATCATGTTTCAAGGCTTCCGTAAGTCTCCGTGAGCCTGAGATTCCCACTAGGACGTCGAGCTGGTTGTACCATCAAAACCTAATGGTCTAGAGAGCACTCAAGTTACTGTTATTTTTCTATGTCCTGGCTAGTAGCGGCCATCAAGAAGACCGCCACTATCAAGTAGCGGCCCTCCTGCGATCGCTTTTTGCTAGAATTTCCAAGTGTCGACTCTTCCCTCTTTCTGATGTCGACTCTGTCTAGTTGCGGCCATCCCAGGACTGCTACCATATGGTTGCGGCCAGGTTGAAGATCGCTATTTCAAAGAAACGTCCATGGAATGACCATTTTTTGTCTCAAGTGTTCTTAACCTGGGGTTTGACCCAAGGGTTGATTTCCCTAAGTTCCTAGATGGTCCTTTGATCATAGGGAATCCAAAACCTTGTTCAAATGGATAACTAATGAATTATGAAAGTTAATGAATGTGCCGCTATACTGCTGGATTCCTCCCATGGCATAACCTTGTCATTAAATCATCCTTGATCTCATGTTTCATATTGGTGTGTTCTTACCTTGATATTGCTATCCAAAACTTATTTTTTTGAATTGTACATTATTGATCAATATTTTATTATTATATCTCGTGAAAGTAACTTGATTTATAACTTGAAGATGCAAGAGCAGACATGGACAGTGTCCAAAGACTCGACACTAGCCCCCTTGGCAGATAGCTAGAAACATACTATAAACATGGGGTATGATGAACACTGGCGTCGCATTGCGTCAGGAGTACTTTTTTTATAAACAGAAAAAGATGGCAGCTTGTTCTGGGGGCAAGCACCAGCTAAAGAAAAGAAGAAGAAACAAAAGAAGAAAAGAGAGGCCGGTAAGGCCAAGAAGGAGATAATTCTCTCCTGTAATACCCTCTCGGCTCTCTTCAATTTGCCCAATGAGGAAGACGAGGAGGAAATATGCTTTACACCCACTGCCAGGGCAAGCCAGGCCGAAGCCGCGACCGCTACTCATGCAACACTGTCAGGCTGAAAATGGGGGCACCAGCCGCCCGTCAATCACAACATCATCATCAGGGTAGAGCAGCCCCATAAGATACCTCCTCCGAAGGTCAAGGGAGTCCAGATCCCTCCTCCTTCAGGTTTATACACTCAGAGTGGGGGCAACATTGCCGCCCCTTCCTTCCTTGAATTCCTAAAAATGACTAAGGGCAAGCAGCCATGTCAAGAGGCCAGCCCTACAACCGGGGGTACTCACCCGCAGCCTCAGCAGCCTTCTGGTGCTCCAGATGAAGACGAGACCCGCCGGACGGTAGGCGACAGAGGATAGCGAGAGGATGACACCAAGCAGAAAGGTGCAGACTCAGAGTCTGATGAAGCAGGTCCATCGGAGGCCATAGTTCATGGCTCCTCCAAGCCTAAATGGGCAGAAGAGATGAAGCTATCCAATGTCCGAGCTGGGAGCAGGATAATGAAACTACTTAAAAAGCTTCCGGCAAGGTTCACCATCTGGGAGATCCTCTCCCTGAGTGAAGAGACTCGACAGGCGATCATCACTACTTTGCAGACGCCTGCCCAGTATGAGACCTGTTTGGTTGAAGCACTGCCAGAGGCCAATGTGACCTTCACTCAGGAGGATATGTTCTCCCCACTATCAGCCACAACAGACCGTTGTACATGATGGGGCAACTGAATGGTTGGGAGCTGAACAGAATTTCGGTGGATCCCGGAGCAGCTGCCAATATCTTGCCATACAGAATATATCAGAGGTACTACTTTAATGTGCGTCTCGACAAAGTCAGAGATATGCGTATCGTCGGCTTTAATTAGAAGTTTGAAGTGCCACTGGGAGTGACAGAATTCACCCTCACCATGGCAGATTTTACCACCAGAGTGCAGTTTCATGTCATCAACTCCAGTACCTTGTACAAGGCACTGCTTGGCCATCCCTGGCTACATGAAAATATGGTGGTACCTTTCACACTAAACCAATGTATCAAATACAACCAAGAAGGGAAGGAGGAAATGATATTTGTTGATCTCCACCCATTCAAAGTGTTCGAGTGTCATCTACTTGACGCTTCTCTGTATACAGAGTAGTCACTGAAGACCTCCAAAGCCAAGACCCCTGCCAGGGCGTCAAAAAGCACCTCCGCCGATGATTGGTTTCCACCGCCGCCACCGGGATATGTCAACCCCAAGATAGTCTCGCATATTGCGAGCACAGGAGACGTGAGCCGAGCAGCGCCTCCCACCACCTACCCCAAAGCTAATGAAGCCAAGGTCGATCAGCACCAAAGCCTCATTGCCAAGTCTAGATAGAAACTGCAAAAAATGGGGGGGGGGGGAGAGCCAACAAGGCAAGTACAGTCTTTCCAAATCTATGGGAATAGGGGAACTTTGAGAAGCTAGGGACCCCTCTTGAAGCTCGGTAGGTAGAGGACCCTCGACGCTCGGTGATTCACCCCCGGTCCCCTCGGCGATGATCGATTTAGGCACTGACCCCACTCATGTGGGAACTGCCTCGACTGCGTGCTCTCCCAAGGCCATCGATGTTGGAGATTCCCCATCCACAGAAGCTGAACCATCTTCGCTTCTCCCTCTACCGCTCGACGCTGACGAAGGAGAATCCGAGCCATCCTCATCCGAGTCACAATGCTGCCCAAGGGAGAAGAAAAGTTCATCGAGGACCTGCGCTTGAGCCAGACTGGCTACCCACCTGAAGCCTTGGGAGAAACCCTTCCATAGCCCCCACCGATAGCCCGACTTGTAATATGTGAAGGTAGTCTGCTTTAGAGCTTCGCTGTACTCTTCCAAGCTCTGATAGCGCTCGACCGCCTCCACCCCAGCTCCTGCTGGCTCCTCCTCAAGCTCGACCACCCTCACTTTGGCCTTAGTCAGCCTCGCCTCGGCTTCAGCCCGTGCCGCTTCAGCCTCCTTCACGGCCCGCTCGACCTCCTAGAGCCGGCCTTCAAGCTCCTCTTGCTCGGCCGCCCAATGTTCTGAGCGTACCGTATGAATCTGGCACTTCTCTTCCAGGAGCTTACTCTTAAGCTCGGTCGTGTACCGATCTTGGGACAGTTGATCGGTCTATGATCGAGCTTCCTCCTGGATCGCTCGATCACGTGCCCGGAGTGAGGCCACCTCCTGTCGAAGCACCCCAAGCTTCGAGATCAGCTGCCGGATCTTCCGGTCGGACTCAACGCGGGCCCAGGACTGAGATCTCTCCTCACTCCCTAGCTGAGCCACGAAGTCTGTTATCTAGGACCCTACCTGGGCCATGAATAAGCCTCCCTCCATAACCCTCTCAAGAAGCATGGGAGGGGAGCAACGCCGGAATTCCTCTCGAATGGACGGATGTGCCAGAGCTCGGCACTGATTGTACAGGGAGGGTGAGACGGTAAACCACCCCAACTGAGGGGGGGATGCCCTCTCTGGAGGGGCTGACGCTGGGACATCCTCCCCTGATGTCCCCAAACCTAGGACTGTGACGCTCGGCTCAGCCTGAATCCTCACCCTGGCATCCTCCTCCTCACCGTGCGCCCCGACAACCTCGACTAGGACTTCAGAGCCAGCCTTCTCCCCTTGCACTCCCGCAAGCTCAGCCAAGGCCCCCTTAACCACTGCGGACACCTCTGGCTCGATAGCCAGGAGGCTCGGGTGACGGACATCCTCAGTTGGGAGCTCCTCGGTTGGGCAGGTGGTCTTCACCTTCTTCAGTCGCCTCTTCTCGGTGGTCAAAACCTTCAGCGAGGACAACATCAACCGCTCCCTGTTCTCCTCGCGTTTGGCTCCCCTTCGCCCTTGGTCATCTTCCTAAGCAATCTGCTTTCCCTTATCCTAGGCGACAGAGGGACCCTCAGAAGCTCGAGGCCCGCTCAGAGCACTAGACTCCTCTAGCTTGACGACCTCCTGCTCTGACGGTCACCCCTCATCCTCACCACGCCTCATTTCTTCCCACTAGAAAGCAAGCCGTCAGTGAAAGCTCGACCAACTAAAATGAGAAAATGCAAGAGAAAAGCCCTCAAGGTTCCTACCACTGGGAGGCAGTGTGCGGTGAGGATAATCATCGATGTTGGCCGAAGTCATCAGCTCAATAGTCGATCGACGATTCTCCTAAAGAATTCTGATCCCCTCCTCTAGCTCCAAGCAGATCACCGGTTGCTTTAGAGGGAATGTCAGCTGAAAATTTGGTTGAACAGGGAAGCCCCAGCATGTAGCACCCTTGCTAAACCCTGCCCATAAAATTTAGGTCTTCCACGCCTTATGAGAAGAATCTTGAGGAGAGAGGGTAACACAGCTCCTCCCCCTCCTCGCCTGAAGATAGAAGAAGCCCTTCTCGATGTGGGTTTCCTCCTTTAGCTCGAAGAAGGTGTGAAAAAGGTATAAAGAAGTGGCGATGGCGCACAAGCGATAGAGGAAGATAAAGGAGAAGATGGAAGTATAGGAATTGAAAACCAACTAGATAGGATCCCGTTGGTAGAATTTCAGCAACTGCACCACAAAGGGGTAGAGAGGAAGATGAAAACCACACTTCCAAGCCAAAAGAAAAATGCAGAAAAGGCCTGAACGAGTATCCAGACTAGACTTGTGAGGTTTGGCCGAGGAGAAATAATACTACCATGGCAACTTGTAGCGGATCTCAATATCTTTTACCTCGGCCTTGCCCAGCTCGCTGCGCCAAGGATGGCTGGATGGCAGCGTTAAACTCCCCGCGCCCTACTCAGTCTCCTGGATCCAAACCTCGGCGCTGTGCTCTACCATGGAGGACCGAGAAGAGCAAGAAGAAGAGGAGGGAACAACGGAGTCAGAAGACTCATAGGGAGGAGGAAGCTGACGGATTGCCACCGCCGTGATCTCTACCAACTCCACAAAAGCCTCTGTGATTCTCCGCTCCCTCTGGTCACTCTCGCAGCGCATGGACTCTCTCAGAAGGAGAATGCAATGAAGGGAAAAGTCCTAAATAGAGGAGACGTGGGACGCAAGCATACAAGATATTTTATATACCACAGTGATCCTAGCGGGAAGCGTCGTGGCGTTTTGAACTCCAAGAAGGGCCTCCCCACACCAACTCGAGGGAGTCATCATCATCTGCACACCCCCAGGACAGCCACATTAAATGGCCCCTTCCAGCAAAAGATATCCCCCATTCGAGCCACCAACGCTACCCCATTATGCTCTACTCTCTGAGCTCAAACTTTGGATTGGGAGTAAGGGAGGGGCAAGTGGAGAGGGGTAAATATGCGGCCTAGTAAACATATGGCTTGGAGCGGCCGAACCAGGTCCAACCTAACCCTACCAAGATAAATCCACTAAGTGCTAGCCCCACGAATGGGCCCACTTATCTTGAAGCCCAAAAATGCTCGGACCTTCCTTGGTGACTTCCTGGCTCGGAAGACCGAGTAACGGTGACTCGGAAGAGCCCAAGCGGCGCCCAAGCATAACCGGCTGATGTTGCCCTCATCGCTCGGGAAAAGCCTAAATGATCGCAATGGGGCATTTGTCCCGGTGAAAGTCTCGCTACCGCTCGGAGATGAGAAGCTCAACAGGATAGGGGAGAGAAAGAGTCCTTTAATGGTGGAGAGCCCTCCTCTAGGACATAACGCTCCCTAGTCCCTCTAGCTACCCTACCTCTGGCAAGGAGAATAGGCAACTATATAAACTCAAGAAGACCCACTAGAAAGGTAAGGTGATCCTGTGTACTCAACACCACACCCACTGGTGGAGAACGATCTTGTGCCCCTCACTTTTTCTCCTACACCCCTTCCACCTACGCTCTATCAGTTTGCTGACTTAAGCATCAGAGGGTTTTTCCTAGGGTTCCAACCCTGGGCTCCTCTGATCTGTTCCCCACCTTATAGATCCTCCAATCGTGGTGACGACGATGGCTAATCCATGATCGTGTGGCTTAGGATCCAGCGTGAGATCACCCCTCTTCAAAGAGAGATGCTACTCTACTACTCGACGCATTAATCAAATCAAGAATGGAGTCAACCGAGGTCAGGGTTAGCTGCAAAATGATGAAGAAATAGGGAAAATCCATGATAGGTGCCCTCTCTGAATCAAGAAGCCCAGCGCAACACAACTGCTGCCATGAATATTCTACAACGTGATAAAGATTGCTCCATTGAAGGGGGTTTGTCCCCACTATCCACTGTCTATCATAGGTTACTCCGAGCGAAATGGGGCAGCTTGACAAGCAACAGTAGAACCAGAACCAAAGTACCATCGCGAGTGACTAGTCAGGGTCACGCCTGTCGACGTGAGTCTAAAGCCCCTGACCATGTGTGCACACACTGGCTCTTGTCTAAGCCAGGCCTCTAACTAGTATTCCCCCTCTGAAGGACGCTACGGTTGGATTGGGGGCCCACGGAACTAGCTTAAAAATCATGAATCGGGAAAGTGCCCCTCTAAAAAAGCCGTCACGTCGTAATATAATGTAAGGCTACGGCTAGTGAAGGCTTACAAGACACGAAGACTCAAAACACGAGTGCGAAAGTATAGACAGGCAAGAGAGCACTATCGCACGTACTTCAAAGCACCAATGGCAGCACAGCCACTGCCGACAACTCAGGACAAGACAACTACACGTACTAACACAACGATCCTCGAGTCCCCAGACTCTAGGCCAAGATCGTTGCTCACAGCGGACAAACGGCCAATCGGCCTAATCCTAAGTCAGAGGAAACAACGCTGTCGAAGGAAATGACACGTGAAGACTTGAGGGAACATCGAGGACCCTCAACACACCTGGACACACGGACTAAGGTAGAATGATACCTCGAGGCATCCAGAATCATATCTCGAACTAGACAGAACCGTCGAGACACACAAGGTTGCCTATCAACCACTGGGTGACCCCGGGTTGACCGGAACCAGACAATGATGGAGAGCAGGGCTTTAGGGCTGTAACGCTCCACCTTTAGACCGCTACACGGAGGTGACGGTCTAAGGGTGATCCGTTACACTCTAGAGGAGATAGGACTGTGGTGGTCTAATAAAGGCACGCCACATGGATGTGACAGTCGAGGAATGAGCCGTCACGGAGACCGCCCTACTATAGAACCTAAGACAGACTAACGCACAAATGAACATCGAACAGCACAACGGCCATCACGGCCACAACAGGACTGTAACGCTCCTCTATAGGCGCGTTACCTGCTCTAACGCACCAGGGTAGGGGTGTCAGGGCAAACAGGCCTAAAGCTACAACTCGGACCACGTAACACACCAAGCCAGGCGTGCTACACCACCTAACGCACCAAGAGAGGGGCGTCAGGGCCAACATGCCTAAAGTCTAACACGAACAATGTAACGCACCAGTCCAGGGGCGTTACACAACCTGACGCACAAGGGGAGGTCCGTCAGGGCTAACCGATCGACATGATCTTTGAGGTAGACACAACCTTTGAGGAACTAACAGGTACAGTCTTTGGGAAAGATCAGAACGTAACACGCCACCATAGGGGCGTTACAGTCATGTGACGGTCTAGTATTGGTCCGTCACATGACCCCAGTCTTGAAGGACCCAAAATGACTAACGGTTGTGGCGGTCTATCGTAGGACCGTCACACAGTGTGATGGTCTCTGGTAGGACCGTTACACCTAACCTGCGAGTAAAATAGTGGAATGGCCGAATCGGCCCGTTCCACGCCCCATTCACGCCGAAGCGCAGGGGAAACAAAGCCATACGACCACAGAAGACATCTGGAAGCTAAACCCCCTTTACCACTTCCATTGCCCTCGTCATCCCCTTCACCATCGCCTTCATCTCTGTTGCCTTCGCCACCCCTTTCGCCATCGTTGTCCGAGCCTGAGGAGGCCGAACCTAAACCTAAACCCCACCTTTGCCTTTACCTCCACCCAGGCCTATCATCACCACTATCCCTCCGCCACTCGCATTACCCCCACCAACACCCTTCAAACCTTCTCCTTCCAACCCCTCTTTGTCACTTCCCACCACACGGAGCACGTACACGCTACCTTTGGTGCCCCTCGGGTCTAGTTCTCGAGGAGGTGATGAGGCAAGCCAGGCTGTGATCATGCATGCCAAGACCCAAGAGTACATTTGTCATATGCCAGTCTGAGTCTGGGTCCCTGGCGATTTTGGGAACAAGGAGCCTTCATTTCTGAAGACGATTGTTAAAAGAAGCTCCTCGGCACTAGTATCAGTCCCTTCCCGAGTGAGGCCGATGGCAATCTCATTACTCGTCGAGGGGTTTGTTGTTGATGTTATTATCTCCCATCACTCGGTGGCCGTCCAATTCACTAGCCCAGTCGGAACCTCCACTCGGGTGGTGCTAACCCATACGACCGCCAAGAATTTAATGAATCCTGTATTCAAGGGGCAATTGGCCGTGCCTTCAACATTGTCTAGGGGCATTCTGTGCCTGCTATCTCATCTCCCTCAGTGCATTGGTGAAATGGCCACGTCAATGTCGCGCATCACCCTTCCTCAGCTTCGTCTTGCACTTGCAATAAGGGAATTACGCTTCATGCCCAATTACCAAGCAAAGGTGCCAAATCCCAGGCTTCTGGTGCCAAGCAACAAGACTCCCTGATTTTCTAATAAACACCACAAAGAGCTGATTATGCGGGAATGTCTGCTCGGGGTCAGTGCCGCATGTCTAGGGGCAACCGCCCCGATAAAGCGGCATGCTCATAGTCGAGCCAGGCCATCCGCCAGGTGGGCCCGTTATCTGAGAAGATACGCTAAATCAAGAAGCTTGAAGGCCCGAGTCTGCACCAGGCGGGTTTATTCCAAGAAGATTTCAGCCAAGAAGAAGCGGCGATGAAAGTTCAGGGGACGCCAGCTTTGTATTCAGGGGCTCACTCCACCTCCCTCTTCCATCCATCCCTCATTTCTTCTGCTCAGTTCCTATCCTTGGGTGGTATGCTTTTCGCCGCCCAGCCCTATTTCTATCATCTTTTCTTCCCCTCCTGAGTCCTTCTACTGTTCTATTTTCTCTTGCTCCGCATCTCTGGAGTTTCCCTGTCCTCATCCTTCTGGGTCTCGGCCTATGTCAGTCTTCCATCTTAATCCCGAGACATCACCTAATTTTTCTCTGGAACTTCCGGATGCTTCCAACAATCCTTCCCCAGCCTTGTTGGGGGTTTATGCATCTTCTTTCCCGCCTCTGGTAGGCGATCACTATCTCTTTTCCCTGACCATGTTGGATGCTTTCCATTCTCCTCTCTTTACTTGTTTGTCCTCATCCTTTCCGGGTTCTTCAACGTCAAGCAAAATCAAGCCAAGTACACTGCAGAAAGCTCATTTCATTGCCAAACATGTCCATTACATTTCAATGAAACATCATTCCAAGGTCATACCCCAGTGTACAAAAAGGGGCAGCTGCTACCCAACTGCGTCTCTCTCTCTCTCTCTCTTTGTCTCTCCTCCTAATCTATGTCAGTGCGAAGTCAGCTACGTTGACTGTCAGCCTCGTCTCCGTCACCACCATCTCTATCTCGTAGCCATGATGGCCGCGAAGCCCTTGAACCTGAGGCAGCTGGCTAGATCGGCTCCTGTCTCGCAGGAGGCTGCGTCAGGCCCAGAAGTTCATCCATCGTGAAATGCACGTCTCCCAGGGTCCGCAGTGACTCAGAAGGAGTCGCAGGTCCGACTCCACCTCCTGGGGCACCCCTGCCTTGGTACCTCCGCAACACTCACCGCCGTAAGACCTCCAGCTGATCGAGGGCTAGCTGCTCCCTCACCGCCATCGCCATCTCTCGAGCATGTGCCTCAGCCTCCCTCTCCTTCGCCTCAGCAAGGCGACCCTCGAGTCTCTCGATCGTGTTCGTCTCTCCCAGTCGGCGTGTCAGCTCCTCTATGCGGGCCTCCTGCTCCCGACGAACGGCTAGGCTGGCCGCCAGCTCCTTCCTCTGCAGAAAATGAACCATCATGTAAAATAGGTAAAGATAAAAAAATGAATTACTTTCAACCTGAGTGCTAGGCTCTCACCGCCTCGGCCAACTCGACCTCTCGCTCCTCGGCTCGCTCAATAGCTCTGGCTAGGCAATCCTCCAGCTCATCTACAACATCAGCTTGGGACGAAGGACCAACCTCTCCACCTGCACCTATCCTCACCCGCACATAGGCCAACTCCCCTCGCTGTCAACACAAGGGGCAAACAGTTAGTCAAATTTAATAAGTCCCAATATGCAAAATCAATCAATTTGTTTGGCTTATCATCTCTCGGATCTCGTGCCATAGGTTCATGATCGTCTGGTTAAGGACGGCTATCCGATCCTTGAGAATCCTCATGGCCTCAGTCTCGGGCATTTGCACATCAATTCACAAGCTCACTTAGCTCCGGTATTTAAATGTAAACATCACATTTAAAAGCTAAAGAGTAACTCACCGCTCGGGTGTCGAGACAAAGCCGTCCAGCATATCGGTCCCGATAGTCTGCCAAGTAAGCCTCGCTACTCTTCACGGTCCGGTCATGCTCTAGTGAGGGCCCTCTCTATAGCGCCTCTACCTCAGCATGGTAGAGAGAGGCCCAGTCCTGATCGCTCGCTGAAGTCTGTTGGCATCCCCGATCTGATTCATGTTCGACTGGAATCGCCACTGGCGGCTGATGCCATCCCAGCGTCCTCTGCACTAGGCGAAGGAAGAGCGGCTCTCTCAGGTTCACGCAAAACAACACTGTATCTCTATGGAACTAAGCTCGCCCCTCCCTCACCCACGGCTGAGGGGTGGTGTCCTCCGTCACATAAGGAGTCCAAATCACCTGCCACGTTACATCTTCTTCTTCTGAGGTCACAACATTCACAGTCATAGTGGTGACCCTTGGTGCATCATCAACGGCCATGAACCTTTCTTTGGCTGCTTGACTTCGCCTTGTAATCAGGCCAGGTCTTTGTGCTAATTTGGCGAGCTCCTCAAGCTGGTCAGGTAAAGCACCATACCTTCGCCGGCCATATTGTAGGCAAAGATTTGCATTTTTCCCTTCTGCCTTCGAACTCTTCTTTTGGCGTGACCAAGGAAGGTCAGCCGATCAAACACAGATATTCTTTCTTTCTCTTCTTTCTTCTGTAGGCCATCGTTCTGGCATTCTGTCCTACGACCGTCTTTGAAGTCATTGGAGTCCGAAGATGAGACTCCCAGCATCACTTCTTCTTTGATGTCTTCTTCTTTCTCTTTGGCGCCCAAGGCGCAGGACAATGTTTGTTGCCCTAGGGATGAATTTCCTAGGTAGCGAAAGTAATCTTGGACCACTCTGTCCATTTCTTCTTGACTATGCCTGTGAAGATCAGCTTGAGGCATCAACCTTTCCTAGGTTTTCGGCTGAAAAGCCAGACTTGTGATTTGAGTAGCTTGATATGTCCTCCGAGGATACCAGAACACGTTCGCCTACCTGGCGCAGGCCCTTGGCTTGTATGGGATAGCAGCTGGAGTAACCTCCCTTTCTTCTTCTTCCTTTTTCATTTGGACTCTTCTGCCCCCTCTCCTGGGGTACACAACATCAGTACTCTTTTCTTCTTTCTGAAATCTCTTGCCCCCTATCCTGGGGCACATAACAACAACATTTCTTTCTTCATGGGCCGGTGCAGAGTCCTGAGCTTTCTTTGGCACCCAAACTTGCTTGAACTTCACCGGCTTAGGTGCCAGCGGCTTCTTTTCTTCTCTCTCCTAGTGGGCCCTCCTGGTGGCCAGCACCTGGAACCGATTGTCGGTGGGGACCGCTGGGATGATGCAGTCAGGTAGCGCTTCAGCTGGGCGGCCGTTGAGGTACACCCGCATTCCTCCAACCATCATCGATTTTCTTGAAGTCGAGAGACGACCTCGGGGTGCAATAGCCCGGCCTCTAAGGTAGTTGCTTCTCTTCTTGCCAGCAGTGGCAGGAACGGCGGCTCTCCTATCCAGGTGGTGGACATAACAGGAAACGACAGTAGGGGCAGTCGTCATCTTTTCCTTCTTCGGTACATTTGCAGTTGTCATCACGGCAGTCTTTTCAGCTTCATTGTCGACCTTGAGCAGATCGACGAACACCAGTCCCAGGCAATTGGGTAGACCCACCGCCAGGGGCATGGATCCGAATATGGTTGGTACCGCCAGGTACCCACCGTGAACGTGGCCATCGATAACTTGTTGGCCAAAATGAACGGAAACTAGTCCAGTCTCCATCGGGATTCCTGCAGGTAAGATTAACACACAGTTAGAATTTTGGGGGAGGCCGCCGGGCCTCCTATTTTGGCGAAAAGATGAAGGGAGACTTAGTCCCACCGGGCGTTCCAGACTTGTGGAACGTGCCTTAGATGAAAGAGACGGAATAGGCTCAATAGCCCAAAATAATAGACAACAAGACAGAGGAGTAGTCTTGAAGGATTAATATAATCATTTAGCTTAACCATGATAAAACCACAAAGAAAAATAGGTCAAGGACTAATTACGGCCAATAGAACCCTCAAAGTTGAATAAACGATTTTATAATGGATCGCATAAAACGAATTGGGCCAAGGCGAACCGCAGCATGGTACCAAAGGTATGAACGGTCCTGTAATGGGTCGTGCAAATATAGAACGGTCTACGATGGGCCGCTAGACTGATCTAAACGGTCCATATAAGGGCGTGCAACACAAGAAGGAACAGTAGCCCACAACGAGGGGTAAACAGTCTGGATTGGGCCATCCGATACTCGAACAGTCCATCGATAGTCTATTTCATAGTCTGAACGGTCCAAAGATGTACCAAAAAGGGCCATTTAGCCTTGAGTCATCAACATAATTGGGCTCCCAGGCTGCCCGGGCCATAGTGGAACCGAACCAGGGTTCGGCCCATAGCTCACAGGCTAAGTGTGGAGGCTTTAGGTTGAATTATCATGATTAGGTCGAAGAAGAAACACGGACAATCGACCATCCGGATCTGGTGCTCAGCCAGTGGAACACGGTCTCCTCTTATCCCCTCAGTGAGTCAAACGGTCCGATTCTGACCATGCATGGACTCAGACGGTCCCAAGAGGGTTGCGACTCAGAATAGAGATAAACACGTGATCCGATCGAGTTAACAGGTGTAGGAATTGATATATAACTTGTCCGACGTCCTAGTGGGAATCCTAGGCTCACGGGGACTGACAGAGGTCTCATAATAGAGGTCCTAGTCTGACGGAAGGAGTATCCGACGGAGAGTCCCAACCATTATAAGAATTATGGGCTAGTGAATCATCAAAAAACAATATGCGGTGGTCAGTCAGTTCCACCAGAGTGGAGTGACTGTCAAAGCAGTTCTAATATCATTCGTCCATTTTCCATTACAACATGTTTGAGACTTACTTTTATAGAGAATGATGAACAAGGGGCATGATGGCAGTAATAAAGCAAGAAATTATCAATTATTAACTTTCATATGTTCCAATTTAGATATGGGTTGCTATCCTATCATTAGCATTATTTGACCAGGATGAATCATGCTAAAAACAATGATATACCATTCTGTATGACAGAACGGTCAATCCAGAACCATTCACGGGCCTCAGCGCCCTACAGGCCCGGAGGCCAGACAAGCTCTGAGCAGTCTGTATAGGGCTGCTGTGGTCTCATGGTGGTCTGGTCATTCCCGTCGTCAAACAGAACGGTCAAGCGTTGGCCGTTCAGTTTATGAACGATTTTGAAGCACAAAATAATTGAACGGTCAAAAACTAGCCATCCCTATAGACTGAACGGTCTATCGAGGGGCCGTTCTATACAGGGCGGTTCCTATTGGACTGTGCTAAGTTCGCCATGCTTGAACTCCGGCAAGCTCTGCTAGGGTTCGATAAAATGACTTCTTGGTCGTCGTCGATGAGGCCGCGATTCTTCACAGCCAGGAGAACGTCGTCCAAGCAGTGAACTTTATCTTCGATCTCGTTAAAGCGCTGGAGCCGACGGTCCATCCTCGGGTTGGAGTGGAGTGGGCTACGTACCCTTGGCATAGGCACGCTACAAGATCGCCGGCTTCTCGAGGCCGAGGAGCGGGAGGCCTCCCACGCCTGGCTGCGACTCTCTCCAACGTGGCCTTTCCTGTCCTCCCATGGCAGGATGCAAGTAGGGTTGGCCCACTGGTCCTTGAGTTCCTGGTAGAGTTCTGCCAGGGTTCGGAGTTGTAGCCAGATCTCGTCGATTTTTCCTGGGTTGACCTCCTGCTGGGATGGTTGGAGGAGGCCTCCTGAGATCCTCGGTGGGAGTTGGGTCCTTGTTGGGTCCCTCACCCCCGGTGGCTGGCATTGCGAAGGCTTCCACAGGGCGCCATGGCTTCTCGCTCGCCTTCCCATAGACGGTGCCAAGAAGTGTAGCGGCAGGAAAATGGATCCTAGGCCACGTACCACCTTCTCTATTTATTTGTTAGGGAAGACGTCTCGTGCCTGTGGAGCCCTGCAAAGACCAAAGCCAAGAGAGGCGTCAGAAGGAGTCCTGGGTGTTACCCCAGAGGGCAACCCTCCGATGCTTAAGTCAGTGACTAGAAGCAATGTACAGAGAAGATTAGGAAGGAGGAAGAGAGGGTGAGATCACCGTAGCAAGCTGAAGAGCCGTGGGTGGCCTCCGGGACGAGTGCTCGCCGCTCCGGTGGACACTCAGTGAGTTCTCGCTGGGTGGTAAGGTCGCTGGGAGGAGACATAGTCGATTAGGGGCGGAGACTCTCCTCTTCTCTCTAGATCACAGGGCTAGTCGCCTACTTCTCTATAGTGTGCACTTTAGTGGAATGAATCACCCTTTTCTTCTGTATATCTGCCATCCTTTTTATATGGGGTTGTCCTGGAGTAGGACCTCATCCCGTAGCAGGGAAGGGCCGTTGTAGTAGAGTAATGTTCCCCCGCTACGATGGCGGGAGTTGCCCGTTGGAGGGTGACTTCTCCGGCACAGGCCGGTGCTGGGGCGAGTCTCACGGTGCTCATAGAGCATGCTCGCCAGTTATGGAGTCGGGACCGACGTCGTAGGGGCAACGGTCGATCGTTGGAGGGTAATCTGGCGGCGACTGTGCATGGGCCGCGCTGTAGAATCTAAGGCCGCCCTTGGACTGGGCCTTCCCTTAGTGGGCTGAACGTCCTAACCCATCCTGTAGGAGGGCCTGTTGCGCCTTTCCCTTTGTGGGCCTACCCTTATTGGGCTGCTTTTGGGCCAAACTAATTTTACCCTCCTCACTATTGTTGCTGTTCTTGCTACAATTTCTCCTGCTGCTCAACTTCTTGTTGTTGCTGCTCTTCCTGCTGCTCATCTGTCATTTGCAACTGACCTTGAGCTCTTTCAACAGTTGGTTTAAGCTTCATGAACCTGGTGATAAAGTCCATGTTATAAACATTTGGGGAAGACCGTTTGGGATTTTTGGGAAGAAAATGATTATTATTTTTATTATTCTTTTTTGATTTTGTTTTTTTACTGTAATAATGCAATGCAATGAATGGTTTATGTTTTATTATGTCTGAATAAATGCTCTAAATGTGTCCAAGGGAAATGATGGACACGGATCTCCTAGCTACAGGTCCAGGTAGTGTACTAGGCACTACCGAACTACCACAGAGAGAGACTAGCGATGATGGGGTTTGTAGAATTCCTAGGGATGGAGGTGATGTGGATTGACATGGCCCTGCTATATGCACTGCACGAGAGATGGGACGCAGTCAGCCGAGCGTTCCTTTTCTCATGGGGACACATGATCCCCATGCTCGAGGGCGTGGCGAGGATCACGGGCCTTTGAGTCCACGGAGCACCGGTGATGGGGACCACCTACGCCGACTACCAAGAGTTGGCGAGGGAGCTACTTGATTTGGAGTTGACACGACCAGGACATCACTCATTGATGCTGGCGAGGGCGGCGCTCCAGGAGAGCCAAAGATTGAGAGGAGCGGCGATAGCCGTGGGTGAGCTACCCGAGGAGCATCTAGGCTAACTGACAGACCGAGCTAGGAGGAGAGTAGCCACGGGATCGGGACTGGAGGGAGACATCATCCTACGCCACTTCCTGATGCTGCTCTTCGCGATGAGGGCAGATGGAGTGAGCTGCAAGCTCCTTCTGCTGCTGAGAGACTTAGCCAGAGTTGGAGAGTATGCCTGGGGAGCCGCTGTATTGGCGTTCCTCTTCGACTCTCTCAGCACTACCGACCAACAGACGATGCTGGGTGGCTTCTCACCTTTACTCTATGTAAAATGCTTAACTCCAAATGCTTATGCTTCTACTTATGATTATGCTTATTATTGCTATATGCTGACACTTGGCTAATGTAGGTATGGAGCTACCTGTACCTCCCTGGCCTAGGGCGAGGGAAGGAGGTACATTCGGATCAGATACGCATTGCAAGGTAGTGGATAGTGGCTCGAGACATGGGGTCGCTCCAGCGCCTATCACGGGTGATTCATCTCTACTTTAAGGCTTGAAAACTTCATCAAAATCACTCAAAAGCACCATGAAGAGGAGCTTTGAAGCTAGCGCTATGGGAGAGGTCACCTATACTGGTCCAAAGGTGGCTAGGAGAGAGCATGGGGAGCTGCAGCGGCTGACTTCCATCCCCAAGTATCTTAGTCTAAGCTCTTCAAGAGAGGTGAGTTCAATTAAATTCAAAAGTTCATGAATTTCCATAATTTTCTTCTCATGGCACTCCCCTTCTTCTTCTCTTCTCTTTTCTTCCTTTGCTTAGCTCCTTCCTGGCCTAAGATGTTACTCTAGCCTAAAGTGGGTGGCTCCCATGATAAAGGAACTTCCTTTAGAGGTCTTCTCCATCCTAACGGCATGGCACCTTCACCCCTTAGTGGTTCTAGACAAAAATTTTCAAAAAATCTCCTTAGATTGGCCTAGCATTTTAGCTCTTGTAGAGTTATTATGGTCCAAGGGGTTTAAATTGGTCCAAGGGGATTAAAATAAGCCAAGCCCTCTTTTTGCACTTGGAGAGGGGGGCGCCCCCTCTCTTGTCCCCATGTGGGGAAATGTTTAAACTTGTTTATTCTCCCTTCCCCTTTATGCCTCTTTGACCAAGGGTATTAGAGGTCATTTGGCTAGGTCTAGGGTTTGAGTATATAATGTCTCTTGTAATATCTTTGGGAGTATAATGAAGAATTTTGGTGAGAATATTGCATAGTGCCTTGGGCGCCCCCTCCCTCTCTCTCTTGTTCTTTCTGGTTCTTCCCTCTTCCTTCTTCTTGATCCAGGGTGTGAGACCTTATTCTATCTTCTTCTGGTTACCTAAAAGCATCGCTGCCGCCACTGCCGTCGTTCGTGTCGTCGTCGAGCCACCGCGAAGCATCTCTCGAGTTGCTGTCCAGAGTTGCAGATCTACTGGACAGAGGCTTGAAGCGAGAATTTCCTCTCTCTATCCCCGGATCTGATGAGGCTGCAATTTGGAGGTAGGTTCCCCGCATAATCCCCCATCTCCAGAAAAATTTCCACAAATTTACACCTTCGTTTCCCTTCCCTTTCCATTTAAGTTCCCAGACCTACATAGATCTGTCTCTGTGCAGATCAGTGTTCCAGCAACCCAGTTCTTCCCCCTTTCGGCCCCCTTCCCCATTTCAGAATGCGCTTAAAATTTGACTAGGACTGCTGAACATCCAATCTCACCTTTAAAATTTTCCTCGAATTTTATTCCTTGTTTACCCCTCCTTAAAATTAGTTCTCAGGTCAGATCTAGTTCTGTCTCTGCAGACCAGATCCGAACCCCTCCCCACCATAAAATCTATCACCCCTTCAAAACCACCTCAGAAAAATACAACAAAAATTTAACACGTCCCTCGCAACCCCCTCTCTCAGCCATAAAAATTCCATCACCCAGATCCATCGTCTCCCCCCCGGTCAAATCGAGTTCTCAGGCAGATCCACTTTCTGCCCTGTCTGATATGGTTCTGTGAGCCAGCCTGTTGTAAATTCAGCCACAGAGCATACAAAGACAGGAAAATTCCTATGACACCACGGGGTTGTAGATCTCTGAGAGAGCTTCGCAACGGAGCTAGTTTCACAATGATCTGAGTTCAGGTTTAGTCGCAGTAGCCATTCTCGCCGAACCGTGCAGGCCTGTTCTGAAACGGGATAGCAGTAAGAGAAGCCCGAAGAAAAGCCTCAAGAAATACGCCGGTGCAGAACCAGCGACCGCCGCTCCCGGGGGATCGACTAGGGAGCTGCTGCCTCTGTCCCAGTGACTCACTGCCTACAGAAGCCTTCCGGAGGACGTCATCCCTTTGGAGACCCTTGTTCACTATCTGCCGGCCAGCAAGTCGCAGAACCGGAGCCGCCGCCTGCAACCGCCCGAGAGCCCTTCCGACTTACTGCCCGTCAACCCAAGATCAGTCCTCCCGGGCCCCACTTGTAGCCCTTTACCTCCCTGCGTGGAGTGGGCCTTAGTTCGCATAGCGTCCCGCATCAAATTGGTATCAGAGCCGTAGATTTTTTTAGGGTGCATTTGAGTCCCTTAGGTTGTCCTAGGTGCATTTGAGTCCATATTCTACTCTTTGCATCACCATTTTGAGTCGTGTCTAGTCCCCTCCCTTAGTTGTCCTGCATGTCCATTCCATAGGTTCCCCCTCCGAGTCTTCCCATGGATTTCCAGTCCCCCAGGCGATATGATTGTCTACCTAGTAGGGAGGAGAGATACACCCATGGGCTTGGGAGCCACCCCCTCTCATTCATTAGGCCTGAAGCCCCTACCTTTGACGGCTCTCATGACCTGAGTGAATACCAAACTTGGGAAGCCACCATGGATAGGTATTTTCGGTGTTACCCCATGCCGGATGCCATGCAAGTCTCTTTTGCCTAGGAGAGACTTTTGCACGAAGCTAAGGATAAGTGGAGACACATTGAGAGCTTGAGAGACATTAGGCGACAAAGGCCTATCGAGTCCTGGTATGACATGAAACATGAGCTTAGGAGGACCTACCTACCCAACCCTTTTAGCCCCAACCGAGCACATCATAGTTGGAGGAGCAGGGTTCCACCTGTGTATGAGTCTAGGTTCGAGACTAAGTCTCATGATTACTAGCTAGTCTCCCCGAATGCCTCTATCTTGAGGGATCTTCCCCTCGCCAAACTCTTGCAAACCTTTAGGGAGAGACTTGAAAGGATGCGCACTCCTATTGGGATGTCGACTTCCCCTAGCCCACCCTCGAGCCAGGACGAAGTCGTGCCAGAACCTACAGAGGTCAGGGCCAACAATCTCAGCCCAGCACCCTCGATAGAGAGCCAACGTCCCATCCACTTCATAGAGGACTCCTTTTCCCCACCTGAGGGAGATGCTTTGCCCTTCGATCCTCATCTAGAGCCACTCTTACCTCCCATGGGCGAACTTGTCATTGGAGAGTCATTAGCGAGTTGGTTAAGGAAGGGTCCACTTCTAGATGTCTCGATGTCTTGCTACCCACCCATGGAGCCAGCACTCCCAGTAGTAACCGTTAACTCCTTTTATAGCACTTTCCAGTCCTTCTGCTTTCTAGAAAATGTGAAGGACTTCCTTAGGAGTGTAGATTGTCAATGGGAGTTGACATATATGTTGGCCTTAGGGTCTAACCAACCCTGTAGTCATAGCTTCACACACCTTACTTTAGGGTCCATTACCTCGGTGTACACCATAGGTCATATCACCATCGAGGTCTTTTTGCTCTTTCCCATATTCAATGAGCTTGACTTTGTCCCCTCTTATGGTATTATTGTTTAAGGGAGGAACCTTGCCTTCCTTGCCTTCCACGTGTACCCATTGTCCCATCCATCAGAGCGCCTGAAGGTGACCATCTGCACCTTAGCGAATATCAGACATGGGCAAGTATAGTGAAGGGGCCCATTAGGAGGTGTAACATCCCAGAGTTCAGGGTACCGATAACCCGATAATATCGAATTACCACCACCAAGGACTGGGGACGCCATTGCAAATTGTGCGTGCTTGTTAGGTCTAAGGGAACATTGGTTAGTTGCTGCATCCCATAGGTCTTAGCATACCCATCGGGGTCCCATCATCATAGTGGTATATCAAAAGACGTCGCGAGATGTTCCGATTACGCCGGTTCGAAACACGGCCTTTCCAGCGTCGAGGAAACCTTCGGGTTTGTCCTTCGCCACGAACCACTCGGTGTTTGGGTTGTCATTACCTTCCATAGGTTGTGTCACATCAGTGAGATTGGAAGACGGTCGTGTGGGGCCCTTGGGCTGGGAGGGGGGCGCAACCCCCCCGAGGGAGTTCACCCTCCCCAGGTCGCGGTCGCGCCCGCGGCGAGCTCCCCCCCAGTGAGCCCTAGCCCCGAAGGGTGGCCCCAGGGGTCTTCTTTTGTCATCTGGGGTTGTCCTTTAATGGACAGGGTGCTCTGAGATGCTGGGATTGACCCGTGGGGCTTATCGTCATAGTGTTATCACTACCGCTCGCAAGGTGTTTGAAAAAATTTTCGACAGACCTCGAGTTATCGATCGACTTGGGTAGGTGATCGATGGACCTAAGATTTGGCCTTGGGCTGAGGGCAAAGGCTCACAGGGGCCGAGAGAGAGCTTTCTGGGCGTGTGTGCCCGGCCTTCATGGCGTATGTCACGTAGTACGGTGGGTTGGTGGGCAGCCCTAGGTCGGCCCGGGAGCTGAAAATAAACGGCTTGTTGTCACATGTTTGAAAGGGTGGTCCCGACTTGCTGGAGGGTTGTCATAGGATAGGGCTGGAGTGCTGGAGCCGTGGGTTGGCCCTCGGCTTGTTGTAGAATGGCTGGGATAAGCGTGCACACAAGGTGTTCAGGGAAATTCCTGACACGCGTGTATGGGCCACATACGGGCGCTATGGGATTCTAAAGCCCGTGGTCGACCAAGATAGGTATCCCTTTGACCTTAGAAGGTTGGATGGAGGCATCTTAAGGGTAGATCCCGGTCTCGTTGGTGCCACGTGTCGTGGCCTGTCGTCGAGGCGCCCCCGGGTTGGCCCGGGTGGCCGTGTAGAACGTGGGTAAACCCACAAGCTGAGTGATCGAAGCTAACCCCAATCAATTGCTGACGTCGGCGTGGGTCACGGCTAGCTGGTTGGGACCCTTGGTTGGGCTAGTGAGTCATAGGAGGGGCCGGGTAGCCCACGCCTTAAAGATATTTAGGGAAATTTCTGAACCCTTATTTCTTAATATTTTGCTGGAAAATTATCTGGGCACAACAAATGCCCCCCACGGGGCGTGCGTCGGAGATAGAGATAAGGGCATACAGCCTGTGAGCTCCTCGTTCTGGGTTGTTGTAGTTGTATTTTGACCCTTCATGTGCATTTCTTTTGTTGTCTTGTATATATTAATTCCTGGTATGCTTACCATTTTTGTGCAATCTGTTTTGTAGCTATTGCAAGATTTGGCAGAGATGAGCAAGTCTCGAGGCACATGGCCCGTGAGGAGGACCACTGGGTGAGGAGGACCCAGTGGTCCTTCCGGGGGTGGTCTGGGAATGTTGTTGAACAGCCTGGAACAAGCTGATTGGATCAAAGAAGGATGAATGGAACGTAGGGAGAAAAGGCCGGCCCACGACCTATCCACAGTGAAACCTTCCTCGTAAGGCACATCCGGCTCACCTACATCTGTGCAGTTGCTCAAAAGCTACCTTTTGTCTGTAATCACAGCCAGCTTTTCAATCATATCATGCACCAATGGCGGCCATTCTGGGTCTATTAGCAAAAATAGTCCACTTAAAGATATAGCAATGTCATCCATGTCGGACCATCTGTACCATTCACATTCGGGATCATCCATTTTTCTTCTCTTGTTTGGCCTTAGGGCCTCTAGAGCTTTATATGAAACTAGCGGGGCCACATGCCTGGCAAACTGTCGTGCATGTACATCTTGGCCGTCTAGGACTGAAGTAAGAATTGTGGCCTGTTCTCCTATCTGTTTAATCGGCCCCTTCACGAAATGTGTATAAACAAACCATGTAAGTGGCTGTCTGTTTGGCTTAAAGGTGGAGGACATAGTAGTCCACAAATCTCCCTCTGTTTCAACTGTCTTATCTTTATTCGGCCCTTTGTAACCAAGGCCGCCTTGGAGAATAAGCTTCTGGTTCTTGACGGCTTTAGTCCTGCCTTGTAAATTGACTCCAAGGCCTTTACCGAACCTATACCCCATTTTCATCATGATGTCCCATCCTGGGATAGTTAACAAACTTTTCTTTTTCTTTGAAATCGTTGCTGATGTACATACTGTAGCTTGTGGCCTTAAAATATCATACCGCTGGTCGGCAAGGTCCAACATTGACAAAAGTGGCATATTTGACGGCCAAATTGAGGGTACTGATGTAGCTGACAATATATCCGCCGTAGGTAGGATGGGCATACTAGTCACCTTGACGATGCATCCCTTATGGGAAAACTTAATGCACTGATGATTTGTAGAAGGGACAACATCGAGTGCCAAAATGTAAGGACGCCCTAAGATGGCATTAAAGGTGGGGTCCATATCTAGCACATGAAAATTGGCAGTGACAAATGAAGGGTCCAGCCCTACTTTCAGTGTGACCATGCCCATTGGTGGCTTCTTGGTGTTATCATATGCCGTTACTGTAATCGATGATGGCCAGACTTCTGATTCTGAAATGCTGCATTTCTTCAATGTACTGAGCGACAAAACATTGATAGATGCGCCAGTGTCCACCAAACACTGGCTGACAGCTACTTTGTTTATATTAGCAGTGATGCACAAGGCATAGGTCCTTGCCGATTTCGGTGCTAGCTCATGCTCATGAAAAATAATAGCGGGCTAATCCCCTGCTAGTGTCAATACTGATGTAATCTGCTCGGCTGGGATATCTTCATTGGCCATCACCTTCTGAAGATATTCTTGTAAAGCTGCTTGATGAGTGGTCGATCTCTTGATTAGCTCCAGAATGGAGATCCTAGCTGGTGTCCAGTCCAAATGCTTCAATAAATCATACTCCGTCCCTAGGATGGACTTTTGCACCCAGCATAATCAACATCAGTATATGAAATTAAATCAAGGCAGCATGATGCGGGAAACAATAGTCCTAAGTCATGAGTGCTAGCAATGTATCTTAAGATTCTCTTAACTGCAGTCAAGTGAGATTCTTTGGGATTGGCATGAAAACGAGCACACATGCACACACTGAACTGTATATCAGGCCGTGACGCAGTGAGATATAAAAGGGATCCAATCAAACTTCGGTATGTTTTAGGATCTACAGATTAGCCATTCTCATCTGCATCCAGGGGTGCATTTGTTCCCATGGGTGTGGATATGACCTTGGTATCCTTCATCCCGAATCTCTTCAGGATTTTCAGTGTATACTTGGATTGGTTTATGAAAAGGCCTTCCTTTGACTGTGAGACCTGCAATCCAAGAAAAAATCAAAGCTCTTCCATAAGGCTCATTTCGAATTCTTCTATCATGAGTTTAGCAAATTGGTTGCACAGGGTAACATTTGTTGATCCAAAAATTATGTCATCTATATAAACTTGTACAATGATGATGTGGCCATCCATTACCTTTGTGAAGAGGGTTTGATCAATCTTATCTCTGATATAGCCTTTGTCAGTTAAATGAGCACTGAGTCTATCATACCAGGCCCGTGGAGCCTATTTTAAGCCGTAGAGAGCCTTGTTCAACTTGTAAACATGATTAGGCAAATCAGTAAGTTCAAATCCAGGAGGCTGTTCTACAAACACTTCTTCCTTTATCAACCCATTCAAAAAAGCACATTTGACATCCATTTGATATAATTTAATGCCTAAGGAACATGTAAAGACTAACAAGATCCCGATGGCCTCTAATCTAGCAACGGCTGCAAAGGATTCTTCAAAGTCAATGTCAATTTTCTGATTATAACCCTTGGCCACTAGCCTGACCTTATTTCTAATGATTGTCCCCTCCTCATTGAGCTTGTTCTTAAAAACTCATCTAGTCCCAATGACATGCTAGTCGGTGGGTCTAGGAACTAGATATCAAACGTGACTTCTTTCAAATTAGTTGAGTTCATCATTCATGGCATTAACCCAATTTTCATCTTGCAGTGCCTCTTCAATGCACTTGGGTTCAAATTGAGAGACAAGAGCATTGAGGTCTTCATTATGGATAGCATTATGGAAAGATCGGGTCCTAGGGGGATCATGAATGCTTCCTATGATGTTATGAACAGGATGGTCCTTTAGAGTACGGAGATTTGTAGAGGACTCACCTAGCATGGCTGATTGTGCAGGGATTTCGGTTGGCTGACCGATCTCTTGTTCTGTAGATTGTGGCTGATTGTTTACCATAGGTTCTTCCTTGTCCTCCAGAAGGCTTTCATCAGCATCTTCCCTTTCCCTGATCACAACACTTTCATGTTTATCCATTGATGTTTCAGCAAACACCACATGTGGAGTTTCCTCCACGGTTTGATTCCTAACATTAAACACCCTATATGCTCTTGATGTTTCTGCATAACCCAAGAAAATGCCAATGTCACTCTTAAGCTTAAGCGTGGACGCTGCCATTTAAGAGAAGGCCTAAGCTTGAGATGGGCTACAACGTCAACGCAGCCACTACCATGTATGAAGAGGTTTGTTGGCCAGATTGACTGAAGGATCAAACTGACTGTGAGGGGCGATATCTGACTGGATTCGCCTACCGATATCTGATGAAGGCGTATCATACTCTGTGCCATTCCTCGTACGATACCCGAGAAGCTCGCAAGCCCAGGGAGAAGAGGTGCATGAGGATGGGCACTTGGCTCCAGTATTTCTTCAGAGGGGAGCAAAAATATGAAGATTTCCCTTCAGTAATGCCATCTCCTGTTCGGCAAAAGAAGAGGGTTCAATGACAAGTAGATTTCCCTCCCTCACTGAAGGAAGGTCAAAGGGGGGGCCCAACCCCACTGGCGTCAACGTAATCACCCATTGTGCTGCGTACTTGACGTATTGGATTTGTTCCTTCGCTCTCCCGCAAGGCGACGAGAGCGTGATTAGAGCTGAGGCCATTTATCCCGCCTACCTGATGGCATGGGACATAAAGCTTTCGCTCTGCCCGATTGTTTTGTGCTTAATATATAAAATGCTGGGGGACCTTCATCGTCACGTCTTCCCAAAAATTTGCAGACGATTGGTCTGCTTCACTTCTTCAATGCTTGGATATGCACATTGTTCCCAGAGGCTACTCCTCGGGCACTCCAATCACCATAATTAGTTCCACAAATGATAGAATTTACAGGCACCGAGCCGACCCAGACGTCGGACCAACTCTTTGCTATCCAGGAGAAATTGACCAGGGTTCCGATGGATTCGCTTGGTGTTCTACATTTATGGAGCCAGGCTGCTCACTCAAGTCCATTAGTGAACAAGATGCGGGAGTGTCGCCTTCATGAAACGAAAGAGTACATTCATCCCATCTCCGGCACCAAGTGCACAAGGCGAATTCTGGAACAAGAACTAGTTGATTGGGCACTGTTGATAAGGCCAAACTTCCTAGTTTTCTACAAGAGTGGGACTTTATGGCTGAAGCCCTATTATCCATTCCAATTCAGTCAGAATTTTGGTTATGATCAGCATATTCCCCCTTCTTCAACGCAGTTTGCACTGCCAAATAGACATCGGGCTGGCTAGGCAGCAACAAACGAAGCCCGCCTTGATGTTTTGAGTGTTATATTTGTATTTCTCATCAACTCTAAGCACTTGTGTATGTGTGGATCGTCTGGATCTGTGGTTGTGTGTGTGTGGTCATCGTGTTTCATCCGTGTATGTGTGTAGGTCTTCATAGATCTACGTGTGTGTGCGTGTCACGTCATTCTTAGTGTGTCAATTGCTGCACTTGTGGCAGCGTGTGTGTGTGTTGGTGGATCCAGTTATCGGATCATGTTGGAGACATCGTCTCCATGTGTGTGTGTATTGGGGTGCATCCTCATGTGTGTGTGCGGGCGTCGTCCTGCGTGTGTGGTTGGAGCGTCGTCTCCATTTGGGGATTTATCCCCGAGTGAAGCCTCACCTAGTTCCACACTCAGGTTAGAGTGTGGGGTGGATGTAGGTCTGGAGGACCGAACCACCTAAAAATCTGTGTCTCCAGTGTGCTTGCGTGATTATCTGATCTGATTTCTTAGAAGATTTTTTTAATTCCGTAGTTGGATCCATTCACCCCCCTCTGGATCCACATTCTACTGGTAGATCGTGTCAATCCAGTCTTCAACATTAACCACTTACATTAATGTCATGCGATGAAATAAAAGGAATAACAATAATGAATTACTCAGAATAAAAGAACAGAAACATAGCATATCTAGGAACTGGCCGATCAAGCAAGTAACAAGAACATCATGTAGATAATTCCATACAAGAATTCAATAACTTGTAACATAGAGAAGAAGAATGAAATGAATCACGTGGATGAAATGTCGTAGACATCACACTAGTCATGCACTTAGTACAATGCCCCACCATGTCATTACAACTCCCTGGGACACTAGTACTTTTCGGACGCTCCTCCCAGGACCAGACCGGGCCCTTATGATGTGTTGGCATTGATTTGGTGGATCCAGGATCCCAAGTTATGTCTAGACATTTACTGGACTCGGCCAGGAAAAAGGAATGGAAACATCAAGCTATCCTGAAATACACGAGAATAATTCAGGGTTGTAATAGCACAAGCCATCCATGGCTCGACTACAGGGCATACAAGAAAAGCACAGAAATCAATCTCTGGAAGTTACGCGGTCACACTAGGGCCGCTTATGACATAAATAGTCTTATACTGGACTGCGGGAGATGAACTGGGCCAAGGGAAACCCAGCTCAGTGCCAAGGGTAAACGGTCCTCTAATGGCCGTGTGAAGGATAGGACGGTCTTAGATGGGCCGCTAGGCCGAGCTAGATGGTCCATATTTAGCCGTTCATAACAAAAAGAATTGAAGCCCATGACAAGAGATACATGGTCTGAACGGGGCCGCCTCAACACCAAACGGCCCATCAATAGTCCATTCTATGGGTGAAACGGTCGACGGATAACCACATACCAAAAGGGCCAAGCTAGGCTAGAGTAATCAACCTAATTGGGCTCCCAGGCCGCCCAGGGTATGGTGGAACCGAACCGGAGTTCAGCCCACAGCTCTCAGGTCAGTCTAGAGGCTTTAGGTCGACTAACATGGTTAGGTTGAAGAAAAATCAAGGAGAATCGACTAGCTAGACCTAGCACTTAGCCAGTCATACACTGTCTTAATCGAGCCACTCAAGGGACCAAACGGTCCGATTCAGGCTGTGTAGAGACTCAGACGGTCCCATGTGGGCCGCGAACAAAGGGAAATGAGCGATCCGGTCAAGTTAACAAGTGGAGGATTTGAGGTACAACCTGCCCGGCGTCCTAGTGGGAATCCCAGACTCACGGGGACTGATGGAGGTCTCGTAATGAAGGTCCTAGTCTGACAGAAGGAATATCCAGCAGAGAGTTCCAGCCATTACAAGATTAAAGGTTTTATAAAAACATCAGAAAATGGTAGATGATCGGTCAGTCAGTCCCTATCCGACCCGGGTTAAGGAAAAAAGTATCAAACATGGAATAAATCACCCGACGCCGGTTAACCCACCCTAACCCACCTTAACTCGTTACCAAAGTGGCCCTTGGGGTTTGCACTTGACGAGACTTACAATAGACAAGTTATCTGTTACATAGGGGCACAAAATTGTAAATGTGGTCAAATGAATAAAAATTAGGCCAATAGTTTAGACTATGTAAACACCCTCGTATATTGTGATGGGCCCAAAGACGAGTTGCCATACGTTCTCGAAATCTCTCCCCTCTACTAGCCTCTGTACTACTGACTATGTCCTCTTCATGTACCTTGTTATCACCAGCATTATCCACATCATCTTCTCCTTGTTCGAAAATTAAATCAAGAGGCTATTCATTTCTAATGAAGTTGTGGGGTACGCAACACGCTATTGCAATCCTGGCTTGTGTCTTAATTGGATAATTACGGCGTTTCACCAGAATTGTAAAACGTGACTTGAGGACACCAAATACACGTTCAACACAATTGCATAGTTGAGTGTGCTTATGGTTAAACAAATCTTTCTTATCCCTATGTGTAAGCCTTCTCCTATTAGACCTGTACTCTAGTAGATGATATCTTGTGCCACGGTATGGTGCTAAGAAGCGAGGGGTATTTGCATATCCCACATCCACCAACCAATATTTCCCTACGGCAAGGAATGCATGGAATTCTAAGTATTTAAAGTAAATATGAACAACAACCATTAATTAACATTTACCTTCTGGTACGGTAAATCCACCTTTTTCAATGGCCCACCTCAAGACTTTCATGTCTGCAGCAGATCCCTCCCATCCCACAACGACATAAGTAAACTGTAGATCAAAATTGACGGGGTTGAATAGATCACCCCCAAATTGGTCAAACTTAAACAAATCAATACGCCACAGACAAAATGAGCCAACAATTTAGATCAGGACGACTAACATAGAAGTGATTGATCGAGCGATAGGTGTGCAAGTAATCGAGTAACAGATCGGAGAGGACAAACCACACGAGACAGAGGATTTTTAGGTGGTTCGATTGTTACCTGCAATCCACGTCCACCCCTTACTCCACGGAGTAAGGCTTCCTTGCTAGATGCAACAGGATCACAATAGACTCAATCTGCCAACAGAATGCTGACGAACAGCTTGCCCTCGAGGAACACCCTCCTCGAACTTCTGATCACCAGAAGTAGAACACCAACTGGAGGAACTGCCTCCCTTCCTTTGCACACCGCAAAGGGAAACCCAGTAAGCTACACCCTGCAGCTTACAGACCAGAGGAACAATCCTCTCTTCCTCCAACACGATGGAGGGAACCTGGAGATCTTCTCCCTTCCTCTGAGTACACTCAGAGGGTAACAAGACTGTATGAAAGGAAAAATTCAAAGACGAAGAAACAGAAAACAACCAAGTTTCTCAAAACAAAAATAATGTAGCTTCTATAGAAGCAGAGACCACAACGGATCAAACTCTTCAATCTGGCTCTCTCTTTAAAAGAGACAAAAGGAAAGGGGGTCTTCTATTTATAGGCAATGGAAGGGCAACCTGGTCCAGGTAGCACCCCCCCCCCCCCCCATCCAGACTGGGGTGGAGTTGGAGGACCCAGACTGGGTTGGAGTCTCACACTGCGTATGCGAGTGGGACTCCTCCCATGTCTTCAGCCACACGCCACGCCGTGCTCCCATGAAGCCCTTCCGCGGAGTCCTTCTATGAAGCGAACTCATCCTACTTCCACGTTCTTGCCTATCCCGTGTGTTGCGGGCTCGGGAAGAGTGAGTCCGTTTGGACTCTTCTGCACGTGGTTGGGAACGTCAAGCCACACCCGACACATCTAAGAAATCTAATATCTTTTTCTAAAGGGAAAACAAATCGACATTATAAGGTGAGAAAAACTCACAGCGAGAGCCCCAAAAACCTTCATCAAGAAGGAACCTGCTGCTTTGAGCTTCTCCGGGAGTTTTCCATAAGAAGACAGCTCCCCATCAGCCTGCAAAACATAAAAATATGAAAAGGAACAACATGCTTTGTCATGAGCGTATGTGAAGGTTATTGTGCATCAGCAAGTCGCGATGAAGAGGAAACACAAACAGCCAGAAACGAGCTCAATCTCAAATCTCAATCCTGGCTGAGCACCTTCTCAGCGAGGATCCTGATCTCGTACGCAACGGTATAAAGGGGATCCAACGCCCATGCAGACTCCCAGTTGCGGAACTCCTGAAGAAAAGCACTGGATCGCTACTTCGTCAGACAAGGAACCAAAACAAAGAACGGGTAGGTGAGCGGGATTAAGAGAAATAGTAGAACCAACTTTGCGGATCGCTCGAAGGCGACATACGCATCGACGAACCGGCCAGAGCGGAAGCTGTGGATGGCGCGGAGGAGGTGGGCCAGGATCTCCCCCAGCTGCCCGTCCGCCTGCTTCAGCAGCCTGCCCCAATCCTGCTCGCCCCGCCAAAGCAGTCATCACCAGCCAGAAGACCACAAAAGAAAGGACAGAGATGCTGCTTCTGGTCATGCTCTTTACCTGGACTGCCGCAAGCGCGTCGGCGACGGAGAGGAGGGGAGGCGATGAGGAGGACGAGGAGACGGAGAGGAGGGGGGAAAGGGCGGAGCCTTCCTGGGAGAGGACGGCGTCCGAGAAGCGCCGGACGTAGTCCCCTACCTTCCTGTATGGATCGCCCATGCCTCCCACCTCCCTCTCTCGTCTCCACAGGTGCTAGCACCGCCGCCCGCCAAATGTTCGACTTTGTGTCTTACGGTCACGGAACATTCGACGTGCGAGCTCCCCCGCGGTCGAGGGGTACTTCTTAGTCGTCGAGGACGTGTTTGCATCATCAAATTTTTCCTTAGAAATTAAGAATTATTCTAGAAACTATTTATCAAGTTGAAAATTATGGAGACTACTTATCGAGATGAAAAATACGCGTTTGTATAGTTTATCAACAAATAACTTGTTTCCATTTCACATGGAGAAAAGAGAGAGAAAAGAGAGTGAAAAATAAGTTATCCGGAGGTTAAACGCGTGCACCTAGATCATCACCTATTTTTGTTAAAGGGGAACATCAAATCCTGGATCACGCAAGCAACCAACTGGTTCTTGAGATAATGTAGCTTAATACCATATAGTAATGCATTAAGGGGCATAGGGAACGAAATACATTACCTGACTTACCTATCGGCGGGCCAGTAGGTGAGCGGGTGATGATGCTGCAAGACAGACTATTAACCGAATTCCACAGAGCATGATCCAAATACTCCAGATATCAAGCAATCATAATGTGCAGGGGAAGAATTATCAAAGCAACATTCCAAATATATACGGTCGATCACGAGCCGCCTAAATGGTAAGTGCGGTCACCCATCAACCGTATGTACCACACATTATGCAGGAGATGTGTGGCCCAGGATAGACCGCACCAGTTTGTGCGGTCTATCGCACGACCGCACAACCCTGGGGAATTTGAAATGAAAACGGCCCTTCCCCTCCCCCTTCCTCACCGTAACCGATGGAGGGAGGAGAGGAAAGGGCCACGAACGCAAACCGCCCCCCCACTCTCTCCCATTTCTCTCTCGTTGTCAATCTCTCCCTCTCCCTCTCTCTCAAACGCCTTCTCCCGATGTGGACCAAGAGCCAAGCACGCCGGCCACCGTCGTCGACCGGTGAGGAGGAACCCCCGCCATCCCTGATGGAGGAGGGATCATCGACCGTCACCATCGCCGTGGAGGAAGGAGAGGCACCAGCCGCCCCGCCCGTGGCCGTGGAGGAGGACACCGTGGAAGAGGAGGCTGAAGGAACGCTACCACCGGAAGGGTAAACAGTTGCACCGGTGACGTCAGAGAGAGTGGCCCGAGACCCCGAGGTAGGCCATGAAAAACCCATCCCCATCATTTTCATCAACTTAAGCATGCTTAGGGGGCTTAGATGTACGTCTAGGGCTCGGTTTGGGGCGTTTTGGGGTGCTCCCGCCGGTGGGGGAGGGCCATCGCCGTCATCTGGGAAGACGATGGTTGTGCGGTCCTCAGGCAACCGCACAACATAGAACATGCGGTCCTCATCGGACCACACAAACCTTCTGTGGCCTAGGACTGGCTGTACAAACACTGAAACCAACCATAGGAAGTGCAGACCATAGATGGCCGTACAAACACATGCGGCCTTCAGCAGGCCGCACAAACACTTGTGCGGTCCAGGGAGCCCGTACAAAGTTACTGAACCGACATAGGAAGGGTGGTCCATAGTGGGCCGTCCAAACCTAGTGTGGTCCAGGAGTGGCCGCACAACCCCTGGCAAACAACACACATCATGCGGTCCACATTGGACCGTACAAACAACCTATGGCCCAGAACCAGCCGCCCAACTCATAGGAAAGAAACCTTGCTTTTTCCTTTTATTTTCTTTTTTTATTTTGTTTTATTATTATTATTATTATTATTATTACTCTCCTTCTCCTCCTATTAAATGCTTGAACAATGGGTGAATTAATGCAGGGGAAGCGCAGGACCCGCATCTCCTGGAGTACCATATTGTGCTGGTTGATCAACATCATTGGAATTTGTTGTGGATAATTGTCATTCGTTATTTGATCTCCTAGCTATTCATTCACTTTGTCTTAGAAACTTAATTCATAGCACGATTGTTTTTATTTCACTTTTAATTACTATTGTGTGTCTGAAAATTGGGATAGATCTATTCACGACCCCCCTAGATCTGTAGTTCATCCATTCCCTTATCAATTGGTCCATGATAAAAAGGAAGGTTCTTTGTCCTAGGACCTTTTCAGACCTCGAGGCACATGTCCTAAAGATGTGAGCCATTGACTTGGAGTAAATAAACACAAGACTGGTTGAACCTGCTCATAGTATGCACGAGTACCGTTATGAGTCAACTTAGTCTCATCATTGAGTCGACTTGCTTCATGTGTGTCGACACACTTAGTGGAGCTTGTTGACACACTTCACTTCCTACGCTGGCTACTGCATGCTGGACAGCGAGTCAGGCCAGTATGTGTCAACGCACCTTGATGTGTGTGTCGACACACTCTTATACATGCTATTGAAGTTGTTCCTGGAATGAGTCCTGTGTTGACACACTGAGAGAATGGTGTCGACACAGCGGAAGAACGTTGCCTATATAACCTGTGCTAGATTTGAAGGTGTGTCGATGCAGCATGAAGAGAGTTCCCGGTATGACAAGTACTAGATTTTGAAGGTGTGTCGACACACTAGCTGACTTGTGTCGACACACTCGGTTGACCGTTGTGGCTGTCATGCTTCTTGTAAGCATGTGAGTCGACACACTCATTAAGTGGGTCGACACACTTTGAGCTCTTTGACCTCTGAAAGTTCTAGCCAAGGCCTTGCAGCTTCATTTTAGCAAATTGAAAGCCGCATGCACCTTGAGCTTCTTTCAACTTGTGTTATCTTAAGATTGGCATCTGGAACTTCAGTTGACTTATCTCCTTTCACTCAGTTCCCCCAACCATCTGTGGTTGTTTGAGTCCAATTGCTTCCAAATTCATGTCCAACTTCAAGATACCTTAATCTATTAGTATCACCACCCCAATCTGTCTTGACATTGGATTGCCACCGTCACTTATTGCCTTGTTCTGACATTCTTTAGTTGACTTTTCTGTCTTCATCATCTGAGCTAGTCGGTCGACCGAACTCTGAGCATTAGTCGATCGAAACCTATAACAATCTCAATCTTTTCAATTCTGAGAAATTCGGTTGACCGGACCTTTCCTATCAGTCGATCGGCCCTTCAGTTGAGTCTATATAGGTTGACACACCCATCATGTGTGTCGACACACCTTCTCATTCTCTGTCAACATAGGTCGACACACTTAACATATGTGTCGACACACTTTCATAGCTCTGGCCTGCAACAAATTGCTTCATGTGTTTGTCAACTTTAAAAATACTCATTTGCTTACATCATGAGGGGAATCAAAGTATTCATCATCAAAATGTTATGAATATCAGAGTTTCAAGATGAGTAAAGATTTCATCATGATCCAAGAATTTAAAACTACCACGGTCAGCAAGTGTGGGCAGGCAGAGGTCTTGAGGCAAGATCACACACATGACCAGGGAAGAGGCAGAGTCGTCGCAGCTTGTGGAATATACTGTTATGATTTTGGGTTACACCGCTTGAGTTTTATTTGATTCTGATGCGTCGCATTTGTTTATATCGGAGGACTTTGCACTGAGTGTCGAGGACCTGGTGTCCCAGATGTCATGTGATTTGGCTATGGAATTACCTTCTGTCGATTTGATGTTCATCTCGTATTGTTTCGAGAAGGTTCCAGTGTGGATTGAGGGGCGGAACCTACCAGGCAGGCTTTATGCATTGCACCTTCAAGATTATGATGTGATTTTGCGCATAGATTGGCTCGAGGCCCATGGAGCGATGGTGGATTGCGGATCGAAGAGGGTCTACTTTCAGCCTCCCCATAGACCCGCGTTCTATTTCCAAGGTGTCTGATCTACCTCGCCTCATTTTCTCATTTCTGCTATTAGGGCATGTAGGTTGCTTGATGCCGGATGCCAGGGTTTCCTTGCATCTGTGGTCGTGGTAGACCAGTCGGAATCGGATGTGGAGTACTTTCTGGTGGCATGTGAATTTCCCGATGTTTTCCCCGAGTATTTGCCTGGATTACCTCCCCAGTGGGAGATTGATTTTTTTATCGAGATTGCTCCTGATACGGGACCTTTGTCGAAGGCTCTTTATCGCATGGCTCCCGTTGAGTTGACGGAATTGAGGGTGCAGTTGCAGGAGTTGCTTGCCAAGGGGTATATTCATCCTAGCTTTTCTCCTTGGGGTGTGCCGGTATTGTTTGTGAAGAAGAAGGATGGTATTCTGAGGTTGTGCATTGACTACCGACAGCTGAATGAGGTGACCATTAACAACAAGTATCTGCTATCGTGGATTGATGATTTGTTCGATCAGCTTCAGTCTGCTTGAGTGTTCTCGTGGATTGATCTGTGGTCCGGTTATTATTAGCTATGGATTCGTGAGTCTGATGTGGAGAAGACTACATTCAATATGAGGTATGAGCATTATGAGTTATTGGTGATGTCATTTGGGCCCACCAATGCCCCCACAGCCTTCATGGACTTGATGCATTGGGTGTTTCATCCCTACCTAGATCAGTTTGTGGTCGTGTTTGTGGACGACATCCTTGTTTATTCGCAAACTGCAGAGGAGCACCAGTACCATTTGAGGGTCATGTTGCAGACTTTGCGAGATCACTAGCTGTACACGAAGCTTGGCAAGTGTGAGTTTTGGCATTGTGAGGTACACTTTTTGGGGCACGTGATTTCTAGAGATGGTATTTTCGTGGATCCCGCCAAGGTCGAGGTTGTGATGCAGTGGCCTAGGCCGAGGCCTGTGACGGAGATTCGGAGTTTCTTGTGGCTTGCAGGCTTTTATAGGAGGTTCATCCAGGATTATGCTCGTATTGTGGCCCCGATGACTAGACTTACGCAGAAGGTTGTGTTGGGTATGGCGTTCTCACATTATTTTTGAGCCTAGTTTTGAGACCATATGCCCTAGGTCTGTCCTCTAACTGGTAATTCCCCCGCCAGCCCAGACTCGACGGTACGCGGGGGCCCTACGGTAACCAACCTACTCACCGTCTCTTTGGGGTGCGCCACACCAATACCTCCAGTGGACCGACACACGCGTGCCGTGGAAGTTACGACTAGTGGATGGGTCACCGGAAGTACATACTCTCAAGTTACGAAAAATGACTCCGGAGATAGACGAGTACAAGGATCGCTCCTCGTACAACATCGACTCATGGTGACGTAAGCCGAAGACGCCACATCCCGGGACCCCCCACGGCACCCCACACATGGTCCCACATGATGCCTAGCATCAGTCAAACCACGGGTCGGGACGTGGATCGAGGTCTGCTCACCCGAGACTCGAATCGGCATGGAAGAAACCATCAGGTAGGCCTCAGACGATGAATAGTCTATCATTGGCCGCTTAAGGATGCACGGCTAAGCCTCAGCCACGCGTGGGAGAAGGACGGTCCAACCTGGACCCCAACGGTAAGAAATATGAACGGTCGGACACTAGCCGCTCATGGGAAGGGCGGCTAGGATCCCACCGTTCCAAGACATGGGTGGTCCCACCTGGGACGCTCATATACCAACGGTACCAGAAGATGAACGGCCATCCCATGACCTCTCATGCGACATGCGGCTAGACCCTAGCCGCTCACCCCAAAATACTATGTAACGGTAACAAACAACGGTCAAAAACTCAGGGGATGTGCGATTGGTCTTGGGCCATGCATGGGATGCGCGGTCACGAGACAGGCCGCACATGCCCCACTACACGCCGAGCCAACGGCGCCAGGTGACGAGTGGCCAGCCCATGGCCGCACGAAGGGTTACGTGGCCAGACCCTGTCCGTACACCCCAGTGCACTGTGCAATGATCACAAGTAACAGTCAAAATCTCGAGGGATGGGCGGTTGACACGGGGCCACACATAGGGGACGTGCGGTCCCATGATAGGCCGTACATGCCCACAGCGCTTCGAGCCTTAGTGTGGTCCCCACTGGGCTGCACATGGGGATGTGCGGGCCCTGGTTCGACCGCACAACCCTCATCAGCGTGAAAATGGCGAACCCATCAGATTTCGCCCATTCCGACCCCATACAAGCCCCACGGAGGGGGAAATGAAGGGAAAGGAACCCCCAAGCCCCCTATCATGATTCTATGCCCCCAAAACGCGAAATCGCGACTTAAAATGATGGATCGGGCGGCCTCTCCTCAACGCATGCTCGACCCTTCCCGGCGTGAAAGAACCCCCTCTCGGCCTCGCCTCGGTGTACAAACCACGGAAATAGAAAGGCGATGAGCTAGGGATCGTCACCCTACCTTCGGTCCGCGTTGAGGCGCGCCGATCCGAGTTCAATCCACGAAGACGGCGTTAGGAACCTCAAGCTTTTCCCACGACCGTCGCACGCCCATGTGATCGCCTCGCCGTCACCCACGTAGCGCCGTCGCCCCACCGTCGTCTACAGCCGGAAGGGAGAATTACTCCATGGCCATTGTTTTTATGTTTTGGATGGATTGAATGTTGTGGATGGGTTATGGCAAGGCAGATTTAGCTTAAAACTTATTTTCCCGTCGATTTGGATCGACCGGGGGGGGATTCCATGGGGTTTACCCTGTTCTCGATTTCTCGGTAATTAAACGGCCCTACCAGAGACCGTTCTAAAGTCACGGTCTTCTCTAGACCGTTCTAAACCTTTGAACGGCCCATCATGGGACTGTGTAGAGTCTTGAGCGACTGACCCTCGACCGCGTAGGACCTTCAAACAGTAAGGCAGTGTGAGTTGAACGGGGCCCTTAAGAGGTCCGTTCAGTCCAAGGGACGGTTAGTCGTGTGACCGCCTAGGAGACCATTCGTTCCATTAAGCGGCCAATCGCTGGACCGCCCATACCATTGAAGGGCCAGACCTTGACCGTGTATCTTTTGGAACTCTACAGGGCGGTGGAGTTGAATGGCTTCACTGTGACCGCTTAAGTTATTTGAGCGGTGAATCGTGCGACTGCGTACGACTGGAGCGGCCCTTAGTTGACCGTTCATTTCCTGCAGAATTCAAATGTTAGCCTATTCATTTAATCATGCTTTTAATATTACATATTCACCATGTTTAAATTATTTTACAAATTGTGGCTCATTTTTATATCCCAATAGAGTTACTTTCTCTTTCCTTGTGATGGAACCACTAGTCGTAGCCCGACGATCTCGAGTGTCGGCCCACTTGGGAGTGGTGGCGGGGCAGTTCCCAGTTTATGGTTTGTAAGCTAGTTTCCGTGGGCTCCCTTGCTTGGCAGTAACTTTCTGCTGGGGGGGAAAACTAGCTAGAGGCCTGGCTCAAGGCATTGAGCTTGTGTACACACATATGGTCAAGGGCTAGGACTGGCACTAACGAGTGCTACCCTGACTAGTTCTTGTTTCTGGTACTGTTACGTGTCTCACTTACCACGTTCCAAATTTGTGTAGATACTTGAGACGTAGTGTTAGCCGTCAGTGGACGCATCTGGTTTCTTTCTTCTGGTGGTCTTCCTTCTCTCTCCTGTCACTTGAAAATGCTGAAGTTTATTCTATTGGTAGATTTAGTTACTCTTGTGTTTAAATTAATTGGCATCATAGTTAGCTGTTCTTAAACTGTTTAGATAGTTTTACAACTTTAATAAATTGATGTTTATTATGCTATTGCATGCTTTACAGCTTTTGCATGTTTAATTGCGAGGTAGGGATTCGCGTGACCCCTACTGAGTCTGGTTGTGAGACTCACCCTTACTTTTCCAGGTGAGCAGCAGCAACCATCTTCTGGAGCTTCCCGTGCTTTTGACGGCCATTCTTAGTGCCAGGAGTGGGTTGTCAGTGGTTTGTCACTAGGTTGTTAGTGGTCTTTTTGTCTTACTTACCTTTTAGCTGAGGTATGTCCCGTGTAGTTGTTTATTTTGACTCCTGTATAGTGTGTTGACATGTATAAATTATGGATCTGGACTATTGTACATATTTATCACTCTGCCTCTCAAGTGATAGGAGTACTACCCCACTAGTGACGAGGCCGGAAGCGTCCTCTGACTACTTATACCGCAGCCTCGAGTGTCTCCCTAGATGCCCCAGGTGAAAACTGAGACACCAACATAGTACCACAGAACAAGGACTAGTCGGGGTAGTGCTCGTTAGCACGCGTCCACTGTCCCTGACTATGTGTGCACACAGAGACCATCTGCTCTAGGTCGGGTCCTCTATCCTATTTTTCCCCTAGTCGGACTCAGGCTACAGGTAAGGGGCCCTACAGTAACCAACCTAGAAATCATCTACTCGGGACAAGCCTCCACCACTCCTTGGTGGGTAAGCAACGACATACCCAGGTCAGCTACATCTAGTGGGTAGAGTCACCAAGAGTGAGAACTCGTCGTAACCACGGAAGTCATCAGAGTTCCATCGATTCATAGTAATCCACCACGAGACAGCTCGCTAGCATAAGAACCAAGGACCACTAGCTAGACAACTAAACTATGACCTGTCGATGGACACGACAAAGACTAGAACCTCTAGACTTGTGGGATAGCAAAATTCAGAAACCAGGCCTGAAGAGCCCTAGGTGGCCAACTTGTAGGCCGCGCACGCACTTGGTTGGCCATAGCACTGGCCGACCCTTGCAGGGCCTGGGCGGCCACACGGTTGGTTGCCCAAGGGCCTGGGCGGCCAACACCTTGGCCGCCCAACCTTCAAGATGGACTAGGCCTGGGTGGCCCACCTTGTGGCCACCCTACACTAGGCGGCCCAACCTTTGGCATCCCAGGGGATGGGGGTGGACAGCCATCGGTCTGGCTGCCTAGACACTTGGGTGGCCACCCCTTTGGCCGCCCAGAGGGTTTAGCACCCAGGCGGCCAGCACTCTGGCAGCCCAATAGGTGGAGATGGCCACTTCGATGGCCGCCTCTCTACTGCAGGTCCCCTTTGGGAACCTCCTTTTGGAGGATCATTCCCACACCGACCAATTACACCCCCAATGGGCTCGGAATAAAACTAGAAAATGTGGGAAAGCCTTCTATGACTACAAAACCATCGATCAAACCCAATTTAGGCTAGAAATCCACTCTCACGGCCCTTTAACATGAAATCCCCAGAAAATGCTATAACCCCTCTCACTAGCCTCAAACCTCAAAGGGAAAACAAAAGGGGTGAGTCCGGGATCCACCCCCTACCTGTTGGATGCTTCAAACCTCAAAGGGGGGCTCAACCCTCATCGGATCGTGTCGAAGACGCACCCGCGAATGGGCTCATGGCCACGCACGTGAACACACGAGCCACCCCCACCTTCGCCCACCCTTCTCCTAGCTGTCGTCGTCGTCGAATGGATCTGCCCCCGCACTCGCCATTTGTGCTCAGAGAGGAGAGCCGACAGGACGTCGAGCCAACACCCATTCTATAGTCTGCCCTTGGCCTATGACCTCACGCCTTTGCCAAGTTGGTTGACTTTGGTAAGTCTGTCAAGTCAACAGTCATATTCTGCCCTGGCCCAGACCCTGTGCCGTTCTTTGAGGCATTGTGGTTTGTGGCACTGGTTGGATGGAGAGTTGGGGAAATATGCTGGCAAGGTTGCCGCATGAGTACCCTGTTCTTGTGTTGGAAGCTTTGCCCTTAGATGAGATAGAGATTTGGAGAAGTGATCTCTGAGAAATGATGGGTCCCGATTGGTGGCTGTTAGCGGCTGGTGAGGTTGACCGAGCGGTCGACCATGGTAAGATGTGTCTTGCCTGGGGACCGTGCACATTGGTCGTGGCGTCGTCGACCAGCTTGCTGTGGTAGCAGGCGGCATTTGTTGGTTCTGGAGAAGCGCGTCGTGGCTTGTAAGAGGTTGTGTCCCGAGTCTCTGAGGTGATTGGCGGAATTGGGATTGATAGGCGTTCATTGGGAGTCATTGAGATAAGTTGTGATTGGGTAGCAATCGGACAGTGCCTGTGTGTGGAGGTCTCTGATGAGATGTTAGCATTGGAAAGGTGATCTGTCGTCTGCAACCAGCAAGTGAGGATTTCCCTGTAAGCCTGAGTCGAGTGGCGTGAGGATCGAGGAGAGATCATGCCATGTGGTTTCGCCGTACTCCCCTAAGAGGGTAGAGTTGGTGTGAGGTTTGGATCGGATGCGGTGTCCGCGCGAGGTTTGGCTGAGATGCGGTGTTGGTCAGTGGAGGGTCAGCGAATGGCCTGTCGCGATTTGGATCGTGCCTGTTAGGCACGTGAAGGTTTCCCGTGGAGGAATGTCTGGTGATCGGTTGTGGACGTGTAAAATTGCACGCCCATATGTCCCGTCCAGTCCAGCATCGACAACAACTTCAACTGAAGAGACTGCGAAGAAGACGGGCCAATCCGGATTCTCTGAACAAACATACACTGTCGTGAAGCCGTCTCCGGAGTCATGACAGCGAAGATAAACCAACCCTCGGGATGCTCACAACCCAAGAGCCCCGAAGAGAATAGAGTGGACCATTAATCGGGCCCGAAACATGCCCGAGTCTACTTTAACGGCACACCCTAAGCCCTTCAGCGGCACGCCCAGCCCAAATGCCTTTAGCAGCACACCCCATGGCCTTCAGCGGCACGCCCCTTCAACGACACGCCCAGGCCAAGTCTACTTCAACGGCACACTGCATGGCCTTCAGCGGCATGCCCCTTCAAAGGCACGCCCAGGCCAAGTGCCTTCAACGGCACACCCCATGACCATCAACGGCACGCCCCCCAGTGCCTCTTCGCCAGCACACTCGACCCGGTGCCTTCAGCGACACACTCTCAGGGCCCTTTCAGCGGCACGCTCATAATGTGCCCTTCAGCGGCACGCTTCCAATGGCCCCATCGCCGGCACACCCCCGGTGGGCTTCCTCTAGCGGCACGCTTCCTCCAGGGCTCTCCAACGGCACATCTTGCTAGCCCTTCAGTGACCCACTGTGGCGGCATCCCAGTGGCATGCTCCCTGAGTCTTCCAGCGGCACGGCCTGCAGCTTCCTCAGTGGCACGCCCTGAACCCCTTTACCTGGCGCATCCGAATTAATATAACTACAAAATCCAGTCCACAAGTACAATCAATGAAAAGAGGAACGTACTCTGCTATGGGGCACACCATGGTACTGGCAAGCTGGCTACTACTAGTCCTCCGTCCGGAAAGCTCCACCTCGAGGAGAAGCGCTAAACTTGAAAAAGTAGGGAGTGAGTTTCATCTCATTGGCTCAGTATGGGTCCCGTGGATCCCCACCACAATGAAAGCGGTAAGCAATAATAATAGTAGCAACAATAGTAACAGCAATAACAACAATATTAAAATAACTGTAGTAAACGACAGTGGCCAGAACAACTAGAACGGTAAGCGGAAGAACTACAGAGCCTCTCCACTAACCCAATTCTCAATAAGGAACCCGCCACCACCAGTCGGGATCACCAAACCACGGTGAAACCACGGTCCTACTATCGAGAGAAAACCCCACGATGATACAGTCATAACAATCCATCTTTGCTGATGGAACCACCAACAAGACCACGTGGCCACACACACACAACCTCCACCCTCGAGAGGACATCTAACCATGGGCAAACCTCGGTCTCGAGCTACGACCAGTAAGAGAATCCTGCCCTACACACAGGATGACACTAGTCCATCTGCCGGAAGGGCCATGACAACACTGTCGGTAACTCAACCTTCACCGACATAGGTCCCCTACTCAAGTATACACAACAAGGTCGAATGCATCCACTAACCTCTTATATTGCGTCATGGTCTCATATGAGCGCACACTACCCACACCTAGTCTCAGGAGGAGCAGACACGTGTAGTGAATGCATCTGGACTTATTATGTATACTTGAGTAGCGAACCCTATGCCGGTGAAGGCTAAGTTATCGACAGTTGTCATGGCCCTTCCGACAGATGGGCTGGTATCGCCCTGTGTGTAGGGCAGGGTTCTCTCACTGGTCCAAGCTCGAGACCGAGGTTTGCCAGTGGTTAGATGTCCTCCCGAGGGTGGGGGTTGTGTGTATGTGTGGCCGCGTGGCCTTGTCAGTGCTTCCGTTAGCAAGAATGGATTGATACGAACGTATCATCGTGGGGTTTTCTCTCGATAGTAAGACTGTGGTTTCGCCGTGGGTTGGCGATCTTGACTGGTGGTCGCGGGTTCCTTATTGAGAATTGGGTTAGCAGAGAGGCTCCGTAGTTCCTCTGCTTACCGTTCTGGCTATTTCGGCCGCTGTCATTTACTACCGTTCTTTTAATATTGTTGTTATTACTATTACTATTGTTACTACTATTGTTATTGCTTACCGCTTTTGTTGTGGTGGAGATCCGCAGGACCCCTATTGAGCCAATGAGATACGACTCACTCCCTATTTTTTCAGGTGTAACGTTTCTCCTCGAGGTGGAGCTTTCCGATCGGAGGACCAATAGTAGCCAGCTTGCCAATGGTGGGGTGTGCCCCATAGCAGAGTACGTTCCTCTTTTTGTTGACTATACTTGTGGACTGGACTCTGTAATTATATTAATTATTATTAAATATTAATTTTATTTTTACATCTTCCCTTTTTGCCTGCTAGTTCTTCTATTGGTCTGACTGGGGAAGGTCAGACGGTCAAACACGGAAGTTCTTTTGTTTTCTTCTTCCCTTTGCGGGACATTCTTCAGATGTCTGGCCCTATAGCCTTCTTCAAGATCATTAGAGTTTGAGGACGAAACCCCTACTATCATTTCTTCTTGAATACCTCCTTCATCATCATCATTGATGTCCAAGGCATGGGACAACCTTTGTTGCCCTAGGGAAGAGTTCCTTAGGCAATGGAAATAATCTTGAACCACGCGGTTCATTTCTTCCTGACTGGACCTTCGTAGCTCTGGCCGGTGCAGCAATCTTTCTGAAATCTTCGGCTGATAGGCCAGCCTCGAGACTTGAGTAGCTAGGTGGTCTGACTTGTGATATCTGAATACATCGGCCTATCTAGCGCAGGCCGTGAATCTCTTAGCAACAGAGACAGCCTTCTCTATCCTTCTTTCATCCTCCATTTGAAAATCTACACCTCTTCTCCCGAGGGGAGTAACGGCAACAGCCTGATCCCTAGACCGGTAGCTTCTGCCTCCAGCCATGGGGTAAGCAGCAACAACATTTCTTTCCTTCTTTTGACATTTCCTACCCCCAGCCTTGGGGTGGACGGCAGTAGTGTCTTCTTCTCTCTTCTGGCATCCTCGGCCCCTTGCTCTGGGGTGGACAATAGCAACATTCTCTTCCTCTTGAGCTAAAGTTGGGCTTCGAATCCTCTTGGACACCCAGATTTGTTTGAATTTTACTGGCTTGGGCACTAGCGGCTTCCTCTCTTCGACCTCCTAGTTAGCTTTTCTGGTGGCTAGCACTTGGAATTTGTTGTTGGTCCAGACCACTGGGACAATCCTGTCGGGTCGCACAGCTCTAGGGTGACCATTGAGGTTCACCCTGATACTCCCAACCATCATCGTCTTTCCAGAGATCGAGAGACGATGACCCGTAGCAGCAAACTGACTTCTTCGGTTGTTCTTTCTTCCTTTGCTAGGAGGGGCAGGGGCAGCGTTCCTCCTATCCATGTGGTGGATAAAATAGGCGACGACCACTGGGGTAGTCTTCTCCTTTAGGCTCTTCTTCTCGCTTTTAGGTGGAGTCTCTGTGGCAGTGCCCTGCTCTTGACTATCGACCTTCAGCAAGTCGACAAAGATGAGGCCCAAGCAGTTGGGCAATCCCACAGCTGGTGGCATCGATCCAAACACCGTGGGCACTGCCAGGTAGCCCCCTCGGATGTGAGTGTCAATGACCTGCTGGCCGAAGTGGACTGAGGCAAGTCCGTTCATCATCTTGATTCCTGAAAATAAGATTAATGCACAATTAGAATTTTGAGAGAGGCCGCCGGGCCTCCGGCTTTGGGGTAGAGATGAAGGGAGACCCAAGTCCCACCGGGCGTGCCAGACTTGTCGGGAAGGAAAATACGCTTTTCCTCTTTTCGTTTATTTTTATTTATTTATTTGTTGCAATTATTTGATTTGGTTGTTTATTAAGCGTGCCAGTTACATCTTCTCCTCCCAGTCCTTCTTGTTGGAGCTAACAATCTTGGCCAGGTGAGTGTAGAGAGTTTTGTTAAAGGCTTCAGTTAGACCAATGGCCTGTGGATTGTAGGGAGTTGACATCCTCTAGTCAATCTTATATTTCTCTACCAGTCGGTAGACCTTTTGGTTATGGAAGTGGCTGTCATTGTCTGAAATAATTCAGTCAGGGGTGCCGAACAGGAATATGATATTGCCACGAATAAATATGGAGATGATCGCCCCAGTGACCTCCCTTAGGGCGATAGCTTCTACCCAGTGGGAGAAATAATCAATCACTGCCAAGATGTACTTGCAGCTTGTGGATGAGGCGGGCAATGGACCCACGGCGTCTGTTCCCCATTGGGCAAAAGGCCAGCTAGGCACCGTAGGGTACCGCAACACGGGTGGCCTCCTGGGTATCGTGGCATGCTCTTGGCACATTTGACATGACTTAACATACTTACAGCAGTCGTCAAACATCGTCGGCCAATAATAGGCAAGCTTCTTTATTTCAATTTTTATTTTTGACCCCGCCTGATGTGCACCAGCTGCTCGGGTGTGAATCTCCTTCATAACTCTCCAAGTCTCTTCAATGGACAGGCATCAGAGGAGTAGCTTTTGCTTGGCATCGGCCACGATTCGAAATAGTATCCCATTTGAGAGCTCGTAGGAGTCCTTTGTTCTAATCAGTCTAATCTTCTCTTCCCTTTGCTTGGGTAGTTGTTTGTACTTGAACCACTGCATAAGTGGGTCCCTCCAGTCAGACAGACTGACGGGTACTGCTGTGGCGGCCTCCCATTCTTCTTCTTCTTCTAGTCCTTCCTCTACCATGCTAGGCACCTAGCGTTGTTTGATCACTCGGATGTCGAGTGACCTCTCAGGCGGGACCGCTAGCGAGCTTGCCAGCTTCGCCAAGGCGTCGGCTTGAGCATTCTCTCCTTTGGCGATGTGGCCTATCTCAAGGAGGTAGAACTGCTCCATGAGCCGCTTTACCTTAGTGTGGTAAGGGAGTAGCTCTGGCTTCCAGATGTCGAACTGTCCCTAGACTTGCTTGACGACCAGCAATGAATCGTCAAATACTTACAACATTTTAATCTCCATCTGCAGGGCAATCTGGAGGCCGATAATTAGAGCTTCATACTCTGCTTCATTATTTGTGCAGGGATTGTTGATGCAGCAGGAAGTGTGCACCACTTCTCCGTCTGGAGATTTAAGGATGATGTCAGCTCCGGCCCGTATCCTGGTACGCCCAGAGGAGGTTGTTTCTGTTCTGGAGGCCCCGTCAAAATACAGCTACCAGACAACTTGCTGGACTTGGTTCGCTTCCAGTACTTCATCTTCGGGTAGTTCCGTAGCTAGCGAGGAGTCTTCGGGCACGGGGTATGCCATGAAGAAGTCCACGATGGCTTGCCCTTTGATGGCCTTCTGTGGCACATAAGTGATGTCAAACTCCATCAACAACATGGCCCACTTGCCGAGTCGCCCCTTCGGGACCTAAATTATTGGATCCTAATGAAATCATTATTGATTTTTAAACTCTGGTATTCATAACATTTTGAATGATTTTTATTCCCCTCATGATATGAGTGAATGAGTCTTTTGAAAGTCTACAGATGAGAAAAGGAGTTGACAGATATTAAAGTCAGTCAACTGATATGAAGACCAAGTCGACAGACATGTGAGTCCAGTTGACAGAAAAGGAGTCCAGTCCTAAGCTGCAGGTATAAGTGTGTCGACACACCCACAAGAGTTTGTCGACCTGTCAATGCAAATCCATGGGCTATTCGGGCTGAAACCTCCTTGGACAACTAAGTGTGTCGACACACACAACTGGGTGCGTCGACACATACAGCGTCAGTAGAGCAATAGCAACATCAGTGCAAGCGAAGGGCATGGAACAATGAAGCTCAAGGTGCAAACGGCTTTCAATTTGCTGAAATGAGGTGGCAAGGGCTTGGCCAAAACTGTCAAAGGTCAGAATGCTCAAAGTGTGTCAACCCACTTCATGAGTGTGTCGACCCACATGCTTACAAGAAGCAGAATAGCTACAGTGGCCAATAAAGTCTGTCGACCCACTTCAATAGTGTGTCGAACTATATGCTTACTAGAAGCAGAGCAGCAACCGCGGATAACACTGTGTCGATACAAGTCTGTCAGTGCGTCGACACATCTTCAAATCCAGTAGCAGTTATACAAGCAACTCTCTTCAGCTGCGTTGACATCATTCCCTCAGTGTGTCGACACAGGACTGATTCCATGAGCAGTTTCAGAAGCAACAGGAGTCAAGCGGTCAGAGTGTGTCGACCTAGCCTTCATGGTAGGTCGACCTAACTTGTGAATCTAGCATGCATTAGCAACAGCCAGAAGATAGCAGCAACAACCAGCAGCCAGCAGCTTCAGGACCTTACTACAAGACTGCGTCGACACCATCCTCTCAGTGTGTCAACACAGGACTGATTCCAGGAGCTGCTTCAACAGCATGTACAAGAGTGTGTCGACACACACATTAGGATGTGTCGACACTTACAGGTCTGGCTCACAGTCCAGCATGCAGCAACCAGCGTAGGAAATCGAGTGTGTCGACACACACATCAAGATGTATCGACACATACTGCTCTGGCTCGTTGTCCAGCATGTAGCAGCCAGCGTAGGAAATGGAGTGTGTCGACACACACCTCAGGGTGTGTCGACACATACTGGTCTGGCTCGCGGTCCAGCATGCAGCAGCCAACGCAGGAGGTGAATTGCGCACATGAATCTCAGTCGACAAATCGGCCTATTCAGTCAACTGACTTGAGCCCATCCGTACAAACACATGAGTCTTCAAGTAGTCACATGTTTACTTACTCCAAGTCAATGGCCCACACCTCCAGGACACGTGGCTCGAGGTCTGAAAAGGTCCTAGGACAAAAATCCTTCCTTTTATCATGAGCCAGTCCGATTACTTTTTGTGAAAAGGACCTGTCAGAAAACAGATCTTGAAAAAGGGACATTTTATGTTTCTATTATCGGTGCTAGTGAGGCTGGCCTGCGAATGATGCCGGACGGGCGTGGCGGGAAGAAGGAGTACGAGTGTCAGAAGAGGAATAAACAACAAAAAATAAAAAATATATATTAGAATATGATGAATCTCTGAGTGTGTCCACAAGTTGGCACGTCCAGTGGGACTGGACAACCTTTCATCTTGTCGTCAAGATTTAGGGCCTCACGGCCTCTTCTCAAGATTCTAACTTCCCTCAATTTCAAATTGCGAGAGGGATTGCATTTCAACAAGTGCAATGGCAATGATGTTCGGACCTCTCGTCATTGCCAGTCACACAAGGGATGGCTACCTGGTGGTCCCGATCCGCTTCGGGAGCTTCCCTCCCGCGGTGGGTTTTCCAAATTTCCTTGGCATCGCCTTCATGAAGCTTCTGAACACAGAGTAGTCTGACCCTAACCAAAGCTGCCATGCTCCCATCCAAGGAGCTGTCATCACTAGGCCTGCCGCTTGTGAGTCGTCAATGAAGATTGCTGGTCGCGCTCCAGTCAGAGTGCTAAGCTACTACGTGCACCCGCACGTCGGTCCATCCAATAGGGGATCGACATTGCACCAAAGGAGGCTCCAAAGGAGTGCTGCTACTGCCACCACTGCCACTAGAGGCTAGGTTTCCCACTCCGAAAAATCAGTCATCATCGGAGGCATTCGAGTCCATCTCAATGGCTGACGAGCCGAACCGATCTAGGACCGGGTTGTACCTGTTGTTCCCATGCAGAACTCTTTCCAGCCACTAGAGAGGCTGGACAAGAAAGGACCCAACAGGCCTGGTGGCCGCAAAATCTATCGGTTCAACCACCGGTAAAATATAAACAAGCATGGGTACCCAAGGGGGCCCAAATTGCATAACCGTCCCAGGCAAGGCCAAAAAGTGTCCATCATGAGAGACCAAGGAAAGAGAACTGGGCTGGGCCAGTAGCCCCATTGTACTAACTGGCGTCTGCCACACCAGCACCACCAGGAGCCATCCTTCAGAACTATAGATGTCACCACAAGGCTGCCGATCTAGGGCGGACATCCTATAAGCCCACTGCTGAGGTACAAGAGATATCACCTACTTTCTCCTCCACATGGGTACGGGAGGAGGAGAACGAAGCTGTGAGGAGTTATCTGCGTGGTCCAGGGAGTGCCCCTCTCTACCACCAGAGATTACTATGGGCTATGACTGTCACCCGTGAAGAAGATGAAGCTCAGCCCCTGCCCAGTGCAGATTCGAGAAATTGCCTGGAGGAAGGACGTCGGTCCCTGCCACAGGAAGAAGTAAAACCCCAGAGGTCCATCTTCAAAAGATTGACCTTCCTACACATGCCATCGAGGAGGGCGGTAAGGAGAGGTAGAATTATGATGATCTATACTTGCAACATGGCCGGAGTGTTTGTAATGAGGGCATCTCACAGCGCTCTCCTTGGCTCGGATCGCCGGCACCACTTTGAGGAGTCCACCTATGTTATCTCATGATATTTTCCCTTTCATTGAGTCATAGCGGTCGACTCTACGAAATGAGACAAGACGAAATTTAATTCCATGGACCTCAGGAGCAGGCACGTGCTCCTCCTCTGACCTCATCCCCATTGTAGATGGTCGAGAGGTCTCCGACCACCCTGCAACTTCTGGAATTAAATTTCATCACGTCTCCTTTCGTAGAGTCAACCGCGTTTGTCAAGGTATGATGGTTTTGCCCTCGATACCACCGTCACCAAGCTACTGGTTGTCGGGAGTGAAATATCATCTTGCTCAATTCCATAGTCGTGAAAATATGGCCTATGAAAGTAAGAAGGACAAATTCAATCATCGCCATGTCCAATTGAGAAATGTTGTGGAGCGAATATTTGGCGTCTTGCCTCTTCTAAATATCTGAAGTCTTTTATTTGAACCCTGGATGTGCCCTCATTGTAAGGTTTGGTTGAAATTTTAGATGTGAAATTTTGTTACATTGCATCGAACTGTGATATATGCTCATCAGGAATCACGGAAAGAGGTGCAAATGGAAGAGGGACGGAGGAGAGGTGGGGGTTCACGCACCCTATATAAAGGATGGGTTATACCCATCAAGATATCAATTGCAAGGAAGCAATCCCACATTCCCGGAGTCTCAAACCTGATCCCAAACCCACCTCGTCGGTGAGATCATTCACACCTACATTCTACTCTTATTATGAGGTCTCACTTAAATTGCCATAAAATATACTTGTGCATTATTAGCCATTTATGCAGGAAAATAAGAAATGTTTCTGAACTGGGTCGATCTCGCGCTGGTCCTGAGCTGGATCAAGTGATCACCGTGTTGAGACCTGTAAGGAAGGGAAATGGATCAGGGGGCCCAGGGGTGGTTCACTGGGGAAAAATCCTCCGATGCCTAAGTCAGTAGAGCAGTAGTGGAAGCTGTGAGGGGAGGAGGAAGAGGCTGCACGAGATCCCTCTCCACCAAGGTGGTGAGGAAGTTCCTACTCAGGGGGTTTAAGCATGTTAAACCTTACCTTTCGCCGGAGGGAGTCCCAGGTATAAATAGTGCGCCAGCTTTATGAATCCCGTAACTGGAGGAGTTCGGGTGGGGGTTACATCCTCGACGTGGGCTCGTTACGTCCTCGTCGTGGGCTTTTTATAGTCTTGAGGACTCTTGGCCTCTCTTATCCTCATAAACTCCTACTCATAAAGAGCTCTCAATGGCAATATAGATAAGCACCCATCGGTTGACCCAAGCATGGAAGATGCCAGCTCCTATCTGGGCGATAGGCATAGCTCGGGTGTAATTTGGTCAGAGTGGGCGTGGGGCGCCAGTCCTTATCCCGATATGGGGCGTAGCTCGAGCATGAATCTTCCTCCGACCGGACCGACGCTCTGACCTCCCAGCCTAGTGGCCGCCTAAGAGGTGTTTGAATCCGAGTGAACTTATTGGGCTTTCATGATAAGTGGGCCATGTTGTGCCCCCTAGGGCTTAATGTTTTTGATGTGATGATAACACTGTTTTTAATGAATAAATTATGTTTTGATGATAAGACGTAAAAGTAAGCTGAGATTAGCATTTCTCCCTGTGCTTTGTGTTGATGCTGGTGCTCTCTTTCTTTGCACTTTGGCTTCTTGTGATCGGTTGTTTGCTGGATCAGTACTCATGGTGTGCTATTTGTGATTTTTATGAATTGTAATGGCGCTGAATGTGTACTGAGATGCAGATACCGAGATATTTTTGATGCCTGTGTGTGTTGTATGAGTGCACAGCAGAAGCGTGTGGTCAGATAACCCACGGGTCGAGGATCGTTATCGTAAGATTCTGGCCAGTTGAGAGAATTATCTTTCTCGATGTGACTTCATCTTGGCTTCCCGTGCCTTGATGTCATCTGTGCCGTGCTGTTGCTGGAGTCCTTCTGGTGTTGGCATTGGCATTTGTGAGTATTGTGGAATCTGTCGGCATTCCTGTTGATTGAGTACCCTTTGCTCTGCATTTCTTTCTTGGGTGTTATGTTCTCAGGATGTTATCGTGGTCCTTGAGCTGCATTTCTCGAGATTGTCATTTTCTCATTATCGTGGGTCTTTTCTTGGTGAGCTGCTCGATGCATGACTCGTCCCCTATGGTCGTGCGTTCAGCTGTTATTGTGCCTTGATGTGACCCAGCTTACAGTTGTGTTCCATGGTTCTATGTTGAGTACGGAGCTGGGATTCTGCAAGTGCTATTGTTGTTGTTGTTGTGGTGGTGGTGTTGTGTTCAGCTTGGGAGGAGTTCCCTGTGAATCTGATTTGGCACTGTGTGGACCAAGGTCTTGTCAGTTAGTTTTACTGTACTCTTCTATTATGGTAGACTTGGCATGCCACTCGAATTAGATGTACTGTCTGAGTGAGGACTGACATGATTGTGCTTGTGGTCCAGTGCTGTCGTTGGCATCCTGTGTGCCAAGTTTTCGTTGTTGCTTTTGGCACTGGAGCTGATGTGATGGAGTGTCAGCTAAGAGGACTATGCTTCCTTGTTTAAGCTGATGCTTGTTGTATCTACCGTTTGTTTTATCGAAAATTGTTTTCGTGGCATGAGTTGTGTCTCCTTTCCTTTGAGACGTAAGCGACATTGCCTTGTTTCGGAGGTGTTAGACTTATGTTCACTGGTGTGCCATGCTCGTTCTATTGATCGATTTGCCTTGAGATCTAGAGCAGGTACTTTTGATGATGGTTTGGCAGTGTTCCTTTGAATTGTGTTTTTCGAGGTTTGTGTGGTTTCAAGTTAATGTTAGGGTTTGTTCTTCCTTGCTTCTTCTTGCTAGCTCTTTAAATTTCGAGGCCGAAATTTCTTAAAGGAGGGGAGGATGTAATACCCTGGCATCTTTCAGATCCTTATCGGAGAACTTTCGGATCACTTTTGCGGGTCCTGAGTTGTGTTTTACGATCCACACAGATTTTTCTCTCGTATAAGTTATGAAACCTAGTAGTGACTTTATTTCTCATTTCATCGACTCGAGGACGCTACAATTGTGATGTACTTGTTCCGAGGATCGTTTTGGTTATTTTTTCATATTTTTTTGAATAATTTTGTGAATTCTTTTAAATTTTTGGTATATTGGGAAGGCTATTAATTTATGTATTATTTTAATTCGGGTTGCTACAAATGATGCCCCGACAAGTCGTGCTTGGATCTCGGGGGCCACCCCCATCATAGCGATGGCCCAACTTTGCCCTAGGCCAATAGTCCACTAAATCTAATTCATTTTTCACTAGGGTCTAACCCTGATTCTTTATTGTTTAAACATCAAACTTATCGTGCCTCGATAGACATCTGGCCAAGTATTATTTACATGCCTATCCTGTTTCTAACCTGGACTCCTGTCCGAACATGAAATGGTCAGTCAGATGACCAACATGATTTGAATGCTTTTACCTCCCCTAATATGGGGTGCTCTTATGAAATTTAAGATATCCTCCATTTCTTTCATTAATGCTAATTTCAGGCCATAGGGCCCCTTCTCCTGGCGACTAATCAAAGATTTTCTACTGTCCAAGGGGATATAATTAATGTCGTGGCCTTTATGGGACGATGAGTTCCAGTCCTGACATGATACCCACATTTTCTGACCAGTTAGACGGCACGCACCAATGGTTTCATACCCCCTCAGTATTTGGAGTCCGGATAAGTTGTCACTTTGTGGCTGGTACGCCCACGCACTAATAAATCGAATGACAATCTAAACGATATAAAAGATAAAGATAAGAAGATGAACGAATGGTAAAAAAAAGTGTGTTCACAAGTCTGGCACGCCTAGTGAGTGGGATTGGAGCCATCTTTCATCATTTTGCCAAGATTTGGGGCCCTATAGCCTCTTCCTAAAATTCTAACCTCCTCAATCTTAAATTGCAGGTTGCATTCAGACAAAAGCGATGGACATCACCTTTGGACCGCTCATCGTTGCCAGCCATGTCAAGCATGGCTACCTTGCTATGCCGATCAAGTTCGACGACTTCCCTTCTATCGTGGGCTTCCCCAACTTCTTCGGGGTGGCATTCATGGAACTCCTGGATGCCCAAGAGTTGAAGCTCGTCACCACTGCAATGGCGACATCAAAGAAGATTGAAGCGGTGGGCTACTGTGTCCACCACATTGACCCCAGCGCTTCAAATAGAAAGAGGCGCATGTCGGCTGTCTGGAGAGTGGCCAAAAAGAATGTCGACACACTATAAAGCCGACTAGCACTTCAGGTAAATTCGTACTCATCGGAGGCATCCAAGTCTTCCTGAATGGCTAGCAGGCTAGAACTACACCCTATAGGGTGATTCCAACCGTGTCGGTGCATAACTCCTTCCAAGCACTGGCCTAGACTAGAATGGATCGATTCGAGTCTAGATCAGAGGGAGGGTTGGACCCAAAGCCAACTAGATTCATGCAGATTTGGGCTTGGGCCCCGACTCCAACCCCATGAAGGCCTGTCGTAGCTGGCAAGCCTGCAATAAAAGTAGAAAATAAAGAAGAGAAGACCGAGATGTTGGTCTGGGTGTCTCATAAATCAGCATTCCTGACCTGCGCTCGACAGACAAATATCTGCCTACTTTATATAAAATTTTGGGGGATTACATCATTCCTACTTCAGCCATATGAGTTAACTTTCATTTTGTAGCTATTGCTACTTCATCTGCAATGGTCACGTAAGAGGTTGCCGCCTCTGCGGGAGCTGAAGAAAGGGGAGATGGAGCACTAATAGCTCCCCTTGTTGAAGAAAATTTACCTTCTCCCATGCCTAGCCATGATATGGAAGGTAATCTATGGTCCGTCCTCTGGAGTTCACATAATTCATCATGCTTTGGGCTCACGTGAGTGCTCCCCATTTCAGCTTCAGTTGAGGTCCGGCCACCCTCTCCTCCTGCCGTGGAGCCGACTGAGGGAGCTTCTGCTGTGTAAGGCGTTCTTCCGGGGAGTCATTCTATTCCTGAGGCTTGTTCACCCATTGTTCTTACTGTGGAGCTGGCTGAGCAGGTCTCTGCTGAGTAAGATGTTCCTTCTACAAGCCATCCCGCTGAAGAGCTAACTGCTTCTGGAGGGAAAAGTCTGGTACCAGAGCAAAGCTCATCTTTGACGGAGTCAGTAGATTATAGTGGTGGCTCTAGTGATGAAGAGTCTCCCATGGTGGTGACGGAAACCGAAGACATCGGGCTATCTTTTGCTTATGAAAGTGACTTCACAACTTTCAACCCGTTATGGCGAACATGGGGCAGCCTGGGGTCACCTGGCCCCTCTGTGGGAGAGGGGTCAGCGATGATGGAGACGGATGTTACCACTGTCGGAGCTTTGAGCTTGGTGCCAGCTGAGGTAAGAGTCCTCCTTCTGGGCTTGTGCTTACTCTCATTGGTCATTATATCGACCCCCTGAGATATTTATGCACATTCTTCATGAAGGCTCCCATCATTCCAGCCGAGGTGACCCTATCGGCCATGACTGTGAAGATATCTCTTCCACCTCTCAGTGCGGATCCACCAGCATTCTCGCCTATCTTGAGGCCTGTAGCTTTGAGATATCCAAAGGATTATATTATGACAGTAGGCTTTGAAGTGCCGGGGATGATCGTAGGATCTGACCAGCCAACCATGGTTCTGGAGCAGCCGCAACTTGGCATTAGTGATGAGCCACTTCACGGCGAAGAAGACATCCCCACAATAAAATCGAGGGACATTGCAGAAAAAACTGTCGATGTTTCCACAACTCTAGCATTAGCTATTGAAGCGGCATCGGCAGAGGCTGGCTGAGCCGAAGATAGTGAACAAACACTTCCTACTCCTGAGCCTAAACCTATGACGCTTTCTATAGAGGTCAGAAGGGAGACTACTGTCATTGATACTCCCCCTACTGCGCTAACCATAGGGGCTGGTCATAGTGCAGGTGCCATGCAGGACATGCCATCATCATCTTCAGAGCCAAGCGATGATATTTGGGCTACTGTTGTCAGTCGTGTGGAATTCCATCTCCCAGATACGCCATCACTCGGTCTATAGTCGTCGAGTGAGCTAGTATGGCAAAATTTAGAGACGATGAGGCAGACCGTAATGCCTACCGTGACCTGTCATAAGGACATAAATACAAAATAAAGGACATAAAAGTAAAATAAAATACTAGTGTCTCACACATAATAGCTCAATACTCGAGCGGGACTTCCATGCTGTCGCCCAACCATAGAGAGGCCAGAGTCTCTCGAGTCATGCTGCGTGTCTGATATCGACGACTGGCTCTAGTGTCCTCACCACTGAGTTACTGCTTTCCTTCCTTTCTTTCTCTTTTCTTCGGTCAATTTAGACATAGGTGTGTCACTAATTTGTCTAGCCCGGGATACATTAGCTGTCAAGGTAGGAGAGCACTCACGCCTTCAGGGAAGGTATGAGGGGTTCGCTCCACCGCGGTGCTCCTTCTTCCGAGGCCAAACTACAATTAACATAGGTTGAATGCCAGAGGATGAAGGGTGTATTGGCTGATCGGGCCAGAGGGTGAAGCCAATAGTCTATTTATAGACCTCGTCGATGGTGACGAGGGTTGCAAATGATGTACTTGCCGGTGGATTTAAACGCCAAGGACAAGGAGTAAGTTTATTTCTCGACGGGGATGAAGGGTCCGAGTCAAGGGCCAATTCATTGACTTTGCGGATGGTATGTCTATTCATCGACACGGGTTAAATGTCAAAGCAAAAGAGTTTATTTATCGATGGGGACAGAAGGTCCAGGTCAACACCTTGTTTATCGATTTTACTGATGATGATGAAAATTGACGATAGACTTGTTCATTGGCATTGGTTAAATACCAAAGCAAGAAGTTTGTTTATCAATGGGGACAAAAGGTCCAGGTCGATGGTTTGTTCATCAATTTCATCGATGATGATGAAAATCAATGGTGGGTTCGTTTATCGGCATGGGTTAAATGCTGAAGCAAGGAAGTTTGTTTATCGATGGGGAGGAAAGGTCCAGGCCGATGGTTTGTTCATCGATTTCACTGATGATAACGAAAATTGATGATGGGTTTGTTCATCGGCATGGGTTAAATGCCAAAGCAAAGGAGTTTATTTATCGACAAGGACAAAAGGTCCATGTCGATGGTTTGTTCATCAATTTCACCGAGGATGATAAAAATCGACAATGGGTTTGTTCATCGACACAGGTAAATGCTGAAGCAAGAAGTTTGTTTATCAACGAGGATGAAAGGTCCAAGCCGATAGTTTGTTCATCGATTTCACTGATGATGATGAAAATCGACGGTGGGTTTGTTCATCTACATGGGTTAAATGCCAAAGCAAGAAGTTTGTTTATCGATGAGGATGAAAGGTCCAAGCCGATGGTTTGTTCATCGATTTCACCGATGCTGATGAAAATCGACAGTGGACTTGTTCATCGGCATGGGTTAAATACCAAAACAAGAAGTTTATTTATCGACGGGGATGGAAGGTCCAAGCCGATGGTTTGTTCATCGATTTCGCTGATGATGACGAAAATCGACAGTGAGTTTGTTCATCGGCACGGGTTAAATGCCGAAGCAAGAATTTTGTTTATCGACGGGGACGGAAGGTCCAAGTTGATGATTTATTCATCGATTTTAAATAACTTAGCCAAGGTTGTATGAAGAAATAAAACATTCTCAACTCTCCGTAAATTAATGACCGGTGAGTAAGCAATGATAACAAGCAATGGTTCAGAAGCAGAAGATGTGATGAGGAAATCAAGAAGGCAATGATAAGGTAGGTGTATGAATCAGAATGACTCTCCATTGGATCACATACCCATGAGTGGCTGAGTGATAGTGTCGACACTTCCTGTGAGGGTGTCGACCTGCCTAGAGTAAGCTCAGACTTTGCACAGACCTTGTAGCATTATCACCAGATGTGCACACACTTGTAGTGTTGAATTCAGAACAGGCACCAACCTTGGCTGCTTGCTAGCTTGAAAGTGCATCGACCTTTATTTCTTTGACAACTGAAGTAGCATCAACCTTAGTTACTGTGATAACTAAGCTAGCGTTGACCTTTGTTCTGCTTTGTCAAGCTGTGCATCGACCTTAGTTAGGATGTGCATCGACCTTCATTCAGGTATTGTCTTGTATGTGTCGGCACTTTACTGGAAGGTGTCGACTTATTCAATAGCTTTTTCTTAGCCAGTGTGTTTGATTTTTATCTTTCTTTGATTGCTCCAATTCTGAAACACTTCTACCAAACTCTGATATCAGTGCCTCTAACTTTCTGATTTAAGACAGTCATTCAAGGAATTTACCTTCTTGCTGCCAGTGAGAAGTGCTTTATTTGATGCTAAAGCTTTAAACATGCTTATGCACTAAATTGAAGCTATGCAGTTCTTAATATGCAATTCTGACTCCTGGTACTTGGCGATGGTCAGTCCTCACCTATCTCTTGCGCACTCTGTCTATGTGTCGAATACACTTACGCTCTGATTGACACGATCGATATATAAACTCGTCATGCACTCTGGGTTCCTTCCACGCTCGGGGCGTGACAATTGGGGTCTGGATGGAGAGCTAAAGAGAGATGTAAGAATGTATGGAGAACATTCTGAAAATGAGGAAGCCGAGGAGAAACAACAACAAGAGGCTCAAGCACCACCTCCACCTCCAGCTTAGCCCGGGGAGCAGCCACCTTCTCCTCCACATGTAGATCCAGACATGCCACCGCCTTAACAATTTTATCATGGGGAGTCCTCTACTCAGGGTGCTAGACAGCCTTCTTGGGCAGACTATGAGGCTTTTGATAGGTGTCTCTCAGGTATAGAAACTCACATGGACACGTCCCTTGGCCGGCTTGACACTTTTATGGACACAATGACTGGTCGGATGGATACTTTCTCCCATGCTTTGGACACCCTTTCTACTCACATGGCCTTTCTCACCTCCCACTATGTGGATACTCACCAGGCCATTCGTACTACCAACCATTCACTTCTCCACATTGACCGTCAATTGGTGCATCAAGATCTACTTTTGCACTCCTTTGAGAGCCATCTTCCTCCGCCTCCACTTCCCCCTCCTACTGCTGCCAATGATGAGGAGGATGAGGAGGATGCTTCTGATGATGATGATGCCTCCGAGGATGAGGAGGATGCGGTTGGGCCGCTAGAGTCCTTGTGGTGGACCAGAGTTGGGCCACTGGGGACTATGGTGGTCCAAGATTGGACCGCCAGGATATTCTCCGTGTTTACCGTGTTGTTACACGTTGTGTTGGTCTCCGGTCGACTCGGTTATGACCCAGTGGTCGATCTTTAGCCTCGCGAATGTCCCGAACACCATGAGACCTGTGTTTGTGTTTTGGGGGTGTCCGGAGGTGCCACGTTGTGTCGATTGGCGTGCTCGTAAGTGTTGGGGTCCGGGTAACCCCATGCATGTGCTTCGAGTATCCGTGTGGGCCGTGTGTATAGCCTTGGACTGTGAGTCCAATTGACCAGCCTGGGACTGGGGATTTTTCTCGTGTCACCGTAGTTTTGGACGTAGGGATTAGGCCAGATTGACGGCTCAGTGCTGTCGCATGCGGCGGTCTTGACTCGAGTCTTGTGACTCAAAGACCGTTGAGTTTAATAGGTCTAGTGGGTTGTCCAGAGTCAAGTGACCGCGAGCCACTTCTTCCTTCGTGTTACTCGCGATGGGTGCGTGCGTGATTTTCTGTGTTCACATCTATGACCTGTCCACTAGTCGTAGCTTCCACGGCACGCGTGTGTCGGCCCACTGGGGACACTGGTGTTGTGTACCTGAGTGAGACGGTGAGTAGGCTGGTTACCGTAGGGCCCCCGCGCATAGCCGAGTCTGGACTCGGGGGGAATTACCAGCTAGAGGATAGACCTAGGGTGTATGGTCTGAGTGTGTATAAGAGGCTGAGGGTTCGGACCCGCGCTGACAAGCGCGACCTCAACTAGTCCTTGTTTTGTGGTACTTCTGGTTACTGAGTGTGTCTGAGTCTCACGCCCGAGGCGTTGTAGCTAGACACTTGTGGCGCGGTGTAAGACGTCAGGGGACGCATCCGATCGTTCTTCTAGTGGGTGGTGCTCCCGTCACTTGACGTGAGTTATCGTGTCCTGGGTTTCCGTTTCTCGTCTGCGAGGTGGGGTTTCGAGTGTTGTTTTCGAGAGCATTCCCGTAGCCGAGGTCTAGGGTTTTCGGTGAGCGTCACCGAGGGTTTTTCCTAGACGGTGTGGAATTCACGACAGTGAGGTCGTGATTGTGTTTTCGGACTATGTAGTTTCGGCTTGGGCCCCGCTGTGAGGGTAGGTTTTCGCGACTGAGGCGTCATGATGTTTTCCTAGTAGCGTGACTATGGCGATTTGTGTCTGGTTGTTCCCCGACCGTGGGATCGGGATGTCGGGTGCGTGACTTGGTAGCTCCTCCGATGGGAGATCGGGTCATATTTTTTGCTACAGTAGGAGTAGCTGTAGAGCCGAAGTTTTATCGGCCGCCATAGGTTACTGTTCCTGCTGTTCCTGCTGTTCTTTCTGTAGCTAGCGTAGCTCTTTCCCTTCCACTGTTATTTTCTCGGTTGGGGTTCCGTGAGATCCCTACTGAGCCAGTGATAGGAGGCTCACCCCTGATTTTCAGGTGCGGTGGTTCTTCCTCGGGGTTCGAGGGAGGACTGTGGGGGGAACCGGATGTTATGGAAACTAGGTACTGGGACATCTGTTAGAGATTGTGGGCCAACCCGCTTCTGAAGTAAGTCAAGTTATTGTTGCATAGAGGCCCATTTATCAAGTAGTTCCTACTCCCTAGATGGAGTAGGGGTAGTGAAAGAGGTGGGCCCAAGACGAGGAGCTGAAGGGTAGATAGATGGAGGGGGAGGTGGCCCATAAGAGGGATATTGGGTTGAAGGATGACCCAAATTGGCAGGGACCTGGGCCGCCCCTGGCTGGGGGTGAGTGAAATCGGATGGGCCAACAAGAACTTGCAGCATTGATGGAATAGCCTGATAAGAATTTGTTGGATATATGCTGTTTTGATGATGTCTGACTATGACTCATTGATGAGTCTTGATTGCCTTTGATGCTATCAACACTCTTGTATTTCAAGACAAAGCATGATAAGTTAAGACATCATGCAATGATGTCATGCAATGTGCTGAAAGAAGCTCAAACTGCAAAGGCATAGGTATGCACAGATATCAAGAAAAAGTTGACAGGCACAAAAACCAAGGAAGAGTCCTGGCAAAAGTAAGAAAAGTTTAATCTGCCCAAGAGTGTCAAGCTGCACCAACCCTATCCTTCATATGCACAGACCTCAGCAAGCAAGAAATAAAATGTGCATCAACATTGGTATGCACATAAGGATATGTGCACCAACCATGATTTACTTCAAGAGTATACATGCATCGACTTCTTTAGGCCCAACAGTGATGTGCACTGACCCTGTCCTTCACATGCACCGACCTTGATTGGGCGGCAACAGCAATGTCCACCGACTTGCATGAAGCCAATAGTAATATGCACTAACCTCACTAAGAGCAATAGTGATGTGCACTGACCTTGACTGGGCGGAAGTTGAAATGTGCACCGACCTCACTGAGAGCAATAGTGATGTGCACTGACCTACATGTGAGGAAAAGTGAAATGTGCATCGACCTTGTTCGAGATGTGCACCGACCTTAGCTGCGAGCTGGTGAAGTGTGCACCAGACTTAAAGTTGCACCGACCTTGAATGTTCAAAGCAAGGAATGTGCACCGACCTTGAATGCTCCAAGAATGAAAGTTGCACCGACCATGAAGTATGCTTGGAATAGTAACATGCACCGACCCTGCTCAAGACGTGCACCAACGATCTATGCTTGGAACGGTAATATGCACCGACTTCTATGCTGAAGTTCAAAGTATACACAAACCTTAGTCAAGAAGTGCACTGACTTCTATGCTACCAACAGTGGCTTGCACAGACCTACTTATGTGCACAGACCTATATCCTGTGGAACTACAATCTGCACTGACCTTATGAAGGAGAGCACCTGTTCGATGAAATGCCTCACTCAACGGGCCCCAAGGACATTTGTAGCAAACCTGCGGTCTTCTCAGAAAAGTATCTATAGCGCAAAAATAGGAACCGCAAGTGCCCAAAATTACATCTTTTAAGGTCTAGAAAGGTCTCCTTGGTCAGACAACAAAATAAGAAAATACATCACATGACTCAAAATAGATAACTAGACCATGCCAGATGCGTCCGAGGTGAGGAGACGTGCCATGAGTGTGGGCAAGGGAGGCGATGTCCCCATCACCCCAGCCCCCTCTCCCTCTGCACTCAGGTCCACTGTCCCCTGCTCCGAGCATCCACGACACCTTGGCGTCACCCCGTCTTTGCTACGCCCTCTCGTGGATCGATAAGGCCTCGCTGCTATCCCTGCAACCAGCCTGCAGCAGAGGTCAAGCTTGCAGAGACTACCCCGGCATCCTCGGTGCAAACCAGCTGAAGCTTCCTTCTATGTAGTCGTACATCGTCGAGTCAGCTTCGTTCCAGAAGTGATCCCGCAGTGATCCGACCTCGGCACCGTACGCGCCGCCCATTCTCGTGCACCTGCGGCAAGCTCAGGACTGAACCTGAGCACCATGTGGTCGCAGCTCCACTACCCGTCCCTGTGCGATTTAGCCACAGCTCTCTTCACAAGAGTTATGCTCCTCTAAAGCGCCAACGCACCAAAGGTGGTCCCACCTGCTTTGGACTTCTTCTCTGTCCATGGTGTCCAATCTCCCATAGGCGCGCCAGACCTGGAGCCCCTGTTTGCCCAGGATGAGCTACTGTCAAGTCAGCCCCGACACCCCTTCTTCCTGTCCATTTCAGGTCGTGCTACCTTCATCAACATTGCGGCCCTCGATGAAGCAAAACCAACGCAAGTCATTTTGTCGAGTTCTGATGTCAGCGCTGGGAGTTTCGGCCAGTTCTTCGACTTCCTATCCTACTGTTCATCCAAAAAACTGACTCCGGTCGTTCCTGTGACCACGCCCAGCTAGGTGATCAGATGGTTGCCCCCTTCTGAGGGCTCGTAGACCTCCCAGTCAGCAATGTCCCCGACCTGGCCCTGCCACGATTGGAGTTCTGCAGCACCCGTACCAGCCATCGCAACACATCTGCGCCGACCAGTCCAGCTGAGCAGAACTGCACCGGCCTGCTGCAGCAGCCGACGTCCCCATCTAGCGCCGTCAGCTCAACACCAGACTTCCAGGCATCCGTCAGCATCCCTCGGTCTTCATCCAGGAGTTGGCTGCGTTGTGAGTGGACACCCAAGCTCGGCGTACGGGCGACTGTTGCTTACCCATCCCCGCGATCCCCCCTCTTGCGCGAGGGTAGTATATGTAATGATTGTTTCCCCTCCCCATGAACCCCCCCTCCCTGCGTGGAGCGTAGCGCATGTAATAGCAGGAACGACATCAAGCCTCCCCTACATAGCGTGTCTACCGGGTGCGCACGCTCCCCGGCTCGCCATCGTCTCTGACCAGAGCCAATCCTTCGGACGGCTAGGTACGTGCGTTCGCCACTCCACTTGCTTGCTTAGTATTAGCTCCAACTACCGCGCCGCGTGAGGAGTGCCCAGCCCAAAATTCCACGATACGAGAGATATTGCTGCTGGCGAGCGAGTGCACACCAGAACCAATCCCCTCGGTATCGGTCCGCCCGGTTGGAACCAGCGCCCACCACTTGTCCCCGGGTGGCTCACCACCACCCTCCGCGCTACTCGGACCGTGTCCGACCCCGTCGCGAGCCACAGCTCACCGAACCGTCACTATGTGCCCCGAGTGGAGTTCGTCGCGTGCGCGATTGTTAGCTTTGTCGCTGGATGTGCACTTAGTTGATTGCTGGCTTAGGGTCCGGCGTCTCGACCAGGTTCGTCCCGTGTCAAGAGAGGTATAGGAAGATCCAGATCTGCATGAAATCAAATGTCATCATATAGCAATAGAAGCATAATCATAAGAATAGAAGCATTCTGGAGTCTAGGGTGTACCTGTAGGAAAGGCGAGAAGCCGCCCAGCATCGCCTCCTGGTCGGTCATGCTCAGTGAGTCGAACAGGAATGCCAGGACGGCTGCTCCTCAAGCAAACTCACTGACTCTGTCCAAATCTCTCAGTAGTGGGAGGAGCCTGTAGCTGACTCCGTCAACTCTGGTCACAAAAAATAGCTTCCCGAACAGTAGGATCAGGAAGCACCTCAAGATCATATGTCCCTCTATTCTCGGTCCCGCTACCACTCTCGGCTGGACCTGCTCCACCACTCTCCATATATGCTCCTCTAGCAGCTCTCCTACTGAGATCGCCGCCCCTCTCAGCCCCAGACTCTCCTGGAGCATCGCTCGTGCTAGCTGGGATGAGTGGTGCCCCGGCCTCATCAATTCCAGTCCTAGAAGCTCCTGCGCCAGCTCGCGATAGTCAGTGTATGTCCAACCTATCACTGCTGCTCCGTGGACCCGTAATCCGGTAATCCTCTCCATATCTTCCAGTGTTGGGATCATATGACCCCACGGGAAGATGCAAGCTCTGCCGATCGGGTCCCACCTCTCATGCAACGTGTACAATAGTGCTATGTCAATCCTGGTCACCTCGACGCTGAGCACCTCTCTGAACCCCATAGCTGTCAATCTCTCTCTCTGATTGTCGGGTAGTGCCTGGTACATCGCTCGGACTTGCAACCATGAGATCTAGGTCTATCTCTTCCCCTGTATGCATTTAGAATATATGGCCAGCCATTGCATTGCATTCACATAAACAAAAATAACAAAAAAATTAATTAAGGTAAAAATGCAATAATATCAAACTCTATCTCTGGTTATTTGGCAGTCTAATTCTAGACCGTCAGAATTTTCTAGCGGCCTAAGGCTGAACCGTCTGAGGCTGTAGCGGTCATTGGAACGACCACTATGCTCCCAGCAAAGGAACGTTCCTCTCTTCGTTTCCGCAAGTCATGGAAATGGCCATAATAGGCCTACAATCATTATCAATGGGTCCCCTGACCCGTTTCCACCCCATTTACACCACGTGCACAGTTTTAAAAGAATAAAAAATGAGTTTTTGGGCCAGTGGCCTACCTCGGATGACCGGCCTCCCCTGCCCTTCTCTGATGTTCCCTCGGCCACGGAGGCCTCTTTCTCGACGTTAGTGACTTCTCCAGGCTCTTCCATCACTGTGGAAGGTCCTTCCCCCTCGATTTGGGTCGCCACCACTGCCGGTTGCCCTTCCTCTGGTTGGTTCACAGCCGGAGGTGCATCCTCTCATTCCACCTACTTGCAGAACTTTTTGATCACCTTTCGCCTCACCATCGTGGCCACATTGGTCGCCGGTGAAGGTTGTGCGGTGGTTGTTGAGCAATGGATCGCTGGAGTGTATGAGGTGTGCCTGCTCGATTTAGGCATTTGGGGTTTCTGTTTGAATGCGTGGGGACGAAATGAAACGATCGGTTTATTTTTTTGAATATCCAAACAAATTGGCAGTCTATCGTAAGACCATCATACTCATTTTGGCGCTCCTTAGAACGGCCGTTAGAGATCAGGTCATCATCCTCGGAGGATGTGAACCAACACTCATTTGCGGTCCATTTATAGGCCGTTAATTATCCTCTAGCAGTTGTGATATAGATCATTTGTCGCCTAGAATCATTTGTTAATCTACATGCTTTATCCATTATCTTGTTATGTTTATGCAATCCATGCCTTATCTCATTTATGCAATTCATGCCCCATTATGTGCCTCATGATTGTTTTTTGAATATATTTTGTTGATGGCTAACCCCTCTTATCATGAAAGTCATCACGCACTCCACCCGCTCGCCAGGCAGGTAAGTCAGGTAAGTATCTCGATTCCCTAACCCCTTAATGCATTACTATATGATATCTATGATATATTATCTTGAGAACTGGCTAGTCATTCATGTGTTCTGGGATCTGACATTCCCCTTTACCAAAAATGATGATGATCTAGGTGCACATGTTTAATCGTTGGATAAGTTGTTAGGTTGAAAAAGTTCGGGGACGATGGTTCGGTCTTGCACGCCGTGGCTGCAGATGGTATCCTGACCCTGTATCTACAAATTCAGAACTTGAAAAGAGGAACGTGAGTCTGGTTGAAGAAGTTGCTGAATTGCAGTCCTCTCTGTCTAGATTTGTCAAAGGCAAACAAAACTTAGACAACATGTTGGGAGTTAAGGTTAACTTCCAAAAGGAAGGTTTGGGGTATATTCTCCAAAATAAAAAATCACTTGAGCATAAGATCACAACTTCTTTTGTTCATGAAAAGGATAATAATTGTGCTTCATGTTTATACACAAAGCCTAAATATGTCCAACCTAAACCATACAAATTTCAAATAAGTTTTTCAAATGTTAACTGCTTTCATTGTGGTAGATTTGGTCATGTTATTGCTAATTACTAGTTCAAACAAAACACTCAAAGAAATCATGCTGCTTGGACCAAAAAAAGATATGTGCAGAATTGGACTAACTCCATTGGACCTAAATTAATTTGGGTACCAAAAATAATTGCATGAGAATGTTACATCTTGCAGATATGTCTTGAAGCCAGGGGGAGCAAATGGTACCTGGACAGTGGTTGTTCAAGGCATATGATAGGGGACAAGAAGGTGTTCTCTACGCTGCAAGACAAGGATGGAGGTTTGGTTGCCTTTGGAGGAAAGGATAAAGGTAAAATCATTGGAATTGGCAACATAGGTAAGAACTCTGAGACCCTGATTGAAAATGTACTTTTGGTTAAAGGATTGAATCATAACCTGTTGAGCATAAGTCAATTGTGTGACAAAGGTTTTAAGATTGTCTTTGATGAAGTCCATTGCCTTGTCATGAATAAAACTTCCAATGAATCTGATTCATCGGTAAAAGGAATAATAATGTATATACTACTGATCTTGATGATGTTTCCAGTGATGATGTGTGCTTGGTAGTAAATAATCATGATAGTGCATGGCTATGACACCGAAGACTAAGTCATGCTAGTTTTAGAGTAATCCCCAAATTGTCTAGACATGACTTGGTAAACAGGTTGCCTAAATTAAAATTTGAAAGTGATAAGATCTGTGAAGCTTACACAAAAGGTAAGCAAACACATATATCTTTCAAGAATAAAAATATTATTTCTACCGCTAGGCCGCTAGAACTGCTGCACCTTGATCTTTTTGGTCTGACTAGGACATATGGATTTGTAATTATTGATGATTACTCCAGATTTACATGGGTGCTACTTTTAGCTAATAAAAGTGATGCCTTGATGGAGTTTCAAGTGTTTTGCAGGAAAATTCAAAATGACAAAGGATACATCATCACCACAATTCAAAGTGATCATGGTGGGGAGTTTGAAAATCATGATTTCAGCAGCTTTTGCCAGGAGCAAGGATACATGCACAACTTCTCATCACCCAGGACATCTCAACAAAATGGAGTAGTGGAGAGGAAGAACAGAACTTTGATAGATATGGCTCAGACCATGTTAAGTGAGAATTCTCTACCCAAATTTCTAGGCTGAGGTGATAAGTACAGCATGTTATATCATCAATAGGGCAATGGTAAGGCCCATTCTGAAGAATTCCTTATAAAAGAATGGGTGGCGCCGTTTCAACGCTAGGAAGGAGAGGGGCGCGCCGGTTAGGGGCCATGCCGGTTAAGGTCCTACCCGCGCCGTTTTAAGGCTTTTTCGTGCCGTTTCGAGTGCCGAACGAATTCTTTTCGAAGTCGCGACCCTTTATACGGGTGCCGGCACTCCCGGGATACTTTAGTTGCAGCACATGGCATCTGGAATATTTCATTTGCCATTTCTGGCCTTTGATCTGCGGCTTTGCGTGCCTTCTGGCATAAGCCGATCGTGTGCCGAAATCCTCGGCTTTTCTTCGATTCACCTCCCGACATGGCCGGTCGTGGATATCTTCTGCCCGGGGGCGTCCTTAATGGGTAGCGGGCTGCCGAGCGGGTTCTCGTCCTGGCCGAACGAGGTATGGATTTATTCGGCCTTCCTGCCCCCAACTCGCACGTAGATGCGAGTGCCGCAGGTGCCGTGGGATCCTCGCCGTCATTTTTTGACGTCCACAGCAGCTACGAAGAAGAAGAGAGTAAGGGATAGAAAGAAAAATGTAGCAGGGGAAGAGGGGGGTAGAGGGTTGTCACCCCGGCTCCCCCCCTTCCTCTCTTTCCTCTTTCCCTTATCGTTCTACTCCCCTTCCTTGCATTTCTGATGTAGTTGGTCCCTCGTTTGCCATGAATAAGACCTCCTTTTATTTTTCGCTCCCTCTTTATCTATTTTCATACTGTAATGTCCATCGTTGGAGTGAATTCATCTTTTATGTGTTTTCCCTCGTCTTCCTCTTCCTTGAGAGCCCGGCAGCCCCCCTGATGCCACCGTTGAGCCCTGTTCCTTAGTTTCCTTAAATCCCAGTCCTGGGCCTTTCTTCCCCCGAGTAACTCCTCCGGCCAACCAAACCAAACCCTTAGGCCTCATGGCCTCTTCCCTCATTTTGGCCTTAAACCACCTGTTTGGTGCCTTCACTGGCACACACACCAACTCTCTCCGCATCACCCTCACATGCACAGTCCTTGGCCAGTGCACCCTCAGCCCCTCTAGATCTTCCTGGCCGGTACACCCTTGGCCAACGCTCCAGCGGTACACCCCTGGCCTTCTTCCCAGCGGCACACCTAGCCACCCCTTTAGCGGCACGCCTAGTCCTTCCCATCCCTTCAGCGATACACACTTAACATCCCCTTTCCCTTTGCCCGGTACACACTTAAAATCCTTGGCCGGTACATCTCCTCCTGCCCTTTACCCCAGCTATCCATAGCCAGCCCGAGAGTTGTCTCTCTCCCTCAACATTCCCTTCGTCAGTTTCCTCGAATTTTTTGATGTTTCGTTAAAGGTGTTGCCATCTCCGGACGCCCACCTCCGCTTGTTGGGTTCCGCCACTCCATGTGAGCGTGTTCCCTGTATCGCCCTTACGCCCAGGGTTAAGGGGAGATGCTGCCGAATTTTTGTTAGAAATAATAATGTGTTAAAAGGTCGAAAGGGAGCACTGGACAAATAAAACAAATGATAACGAGGCACTCTAACTAAAATATATTCTTATGCATTCCTCTTTTATGTGTGAATGTGTTGTGCTCTGATTATCATGCTTACTTGAGGCATATTATTGGCTATTTACGTTCCCAATATTCTTCCGCTGTACATATATCTCGGGGCGTGACAGTGAAGTTGGTATTAGAGCCCAGGCATAAGTAAGTCCTAGGAAAGAATGTCATGTCATAGGCTTAGTCCAAGGATTAAGGACCCATACATGTGAATTAGGAAGAAATTTCCAACAAATGTGAGAATGGGTAGAGACCAGGATGAGATAGTTAAATTAGAAATTATCTCTAGGTTAACCTTCATCAATTCTGTAGGAATTAACTAATTGATTATTCTCTCAGGTACCTTATTCTCACAGTGGCACACCGTGTTGACTAGGACGGCATGCAACAGACTATTGCAGGTCTTACCCAGGCACTATAGACTATGGCACGAGGGCTGGTGCTGGCGATCTGCACTAGAATTTTTGGAGTTTAAATCCCCCATGATTCTCTGGCTCCTCCAATCTGGATGAAGTTGAAAACTGTATGGACGAGATGGAGAGAATCTTTAATGTTATGTAATGTGCAAACTGGGAGAAGGTCCTTCTGGCTACATTTCAACTACACAAAGATGCCCGAACATGGTGGAAGGCGACATCGACCCCTCTCCAGAATAGGCAACTTACTTGGGCAGAGTTCCTTAAACTATTCCATGCCAAGTACTTCTCTGAGCATGTTAAGGAGCGAAAGGCTATAGAATTCACTTCTCTACGCCAAGGCATGATGTCAGTAGTGGAATATGAACTACAATTCTCCCGCTTGGCCCCTTATGCCCAACATCTAGTGAGCACGGACATCTTAAAGGTAAACTGATTCTTGGACGGTTTAAGGCCCGACTTTATTCTACAATTAGGACCTCAAAATATCCGTGCATACACAAAAATAGTCCAACAGGCATATTTATGCGAGAGGACCATAGAGAAGATCAAAAAGTAAAAAAGTAAGGGTGAAGAGTCTAGCCGAAAATTAGACCGGCGAGGAAAGAAAGAGAAGTTCAGCATCACGGAGTCTTACAAATCCCGTGATAACAAGAAGAGGCCCTGGAATGGGAGTGGGAGTGGCAACCACAAGAATAAGAAGATGAAGGAGGAAGATAAGCAAGTCACGGCAGCTTGTTCATTCTATGAGAAATTTGGTCATTTGGCCAAGGAATGCTAGAAGTGTCTAGGTGCCTGCTTACGCTATGGTAGTCGGGAGCATCGCATGCCGGACTATCCTCTCATGAAGGACCAATCTTCTAGCGGTGGATGTAAGCGGCAAGCGCATCTTAATGCTATTCTTGATGAAGAAGTGCCCAAGGATGATGGGCTAATAGAAGGTACCATTCATATTTATTCACATCTTACATTTGTGTTATTTGATACTGGTGTCTCTCATTTTTTTATATCTACTACTTTTACAAAAACCTTGCCAATTGCAGTTGTTCCTCTACCTTCGGACCTAACCATTACTACACCCCTCATCGGCAAGGCCGGTCAGTACCCTATTAACCTAGACCCTTCGTCCTTCTTGTTAATGAATAAACCCTCTTTGCTTTGGCATTTACCCAATGTCGATGAACAAGCCAGCTCTGACCCTTGTCATCATCGGCAAGGCCGGTCAGTACCCTATTAACCTGGACCCCTCGTCCTTGTTAATAAATAAACCTCTTTGCTTCGACATTTACCCAATGTCGATGAATAAACCAACTCTGACCCTTGTCATTATCGGCAAGGCTGATCAGTATCCCATTAACATGGACCTTTCGTCCTTGTTAATGAATAAACCCTCTTTGCTTCGACATCTACCCAATGTCGATGAACAAACCAGCTCTGACCCTTGTCATCATCGGCAAGACCAGTCAATATCCCCTTAACCCAGACCTTTCATCCCTATTAATGAATAAACCCCTCCTCGCTTCGACATTTGACCAATGTCGACAAACTAACCAACACTGACCCTTGTCATCATCGGCAAGACCAGTAAGTATTCTGTTAACCCGGACCTTCTGTCCCTGTTAATGAGTAAACCTATCTTTGCTTCAGCATTTAGCCAATGCTGATGAACAAATCCCCACCCGTTCCGACGTCAGTCCCGCAGATCAAGTCAAAAAAAAAGAATGATGAAAATAAATGAGGCTTAAAATAGGGATGCCTTGTCGGCCTTACCCAGCGACACTGAGTAGGGGCAAAAATGGCTATAACCAGACTGTGGTGAAAACCTGAAAGGGCGCCGCAGGCAAACTCGGGTACCCCACCACGTGAAAACCCGAAAGGGCGAGTGGCAAAAGCAAGAGGGGGTTGATTTTAGTGAAAATTCGAAAGGGCACTTAAGTCAGTAATGTGATTCAAAAAAAAAGTAATGAAATGATGATGGAAATGATATTGCTATTTCACTCACCATTCATGTCCCATGGGAATCCCTGTGTGCGGCAGATAAATCACGTCCCACCGGTATAAGCCTTACGCCTATGCTGTAATAAATCCTTTGCTTCGACATTTAACCTATGCCGACAAATAAACCTAACGTCGACTTTCATCATTATCAGCGAGATCGACAAACGAACCATCGGCCTGGACCTTCTGTCCCTGTCGACAAATGAACTCCTTTGCTTCGGCATTTAACCTACGTCGACGAATAAACCTAACGTCGACTTTCATCATCGTCAGCGAGATCGACAAACGAACCATCGGCCCGGACCTTCCGTCCCCATCGACAAATGAACTCCTTTGCTTTGGCATTTAACCTATGCCGACGAATAAACCTAACGTCGACTTTCATCATCATCGGCGAGATCGATAAACGAACCATCAGCCCGGACCTTCTGTCCCTGTCATCAAATGAACTCCTTTACTTCGGCATTTAACCTATGTCGATGAATAAACCTAACATCGACCTTCGTCATCATCGACGAGATCGACAAACAAACCCTCAGCTCGGACCTTTCATCCCCGTTGACAGATAAACTTCTTTGCTTCAGCATTTAACCTATGTCCATGACATCAGTTTTACATAAATCAACCTAAATTGAAGGGCGCCCCTGACCCGGGCGCCATTCACTGAACAACGATTGTACAACAGGCGTTATTCTATCCAAAAACCTAAAAAGTTGGGAAAACTGACCCTCTGTGAAGGGTGTCCACCCCTAGGGTGCCTATTAAAAATTGGTGGCACCACCAGGGGCGCCTTCTATTGAAAGGTGGCAGCCCCTGGGGCGCCTTCTACTGATAGGTGGCAGCCCCCTAGGTGCCTTCTATCAACCTGCAGTTAATCGATCAGTTAAGTTAAACCCTAGCCACTTAGCTTAACCAGTGTTTAATACCCTCAGTCATTAGTTAAAACTAGATTAGTTAAACCTCTATTGTCATTAGTTAAACCGTTGGTTAAACCTCTGCTCAACCAGTTAACCGTCTAGTTAACCCTCAGGCATCAGTCTGATAGGCACCCAACCCAGGGGCGCCTCTTATTAAGACAAGTCTGCACCAGGGGCGCCTATAAGTGATAGGTGGCAGCCCCTGGGGTGCCAATTTTTAGAAGGTGGCTGACCCCTGGGCGCCTTCTATCAGCCATTAGTTAAACCTAGATTGGTTAAACCTCTATTGCCATTAGTTAAACCTAGATTAGTTAAACCTCTAACTTAAGTAGTCAACCCTCAGTCATTTAGCTTAATCAGAGCTTAAAACCCTCAAACATTAGTTAAACTTCTGTTGTAACCATCTAACCAATAGCCATTAGTTAAACCTCTATCACTAATTAGCCTAAAGCAAACAACAACTTGATTGATAGGTGCCTGGCCCTTGGGCGCCTATCACTGGAAGATGGCAGCTCTCACGGCGCCATTTACTAGAAGGAGTCTGCACCTAGGGCGCCAATTTCAAAGAAATGGCAGACCCATGGGCGCCTATTAGACCTAACTCTGTAAACCCTGTAAAACGTGGTTGACCCTAGGGCTCCTATCACCTAAGACCTGGCAGGGGTCTGGGTGCCTATTACTAGAAGGTGGCAGCCCCCTGGGCGCCAGTTCCATTAGTTGACCCGTTGTCCAGCAGTCCCAGAAGCAGGCGCCCTGTACCCAGGCGCCTCTTATTGAAAGGTGGCAGTGACCCAGGCACCTACTAAATAGATCCTAAGTTTTGGTTTTTTCGAACCCTGAATGACGTGCCCTTAAGGCAGGATGCCATTCACTGATAAATGATAGCCTAAGAGGTGCCATTTAACTCCTGACAGGGTTCTCTAAACCCTGTGTAGTTCCCAGGAAGGGCATCCAGCTGTAAGGGTGTCATTTCTAAACATGTCAGGTGTCCTACAAGGCACCGACCTCACCCAGTTTTTCCGTGTATTACACATTACTGATTTTTACTCCTAGTTCGTCCTTACATATCAATACGCCATCAGATTCCATTCCATAAATCCACCTTATATATCCTACTGGTCAAAACTTGCAATTTCATATTGGCTATAAATGACAGTGGATGTCGAAAAATAGGACCGATGCTGTGCATATGTGGCAGTAAACTAATTTTTCTAACCGTTTAGTCTTTAGTCGATTGCGAACCTTTGAGTTTATAAAGCTGAATGTGCTCCAAGTTCTTTCACATTGGCATGCTGATGTTGTTTAACTAAGCACCATAATTGCAATGAAAGTCAATGCATTACAGCCCACATCTCAATTGTTTAGAGACCCGGTATATTGGGACCGCTGCAGGTGTACCTCTCAAGGGCTTTAGAGCCCCGGTATACTGACTCCTGTTTGTAGGAAGGGATTGGACCTCTACCTTCCAAGTACCCTCTTTAACCCTGATGGCCCTGGAAAAATGTAACCTGACAAAGCCTAGGGTCAATGAATAAAAGAGGCAGATCATCTCTCCTCAAATGCCTCTCCTCAACAAATCTGATGGTGTCACTGTGTTGCCTGAAAGCATTACTGACCTTGAACCACCAGAGCGCATAATGAATGTCAAAATGGCCCTTCTGTGCCTGCGCTCGAATAGGATAATCCTCCTTCACATCATGGCAAAGGAAGTCATGCCATGTCGCTGCAACTAAATGCATGTCTCAGTGCCTATACTGCTGAAGAGCCAGCAAAAACTCGACATTAGAAGGAATAGCCTGATCATACCCAAAGTTTCATGCGAACCAATGTGGGTAGTAAGGCTCAAGGACCGAAGTGTTGGAACGGCGGTAAACTAGAACGCTGGGATGTATACACAGAACCCATTCAACAAGAGCGTGGGAAGAGGGCAAAGCCCATGAAAACAACCTGCAAGTAACCGAATCTCCCTCCTACTCTAGATGGGGGGCAGTAGAGATGGGAGAAGTGGTCGAGGTCCAAACCCTCATCCCTCGTTGTAGGGGGAGAAAACAGAACCCGACGTGCACCAATAAATTGTGTAATGGCATACTGATCTAGGCGTCCAATAAAAGTGAACACAAGAGGAGTCGCGGGGTTGTCAACCGGTGATTTCTGTAAGAACTCTGGAAACAAAAGTCCAGCCCAGACACTCAAATAGTAAGTGGGTATCAAAATACTCGTCTCTGGGAGAAGAATGTGCTGTCAGGGCTCCTAGAGAGTGGTAAATATTCGCAAGGGCAATAGGTGCAAGAGCTACTCTCTGGCCACACGCCATCAGGCAAGCTAGATATATCACCTAGGCTCGAGAACACTCTCCTCACCATGAGGAATCACAAAAGTGGCCAACCAGGAGGCCAAGTCGCCAAATATGTGAGTGGAAGCAATCGACGTGAATTCCATCCCTTTGCTAGAGCAAGTGATGCGGGACGACGGGCGCGAGCGTGACACCAAGTTGAAATGCACACCTAGGACTCTAGCACGCTCGCGTTCGTCCCATACGAGGGAAACGTTCAGACGTGCACGGTTGAGAAACCGGCAATGAGCTAGGGTGGTCAACCTCTCAACCTCGTGCCCGGGGCGGGTCACAGGATGGCTCGCTCTCTCTCGCAGCAGTGAAATAAATTGATCGAGCTAAGGACCCTAAAACATGCTCTCTAGCAGCGGAGCTTGATCTACCAATCTGACGGAAACAATCTGATCTAGTTAAAAAAACACTGTAAAATGGTATTTTACAAATAAAAACTCTCTCTATAAATAAAAAAGAATTTTCACAATGTCTTAAATAAAAAAGTCTTTACACAAAAATACATAAGGTTGCTTTTAAAAAATTCTCTTTTCTTTTACTTCCAAGGGCAAATCCCACTTCCACAGTCCCCCGTCCACAGCCACCAGGAAGGAAAAAGAAAGAGGAAGCAAAGGAAGAGGAGGAAGGGTGGCCAATGATGTCCACTGCATAGTGATCAATGGCGATAGCATATGACAGTGGCCGTGAGTGGCATTGGCTCAACAATAATTCCATTGATTTACAGAGAAATTGGTCGATTTCTTGCCAATTTAGTGCTGATTCAAGCCTGAATCTAGAAGGATGGGAGAGAAATGGAGGAAGAAGATGACTGTATCCGTGAATTAGATCAAATAGAAGGTGGGTCAGGAGGGGTGAAGTGTTCATGTCCTTGGATAAACAGTTCCTTTTTGTGGTCAGTTTCAAAATTGGGTTTGAATATCACAGCACACATTGTTGGCTGCTCAGTTAAGTCAAATAGGGTGACAGGTGCCAGTTCAGGTTAGAAGCATGCAGGTTGGTAAGATTTGTTATCCCCCACCCACTCAAGGTTGACAAAGTTAGAAGGGCTGGAGGTAGGGTTTCCAGACTGCAGTCTTTGTCAAAGGCAGGGGAGCGATTTGAGGCGAGGGCCCTTAACGGATGTGGTAGAGAGGAGGACCTATAAGGTAGGAATCTTCTAGTTTAGCAAACCAGATGTTGGAGAATCCAATCACAATGGAAGCAACTTCTGCCAATGATCGGGATGCAGAGAAGGAAATCTACACTGGCAGTCAAAAGAATGAGCAGGTCTCTCTGACCAGCAATCATGAGGATGCAGATCACCATTGGCAATTGGGATGCTTCCCAAGCGGTGACGAAGGGGATATGGCTTGAATCTCTGCTGGCAGTCTGGCACCCAAAAGGTTTTCTCTACGAGTGATGATGACAAGGCTGATCACTAACAGACTGCTGCTCCCACCTGTCAGGCTGCCAGCTCAGAAAGGTCATCACAAGGGGATGTAGTCCCAGAGGATGGCAGAGGGGGCAAGGCATTTTGCCTAATCTTAGACTTCTCAGCAACATTGAGAGAAACAATGGGAGCACCAGCGGCAGCCATGAAATTGGCTCCCAGCTCGTGAAGAGAAATTGGGTTGTGAAGGGAGATCAGGTCAGTGGAGAAGGGCGAAGACAGGAGGCAACTGTCACACTCCCTGTGTGTATAGCGGAAACATGTGAAGGATGTGCCACATACTTGCGCATGACTGAGAGTATTAGCGCTTGAAGCTCATATGCATATACGAATAGAAAGGTACTTTTCGTAAATTATCACAGTTTGCACAGTTTCTACACAATCTGTATTTTTCTCTATTTTGCATGGACGTTTCCCACTGTTATACTACGTGTTTATTCCTCCTCTTTCCCACTCATTTTGAAGCCTTGTTCCTCATTTTAAATTTTTGCTACTGTTGCACCCGCTTATTTTCTCGAACTAATTGAGATTGAAACAAAGGGAATTACTCCCTAGACATCACAAGACGGCATAGCCCCGAGGACACCCTTTCGGCCAAGCCGAGGGTGGAAACTAGAGCATCTTGCCATATCTTATGGCACAACAAAACAAGTGGGGACCACCCCGAATGCTTGGCAAGGGACACCACACTGGCCAGCTTACAGCATACAGGCTTGACCCGAGACCCAGGAAAACATGCCGTGCCTGACGACACACAACATAAAAAAGGCCGGGGTGTTGGAACACAGAATGGAGGATCTAGAGGGGGGGTGAATAGATCCGCCGCAAATTAAAACGAATCTAAATAATGATTGTCAGATTTTAATGCAGAATATCAACTGGTTGACTTTACACTCAGTGCAGACCAAGTAGGAGATGAGGGAAGCACATAATAACCAAATCTATATCAAATAGAGTGAATGCGAACTCAGATAGTCAGCATTAGACCGGCCCTAAGCATTCATCTGTTGAGCGAGATATTCACACAAGCTGCACCGCAAACACAAGCACGCCACAGAGACAATCAGTTTCAAGGTGGTTTGGCCTCAACACATGCGCACCTACATCCACCTCTCACTCAACCAAATGAGGCTTCCCTTGCTCAAAGCAAGATCGTGGAGAAACTCCACTACAAATTGTTGCCTAACAGCTTGACTGAGGAACAGATTCTCACACCCACACTGATCACACAGTGTGCAACGTGTGCAGCCATTGCTGTGCACAACCTGATTGTGCAACCACACAATCAGACCAGAGGAACAAATCCTCTGCGATCCTGGTCACCCAGAACCAAACCTGCAGAGTGGAGTTCTGTGCAAACCACCTCACGCACACCAAGTGCGGTCAGGCACAAACCAGAGTTGATATGAATATTGTAACCAAGAAAAATAAAAATATAGCCAAATCAGAGGCAAACTAATAACAATGAAATCAAACAATGGAAGGTAATCAGGATTGCTTCTACTGAAGATGTTTCTCTGGAAATCCAGTTATTTGAACTTCTTCCTTTGTCTTGATTCACACAGATTGGATGGTTAGAATCAACCTCTTCTTGCGCTCCTTCTTCTCTTCTCAGATTCTTCTGCTCTTCTCTTCAATCTTCCCTCTCACCCGGGATGAGCTATCTTCAACTTCCTTGGCTGCTCCTAGTTGCTTTCTTTAGTTCCTCTCCTCGGCTACTTCATTGATTCTTCTCCTTTTTCGGATCTTTAATCTTTCTTTTCCTGCGATAAGCTCTTCTGGAGCTCCTGGAGAGATTATGCTCTTTTCCATGTTCTTCGCCGAGACCCTATAAATAGGACCCAGGGTCTAACTGGAAAAGGGGAGATTCTTTTGAGCAACGGCGAAGCCCTGTCGAGATTCCGAGCAACCTGTAGCCAAAGAGGGAGGCCTTCCACGTCCATATAGGCCTCCGGGCTAAATTGACCAAGAGCAAAGAAGGCAAATGGCACTTACTCAGAGCTGTCTCTGCCTCAGCTACCCCATCAGCCCCGAGTCCTCCAGAAGACTCGCCAGTCTCGGCTACTGCAGCCTCTACTCGGGGGCGTTTCCACCTCGACTGCAGACTTCTGTCCCTACTCCCCAAGGATGCCTCCGTGGAGGGGTTATCCCCCTCTGTCGCCAAACCTTTCAAGAGACACAGCATTATATAATGTCCCAGTGTTATAATCAGAAAGCATCAAACGAAAAAGGGATGGAGTGTCCCAGATAAGGCCGTACCTGGAGCCCCGAAGGGGGTCAGTGGCAACAGTACCAGCTACTCCAGCTTTAATGCCAACACTCGGGCCACGTTTGCCATGGCCTCCCGGATGTCCCTCAGAGTGCGGGCGCACTCAATCTGGGACAAGAACTCCACGGGCCCGGCAGACCCGATCACGTGAGCAATGTGCCGCCGCCAGTCGTCGATCGCTGAGTTGGCAAAGCTCCCATGCGGGAGCTCCCGACCCAGCGAACCCTGGCTCTGAAAGCCACAATCGGCCAAAAATTGGGCCCACCAGGCCTTAGGCGCCCTCGACCGGGACCCCTTTCCACTTATCGCCGCTGCTCTTGCCGAAGTCTGCACCAGGGGCTTCAGTGCCCCACTATTGCTCCGGCTCCTAGAAGTCGAACCCCGGACACCCCGGGGCCACTGCTCCATAACCCACTCGATCTCTCGACGGATCCGAGCAACGCGGGTCCTCAGGTGCCCATCGTCCAGTGCAATCGTAGGCAAATCCTCCCTCAGCAAGCGGCTCTCCTCCGCCTTCCAGATCGCGGAGGCCTTCTGACGGTACAGGTGGCTGTGCTCGAACCACCACCTGGTGTAGTGAACGTCGAACCTTCCTCGACGTCCCTGGCCCGGCATCGGGAACTGCTCTGGCTCCTGGTGACTATAGAAGTCCCACCTTGCTGCCGTAAGTAGGTGGGTGTCTCTACCCTAGTACTGCCTGCCTGTTAAAGAGAACTCCCAGTTCGGCGGGATCCCTTGGTCATACCCAAAGTTCCTTGCGAACCGATGTGGGTAGTACGGCTCCAAGGAACTCGTCGCTGACCGGTGCAACATCAGCACCACCGACCGGGTACTCAGTATCCACTCTGTCCGTAGCCCGGCATCTGCCACCTCCTGGCCAGGATCGGTGCTGGTCATCCCGCCACCTGAAGCCCTCAGGAAGTGGCTAGAGTCCCTCGTGGCGCTGTCGAAAGGCAGCCCCTCCTCACGGGCAACTAACAAAGGGCTCACCTAGCCCCCTCCAGCTGCATCTCTGCATCCCTGTCAGGCTGCTCATGGAAGCTAAACAAGAGCAGTGCCGTCGGGTTCCTCACTGTCCCCCGTGTCACCAAGCCTGGAAATAACAGCCCAGCCCACACACTGAGGTAGTGGGTCGATAGGACTATGCTCCTCTCTCTCAGTGCCTGGTGCACCGCCAGAACTCCCAGCCCCTAGTAGATGTTGGCTAGTGTAGTAGGAGCTAAAGCCAACTGTCTCCCCTCAGCTAGCAGATAGGCCGGCCACAGCAGCTTCACCCTCAGCAGACCATCCTCCCCGTGCGGAACCACGAACGTCGCCAACTAGTAAGCCAAATAGGCGGCGAGGTGTGTCACGTCTGGCAGACCGTGAGGGTTCCACCCCTCCCGTGGAGTATAAATGTACCGACTGTAGGTCCTAAAGCGCAGCTCCACCTCTGTGTACTCCTCCCAGGGAGTCTGGTCCCTGGCGAACTCCTGGTAGAAGCAGAATGACCCGTTGTAGAAATGATGGACCCATACATTCAGTGGCACTCTCGGAGTCTGTGTCGCTCTCTCTCTCCCTGCCAGAGCCAAGTCCCTCCAGGTCTTCAGGAGGTCCCTATAGCTGAAAGGTACCCGGTACCTCCCTTGTACATCACTGTGACTGCAGTGGAGGTCATCCAGCACTACCTCCTCGTATCCCTCGCCGCTGATCGACAGCCCAGAAATGCTGAACAGAGACCACAAGTCCAGTGAAGTCTCCCCCTCTGCTGTGGCCACCATGTTCTAATGGTGGTTGAAGCGCTCTAGCAGCCCCTGCAGCAGCTCAGTGTAGCAGGGGTACGCGTACAAGGTGGCAGTCACCGCGTACCTGATCCCTGCTCGCTCCAGTAGTACCCGGTAGTGATGGATAATCCCCATCAACCACTCTATGGCACCCTGGCAGTAGTAGTGCGATGGAATCACGGCCCAGCGACCATACCAGCTAGTGATAGTCTGTCGCATGACTCCATCCAGCATGCTGTGGTCATCATAGCCCTCTCTAGCATACTGTAACCCTGCGGGCTCCAGCACCAGTCTGGCGGTCCCCTCTGTCTCAGCGCGATGGTGACCATGCAAATCCCAAGAAGCGGGCCCCAACTGCCCAACTCTGACCCCTGACCTGTCTGCTCTGCCAAAGAACCCAAGGCACTCAGCACTGGGGAACTGTCGCTGCCTCCACTAGTCCTCCGAGAAGCTAGGGTAGCTGTAGGAGGCTACCCCATGCAGGCTGTCCCTGCCAATCAAAATGGCCCGCTCAAGCTGACAACGGGCTCCAGGAATCCGCGAGTCATCCTCCTCCATGCCAGGAGGAACGCAGCTCCGGAGAAACTCAAACAAATGCCGATCCAGGGGGAACTCCAATGGGTAGCCTCCACTCCTGTCATAGATGTACATTTTGCTGGCCTCCTGAATCCTGGCCACCTCCATGGTCCCGACTCCAGTGGCTCTCTCACCAATGGGACCCTCAGCCACCACTGTATGCCCACTGCCCAGCTGCTCTATGCTAGACACAATAACCACCGAGGGGCCCAGAGGGGGCATCTCTCGATCGGTCCTCCGCACCCAGTGATCCTTCTCGCGGGGCCATCCATCTAGGGACCCGTCTATCTCTGCCAAAGCATGCCATAGCTGCAAGACAAAGCATAGAGAAAGGGTCAGAACACTAGCAAATTAACATACACAACACAACAAAAATAAAGGCATATGAAGTGTCAAAATACAACTACAGTAGCCCAGACTAGGAGTCTCACGGGCCACACGCCCTCGACATCGTCTCCGACGCACGACCCGTGGGGGGCATTTGTTGTACCCAAACTATTTCCCAACAAAATCACAAGAAAATGAGGGTTCGGGCATTCCACCGAACACCCTCCAGGCACGGGCTATCCAGCCCTTTCTACAATCCTGTGGGTCCCTACAAGGGCCCTGACTGGCCTGCCGTGATGCACGGTGACACAAGCAACTCCCTGGAGTCAACTCTGGCCACCCACATGCGGGCCTTTCCCGTATCCTGCATCGCCGCTTGGGCCAACCCGGGGGGTGCCCCGACGTCGAGCCACGCCACATGGCACCCATTAAAAAGGGCCAAGGGGCCCACCCCGAAGCACCCCTTTCAACCCTCCAAGATCAAAGGGAGACCTAACAAAATCAACCACGGGCTTTGGAGGCCCGCCGCATGCATATACTGCTCATGCAGGTATGTTCGGCATTTCGTCGAACACCTTGTGGGCGCATATGTTCCAGCCCATCTACACCAAACCACAGGCCACCCCGTGGTTCCAACCCCTCAATTGGGTCCCACAGTGACCCCCAAGCGAGTCAGGCCCAACCCCGACACTCAGACACATGGCAATGAGCCATCTGATCCTAGCATTCGGGCCAACTTGAGGCTACCCTTGACAACTTGCTGTACAATGTGGCACACAGCCCGAGGTGTAACGTCCTAGAGTACACAATACCGATAACCCGATACTAGGTATCGAATTATCGCCATTCTGCACTGAGAGCCCATGATAGCGATGACCCGATACTAGGTATCGACTCACCGTTACCATGAACCGGGGTATAATTATCCAACGGATAATTCGATTACTAATCGGATACGAATTCGGATATCACACTATCCGCTTCGTATCCGATCCGTTTACAGGTCTAGCACTGTCTGTGGGAATCTCGAGTAGAAAGCTATGGCACCCCGTGGAAACCTCCGCAACGCCAGTCACTGGGGGCGCGGTTCCCACCAGGGACCCAACTCCCACCGGGGGTCACAGGAAGCTTCTTCCGGCCATCCCTGACGAGAGATCACCCCAGGTGACCTAGATGAGATCCGCCAACAATCCAGACCCTGACAGAATTCTGCCAGGAGCTTCGGAATCAACGAATGGAACCCCGACGCGCCCTACCCAAACGAGGGGGACCAGACGGGAGAAAACTCCCACCGAGCGCGAAAGGCATCCCACGCCTCGGTTGCGAGGACCCGACGATCGCGCAGCACGTCCGCGCCAAGGGTGCGTAGCCCATTACACTCCAACGCGGAGATGGATCGCCGGCTCCAGCGCATCGATGAGATAGATGACAAAGTCCCATATCTAGACGACGTCCTCTTGGCCGCCAGAAATCGTGGCCTCATCGACGACGGCCAAGACTTCCACGCTCCCTTCTCCAATGAGATCATGGAGGTCCCCATCCCGTCGAAGCTCCAACTGCCATCATTCACCTCCTACGACGGCACCACCGACTCGGCCGACCACATGCACAACTTTGAGTCTCACCTGGTGTTCCACTGAGCCTCAGATACTGTGAAATGCCTAGCGTTCGTCACAACTCTCCAGGATGACGCCTGTAATGGTGGAGGACGGATGCTATGAAAGAATGTGTAGGCAGGCAAAAACCCACCTGGAAGGACGCTACTGGGATCATAAACCTGCCTGGGGGGAGGCTCAACGTATCGTCATCGATAGTCGGGAAGATGATGTCTAGGTTGGGCGAAATCTGGAAGGCTTCTCGCAACCCTCGAACCACCCTGTATGCCACTAATGGTGGGGAAGGGGGACGGATAGCGTGGGCATCAGAAGTGCTCGCAGCGCCACTGCGACCAGGGACCATCTCTTCGACAGAAGAGGAAGGACTGATACGAAGGGTTCTCCTACGGGGAGGGATGGCTGCGGAAGACTGGGGGCATAAGGAAAGAGAAGGTCCTCACCAGTCAAAGGAAGCAGACACCTACGACGAAGCTCGGCAACCAGTGAAACAAGGGTCAGGTCTCTGAAGTAAGTCCCACCACAATCCTTATAACCACCAACGATAGACCGACATTTCCAAGACGTACGGCGGGCCAAAAGGCGCTTGTCACTGCGATGGTACGATTACCAACGACAAGCGACCGTTCGAAGCCCACGGTCCCAGACAAAAATGGACACATGTCATGATTACTGACTTGGTGTCTGCCCCATCAGAGTTGCCTTGAGTGCCAAGCAAGTCGCCAGAACCCCCGTCACCCGCAATACGAGGAGGTCGACTCCAAAAAGCCCTCTCTTGATCGACTCTCAGCCCCCTACAGAGAGCTCGACGACTGAGGAGAACATTCCCGTCCTTTGGACTGGGGGTGCACTCTCCCTTGGCTCTCTAGATGACTGAGTTTATAAAAAAAAAAAGGAGAGAGTGATCGGAGCATACTTTGAGAAAAGCTTATTCCGGTTTCAGAGAAAGCTCTTGAATAACATTTAGAGCTACATTTGCTTTCTTCCATTATATTTCGTTTCTTCAATTTTGTTTTCTTGATTTCCTTTGAGTCAGTTTGTTTATTGTTCTCTGATAGTGCATTGCTGCATTAATCGGAGGTGTGATCAGTCTTAACTGGTCTCGTTCTAGTTTGTATACCAGGGTGCAAGGTTGTTCCTCATGTGCTGCCATAGAGCAGTGGTTCTAACTCTGCTGGATAGAGTTAGGGGTGTGTTGAACAGGGTATTGAGCATAGTTTTTCCCTTTGGGTTGTCAAAGGAAGGGATGAGGTTGTTCCTCCAGTGGGAAGCTGTGTGATCAACTTTTGTAAGCAGATTTGTTCGTGGTTAGCCGTGTGCTAGTGAAGCCTCATCCTAATGAGGTGAGGGGTGGACGTAGATTTTTGGAAGCAATTGAACCACCTAAAAACTCTTCGTGTAGTGTGCTTGATTTACATTTCCTCTACTTCACTCTCTCTCTGGACTTGGTATATCGAAACGTGTTTCACCTTGTGTGAGGAAGTCCTTGGGCTGGTCCTCCACATAGTACCAATCCTAGCATATTATTTCACTGTGAGAGCACTTAACATGTTTAAGAATGCTTTCGTATGATGGGCTGAGCTTAAAGTATCACTCATTTGTCTAGTTCATTCCTATCGAATCTGAGAGTTAGTTTAAATTTTCATAAATTGATTTATTAAATGGGCTGATCTATTCACCCTCTCTCTAGATCTCCATTTCCATTCTCATCAACTCCTTATATCGTCAGCATCGTGACTTTTGTCTAGGCTAGTGCATAAACCTACAAAAATCTTGGCATCATGACCTACCATCTAGGCTAAATTTTTCAGCATCATGGCTCTCCGCCTAAGCAAGTAAAATTTTTCCTTGGTAGCATGACATTACGTCTAGGTCAAGTTGTCTGGCATCATGGCTCTATGCCTAAGCTAGTAAATATTTTATCTTGACAACATGACATACCATGTAGGCCAAGTTCTTTGACATCACGGCTCTCCGCCAAAGTCGGTTAAAAATTCTCCCTTGGCGTCATGACCTCACATCTAAGCCAAGTCATTCGGCGTCACGACCTTCGGTCTAAGCTAATAGTCCTCTTTCCATTGGCCCAGAATTGTCATCCGAACCAATGAACAAAAAGACCTCTTGGCGTTACGACCTTATGTCTGAGCCAAGTCATTTGGCGTCATGACCTTCAGTCAAAGCCAACCATCATCTAACTGTTGGCCCAGAACTGCTATCCAAACAAATCAACAAAAAGACCCCCTTTTTAGTTTTACACCAACCCTTGATCCCTCCGAGGATTCACCACAACATGTAACACCTCTCCATCGCCGTGGCATCTGCCACCCACGGGCTTCTGGACTAGTTTCTTTGGCCACTGGCAACAGAGTCTAACTTCTCTGGTTGTGTGTGTGTATTCTGATGACTCTAGGCAGGCTGATCCATGCGGGTGCTGTCATTGGAGGAACGGGTCGTGGTGTGATGCCACGAACGTGTGCCCCAAACTTCGGGCGAGGTGTATTCTTCATCTTGATTTTTGCAGGGACCTGTTGCCATCCCTCTTGTTCTTTTATTGGTGTTAGAAAGCAGGCCTCATAAGTATGCTGAGTGCTGGCTTCTGCAACTTCTTCGGGCAACACATGGTATAAAGAAATCATGTTGGCCGCAGCTCTCCTCAGAGGTGCTTCATGAGGTTGTGGAGGGTCAATCTTGTTCTCCCCTAACTCTATCTCTTCTTTCTTCACCATGCCTTCGATGATGTCTTTGAATACATAGCAGTCCTCGATCGAGTGCCCTAGCATCTGATGATAAGGGCAGAATCTCGGGCTGTCTCTTCTCTTCAGGTCCTCCGGTCTTTTTGGCTCAGGCAGGGTGACCTTATTATACTGGGTAACCTAGTCAAATAGAACCTTACTCTTCTCCTTCAGGAAAGAATAGGCCTTCTTCATTTTGTCCCTTAGTGAGGGACCCTCCTTCTTCTCTTCTGCCTTGGTGGGCTGAGGCGCAGTTGCCTTCTTGCCCTTATCTCTTTGCTGTTCAAATGCCCTGATATCAAGGGTGTTTGCTTCTTTGGGTGCTTGGCGCCGCTCTACCACCTTTGCTTTCTGTGCAGCGGCAATGGTTGACGTAGGGGCAGGCCTGGCCAGGAAAGCTTCCACTTCGGCCACTACATTATTCAAGCAGTCGAATGACCGGATTTCCATGCCAATCATCTTTTCTAGTACCTCCCGCCTGAGATTTTGCTTGTAGATTTGTAATACGGGGGCTGCTTACACCTCATTCCGAGATTCCTCTACCTCTTGATGTATTCAAGGGCTGTTTCATCGGCCCTTTGCCTTGTTGAGTAGAGCTCAGCCACCGTGACCTCCCTCTCGGAGATGTAAAATCTTTCTCTGAACTTCTTTTGCATATCTGGCCAGTCGACAATTGAACCGGTTGGTAGGCTGGAGTACCATTCAAATGTGAGCCCTGTCAATGAGGACCCAAAAAACTTTAGCAAATATGACTCGTCTGTGGCTAGGTCACCCATGACGGTCATGTAATATCCGACGTGTTCCTTCGGGGATCCCTTCCCGTTGAACTTGTCAAACTTAGGCGGCTTGCTGATCCCTGGAGGGAGCCGTTTTGCTGCATGATGGGGCAGATATGGCACCCGATAAGCATCAAACGTGATATAGTCACCTTCATTCTGCTCAGCAAGCTTCAGCTCAATCATCCTCTCTACCATCAGTTTGTTCATGGCAGCCGGATCAATTGGTTCCAGGTAGAAATACGTCGGTTGCAGATAAGGGGTGACCAAGGTGGTCGCCTGCGGAGGAGGATGCAGTAATGAAGGCACTTGGTGCACCGGTGGTGTCAGCGAACTTATGACCTGTGAAACAATGTGAAAGACATAGAGAAACACCCAAATTAGCCCAAGGATCGTGCAATATCTATAAAAGTAAAATAAGAACAAAGTGCATGAATGGAATGGGGGATACCTAGGGTGATTTTTAAACCCCTAAAGACCGTGGAAAATAGTAGGAGGGGTAAGAAATGCGATGAGAATGATGAAAATGTGGAGACAGAGAAGGAAGAACAATGCTAAGGTGACCAAAAAAATGACTCCAGATGGGGAAGAGATGATGCAAAGACACAAATGAACCGATACTCCCTAAACCAAAAGCTTGAAGGACGGGGGACACCGGTTCTCCCTGGCTGAAACTCGCTCAAAAAATGGGCAGCACTTCGACACGAGCTCCAAAATCTCCCCCCGCGAGCCTGAGCTAAGGGTTCTATTTATAGACCCTTGAAACCCTAGCCCGAATTAAGGGATTTTCAGTGAAAATCAGCTCCCATTTTCTAAATAAAAATCATAAATAATGTTCCCAGGAGTCCCCAGGATCAAATGACACATCATTTGGCTCAAAATTCGTGGAGAAAATGGTGGAGCAAGGACTCCATTCGGCCATGGATGGAGAGAGAAAATCAGCTAAAGCAAAGATCTCGACCATGGAAGGCGGTCAATCGATAGACCGCCACCTTCACTAAATGGTCCATCGGGCGACCGCCATAAAGGGTGTCGGTGGAAAATAATAACATGATAAATAACCCTACTTATCTGAAGACTAAGTCAAACCGGCCAACGTTGGACTCTCACTCAAAAATGGTCCTTCGATGCACCGCCACCTTCATCGAAACGGTCCTTCGATGCACTACTTCTCAGGGTGTCGGTGGAAAATAAAAGATAAATATGCCCATTTATCCTCAAAGACCAAGTCAATGTAGGACTCCTGCGTAAAAACGACGGTCTTCTAATAGACTGCTAACCTCATTGAATGGTCTTTCATGAGGCCGCCATTAAAACAATAGGTCGATGCGGGAAAGGGGTAGGTCAACGTAGAAAAGGGGTAGGTTGACGTAGAAAAGGGGCAGGTCGACGCAGGTTCTTCGGTCACGATAAAAATGGTCTTCCAATAGATCGCCATTATTATGAAATGGCCTATCGTTGGACCGTTATTAAGGTGGTCAGTGAAAAAAGAATAAATATGCGATAAATATGTCTATTTACCCTAGAGACCTAACTAAACCAAGGTGCATTAAGCCTAAATTCAAGAAAATTCAGGAGCAAGCTTAACCATGGAGAAAATACCCATAAAATAGGCCCAAAGAAATATACAAAACTGGCCCAATGAGTGATAGGCAACTTGAGGCATTATAAATAAGGGCAATAAAATGACTCAACTCAAAGGCAAAAAATGGGTGTCAACAGGCGCGATGCCCTGGAAGGAGAGAAAAATTTAGAGGATCCGAATATGGGGGTATAGAGGGGCGCGATGCCCTAAAAGGATGTTCGGAGTTTCTGGAGGAGGAAAATATCGAGGGACGTGATGCCGTGTGCAGTCTCCTCGACGGGCGGTATGGCCCCGAGGACTGCAACTTCGCCCGCGTCAGGAATAGGGGCAGGTGTCGGCCCTTCTGCAGCAGCTGAAAGAAGAAACATCTATAAGGGCCTTGTCCTGGAAAGCAAATGAATACTAAAGGGCATCGGTGGTCAGAAAGCCTAACCTGCGGGCTGACTCAGCTTGGCCTGAGCCGCTGTAAATTCCTCGAAGGACAAGATAGAGGGGATTGGAGAGGCGACCCTCGGAGCCTTGGTGGCCTCTTCCTTTCTCCTTTCGGCCTCCTGCCACCCGGCCACCTTGGCGGCAGACAATGCCTTCTTTACTGGCGACTTCGCCTGAGATCTCTCCCTGGCCTTAGGCGGGGGAGTTGGGGTAGGATCCGGCTCTGCTGCAACCACGGCCTCACCTGCATCGGGGTTGGGTATAAACGTTGGTTCCTCCGCGCCAGCTGGAAGAAGAGACACATGTGAGCCGAATCCTCATCCCAAATGAAGATAAGTCCTGAGAGACGCCGATAGTTGAGAAGTCCTACCTGCGGATTGGCTCGGCTCGGCTTGAATGGCTGCGAACTCCTCGAAGGATGGGATCACAGGTACCGAGGGAAGAATCATCGAAGCTTTAGCAGCTTCTGTCTTTCGCCGCTTGGCCTCCCACTGCCTAGCCGCTTTAGCGGCATCCACTGCCTTCTTGACAGGCGACTTTACCCTGGGCCTTTTCGCAGCTGGGGGCAAGGGGGTTGTGGTTGGAGCCGATGGCGCCAGCTCGAAATAGGTTGGTTTTTGAGCCCGCCGAAGGAGGTTCCGATATGTCACCAGTTGTGTGCCATCGGGATGATCTGTTTTAAAAGGAAGGGAAGGGAGGAAGAGAAGATAATTTTTTTTAATCAGCATCTAGCACCCTAAAAAAAGTAGTAATGAAGGGCACAGATAGAAGGGAAGCATCAGATACAGTGAGGGCCATTATACAACCGCAGCATTATCGACTAGTAGCTCGGGGCTGGCTCCTTGTCCTGGTGTACTGCCTCCCGAACCAGCCAGCATACATCTTCGATTTTTTGGCAACGGTCGACGAGGGTGGCCAAGTCTGCATGCTTCTTTGCGGAGAGGTGGCAAAAGAGATTGAAGTGGTCCATGCCCCTTCCTTCGGCATAATAGTAAGCGATTTGTAGGCGCTTGCCCAAGATGGTGGCCGATGCATCTTCAATCTTTAGCCCGTGTACTCGGAGAAGGATGTAAAGCCATGTGGTGTCCTTATAGTTTTCTGACTTCCGCTCCTCCTTCCTCATGAATGTAACATCCGTAGTTTAATGGATCCGTAGAGGATCGAGTCTAGAAGTTATTTCGGTGAATTCGTGTGATTTTTATGGATTTTTGGGCTATTTTTGGGCATTTTAATGAATTTGTTAAAGTGTAAAAAGAATTAAATTGGGCATATTTACAATTTTAGCTTTTAAAAGGTTTTATTGTAATTTGAGGTTATTTTTCAAAAAAAATAAGAAAATCAGGATTGCAAAGCTTCCTCCCTTGTTTTCCCCCTTCTTCTAACCATTCCAGAGAAAAAAGATGACAGACAAAAGGAAAAAAACATGTGTGCCAAGCCTAGGATCCCCACCCCCCAGAAAGAAGGTAGATTGTGCTACCAACTTTTATCAGAAAATAGAGGTAGCACAATCAGAAAGGGAAGGAGAGATTCCTCCACCTCAAAAGAAGAGAAAACACATCAATGCACTAGAATTGCAGCTTAGGCCAACCCACATCTACTTTGAGTAAGTGGCGACTCCAGGTGCAAAGGAAAACGGTGGCTCCAAGGCAAATGTTCTCTATATATGTCTTCCTAGAAAATGTTTGTTTTTTGAAAGAGGATGGTACCACTGCATATATTAATTAAAAATGGAAGAGAGATTTACAAGTGTAAGCTGTGTGCTCTCAAAACATCCCTATACACCCTGTACAACAGATCCTCTAACCTCCCATCAATGACACAAGAGAAGAGTTATGCGTATCAGGTTTACAAAGAAGAATAACCCACTATCTCACCCTATCCCCAACAAAATCCCCAACTCTCTCTAGAATGGCGGCCTCCTTTCTGAAGATCCTCTTGTTCGGTTCTCCCCCAATGGCCTAAAGGGTGGCATAAAGGATGAGCTACCAGATCTACCTATCTCTCTTGAGTAGCCAGTGCCTCTACCACTCCCTCATCAACTGCTGGACCATCTGTACGGACTGCAAACCACATTGGATTTTGGACAATACATGTCGCCACACATCTTGAGAGAATTGGTAGTCGATGAAGAGATGATCAATATCCTCCTCTACCCCACAGAAGTAGCATCCGGTCTGGATATTATCCAAAAAGGCAGCAAGTCTGTACAAGTGGAAAGCCTTTCGTGTGAGATCCACGAAAGTAATACCTTTACTTTAAGAGGACTCCTAGGCTGCCATCCTTGCCTCTCCAGAGGATGTCACCTACCACTATCAGCAATCACCTGGCATGCTGATCTGACTAAGAAACAGCCCTCCTTGTCCCATCTCCACGTCCACCGATCTGCCTGGCTTTCATCTGGCTTATGTTGCTGAAGCAATGAGAGCAGGATCCTAAGCTGGTCAATCTCCTCTTCATGCACATGCCTTCTAAAAAGTGAAAACTGGTGTCCAAATATCCCCTGATGTCTGTCTGTCAAAAAGCTGACACACCACTGCATGCAGCTCCACCGAGACTACATATAGCCAAGGGAAAAGCTCCTCAATATGACACTCTGTGCACCATCTATCTTTCCAGAACCGGCACTTTTGCCCATCCACCACCCTCCTCTCACTCCTACACTGACAAAGTTGCTACTCTGCAGTATGCCCTTCCAAATATAGGAAAACAATGGTGACGTGAAATGGACAAATTCCATAGCCTTGTCCTGCAATAATATTTCAGCCTGAACGAAATCCATAGCCCTTGTTCCACAATGCCACTTTTCCAAATCCACTTGCTCAATAAGGCCAAGTTGAAATCCCTGATGTTCACCAAACTTTGAGATTTTGCACGGTGGGACGTGAACAAGAATTGTTCAAAGCAACCGTGCCTTTTGGGTTTTCTTGGGAGGGTAACTCCCCTACCCTTCCTTACTCTCCTGCGGAGGAGGGCAAGTCTTGTGTAAATTATTGCTGGAACTCATGCTCGGGAGCAGGGTATAGCTTTAAATGCTTCCCATTTAGTGGTGGGAATGACGTTTCTCCTTTGTGATCGACAACTGTATATGCGCCCCCTTCATAGGTCCTTATGACGACATAAGGCCCATGCCAGTTGGGTTATAATTTGCCGCTGGATTTGCCAGTCGTGACTTCCCTTTCTTTTGACCATGACGAGATCACCTCTTTTGAACGCCCTTTGCTTTACCAACTTATCATAGGCTCGAGTCATTCGGGCTTGGTATAGCCGAAGATGTTTCTATGCTTCCAACCTTTTACCTTCAAGGCTAGAAAGCTCTTCAAGTCTTCTTTCTATTTCATCTTGCCATTGGGTTTGTAGGCCAGTGTGCACGGCGACCCGGTAGGACGACATTTCAATTTCAATTCGTATTACAGCTTCCGCTCCGTATACTAAAGAGAAGGGGGACCACCCGGTGGGGGTCTCATAGACCATCCGATACGCCCAAAGAGCTTCATGTATCTTCTCGCCCGAGTCTCTCTTACGGCTACCGACGATCTTGGTCTCGAGCTTGCAGAGGGTCTTGTTAAATGCTCTGGCCAATCTATTGGCTTGGGGATTGTAGACTGTTGACGTTCTCCAGTCGTTATGAAACTTTTCTGTCAACTAGTAAATGGTCCTATTTTTTAATGGAGTGCCATTATCTGACAGGATCCGATAGGGGTTGCCGAATCAGTATATAGTACGGTGGTTGACATATTGGGCAACTGCCTCTCTTGTGACCTTCCACAGAGGGATAGCTTCGGCCCACCTGGAGAAGTAATTTGTAGTGGCTAAGATGAATTTGTAGCTTCTTATGGATGGTGGAAAGGGTCCCTATATCCATCCCACATTCTGTCAAGGGCCATGTAGGAGCCATAGTGTGCAACGAGCTTGGGAGCCTTCTTGGCACTAGGCCGAAGGCTTAGCGTTGATGGCACGTGTGGGCATATCGGTTGCAATCCACACACATGGTGGTCCAGTTAAAAACCCTTAGGTTTATATTACTCTTCATTTTGTCCCCGACTTGATGGGCACCGCAGAGCCCTGGGTGGACCTCGTGCATGACCATCTTGGCTTCCTTCGACGAGAGGTAGCATAAGAGGACAGGCTTGTCCTTTTCATGCACTAGCCTGATATGATGTTGCCCATTCGCAGCGGTTGAATCCTTTGAGCGCGATCTGAAGAGAGGCAGCCATTCTTTATTTTAATAATCGGCTCATGCTAATCTTATTCCCCTTTCCCGATAGGACCGTCTTCTTTAGTTGTGTTGACCTCAGAGGTGATAAGGTCAGTTTCTTCATCATTTGAAAATTTGAGAATTTGGGGTGGTCTATTGCTTTGACAGGAATAAACCCCATTTTTCTTTTTCCTTTTCCCCTTCCTTCTTCTTCCTTTTCTCTTCTCTCGTGAGAGAGCTCCCCCTCCCGACCGTTGCTTCCTCTCCCCCATCCGAGAGCTCGCGGCGCCCTCTCCCTCTTTGGCTGCAGACGGTGAGTAAAGGGAGGCCACGATGACGACGGCGACGAGGTGATCGTGGCAGTGGCATTGTCGCGGCGAGGGTGTGGAGATCGTGGTTTGAACGTGGATTCAAAATCAACGGCGATCCGGTGATTTTCGAGCTTCCTTGAGGTAGGGGGATGGATCCTTACTCTCTTTCCCATTTCCCCGTGATCTCTAGGCCGAGGGGAGCTCGAGAGGGGTGTATTTTGTGCCAGGAGGATAAAATTCATGCCTTGGGGTTGAGCACTGGATCTAAGATTTCTTGAGATTTTTGACCATGTATAGGTGTATAATCAGGCTAAGAGGGTTGGGGGAAGAGTTCCTCTTTATTTCCCCTTCACCTGGGGGTGAATGGGACGTGGATCGGGCTTTTCTACGCGAGTATGCCATTTTCGTCTCGGGTTTTCATCGCGGTAGTAATAGGGATCGCATTATTGAGGAACACGACGCGTCGACTGGTCGCGTTCATTGGGAAAGATGAATAGTGTAGTGGTGGAGATCGCGCACGGTCGACTGGTCACGTTTTCGCTTATCACCCCCATCAACTTAGGCTCGTTCTGCTCAGATCGCGTCGCCCTTGGAGGGCGCGTTCTGTTAACGCGCCTCCCATGGGGGTCGCGTTCCGATTCTATCACGTCGCCGAGGGAGGTCGCGTTCCCATGGGATCGCGACGCCTCTGGGGGGCACGTTCCTGGTCACGCCGCTTCTGAGGGGCACGTTCAACTTTCCTGTTCCGTAGTGTTTTACTTGAGACAGTTTGTGTGCCCATCTGTTTCAGGGGCCGTTGGACCCTGTTATCATCTCGACTTTTGTGCTCTGTCGGTCTCCGCCATTGAGAGTCGGTATGGTGTGGTAGGCTGTTCTCGCTCCTCGTCAGTGTGACGAGCGGTGGTTTCCGTGAGTTTGAGTCTTACCTCCAGTGACCCGTCCACTAGTCGTAGCTTTCCTACGCACGCGTGTGCAGACCCACTTGGGAGCGGTGGAGAGCGTGACCCGGAGAGATGATTTTTAGGCTAGTTACCGTAAGGCCCCTTCGCGTAGCCTAAGTCCAAGCTTTAGGGAAGAACCAGCTAGAGGGCTTGACCTAGGGCGCATGGTCTGTGTGTGTGCACGTGGTTGGGGGCATCAGACCCATGCTGACGAGCGCGACCCCAACTAGTCCTTGTTTATAGTACTTGTTGTGTGTCTCAGTCTCCGCCTGAGACGTCTAGGGAGACACTGGGGCGCGGTGTAAGTCCTCAGGGGACGCATCCGGCCTTGCTTCTGGTGGCTGGTGCTCCTGTCTTCTGGCAGGTACGGACTTGGGTTTTTGTCAATTTGCGGTCAGTTCGCTCGTCTCGAAACGGTTAGTCGTAGGGCTCGAGAAAAGTCTCGGGTCCTGTTTGAATGGGCCATGAAGTACAACAAAATCACACTGCCAGAACTGAAGAGGCCTGGTGACTTGAAGAAGAAGGATGATCCTCGCTTTTGCCCGTACCACCAGATGCTTGAGCATACCATTGAGGAATGTTACATCTTCAAGGATGTCATTGAGTCCTTGATTAAAAAAGGAGAGCTGGACATGGGAGAGTACAAGGTGGATCCCTCGCAGTCGCATGAGATGCCTAACTTGGTCGCCGCCGTCAACATGGTATCACTATACCAACAGCTGCCTGAAGAATGGTCGAAAGCCAACACCCAACGTACCTATGAGACTTTCATCATGGCGCCAGCTTAGGACCAGGGAAGTTGGTAGGCCGCGCCGATGAAGACAAGAAGAAGAAGGCAGCCGCCTCGACCCAACTCGGGAGTTCATGTAAGAGGTGATATGCCTAGACCTGCACCGCCGCCAGTAACCCTGATCTGGCATGACACTGCCCCCTTGCTAGTCGTGAGGCGCCTAACCCATAACAGGAAAAAGCACATCCCGATGTGGGTGCATAAAGAAATCAACCCTGCAGTTGAAAGGCTCCAGGCCGTCATTGATGGGCTCGAAAATTATGAGCAGTCTGAGATCCGACCCATGGAGCTAAAGGAGTACGTCCCTTGGGAGGAGTTCGACCTCGAACTGGCTCCAGAAGTAGAAGTTGGGGCATAGGAAGAACCTCTGTTATGGGGAGAACCCCCTAAAGAGCAACCACCAACCACTAGAGAAGAGAAGAAAAAGAAGAAGAAAATGTCAAGAAACAAAAAGAAAAGCGGGGCCGTCGTCTCATGCAACACCCTCTCAACACTGTTTGGCACCGCTCTCTCCCTGGGAGAGAACGAGGAAGAAGCATCCCTCGTGTCAGCAGAGGCAAACCAAGCTGAAGCATCTACTTCCCAGCATGCCACCAGATTGGGAAGGAAGTGGGGGTGCCCTCCTCAGGTCGACCACAACATCCTGCTCAGGGGAGAACAACCATATCTGGTCCCTGAGCCTAAGGTCCAGGGAGTGGAGGTTCCCCCTCCAGCGAGCCTCTACCCAGAAGAGTCAATTGTTCAGAGGACCCCCTCATTTGCCAAATTCTTGTCGGCTCAAAGGGGAGGACAGTCATACCCTCGGGAGTCCCGGTTGACCAAAGGAGCAAGTGGCCCTTCGACGTCACCCACGGTAACCCCTCCTTGGGCGAGAGAAGAATTCGACAATGTCCCAAACCTGGTTGAGTTTATGCAAGAGAAAGAAGTGATCCACCGGGCCCCGCAAGCTCAAGTTGTACCCGACCAAGTTGAGGAGGCATCTGCTGATCCAACTCCTCAGGCCCAAGGTGAAGGTAAGCGTGGCAAAGCTGAAGAGATGACGTTGCTCAAGGTTCGAGCCAGTGACCGGATAGTTAAACAACTAAAGAGGATCCCAGCCAAGTTCACTGTCTAGGAGATCTTATCCTTAGATGAAGAAACATGACAAGCTATCATCGCTGCGCTCCAGACGCTAGCGTATTTTAAAACCTGCCATGCAGAGATGTCGCCTGAAGTAGCTGTGGCCTTGACAGAGGAAGACATGCTTCTGCCCACCTGCAGCCACAACAGGCCACTCTACATAAAGGGACAACTGAATGGGCAGCCTATTAACAGAATCCTAATTGACCCCGGGGAGGTAGTGAATATATTTCCCTATCGGGTGTACCATAAACATTACTTTGACGTGAACCTTGTTGAGGTTAGAAATGTCAAGATTGCTGGCTTTTACCAGAAATGTGCGGTCCCCATGGGAGTAGCAGAGTTCAACCTCTCCCTCTGCGACTTCGCAGCCAAAGTCTAGTTTCATGTGATTAACTCCAACACCTCCTATAAGGCACTGCTTGGGTGACCCTCGCTGCACCCGAACCAGGTGGTACCATCCACATTGCACCAGTGCATAAAGTACCCCTGTAATGGAAAAGAAGAAAGAATCTTTGCCGATCTCCACCCTTTCATTGTGTATGAATGCCACTTATCAGATGCCACTCTATATCTGGAGGAGACGAAGCAAGCTATCCAAGTCACTCGGGACAAAGGGAAAAAGAAGGTGGTGTCTGACAGTTGGTTCCCTCTGCCACTGCCAGTCTACATGGCTCCTCCCCAAGTGTCATTCATCTCTGAAGCTGAAGGGGTATTTAGGGCAATCCCCCATCTCGTTTATCCTACACCAGGGACAACATATCTCGACGATTTGCTGGAGGACATCAGAGTCTCGCCTGGGATCATCAAGCCTATAGTAGAAGCCGACTGTCAAATAGTCGAGCCACTGAAGATCTTCGAGGTGCCTAATTCTGAAGGACCATCCACTATCTTCTATGGGGCCGAGGAAAAGCTGGTTAGAAGGGATGATAATTGTCAACTCCCCGACGAGCTGCACGACCCATATGTCCCGATCATGGGACTTCCTGACATAACTGGCCGTGTAGTCGGGATGGCCAGAAAACAAGGGATCCCCTTTTATCAACCCTCTAGCTGGAGAGAAATATTCAAAGGAATGTGGAAACTGCCAAACTTGGATTGGAGACTGTTGTAAATTACTCAGCATCCAGGTTTGGGCTTTTCAGTAGAAGACTCTTATGAATCCGACGTGATATCAGTTTTGGCTCCGTCTGACGATGACCTTGCAGAAGCTACAGACTCGCAGGAAGTCACAAGCATCATATGCCTCTGGCTGAGGAAGCTCAAGATGAAGAAGTGTGCCTTTGGGACCCGCCTCACTATAGAGGTACGGGGAAGGTCCCGCCCTCTTTTGAGGGGCCAGCCCCGAATGGCCACAGTAATGGGGTACCCTCGCCCCCGCCTAGCATTGAAGTAAAGAACAGTGGTTCGAGCCGCACTCCCGACTCCCCTCGATACGACCTCAGCATGCTTTCTTTATATCATCAGCAACAACAGGAGATCGAGATGCTAAAAGTGTGGCTGGCCAAAATAACCATACTTGTGTCTGATCTGGTGTAGGGCACCTTCCGCCAGCATGACAGATGCACGCATCAGTTCTCGAGCACTAGCCCTGATGCCTCCATGCACTTGAAGAGGGGGGCGAAGAGAGTAGCCAGTTCTTTAGCCAGACGATCGACCGAGCGAAGCCCTACATTGTAGGAGAGGATGCAAAAGCCTTACTCATTCCCAAAGAATAAGACCTGAGGGATATTTGACTGGGCCTGCCACTACGGTAAGGTCTTTCTCCCAAAGTCTAAAAGGCCACAAGACGCTCGAAGAAGTGGTGACCCCTTGTTCTATCCGTATCACCAAGTATTGGGTCACCCTATTGAAGACTATATTGTCTTTATGGATATTGCTCAAGAGGTCACAATATGATATTGCAGCTTGACATGGCCAAAGCATATGACCGGATTGAATGGGATTTTCTTAAAATGGTTCTTCTGAAGTTTGGTTTTTGCAGCAGATTTGCTTCCCTGATTGCCCAGATGGTTTCTAATTGCTGGTTCTCCCTCTCATTTAATGGGCAGGTTCGTGGTTTCTTTAAATCCACAAGAGGCATCAGGCAAGGGGATCCTCTTGCCCCTTCTTTGTTTATAATTGCAGAAGAAGTCTTGAGCAGGGGCCTCCAACACCTTTTTTCTGCTGGCTTCTGTAAGTTCTTTCATCTCCCTCGAGGGGTGCAACCGGTATCCCACCTACTCTATGCTGATGATTCTTTGATTTTCATAAATGGAGGTTCATCCTCAATTAAGCAGTTACTCCTTTTCCTTGGGAAATATGAAACCTCTTCGGGGCAAAGGATTAATGCTCATAAGAGCAAGTTTATAACTGCCAAAAAAATGCCTCGATGGGCTGCAGCAAGGGTCTCTCAGCTTACTGGTTTTCAACATCACAGAACACAAGTCGCTTTTGGCAATTTTACTTGTTGTCATTGCTCAGAAGATATTACTTGATCTGTTCAAATGTTCACAAGTTTAGAAGCTCAGTTCGTATTAAGTTTGGTTGACCGATCTACTAAATTCGGTTAACCGAAGTGTCCATGTAAAGCTTTGAGCTAAGGGTAACAAATGGAGCTTAAGGGCGACAAATGTGTCTACATGGGTAACAAATGGGTTAGCAAGGGTGAAAAATACCTTTCTAACGGTGACAAATAGGCTCAATAGAGACAAGGCCGATGGCTTTCAAGGCAGTGTAAGAGGAGTAAGGGCGATGACTTTTGGACTTTAGTGGTGACAATTAGATGAGTATGGGTGACAAATGCTCAACTGGAGTAAGAAATGAGAAGGAAGCTGGAGGTGAAGAAGAACAGAAGAAAGAGGAACTGGAGGAGAGAGAGAGACGTGCTCACTAGAAGACAAAGGACCTACAGTGCTCACATGAAGACAAATGTGAACAGTGATCCCAAGGGCTCTAAAGCAATCTGAAGAACAAGCGAGGGCTAACCATAATCGTCAAAGTTAACGCCAGGATAAGGAAGGCTCTAGTCAACTTCAACTTTATGTTGACCCAAGTCACCAATATGCCAATCAAAGTCAATAGTCAAAGTCAAGCTTTTGCAACTTCTAAAGTCCAGTCAGAGCCTGATCAAGCTTCAACCAGCGACAGTGGACACAGAAAATGACAAAAGCGGAAGAACAACAGAGGAAGACTAAAGGTAACAAATACTCTCCTAAGGGTGACAAATGAAGCTTCAGTGTTGACAAAGAGATATATAAGGGTGACAAATAGATTTAAGACGGCGGATCCAGCTTTGAGTGTGAAGAGAGTCGAAGGCGATGGCTTCAGCAAATAAGGCAAACAAATATCTTCATAGGGCTGACAAATATAAGTTATGGCTGATAAATAGAATAGTAAGGGTAAGAAATGCTCAATGGTAATGAAAGGTTTACTCTTGTCCACGGTTCTCACACGAGAAGTCTAAGGCGACGGCTAGTTGTGAATAAGGGTGACAAATGTGTCTCTAATGGTGCAAAATATGCATTTGGGCTGAATAATATCCTGATAGGGTGAGAAATAGCTAGAAGTGTGTGTACTGTGGATAGTTTTATCTACCCCGCCCCCAAGCTATAAACCAATGTGCGTGAAACATGAAAGTATGAGCAAAGGGGCTATGGGGATAGAGATCTGACCGTGATCGCCACCAAGGGATGACAACGCCAAAGGGATGAAGAGATGAGAGAAACGGCGCCGTGTACTTTGGAAAAAGATGAAGACTTGATCATGCTTGAACAAAGGGGTGCGAGGAACGGCGTGAATTATACCTCCTCTCCTTCCAGCTGGGTAGAGGAAGAGGGCCTCATGTTCAATCATGCTCTCATGCAAAACAAAGATGAAACAAGAGATAAAAATCCATTAGAAACTATAAGCATAGTATCTATCTCGAAGTGATAAAAGAGCATGAATAAAATTGCGCAACTGGCTCCGCGAGGGGGTGCTGTTCACCGAAGGCGATCCGGCGATCTACGTCTACCACCAGGAGTTCGTCGAACGCGGCGAGACGTTCACCCGCCGCGGGTTCATGTGCCGGACGCGGCTGGAGAAGTTCGGCGAGGGCAAGCTGAAGGTCGCTGTGAATGTTGCGGGCCTTCCATCGGTACAGCGAGCGCTGGAGACAGCACAAACACAGCTCGCCACGTTGCGCGATTCGGATACAAAGCTGCGTAACGAGAATGTAGAGCTGAAACGGAAGCTCGATGATCGGCAGCGCAAGGCTAGCAAACTTGTCCAGATCATCACGAACTCCATGAAGCCGATGGTTACAGCTCTTGAGAAAGCACTTCAGGAGTTCGCCGCCGAGGCGCCTGTGTCGCCGATCGCCAGCGTCGTTGCGATGCCGCCTCCTGTGATTCCGCGGCCGACCATTGTTGCGGCTGAGGCCCGGCAGCCTTCACCCGAACGTGTGGCTGGAGACGGCAGGAAGCTGAGTGGTGTCGCTCTGAAAATCGCCGGTATCGCTGCTGGCTACGCGAAGCGAGGAGAGAGTATCAGCAAGAAGCTGCTGGCGACATTATGCGGATCGACGATCGGCGGAACTTTTTCAGCCAGGTTGAGTGAAGCGCGTTTGGCAGGTGCAATTACAACGGATGGAACGATGGTGATGGGAACAGAGCAGGGAATCTCTGAATACGGCGACGCGTTCGTTGCACCTTCCACAACAGAGGAAGTGGTTGCGCTGTGGCAACCGCGACTGAGCGGTGTATCCCGCGCAATCTTCGATACGCTAGTATCGCTCCGCGGCGAAGGTTTGACGCGCGCGGAGCTGGCGCAGAATGTTGGATCGACAATCGGTGGGACGTTCTCAGCCAGGCTGAGTGAAGTGCGCTCGACAGGTCTACTTGTCGAAAACGGTAACACTGTGGCCGTGAATCGTGAATTGCTGTTTCTGTAGAGATCTAACGGAATAGTAGATGGAACATAGCGAAGCCGCCGATTTTGAGGTCGGCGGCTTTGCTCAAAGAACGATTTGGGTACATTCGTTTAAACAGCTACAAGGTCCTCCTTTCTGACTGGCAACGGTTTGACCCGTTTTTTCTGGGTTTTCGTCTCCTGTGCGATGTCGTACTGATTTTGGAGACTCAGCCAGAATTGCGCATCACTGTTCGGATACGCCTGCGCCAGTTTGATCGCAACCGCTGGCGAAATCCCAAGGCGACCATTGAGGATCATGGAAAGATTCGTACGTGGCACACTCAGATGCGTAGCCAGCGCTGTCACAGTCATCTCTCCCATGATGTCCTTCAAGATCACACCAGGATGCGGTGGATCATACATTTTCATCGTAGTTAGCTCCTCTCCTCTTGAGCTTTGTTATAGAAATATGGCGTAGCCCTTTAGACAACGGTATAAATCTGAGTGAGGGCCGAAGCCCTCACTCTAGTGGTAGTCAAGATAATCTACTTCCGAAGCATTTCCATTCTTGTATAAAGTGTGCCTCATATCTTCTTCTTGTCACACACATCAAATCATTCAGATTTGTTGGTAGTTGAGGAGGGAGAAGTTCGCCTGGCTTAATATGACCCAACATCAATCGGCCCACAATCCAAGACCCAACATCAACATGGCCACAGTTCAAGACCCAACATCAGCTGACAGCCTGACCCACTATTCAGTACGTTGCCTGTCAAGGTCTACAATAGGACTGACCTAAGATTTAGACCCCGCACACACATGTGCCCTTGTCTTCTGATTGTGAGCAATGCACGCCATTGGCGACCATCACCGCCTTAAAGACAACACAGGCCAAATGGTAAACGAACGGTGGGTTAGTGCTTGCGCCTCCCCTCCCCTATCGGGCGAACAAACGGGAGGGTCACGCCTCCATGGCTAAGACAACCCCAGCAATGCTAAGTTAGAGGACAAAAGTCAAAGGGACAGGCTCTAAGAGGAACTTATAAATAAGACCATGTGATGCGGGACAACGGGTTGACGAGCAGCAGATGGTGACTCTGGAAGACGTGGTTGCTTTAAAATCGGTATGCAGGCAGGCTGGTTGCAGCATGCGCGCGCTAGAAACAATGGCTGGCTTAAGCTGATCCAGAGGTGAAACCGACCACGGCTTGATGGGACTTGAAGGGGACTCAGAGAGGAACGTTCTGGCAGCGTGGCGCGCCCTGGATCACAGTGAGGCGGCCATGGGAGTCTCTACAATGGAGCTCTGGTCGTCAGGTAGAGTCTGCTAGCGTAGACTAGCATAGGTGGACGGGAAATGTTGCTACGGCCTGCTTGGAGGTCGGATGGTAGTGAGGAAGCCCTCGTTGCGAAGAGGTTTGGACGTAGTATGATGTCCAAGAAGGCCAGACCCTAATTCGCAGCAAGGCAATGATAAGAACTCTGATAACAGGAAGATCGCCCTCAGATAGGGCCTATCTGAGCAAGTCATGCAGCCCAGCGAGAACGACTCGTCGGGGCTGATCCGGATACAGAAGGCCTTTGAGCCTATACCCGTTGTGAAGAGGACTTAAAGAGGGATCAGCTAGTGGCTGGGGTTGCTCTAGGAACACCACAGAGAAGCTGTAAATGGTTCTGCAACAGGGTAGATGGTTCTGCCGAGCAAACAACCCCTATTCTCCCTTCACAGCAGCGAGAGGGGCTTGCTGTAGGATGGTGCCGACGAGGAAGCGAACATCAAGGGGGAGGAAGAAGGAGGGCACAGCAGGAGGCTAGGGCTTCTTGCCCGAGGAAGGAGCGACGTCTCACCCCTTGTTCGTCTCAGGCATGAAATCCCATGCAAGAGGGGAGGGAGGCTGCCATCTTAGAATTTGTCAATATTCATTCACCTAAAATTTGGGATTACAATGTTATTTATAGAGGATTGAATCCCCATGTCAATCAGTCTGTGCTTAATTAAAATCTTCTAAAAATTTGAATTGCACAAAATGTTTATGGTAATCTCTTTCTGACTGAATTGCATGTTTGTTTCATGAGCATACCCAATTGAGCCCAAACTAGTTGCATATGAACGGTTAGGATTGATAGATCATTTTCCCTCTTATTATCCTCTGAAACCCTAACCCTAGATGAAGAATTTTAGATTAGAAGGCGGCAGTAACCCTATCCGGCGTGATTCATGCATGACCTAGTTGCGTGGACTCTATCTCCGCGATTAGAACTCTCCAGACTCTATAGGACCTATAAAAATGACCCACTGCCACCCAAGAAATGTTTAGAAGTAGTGGCGGCTGGTGAGGAACTCGATCGAGGGAGAACTTCGACGATTAGTGGTGGCATGTACCTAGAGCGTCGGCTTCCTTTCTTCTTCCTTCTTCCTCCGATTAAGGTAGGTGATAGCAAGTCAAACCCTAAGTGTAATATATGGTTGGAAGCACCATCTCGTCCTCTTTTTATTGATCTAAAAAGTCCTAAAAGTTATCTAGTGTCCTGCGAGTATTTGGAGTTTTAGTGGAAGCATGTTAGAACTAGGGTTAACTTTGTTCTACTTTGATTTAAGTAGGGATTTTAGGCACTAAAGATGAAATTGATCATGCCATATTATTTAGTTTTTCGTGCTTTTTCTATTGACTATAAAAGCCCTAATTGTCACCACAACATGGACCTCAAGATATGTCAAACAGCGGATGCAAGGATGTAGACTAGACTTTTACATCTGATACCAGCAAGCTCCCCCTTAACTTATGCATGGACCTCAAAATGCCTACGTGATACTCATCAAAGGAATATGTAGCCTAGGATTTATGTGAATATATGATGTAATAAAGATGCAGTACATGCTAACAAGAAGGGCAGATTTCTCAAATTTTTCTTTACCATGAAATGCATGAAAGTGCATGAGACCGGAAAAAGATGCTCAATATTCAGTACGCATGTAGCCTCAAGATATATGCAATGTATTCTACACTGAAGTGCAAACACTTAAGCTCCCCCTCAATGCAGCACATATGAAGGCTGGGATAAGCAGTTGACAATGCAAGTGTTCACAAGATCAAGGAATTGAATATTTAAGGCAGCCATGACAGACAACGTGAAGAGCTTATCACCAATGTGAAACCAAGATTCATATGCCACTCGGAGTGAGACATGATCAAGTTGAGTCATAGACTTAATAATATATCAGCAACAGGTTCAACATCACATCAATTTCATCAGTATGATAGATTTTTCATGAGAGGAACAACTGAAATATCTGATTTCTGGTACAGGGCGGAGGTGTTGATCCGAAGACCCAACTCACGCATAGTGAGAGTTCCGGACAGACTTAATCTACCTCTCTACACGTCACCATTTGATATACCATAAATTTAAGTTAAGTGTTAATCATATGATTCAATTCAGACATTCAGCTTTAACCATGGGAGATTTTTAGCAATTCATAGATGGGGTTTCAGACTAGTGTAAGATTTATTGTAAGCAGAGAAGGAGCTTAACTGCAACAACTAACAAAACAGCCTAACATATAGAATTAACATAAGTTGAAAATTTTCTTTACAGCAGTGAAGCCACACTCACGTTTGAGTGTGGGGTGGACATAGACCTCTGGATTGAGGTTGAACCACCTAAAAGTTCTTGAGTACTCTGTGTGACTGATGTGTGTTCTACATGCATCGCATCCCCTCTTCCTATTCGGACTAGATGCATATTTAGGATCGAGTAAGGGCTGATCTACTCTACTTGATTTGTTCTACTGTGATTGTGATTAAGTGTTCTTGTCCATCCTACAGTAGATTGTTTTTATTCCACAACCGTTTCTGTTGTAGGGAGTTTTATTGGGTGATCGATCTATTCACCCCCCTCTAGATCATCCTCTAGGGACCCTACAACTATGAACCCTAGCAATTTCCCTGATGCAACTCCAAATACGTATTTCTTTGGATTCATTTTTAATTTGTACTCCCTAACCCTTTGTAACACCTTAGCTAAAATCGTGGGGTGTTCTTCCTTCATTCTTGACTTCACCAGAATGTCATCCATGTAAGCTTCCATATAAACATGCATCATATCATGGAAGATTACTATCATCGCCCGTTGGTATGTGGCACCTGTGTTCTTCAATCCAAATGACATGACTACGTAGCAGTAAGTGCCCCAGGGAGTGGTGAATGAGATTTTCTCTTAATCTTCCGGAGCAAGACGGATTTTGTTGTATCTCGAATAACCATCCATAAATGAGAGGGCTCCATACCCGGCCGTGTTGTCCACCAACACATCGATGTGAGGAAGTGAAAAATCATTGTTCGGACATGCCTTATTTAAGTCCCTAAAATCAATACAAATTCAGACCTTTCCATCCTTCTTCATCACAAGGACTATATTCGCCACCCATTGAGGATATAATACAACACGAATAAATCTGGCATTGTGTAGTTCATCAACTTCCTCCATCTTCAGGGCCATCTGAGGGTGGAATCTTCTCAATTTTTGCTTCACGGGTGTTGCCCCTGGTTTAAGTGTGAGCCTATGCTCTACCAAGGTGGGGTCAAGACCCGGCATGTCCTCGTAGGACCAGGCAAAGGAATCACTATACTCCCTCAAGATCTTGATTAACTCCTCTACAACCTGAGCATGGAGATTAGCTGAGATGATTATGGGCTTGGGATCCTCTTCTGTACCAAGATTAATTTCTTTCATGGGTTCATTCACTGCTGATGATGGTTCATCGAATCTCTTCAAACCTTGTGCATACAAATCAGCAGTGTCATCCATGTCGCTGTCCTCATCAATCAGGTCCTTCTCATTTATGATCTCATAAACACCCAATCCATCATTGCTCCATATCCCGTCTAATTCCTCATTATCCTCTAGGACGATGGCAGTTGCTGCAAACTCAGGGCATTTTAGGAGGGCGTGACAACGCTGGGCAAGATCCTAAAGAAACCTATCTAGAATAGTTCTAGAATGACGCATCATCGGGTGCATCGCAGACGTGGAAGGGCCAGAAACACTAGAACTAGACTCTACCCCAACTGACTCTTCTAGCCTAGGAGACTCTGCACACTGTACAGGATATTTTGGTCCAAAGAGGTCATATTACGGTTAGGGTTAGCCTATCTCCAATAAATAATCATGTAACCCTCCTTTGCAAATTAATGAAGAATTTTTTATTACGATTTTACAGTATTTTTTATCTCTGAGATGGAGATGGGAGGGCCTTGAGAGGAGACAACCCCAAGTGGTCCCTGAGAGAGGGAGGGCACGAAACCTACACTCCCATCTCCTATCCTTCTTCCCCTTTCTATCCCCCAACCCGAGCCATGGCCGCCCTCTGGTACAGTCCTCCCTCTTGACACCGTGCAGGAGCACGCCTACCCGAGACCCCTCTCCCCTTCCCTGTCGGCCTCCGCCATCCTCCTCTCCGTCACCACCACACTTGCCGACGATCCCCTGCATCTCTACCAGTAGCTACAACAGCAGCTGCTTTGGTCGCCACCGCCATCACAAGCTGGGGAGCCCAGTGCCGGTGACTGCAGCCCACCGTCTGCACAGTCTCATTGCTCGCGGCCCCAAAGCTGCAGTCGCAAGACATCCCTCACATTCTTCCCTGCCAGCACAGCGGCAGAGCCGTCTGACCGCCACCTGCTACAGTCGCAGCACCATTGGCTGCCTGGATTTGCTGCCCGAGAAGCCCGACTCTCGTTCCCCACCTGTAGCAGTTTCGTTCGCTGAGATGCTCTCCCGTCCAGCTGCTTGTGCGGACGATTCCTGGACCCATGTGACCTCGATTCATGTGCCTCGCTCTTCAGCGAGTCGGTTAGAGATGATGCTTATCAAACCAATTGATTTGTTTCAAATTGTCACGAAGCCTATGTCAAAAGATAGATGACTACTTGGATCGGACGTTGGTAATAAATAGATTGAGCTAGTTGTTGCAGATATCAAGAACAAAATTGCATCACCATTAAGTGTCTTGGATCGCAAAAAGTCAAATACGGAACTTATTGCTGACGATTTTCAAAGATTGGCATCAGAGCTTTCGTTGGCAGGCCTTGTCATTGTGTGCACCCTTAGCAAATAGGGCCATTTAGATGCATTACGACTGCAAGTGGAATATTTTGTGGAGGATCTCCGTGAGACGGGGAAACTGGAGGATCTCCGTGAGATAGAAAAATATTTGATGTGCTGGAGAAGATGAGTTTTGAGGAGAGATGGATTGGTTAGACCAGGGCCTGCATTTCTTGGGCCTTGTTTACAGCCCTTGTGCAAGAAAAATCATCTTCCTTTTGTTACAGTGAGAGGGGGCTCCGCCAGGGGGACCCTACGTCTCCTCTCCTCTCCTCTTTGTGCTTGTGGCTAATGTTTTGAGCAGTGTGGTAGAGAGTTGAGGTCGTTGGTCCGATCAGGGGGCTTCAAGTTGACAGAGGAAGACCCACTCTTTCCCACTTATAGTATGCAGATTGCTATCTTATTCTTAGTTGAGGGAGAGTATCAACTTTACATGATCGGGCTCTTGTTGGAATTGTTGGAGAAGATAACTGACCTTAAAGTCAACTTCAACAATAGCTTACTAGTTGGGTTGAGGTTGGTCATACCTTTCATGAGACTTGATAGCTTCCCCATCGATTTCTTACTGAGTGCATCGACAACAACATTCGCCGTGCCAGGATGATATTGGACAGTAAAATCAAGTCTGTAAGGTACTCCAACCATCGCCTTTGCCTCATATTTAGCTCCTTTTGAGAGAACAAATATTTCAAGCTCTTGTGGTCCGAATAGACCGTGAATTTCTCTCCATAAAGGTAGATTTGCCAAATCTTCAAGGCAAATATAACAGCAGCCAATTCCAGATCATGAACATGGTAATTCTCCTCATGTTGCTTTAACTGTCTTGATGCAAAATAGATTACCTTGCCATTTTGCATAAGTACACAACCCAGACCAATTCCAGATGCATCGGTATAAACCTCAAATTCGCCACCTTCTATGGGTAATACCAGTATTGGTGTCGTGGTGAGATGTTCTTGAAGAGCTAAGAAATTTTCTTTACATTCCCTCGTTCACTCGAAAGGATTTTCCTTCCTAGTGAGTCTTGTTAAAGGAGCGGTAATTTTAGAGAAATCTTTGATGAATCACCTATAATAGCCAGCCAGACCAAGGAAACTTTGAACTTCAGATATGGTGTTCAGTCGGCTCCACTTCATAACAGCTTCAACCTTAGAAGGATCTACTGCAATGCCTTCTTTAGAAATGATGTGTCCAAGGAAAGAGGCTTCTTTAAGTCAAAATTCACATTTGTTTAACTTAGCATAGAGTTGATATTCCTGTAAGGTTTGCAAAACAATCCTTAGATGTTCCTCGTGTTCCCCATTTATCTTTGAATAGATGGGAATATCATCAATGAACACGACCACAAATTGGTCAAGATATGGTCGGAACACATTGTTCATCAGTTGCATGAATGCAGCAGGTGCATTAGTTAACCCGAACGGCATGACCACAAATTCATAGTGTCCGTATCTACTACAGAAAGTAGTCTTGTGAATGTCTTCTTCCTTGATCCTCAGTTGATGATAGCCTGGCCTGAGGTCAATCTTGGAGAAGTACTCTGTGCTAGAAAGTTGGTCAAACAGCTCATCAATACGTGACTGTGGGTATTTGTTCTTGATGGTGAGTTGATTCAACTATCGATAATCAATGCATAATCTGAGAGAAACATCCTTCTTCTTAACAAATAAGACTGGCGAACCCCAAGGAGATGCGCTAGGTCGAATGAAGCCTTTTTTTAGCAGCTCTTGCAATTGCTTCTTTAATTCCTTCAACTCCGTGGGGGACATTCTGTAAGGAGCTATCGACAATAGTGCTGCTCCAGGTGTGAGTTCAACAGTAAAGTTAACCTCCCTTTCGGGCGGTAACCCAGGTAACTCAGAAGGAAAAACATCAGGAAACTCCCTAACTATAGAGATTTCATCTATCTGGATCTCCTTAGACTCAGTAACTACTACGGAGGCAAGGAAAGCTTTACACCCTTGTAAAATGAGTTTGCAAGCGTGAATAGATGAAATAATGGCAGGGTGCTTCCAGTACTTGATATGCCTCATCAGCCTCTTGGGTGGCGTCCCCAGTTCTTAGTGGCGGTATTCCAATATTATCGGGATATGGGTACTCAGAGCTCTGGGTCGTTACCGTTGGTATTAGAGCTGTGTTGAGGATTTGTATATGGAATTGAATTGGCATAGTGCTTGTCTAGAACAAGTCCATTTAAGTCGTCTATTGTTGGCTTAGGATATTTTTCATGATTCCTAATGTGATTTCCATTGGTGTATGCTTCCTAGGTTCCGATGGCGCATCGTAGAAGGGCGCATGTTTCCGGGAGGGAAGTGGTACTTCTCCTCCAGTGGTTATTGTGTTAGTTTATGGGTCTACGCCTGGTCAAGTCCCAGCGGTTCCCGCTCAAGTTGTAGAAGGTTTACCAGGTGTTCAGGTTGGAATGCCGACTGGTGAAGGGCAGGTGAGACCGCAAGGGCATGCTCAGGCCGAATCTGCTCAGCCGGTTGTGCCAAGTCTGCAGTATCACCTTGTCCCTCAGCCGACAGGGTAGTTCTAGCCAGTTTATCAGTCAAATGTACCTGGAGTTCCTCCCGTTTTTCCTCTCGCTGATGGTACTTCTTCCTCTAAGCCCAAGGGCAAGAAGTTTCGATTCAAGAAAACTAAGAAAGCTCGGACGTCTAAGGATCGACGAGGCAGGCAGTCGATTGCAACTAGAACCTCCTCTCTTGTGCCGATTAATCGTGGTACACCTCCGTCCATGAATACCAAGAGCAAGTTAAGGGAGAGTGTGAAGAAGGGCTTGTCGAGCAGTCATCCGCCAGTGCTTTTCCATCATCAGTACCTTCTTCTCAATAGCATTAGGGACCCGTTGTCTGTCAGCTGAGATTATGTTGGAGGTGTGGTGGTAGCCACCTAGGCCAGAAGTGTTCTCTACCGGTGGTTTGTTTCCAATGTGGCCAGTCGGGTCACATTGTTCGAGGCTATCTGATGAGGTCGATGCCGATGCAATTCCCGCTGTTTGCCCAGCCACGGCAGTCTCAGTTCAGACTCCCTCCGCCACCTCAACCTTAGCATGACGCACCAGTGTTTCAGCTTCCTTGTACTGAGCAGTGACATCTTCTCTTATAGAAGGTGCAATTCTGCTCTTTGATTAGTTAATTTGTGTTCATTTGTCTCAGTTGTGTATGCTTTATGTGATCTAGTTATTCTCTAGTTGTTCATTGTAGCAGTTCTATCTTTGTGATTTCGGTATTTCTCCTCTCCTATCCTTCTCATTTCTCCCGTTATACTTTCTCCCTCGTTTCTCTGTTCCCTCTGTTTCTCTCGACGCCAGGCATACGACCGTGCTGAGTAGATTGAGGAAGAGACGTGACAGAATGGGATAGAATGTGATGAAATGACGGATGAGGTGGACGTTAGCAGGATTCGTGGGTGGATCCTATGCTAGCATGGTTTAATCGTTTGTCGCCTGTGATTAGAGGTCAGTTTCACTATGTGGGCCAGGTGGCTTGTCACCACCAGTGTCGATAGCCATGTGAGCAGTCCACGTTGTGCGTTATGTCTTTCAACAGAGTATTTGGCTCTGCTAATTTTCTTTGGTTATCTTGTTATCTGAGTCTGTGGATCTGTTGTATCATTGTATGGCTTGGTTTCCCCCGCACTTCGACGTGAATGGGACGTAGAACGGGCCGATTCGGCCATTCCACTATTTTGCTCACTGTGTCGGTGTAACGGTCGTCTCAGAGACCGTCACCTTTTGTAATGGTCCCATGATAGACCATTACCTTTGTAGGATTATTTCAGGATCTTCGAGGCCTGGTCGGTGTGACAGACTAGTACAAGACCATCACACGGTAACGCGCCAATGCAGGAGCGTTACGTCTTGGTCATTTTTTGAGGACTATGTCTGTCAGCTCCTCGGAGGTCATGTCTTCTTGGAAGACCATGTTGGTCGGTTCACTCTGACGGACTTCTCCCTGTGCGTTATGGTTAGTTAACATGCCTATGCTAGTCTGTTATGTTGTGTTTGCCGATGGTTGACTGGCCATGGCGGTTGGTGTAACGCACCTATCCCTATGCGCCAGGTTGCTGTAATGGGCTTAGGCCGGTCTGTTACATGCTGTTCATCCGTATCTGCGATTTTGGGTCTATTGGCTCTGACGCCCCTGCCTCAGTGCGTCAGGCTGTTGTAACGTGCCTATAGAGGTCCGTTACAGCCCTGTTGGTCGTGATGGCCATTGGTCTGTTTTGTTCTATGTCGGTTTGTCGTAGATTGTGTTCTAGAGCGGTGTCTGTTGGTAGTTTTCTGGATAAGTCAACTTAGGTGACTGGGTGCGGTCTCTTCCCTGACTGCGACGGTACCCTAACGACTCAATCTAGAATTGCCAGTGTCCTTGTCTCTGGTTGCGTTACGACTGTTCCTTGACTGTCGGGTTTGCCTAGCGGTTGAGCGATGGTTCACTTTGCCCAGAGGGTTGTCTTCATCCACCTCTCCTATTTCTGTTGTTTTGGATTGATCTCATGATTTGCCTGTGAACCGTGGATATCTGTTGATATCCTATGAGGGCCGTGATCGTGATGCCAGGAATGCCGGTGCATGTTCTGGTGTTCGTGTGTGTTCGTGTATGTCATGTTTGGTTCTGGACAACCTGGTGAGACCAGGGGTTGACTGGTGGCCTTGTCGTATGTCTCGACGATTTTGCCCAGTTCGAGATGTTAGTTCTGGATGTCTCGAGGTATCGTTTCACCTCGGTCTGCGTGTCCAGTTGTGTTGAGAAGGCTTTTCCTGCTATTTATGAGTTCCATTGTGTATCGCCGGTGTGCGTTGCCTGAGTGCAGAGTGGAAGCGTGTGGGCTAATTGCCCACTGGTCGAGGATCTTTTCATAAGGTTTTGGTCGATCGAGAGAATTACTTTTCTCGACGTAACTTTATCTTGGCTTCCTGTGCCTTAATTTCGTTTGTTGCCATGCTGTTGCTGGTAATTTTCCGGTGTTGGCATTGGCGTTTGCAAGTATTGGGGAATTTATCAGTTTTCCTGTGGATTGAGTACCCTCTACTCTGCATTTCTTCTCATAGGTGTCATGCTCTTGAGGCGTATTCGTGGTCCTTGAGATGCGTTCCCTGAGATTATTACCTTTCTTATCGATTCTTATTGTCGTGGGTCTTCCTCGGTGAGCTGTCTGATGCATGACCAGTTCCTTATGGTCGCGTGTTTAGCTACTGTTGTGCCTTGATATGACCCTACTTGTAGTGGTGTTCCGTAGTTTTGTGTCTTGTATGGAGCCGGAATCCTGCGAATGCTGCCGTTGTGTTGTTTTTCTGAGTGCTATTTCTGTATGATTTTGTGTTCTGTCTTGGACCATTGCCTTGTCAGTAGCTTGTCGTACTCTTCTTTCCTCGTGGAGTAGCTTGCGACTCGATCAGATATAATATCTGAGTGAGGACTGACTTGATTCTGTGTGGGATCCAGTGGTGTTGTTGTCATTGGCGTCCTGTGTGCTTGGTGTTCCCTATTACCTCTGGCACTGGAGCCGATGATGTGGCCGAGTTGTCAGCTGTGAGGACGGTGTCTCCTTGTGTAGCTGTTGCTTACCGTATTGTCGTTTTGTTTCCCTGATATCTGTTGTTGTGGCAGTCGTGTCTCCTATCCTAAGACGTAAGCGACGTTGCCCTGCTTTGGAGGTGTTGGACTTATGTTCACTCGCGTCGTGCTCAACCTAGAGCGTGTGCTTGTGATTGTGGTCTAACTGTGTTCCTGTCAGCTTTTCCTTGCGGATCCCTCCTGTCCTTCCGTCTAAATTTCGAGGATGGAATTTCTTTTAGGAGGGAGGGACTGTAAGACCCGTGTCTTAGTGGATCCTTGGTGGTTCGGATCTAGGTTTTATTCCCAAGAATTTTGGCTATTTTTACGGAGTTTTAGGCCTTGGTTAGGTATTTAAATGGAGACTCTCTTCATCGGCCAGCCGATTGGAAGAGAAGGTCGACGCTCACATTTCTCACTTTTCAAAGGTATTTATCCACGATCCCTCCTCTTATTTATTATTTATATTCATCGAGACTCGCGGTCTCTGGCGATCACCCTCTACTTTGGCATCCACGTATGCTCTCTCTCCCCTTCCCACTTATCTTCTATTCTTATCTTTCCCCTCCTTATTATTATTATTATTTTAAGAGTGAATTTTTAATAGATCCACAAATTGGTGATCACGGTGGGACCCCTTGTGTTTTTCTTTGATTACCCTTCTCCATTGGGCACCCACATGTGCCATCTCCCTTTTGCACCCGCGGTGCATCTCCTTTTGGCGCTCCACGTAGCACTCCCTTCATCCATTTTTTCTATCCTTTGTGCAGCATGTGCACATACCCCAAAGTGATTGACTAATTTGGTAGTTTTTATTAAAATTCCATTTCTGTTCTTCTCTTAAAAAAATTGCGTCCATACCAGTGGACGCCCATTCTGGAATGGGCGCTCACTGTAACAGACGCCCATTGCCTTTTCCTGTGAGCATGCAAGGCTTTTTATTGATTGCCAGGAGTTTGTGAGTGCCTTTTTTTCTCTTCCATTGGCCATTTGCACTTCTCTATCTTCTAGTCGATCCTTAATAAAAAATCAACGTCCAGATTTGTGGATGCGAATTTTAAAATTGGTGCCCACAGTGACAGATGCCAATTCTCTTCATGCATCTTCTCCATTGTCATCACATCACGTTGTTGTCATTTGGTACCCCACTCTTCATCTATCATAGTTCATTTCAACTAATGATTCTGCTTGTTCTATTTCGCATCCCTCAATTCCCTGTATTTTTGCATTGTTACTGTTCATATCAATTGCCATTTTTGTTTGTTCTTCTTTGCATTCATCATTTACATCTGTTGCATACGGTTCATTTAATTAGCTTTCCTATTTGTTCCGTTCTCCATCTATCATTTGCATTTGCATCATTCTGTGTGATTTTATTTATCTTTTGCATTAGTACCTGCATATAGGGCATCTTGGCTTGGGAGACCTCCTCTCCCCACACTTCTAGGAGCCTTACCCGTCTCTTGGTGAAGGAAGGACCCTCCATTGAGCACTCCATCTCATTGGACTAGAAATTCCTAAACTAAGGCCTCCATAAGTCCCCGCACTTGTAGATTCCCTCACGGACGCCGGGTAGGTTGTATCTTTGAAGTCCCCCGGGTTTAGTTGGCCTATACGTGGTAAGAATCAACCTACTTGGTATTGAAGCAAACTATATTGAAGCTAGGTTCATTACCTTGAGTGAATCATATCAAACTTTGTTAAAATCCTTAATTCACATCAAGGAACAAATAAAATCAAGCATAAACATCCAACTTGTTTGATCTTTGCAAATCACTTTGATTGAACATTGTTTATTTGCATGATGTTTCACTTTGATAATCAAACCAACATGTTTAATTCCAATTATAATCATGAGGATGATCAACCTAGCAGGGTAACAAGGTTCCTGAACAGAACAAAAAATAGAAACTCTCCGTCAAGCAAGAAAACAAAAAATGTGAAGAAAATGTGGTTTCCTAAATCCGTTCTATCTTGCTTTACTGAAATGAAAGGTTTAATGGGACCCAAATGTCCTTGGGTTCCAAACATTGTTACATGATTCCCTGTGCAGGAGTATCTTGCAGCCGTGCACAACAAATGGTATCTTGACAGTGGCTACTCAAGACACATGACTGAGGACAGAACAAAATTCTATCTCTTGGTGGAGAAAGAATCTGGGCATGTTAGAGGGAACAATAAAGGTAAAATCATTGGCTCAGGTAAAGTTGGCAAAACTCCCTCCAATTCTATTGAAAATGTTTTGTTAGTTGAAGGGTTGGAATATAACCTTTTGAGTATAAGTCAATTGTGTGATAAAGGGCATAGAGTAGTGTTTGATTCTTCTAAATGTAAAATTTTGAAACCAAATTCTGAAGAAACAAGATTTACAGGAAAAAGAGTCAACAATGTGTACATAATTGACTTAGATGATCCAGCCCATTTATATCTCTGTCTTGTTGCACCTCAATCTGAAATTGCATGTCTGTGGCATCGTAGACTAGGACATGCTAGCTATAATATTTTACACAAACTATTGAAACATTCTATGGTGAAAGGATTGCCTGAACTTAAGTTTAAACAAAATGTCAAAATCTGTGAGGCATGCACCCTGGGAAAACAGACTAGGAAATCATTTGCTAGTAGAACTGAAAGCCTTTCATCCAAACCGCTTGAACTAATCCATATGGACTTGTTCGGACCAACTAGAACTGCTAACTTAAATGGAAGGAGATATGGGTATGTTTTAGCAGATGATTTCTCTAGGTTCACATGGGTGTTTCCTCTTGTGCATAAAAATGATGCTTTTAGTGAGTTTCAGGCACTCTATATGAAGGTGAAGCAAGATGGTAGGTTTAAGATTTCAAACATACTTTCAGATCATGGTGGTGAATTTGATAATGCTGATTTTAAAAATCTTTGCAGGACTAAAGGCATAAATCATAGGTTTTCATCACCGAGAAGCCCTAAACAAAATGGGGTAGTAGAGAGAAGAAACAGAACACTCATTGAAATGGCCAGGACCATGCTTGCTAAAAAGCAACTACCAAGCAGATTTTGGGCAGAAGTAGTGAACACTGCTTACTATATTGTAAATCGCTCAATGGTAAGACCATTCACCAAAATAACTCCTTATGAGCTGTTCAAAGGGAGGAAACCATCTCTCACACACATGAAAGTATTTGGTTCAAAGTGTTTTATTCATAACAATGATAAAAGAGATTTAGACAAGTTTGAGCCCAAGAGTGAAGAAGGGATATTTCTTGGATATTCTGATATGTCCAGGGCTTATAGGGTCTATAATCTCAAACACTTAACTATGGAAGAGTCACCCCATGTTACATTTGATGAAACTAATGATGAAAAGTGCAACACGAGAAATGATGATGATGAGGAGTTCCTAGACGGGTATCCCCCTTCATAGTCATATTCTCCTCAAGGCGGTACCGGGCACTCGCCTTTTACGAAAAGTGGAGAGGGAATCGGATGGCACGAGATGTTTCCAGGGTTAAGGTAACTAAACTGGGGTGTAGGCGTGCCAGTCGATTTCTCGTCAATCACCCATGGAACCGACCGTTGACTGGGGAGCGTTGCTAGGACGCGGCACGTGGGCTCGGGAGATCAGGCTACATGTGGAGAGAGAGGGGGTTCCATGGGTGCGAGTGCACATGCGATTGTGGGAAATCATGTACTGGATGTCTTTTCACATCGACCGCAAGCAGTCGGTGTTTTTTTACATCGGATTGAATCCAAACACCTTTGTTCCATGTTGGAGAGAAGTCTGTATATGTCTGAAGCCATGGATAGAGGGCCGGGGGCATCCCACAGCTATAAGGGCACACTTGACTGGGATGTTTGATTTACTGGAGTGGGAAATACTGGACACACACGGAGTAGTGCGGAGGAGAGCTAAGACGTAGATACGGGTATATGGGTTTAACTAGTTTCATACTTTACGAGAGCCATGTGGGCTTTACAAATGGGGCGAGGAGGCCAAATTACAACTGGTGCAAGTCGCGGGATAATTCTGACACGTGGGTCAGTCCCCGAGTCAATGCATAACAAGGCGGACATCCGCGTGTTTTTACAGAGGCTCTTCGCAAGGAGCTAGGGATGTGCCCGATTTGTCGAGGGAGGGCTAGACTGGATGACACGGGGAGATATTGGATGACGTCTGGAGGAGGGTTGGATGCAGCTTGAGATGAGCAGTCGGGTTCGGATCCTAAGAGGTGAGTACCTTCATGCTGGGAACTCGAGGCCAGTCCCGAGAATGTTACTCCCATGCCAGGGTCCGGTTAGCTCGAATCATTGGTCGGAGCGATCGGTGGCCAGCTCGAGGCGAGCGATGGGTGCACGGTCCTGTGAGGGAGGTAGGTGTGGCATCATGGCGTATGTGTGGCCATCGTAGGTTGTCAAACGTGGGCAGACCCGAGATGCGGGTGTTTTTTGCCAATGTCATAATGCCTTATATGTGACGGGGAAGGACTTGTGTGAGATGGCTAAATGCCGTATGAGGGAAGTGTGAGTGACATACCCTCGGCATGTGTAAGATGATCAACAAGCCAACCGCGCGCACTTAGCCCCTGGCGTCTGTCCGTGCTTGCTGGGTGCCTGCGAAAGTCCGAATGGTGTCCGTTAGCATCTGTATCCCTATATGTGTACCCCTTGAACTTCTAAGGGGGTTTTATAGGAGAATATGAAGGGTTAGAGGAGTTTAGGTGAGCCAAGTTAAGGGTAGAACTTGGTCCACATAAACCCCTAGAAAAATATTTTTTTATTTACAGAGTGGGGGAGGGGGGATTTAAGCGGACTCACCCAGGGGCTGGGTCTAGTCCGCCTAACCCCCTCCCCAGGGAGGGTTTACGCGGTGCATATGGGCATTTTCTTATTAAAGAAAAATCTCTTTTTTTTGTTCTGGGGTGTTCTTTCTGCGATTTTCCAGCACCTTCTTCTGAACGATGGTGCTCAAATATATATGACAGAGCATTGTCCTACTCTCCGCGATCCTGATCAGCAACCAAAAGCTGATTCATCCATGTGGATAAGGAATATTCTGATAACAATCAGAATTTCTAGAGGACAGCCATGTGGCCTGAAGGTTTCGTGCCAAGTCACTTTTTGTACGGTCATCATGTGTTCCTTCATCAAGTGACCACGTTCCTGAGGTAGATTCTTCTTTCTGGTTTAGACTTTCCTTAATTACCCTTCACTAATGCTCCAGGTATCACACTTAACACTTGACTGGTCGAATGAGACTTTAATCATTCTAAAATTGTCAGAAAATAATTCTTCCATATGATGTGGAACAGAGCACGTGACTGACCGATCGAGGCATGGAGTACAGACATTTTGTGTTGATGGCTGAGATGTCAGAGCAGTGACTTTCAGTTTTGGCCTTAGACATACGCTTGTGTCTTTATGCGTCGGTGCATGATCATGATGCTTTAACGTGGTTGCCTTTTAAAATCTGAGCCTTGACTGGTGCTTCGGTGCATCATCCTGATGCATTGACATGGTTGATTTTGAAGGTTCAGACCCTACCTTGATGTGTCAGTGCATCATCCCGATGCGTAGACTTCATATATAATCTGGCAGTTGATCTTCTTAGCGAGTCGAGGCAAGAGGCTTCAACGTCGTGCTGAATCTTTGTGCAGCATCCTGTTGCGTCGATGCATCATACTGAAGTTGCTTCGGTGATTTTGGCTGCATCGAGGTATTCCCTTATTACGTCGATGCATCACTCCAAATTTGCTCGAAGGTTTGTGGATGCATCGAGGTATCTTCTAGATATGTCGATGCATCTGTCTGACCTCGCTTCATCATATCAACTAATCCATGCTCTTTGAGATTCTGTCCTTGGATTATTCTGACTCAGATTTTCTACAGGGATAAAGTTAGTGTCAGTACTAAGATAAACATATTATATTGACATCATCAAAATATAGAATTCAACATTCTCTCCCTTTTTGATGATGGCAATAACTCTAATCAACATGAATGTTTTATTATATGATCATGAAATAGATTTGGATTTATTTTATAGAACAAACAGAATGATAGAGAGATAAGAGAGATGGACAGATGGATAGCTCTAATTTTAAACCATAACAGCGGCTCTGACTCCACTTAACTGTAACTCCCCTTTAAACACACATTCTCTTTTCTCTCCCACACTCTTTTGCTCTTATTCTGTTCTCTCACCCACTCTTTCTCTCCCCCTTTGTTGCTCTCCTCCTTTCCTTATTTATTTTCTACTTTGTTGCTCTCCTCCATTCTTTATGTATTTTCTCTCCACCTTTGACATCATCAAAAAGAAAGGACTAAGGTGAGGATAAATAGGATGGACCGAAGGATCAAGAGGTCCCACATGCAATAAGTTCACAGATTGGGAATTGTCAGAGTTGTCTCTTAAGAGTGTAAAGAAATCAACATGAATCTAATGAAGAATTATTTTGAGAGAAATTTTGTAAGAGAGTGATTCGTTCCTTTCTTGGGTGTGATGCCCCTAGACCCAAAAATCCTGCGTTGGGATTTCCTTGGCTTGTGACTCGCCACCCTTATCATCCTCTTCCTGTTTGTATCTAGATCTGGAAAAAAAAATTTAGTGATGTTTCTACGAATCAGGAATGATCCAACACTAGTTTCGTCATGATCGGAGCTCCAAATCTCCAGCAACAAATCTTCTTGTGAAGCTGTGCATTGATGCTCATCCCTGCAAGCCAGATCTCTTCGTCTCTGTTACGAAAATCCCCCAAATCTACTCTCAGCTCCTTTGGGCATGATATCTGGAAAGATTGAACCATTTTCTTCCATCTTCGTGACACCACTGATCTAGTGATGTTCTGAAGTCTGTGTTGAGCATGGAAATGATTTTGGTGGGACTGTGCAGGGTGACCTATGGAAATCTGACCCAGAACCTGTTGCAACTTGTGGGAGTTCCCACGCCTCTCTCCTTTCAGATCTGGCCAAATCCTTTGGTTAGGATCTTCCTCCAGGCATCTTTGATGATCCCCAACAAGCGGCGCTCCGTTCCCACACCGAGGTGCCATTTTCTTAATTTTCTTTCTCACCTGTGCAGTTCTGCATGAACAGAACCTGAGCCTTCTTACAAACACTGTGATGCCTAGACAGGAGTAGATCTGGACGTGCCATTTGGACGGGTCATTCATCGTCCAGTTCACTATCTGTTCCAATAGACGGAACCTCGATCCAACTCCGGATCAAGCCGTACAGCCTCCGGCAAACTCGCTGTGCAGGGTGACCAGTGCGGGTAGAATCGCTCGGCAATCGATCATCATCTTCAGTCAATGGTGACTCGCTTGCTCGACTTCCATCGATTGCTGCCTGTCAACCCGAGCTCCAGAAGCCCCGAGAATTGTGCCTGTGGCCTGTTATCTCCCTGTGAGGAGTGGGTAATGTTCTGAAATTGTATGATTATTCATTTGTCGTGTATCGGGGTTGTCGAATTCGATTGGGGTTTCTTCCCCATACGCTAGTCGTGGAGGTGTGCGTGACATTCCTATCCCAGCATTTACTTATTTAGTATATTTTCTTATATACTACATTTGTGAGATTAGGGCCATACCAAAGTACGAATCACTGTGATTGTAAGTGTGAGAACTTGTCCCATAGCCCTAGTCGAGCACCAAGCTCGAACTGTATCACCCTAGGCGACATTGGCTCCTTAATCACTTTGATCCTGCGCTTCCCTCGTAGGGATGATTGTTGTGCTAGATAGAGTTTCTTGTTGAGAGACGTCTCCACCTGGAGAACACCATGGAGGTCAGCCACCCGGCTTACCCTTATCATGCAAGTGCTGGCCGCACTTCGAGTCGGTCATAGGTCTTAGCCCCGTTCGAGTCTCGTCCTACATCATTCGCTCCACTAGAACGGTGCATTCTTTGTCATCGGTTTATGAAAGGGATGGCAACTACCCGATAAATCCACTGATCTCCAAAAAAAACTCCAATCTTGAAACAAAGATTTTAGTCGAGGATTATGCTCGGTTTAATTTTTCCTCCTCCCAGGGGCATGAGGTGCCTGATTCTCTTCCATTAGATTTTCTTTATCCAGTTTCTTCTCCTATGCTAGAATTAGGGCCTATCGAGTTTTCTGAGAAAGTAGGGTCTTGTTCTGATGTTTCCAACCCTTCCTCCATGCTTGAGGTGCGCCTAATGATGCGTCATTCCAGGTCTATCCTTGATAGGTTTCTTCATGATCTAGCTCAATGTTGTCATGCCCTTCTTAGATGCCAAGAGTTTATTGAAGAAGCAATTGAGCTAGAGGAAGATGATGAGCAAGATGGGGTGTTGAGCGATGACAGTCTAGATGTCTATGAGATCATGGATGAGAAGGACCCGATCGATTTGGAGGCCAGTGACATAGAGGACACTATCGATCTGTTTGCGCAAGGATTGAGAAAGTTTGATGAACCATCATCGGTAGTGGATGAACTTACGAAGGAGATCAATCTAGGAACTGATGAGGATCCCAAGCATATTATTATTTTCACTAATCTCCCTCCCAAGATTGAGGAGGAGTTGATTTAGGTTCTAAGGGAGTACAGTGATTCCTTCGCCTGCTCATATGAAGACATGCTTGGTCTCGACCCCTCCTTGGTGGAACATCAACTTGTGCTTATGCCAGGGGCAAGACCCGTAAAACAAAAATTGAAAAGATTCCACCCCCACATGGCCTTGACGATGAATGAGGAAGTAGATAGATTGCATAAGGCCAAGTTTATGTGGGTTGTCCTATATCCTCAGTGGGTGGCAAACATAGTCCATGTCATTAAGAAGGATGGTAAAGTTCACATTTGTACAGGGACTATGTGAACTTTACCGCTGCCTCACATAGATTTATCAATGGATAATACAGTCAGGTTTGAGACCCTTTCATTTATGGATGGTTACTCAAGTTACAACCAGATCCATTTAGGTCTGGAAGATCAAGGGAAAACCTCGTTCACCATGCCCTAGGATACTTATTGCTATGTGGTTATGTCATTCGGTCTAAAAATGCAGGCACCACCTAGCAATGGGTGATGATGGCCATTTTGCATGACATGATACATGTTTAGATGGAGGCTTATGTGGATGATATTCTGGTAAAATCGAGGACTAAGAAAGAACACCCCTGTGTTATGGCCAAGGTGTTGCAAAGATCTAGGGAGTATAAACTACAAATGAATTTAAAGAAATGTGTGTTTGGAGTGTCTTCGAGAAAGCTGCTAGGTTTCATAGTTAGCAAACGGGGGATCCAGATTGATCCTAACAAAGCAAAGGCTATTATGGACATGCCTCTGCCAAAAAATATCACAGAACTATGAGGATTGATTGGACGCTTGCAGTTCATCAGAAGATTCGTGTCCCAACATTCTCAGGGGTGTCGTCCCTTCTACGAGCTGTTGAAGGCGGGGGCCAATTTGAGTGGAATCAACAATGTCAAAAGGCCTGTCCGCGAATCGTCTTCCTTCCCTCTATCGTCACGAAGTTTGTTAGTAAACATTGGCAAATCTGGGTTGTCCATTCAAAATCGCTCCGCATTATTCTCCCCCGGTTCGAAAATCTCATCCTCAAGTTTTGAAGTACTGAAGTATCCATACAACAAGTAGGGGAGCGACAAATCCATGCATCGCTAATGACTCCACAAAGATAGTCAAACTGAGAAGTTGGAATTGGTGCGAAAAATGCACCTCAAAATCACACCATATCATATCGAAGACACACTTATCCATGCTAAAATCTACATTCATACTGAGTGGAGTAGAACTTGAAGACTCCTGAACCTCAAACAAGTGCTCAGAAAGTAGGTCCAAACCAACATCAACTATAAGTGTCTGATCCCATGAAACAACATCAGGTGGGTCTCTAGCAACTGTAAGCAATGAAACTGTCTCAAACACATCATCCAATATCAAGTGAAGTCTGGACTCAACAAACAAGTCAGGATCCCAAGCATCGCAGCAAGTGACAACATGGACAACTGTATGAATCTCAAACAGGGAGTCGTCCATGAAATCAATTCCGAAATCAATAAATAAGCTCCGATCCCATACATCAATAGGTGATGCGGCAACTTTAACCGTGCGATCTTGTAGTGTCTTCTCTAAAGCGCGGATTGCCTGCAAATATGAGATTGGAAACAGAAATTTCCTACCAAGATGAGCAGGTTGCACTATGCAACTTTCTCCATCCAGATCTATGACAGCCTAACATTCTTTCATCCACTCGCAGCCCAAATTAATATGCGAACCAATGTGACTAACTTTGCATCTCGCTCCATCAAAATATTGAACAGATTTTTTCGTGATGGGATGTTTAGTGATCCGATGAAACTTTGCAAATGCTTCTGCACCATCAACGATGATTTCTCTTGTCCATAAAAGAGAATCAACAATAGATTGAGAGATATAATGCCCCGACCAACGCTCATCGAGAATCACTGTGACCGGCTCGTTGTTGGGCAGAAATAATGTAAAACTGAAATACATCGTGAACAGAGATTACTTCGGACCCCAATTTGATGGAACAAATCGGTTCCCTACCTCTGATACCAATTTGACACGGGGCATACCGAGTTGGGCTTCCTTTATTATGATCTGACGTGCTCTGTTGGTGCTGTGGATGCAGGTGGGAAACAAGTGGGCGGATGCACCTTGGGCCGGACTGGGCCAAGCTGGCACTGCAGGGCCTGATATTGGGCTGGGCTTCTCACAGTCGCGTCGGACTGCTGGTAGCGGCTGCTGCAGTCCAACTGTAGCGGGGGCTGACGACGGCCGCTGCGGCAGGCCGGAGGAAAGTGGCGGGTGGCGGCCAGCAACGCAGACTGGCAGGTCGATTCGCAGCAGAGGTGTGGGTGGCCGGGACGGTTGCTGTCTGGTCCACGGCAGTCAGACTGGGCCGGCTGGCACTGGTCGGTCTCAGAGCAGGCAGCGGCAATGGTGAGGGGGGGGAGGCGTCCAGTGATGGGAAAAGAACGGAGGAACAGAGGGAGGGGCAGAGGAAGCAGAGGGTGGGGTTGTGCGGTGACCTGCTGGGTGGGTTCACAGGTGATGAAGGCCGGCGGGGCTAACGGCCACGATGGTGGCGGCTAATGCCGCTGCCGCTGTGCCGATGTTGGGAAGGTGTGAGGCAGCCAACGATCTTCCTCTAGCGACTGCAATCTGTGAGAGTGGGAGGAGAGGGGGCTGCTTGACGTGGGACGACGGCATGTGGAGGCGGCTGCGATCTGGTTGTGGGTGTGGCGGTGCCAGCTGCTGCTGCTATCGCGGATGAGGAGGGAGAAGGTGGACGGCGGTGCTATGGCCGGCTGGGCCGGCTGCTGTCTGATTCGCAGGGGGGGCGAACAGAGGAAAGAGAGGGAGAGGAAGAAGGAAGGAAGGGATTACTCTGGCTGTGCACCCGAGTTAGGGCATCACACCTAGAAGCTCAGGCTTCACGCCCTTTCCCTTCACGGGAGGAAGACAACTAGCGGCGGCTACAAATTTTCATTCATTCTGTTCATCCCCCAAAATTAGGGTTACAGTGAAGTTTTTATAGGGGACCAAGGCCCCTTACACAATTGACCCTAGAAGAGAAAAAATTACGTAAATACTCAAATAACCCTAGAAAAGGCCCAAACATGAGTGGCCCACTAGACTTCAACCTATTAGAAAAGAAAACCCAAACAAGAGAACATTTTTTCTTTTTCTTTTTTGACCCTGAAACTTGACACAAATAAAACCAAAATACATAATAAAATAAAAAGACTCGACTAGTCTGCGAATCGCCTTCCTTCCCGCTATCGTCGTGAAGTATCTTAGTATACATTGGCAAATCTCAGCTGTCCATTCAAAATTGCTCTGCATTACAACTCAGTAACATTAATCCAAGTATCCTCTCTTGGAACAATGGGTGCATCCTTGCTACCCTCCAAAGAATTTGTTGCACCCATTTTGTTCCCTTTTTATTAAAATTTGCATGTTCCCTAATCAAGCAATTACATGTCTCTTTCTCAAGGTACAATGTTGAATAGAAAGGTTAGGAATAGACACCAACCTAAGCAAGGGATCATGACCTAATTCAAGGTTCATATTTGATCAAAAATCATGAGGACAAAGTGGAGGCGGCTGGGGAAAGTAGTAAGAGGTTGTCACTGGATTTGCCATGTTGCCACAGAACTACCAACCATGCGTACTGTGTAGCAAAATTTTCAAAATAAACCCAACTTTTTTTTGAGGAACAGGTTGGCTGGAGCACCAATTTTTTCAAGAGATAATGCAGCAATACAACCTCCAGGATCTGCGGTGAAATACCCCAAAACCACACTACATCTGACATCATCATCCACATCAGAGATTTATCCCATTTACACTAGCTTCTGACACTTAATGCTAGATACTTCAAAACATTGCAAAAACACCTTCATAATCTCTCATGTAGACAAAGACTTCGCAGCCATAGGATGGGGATGAAAGGAGTGGGAAAGTGTGTTTGAGGTGAAAAACCACCCAAATTGCAGCAGATTATGTGGGCAACCAAGGAGGCCAGTGTTCGATCTAAGGAAAATTTGATAAAACGGGAACTGAAGCTCAAGGGATATGGCCAGTGTCAAGAGGAAACAGCAGCCTGCGAGGACATAAACAAAGAAGGTTGGAACAGTTTCTCATCAAAAGAGTCTGGAGTGCTAAAGAATGAAGTCTGAAATCCTAATCAATGATTGGGAGAATCCAAAGACAGTGTGGTGGACAATTTGTGAACAATAGATCCATTAATATTCAAGAACAAGGAATATTTTCTTATCTCTGCCATGAGCACCTCCGATTATATCTTCCCGACAATATGGATATTACCCCGTTGGGAATCAATTTATTACCACCAAACAAGCATCTTCCACACTTTGGTGTAGTGTGCAAGGGTGACTGGTGAGGACACCCGAGGGCGGATCCGTTTCACCCGACCCGCATTTACCGCCGACGGAGGCCTCTAGCAGTGACACCAGCATCTATTTGGCTTGATGATGGTCCATTAGTTGATTGATGTATTTTCTATTTAATTAGTAAGTCATTTATTGATTGTGAGGCCCATTAGTGGCTCATTAGTGATATTATCTATTTTTCTGTATTTTTCGGTGTGATTTTCACACTATTTTTTTGGTCCTAGGGATATTTTGGCAATAGAGTTTGGAGGAGGACCACTAGGGTTCCATCCTCTATAAACCATGGTGTAATCTCAATTTTTTAGGTTAATGAAGATGATTAAGAATTTTGGGATGGGTGCAGGCAGCCTTTCTCTGTGGGGTATGAAGCCCTAGGTCGTTCTCTGTGGGGTGCGAAGCCCCTGGGTGTGAAGCCCTTGTTTTCTTCCTCCTTTTCCCTCCCCCTCTATCTGCAGCGCCATCGACACCGTCTCCCAAGTCTCTTCTTCTTCCTCTTTCTTTCATGTTGAACCTTCTGCGAACCAGGCATCCACGAGCCTGCCATCCGTTGTCGCCTACCAGCACAGCCAGCACCCTGCCAGCAATGGCAGCAGCCGCAGACGCTCTCCCCTCCACCGTACGACCTGCCTCCACCCTCCTGCTTCTCCTTCCGACTCCTTGTGCACAGCCCAGGAAATGACCGCCTTGAAGGAGCCCATCCCTAGTCATGTTCCTGTCGTCCCCTCTGTGTGCATCCCAGCCTCCCCAGCCCAGGCAGGACACCATTGACCCCCCCCGTCCTGCGCCGTTCGCGACATCCCTACGCACCCTCCGCCGTCACCCTCCCCCTTCTCTTCCTCACCCTCTGCCTCTCTGTTTTCTTCCCATCAGTGTTGTTCCTCAACACCAGCTACTCTTGGCCAGCTTCTATTGACCACTGCCGCCGCCAAGGCCACCTGCCGCCACCGACAGCACCCTGAGCCACCACGGCTGGCCCTTCTCGACTGCAGACAGGCCGCTGCAGGCCTCCCCTTCTGACTGCTCTGCAGCCATCCGCCACTGGCTGACCCCTGCACCGCCGCGTTTGTGGCCGCAGACCTCTGCCAGTGCAGTAGACGGCGCCCTCGATCGACCGACCAACCTGCAGTCCAGGGAGCCCCAACCCCCGCCTACTTCCAGCAACAGTGCCCGCAGGAGTGCTTCCTGACCTGCCAACGTCATCGATAGTGCTGCAGAGATGCTTTCTGGTCCTAAGTGGACTTGGTTTGTGCGCCTCGCTCTTTAGCGAGTCGGTTAGTGGTTGAAAGCTAGCTCATTTCTTATCACGTATTTGGTTAAATTTGCCGCCGTGAGTGAGTTAAGAATTCTTAGCCCGTTATATGATTTTGCTGCCGGATTGAGTGTGTTGTGAACGTTTCCCTGAGAATGCCGATTTAACGTTGTTCCGTGTGTGCGCTTGATACCCTAAACCGTGGTAGCCCTACCTACCGTTCGGTCCAACATTTCTTGTTGCAAGGGATGGATTCCTAGAGCGTAGCTTATGTTATTCTCACATATTACCTCTCTCGGAATTCGTGTGTGCAATGGTTTATTTGTCGATATATTATAGCATATTATTGATTTCGTTTAGTTGCCTAGTCGGACCTGTTTAGGTTAGCCGTTCCGCATTATTTTTGGTATCAGAGCCAGGTTAGGTAGTTACCACATTGTTATTCCATGTCTTGCATTTATTGTTAGATCGTTGCATTGTACATATTAAAAAAATTGCATCCATATCATATCACGTTGTGATTGGCGCATCTTAGTTGGTCTAGTCTAGTGTCACATGCCCACAGGTGGTGGTGCTCAGTACCACTTGTCAGCACCGATGTCAAGCTCACACCCGAACATGTCAAGTTCACACGAGGACCCTCCGAGGGATCCCGACTTGGCCGAATTAGTGCACAAACTCATGGTTCAGGTAGAGAGGACGGACAACGCCAGGTTGGCTTAGCGGATAGGGTTACGGAGTCCGACCGTACTATCTAAAGGACAGTTAGTCGCATCACTGCTCTGGAGGGAGCCACCCAGAACCGAGATCATGACGGGGTAGTGGATCGCCCTGATCCACACTCTTAACGTCCACACCCCTAACCCGCTCCTAGAGTTGTCCGTGCCGATGATCAGTAAGATCATGAGGAGGAGTTTGATAGGGAGTCTTTTGAGGAGTGGGATGAGATTCTTAGGGCTCCGGTTGTCCGGAGATATAGAACGTTTGATAGGAGGCCTAATCATGAGTTTGATGGTGAGTGGAGGGCGTACCGAGATCGGGACCAAGATATTCGAAAAGTCAAACCGAGGCTCCTAGTTTTGATGACTCTTTGGAGCCACATGTTTATCTTGATTGGGAGGCCGGTATGAACTACTACATTGATTAGATGAGGATGTCCAACTTCAGGCGAACATGGTTCGCCAAAACGAAGCTGACTAGCGGAGCTCAGATTTTCTGGTTTAATGTTGAGGCCTTTCAAGTGCTGAGGTTTGAGGAACATATTGATTCATGGGAGAGATGAAGTTGAGGCTTCGGGAGAAGTACATCCCCGTGACGTACCGACACTGACTGATTGATAGGTGGCAGAATATCACTTAGGATACTCAGTCTGTATATGAGTATATTGATGAGTTCGATGAGTACCTGTTGAGATGCGGAGCTCGTGAGGAAGGCGCGCTGACCTTTCCCGATTTTAGAGGGGTCGTTGCCGGATTTATTAATAAGAGCTATTCCGTTAGGGTGTGACGACTATTGAGCACACCTATCAGGGGATGGCTAGTAGACTCTCTGAGACTCCTCACCAGAACCCACCCCTCGCCCTCGGCCTTTTCTGCAGAGAGATGTTGCGCTTGTTTTACCTGCCCCTCCCACTCGTCCCCAAATTGGTGCGCTACATGTCAGGCGAGATGATAAGAGGAAGGCCCCTATGGTAGGAGATTTGCCTCAGGATGGTGGTTCTCGTAACCACTGCTACTGATGTTAGGGGCTTGGTCACTATACTTCTTCTTGCCCCATGAAGACCCTGGCCATCGAGAGTGTTGATCAAGAGGATCCTCCACCAACCCCAGTGGAGGTGAGCTATGAGGCCGGAGTTGACATGGCCGATGAGTTTCAATTCAAGGAGGGTGTAGTTGACATGGAGGGCGTGCCAGGTGATGACAGGCGTGGAGTCATTCACTGCATTAAGACCTAGCGGAAGGAGCGCGATGACTGGCACCGCACTGCGATCTTTCACACCTACAGCTGCTTGGGTGGTAAGGGGTGTAAGGTCATCATTGACAGTGGGAGTTGCATTAATGCAATCTCCACTAGCACAATCACGTGCCTTGGGTTGATGCCTGTGGATCACCCTCGCCCCTACCATGTGTCTTGGGTGGACATGACTTCCATTCCCGTTCGGTCGATGTGTCTCATACCGATACATTTCCACCCATATGAGGATCAGATTTGGTGCAATGTCTTGCCTATGAAGGTCGAAAGTATTATCTTGATTAGGCCATGGATTTGTGATGTGGATGCGACCCTCTATGATAGGTCCAACACATGTGCCTTCAAGCATGGTGGTCAGCGTATCACCGTTCATCCTTCCCGACCACGAGCTTCCCCTCCGTAGGAAAGCACCATACCTAGTGCCACTACTACTGCTGGTGCACCACAGTTGCGCACCATTGCTACTCTTAGTACCACGCAGTAGGGGCATTGCTTCCACCTCTACAGCTCCCCAATCTAGTAGCACCCCTACACCTTATGTTTCAATTTTAGGTCCCTTGGCTTCTAGGACCGTACAACTAATCACTGCTCAGAAGTTTGAGCAAGAGCTTCCCGAGTGTGATATTATCTATGCCATAGTGGAGAGGGAGGTTACAAATGAGATTACTGAGGAGGCACCGAGCAAGCACCCCACTAGGTTGCCTTACTCCTCCAGAAGTTTAGGGATATTTTTCCCAAGACCTTCTAGATGGATTGTCGCCGACGCGTGACATCTAGCACGCCATTGATCTGGTTCTGGGGTCCACATTACCCAACCTGCCACACCATGGTATAAACCCGGCTAAGCATGCTGAGTTACAAAGGTAGGTTAAGGAGCATCTGAGGAGAGACTATGTGAGAGAGAGAGAGCATGAGTCCTTGCGCCATTCCTGCACTTCTAGCTCCAAAGAAAGATGACACTTGGAAGATGTGCGTGAACAGTCGTACGATTAATCGCATCACAGTGAAGTACCATTTTCCCATTCCTCGCTTGGATGACATGTTAGATATGGTAGCGAGAGTCACAGTGTTCTTGAAGATTGATATAAAGAATAGTTATCACCAAGTCAGGATCCGACCTGGAGATGAGTGGAAGATAACCTTCAAAACGAAGGACGAACATTATGAGTGGTTGGTCATGCCCTTTGGACTGTCCAATGTCCCTAGTACATTCATGCGGCTGATGACCCAAGTGCTATGACCATTCATTGGGTGTTTTTGGTCATATATTTTGATGATATTCTTATTTACAATAGCACTAGTGATGATCATGTGGACTATCAGTGCCAAGTGTGTCTCACCATTCGTCGTGAGAGCTTGCATGGCAACCTCAAGAAATGTGTCTTCATAACTGATCATGTTACATTCTTGGGGTTCATTGTTTCTTGTGAGGGAGTCTCCGCTGTCTCGGAGTAAGTCAGGGCGATTGTAGAGTGGCCATAGTCGCAGACCATTCATGATGTGTGCAGTTTCCATAACTTGGCTACATTCTACCGTCGATTCATAAACGGGTTCAGCATTGTTATGGCTCTGATCACATACTGTATTCGAAAGGGAGTCATTATATGGATGAAGGCGACTGCTTTGGCCTTTCATGACATCAAGGAGCTAATGACTCAGACACCGAGTGTTGAGTCACGAGTGTCACCCCATTGTATTCTTCAGCAAGAAATTGAATGATGCAAAATTGAAGTACTCCACCTATGATAAAGAGTTTTATGCGATAGTACAGACTTTCAGGCATTAGAGACACTATCTACGGCAAGAGATTGTGCTATATTCGGACCACGAGGCCCTCAGATTTCTCCACGCCCAGAAGAAGCTCAATCCCCGACACATTCGATGGATAGAGTATCTTTAGGCCTATACATTCAGCCTTAGGCATCGAGCAGGTGTGGAGAACTGTATAGCAGACGCACTTAGTCGTCGATCCTCCCTCTTATCTATTGTCCACACAGAGGTCACGAGGTTTGAGAGACTCCAAGAGGAGTACCCCCGATTGCCCAGATTTTGGTCCGATCCACGCGGCGCTCCATTCAGGACCCTCCCGAGAGTACAATGATTACATCCTTCAGGAGGGTTATCTTTTTCGTGTGGATAGGTTGTGTGTTCCACAGACCTCTGTCCGCGAGTTTCTGATATGGGAGGTTCATACAAGAGATCTCGCCGGCCACTTCAGTCGGAACAAGACTAGCGAGTTGGTTGAGTATCGGTTCTTTTGGCCCAGTCTGAAGCTCGATGTTACCCGCATTGTGGCTCAGTGCCACATCTGCGCTATGGCTAAGTAACGAAAGGAGACCACCAGTTTGTATACTCCTCTCGTGCCAGATTGTCTGTGGTAGGATGTTAATATGGATTTTGTTCTGGGCTGCCACGTACGGTCTGCCAACATGATTCTATCTTGGTGGTTGTCGATAAATTCTCCAATATGGCTCACTTTATCTCTTGCGCCAAGACACACGATGCGTCGAAGGTAGCTCGCCTCTTTCTAGCTGAGATTATCTGTCTGCACGGACTACCCAAGACTATTGTCTCTAACATAGATGTGCGATTCATGAGCTATTTTTGGAAGATCTTATGGCACTTTATGAGGATGAAGCTCAAGTTCTTCATAGCTTATCACCCCCAGACCGATGGACAGACTGAGGTAGTTTATAAGAGTCTGGGTGATCTTTTGTGATGCCTAGTTGGAGAGCATCAGCGTGGTTAGGATCTGATCTTACTTTTAGCAGAATTTGCGTACAACAACGCGGTCAATAGGTCCATCGGCATGAGTCCCTTTGAGATAGTTACTAGCTATAGACCTAGGAGACCCATCGATCTTGTCCCCATGCCCATTCAGGCCCGTGTTTTAGAATCAGTCGAGTCGCCACCTTGTTTCTCCCTAAATTAACTAAGAAGAAAAGGACATTTTGACTGGGAGGATACGTGGAAGCCGAGACTTGTGTGCGTTGACCGGAGAGTGAACCCATCATGTTGTCGCTCCGTGCTTCCGCACGTTGATTCCTCGAACTGGTATGGCACACGAACCGCGTCGTAGGTCCACAAATGGGACGAACCAGAACTGAGTGGGGTCGTGGGACCACTGGGCTGGAGGGAGGGTGCGGCCCCCAAGGAGGTTTGCCCTCCCTAGGGCGTACGGCCACCCCTGGGAAGAACTGGCCCGAGGGAGGTCGTAACCTTGGGGGATGGCCCCCGAGGGTCTTCTTGCGTCGTTCGGGGCTGTCCTTTGATGGACTTTGACCTCCGAGAGGCTGGTACGGGCCGGTGGGAGAGCCATTCTTTTGGTTGTCGTAGCCGCCCTCAAGGTGTCCAGGTAAATACCTGACACACCCCGGATTGCCGAACGGCTTGGTTAGGTAGCTGAGGGGCCGCACGGCGGGCCTTGGGTTGATGACGGTAGCTCATGGGAGCTAAGGGGATGCATTTTGTGGACGTGTGTCACGCCTCAGGCTGTGTGCCACGTTGTATGGCGGGTTGTCAAGGTAGCCTCAGGTTGGCCCGAATGCTAGGATTAGATGGCTCATCGCCAGGTGTTTGAGTGTCGAGGTTGGGCCCGACTTGCTAGGGGGTCATTGTAGGATCCAATTGAGGGGCTGGAACCACAGGGTGGCCCGATTTGGTGTAGATGGGCTGCAACATATGCGCCCACAAGGTGTTCAACGGAATGCCGAACATACCCGTGTGAGCCGTATATGAGTGCGACGGGCCTTCAAAGCCCGTGGTTGGCTTAGTTAGGTCTCCCTTTGACTTTGGAGGGTTGAAAGATGAGCTTCTAGGTGGGCCCCTTGGCCCTTTTTGCTGGGTGCCACGTGGCGTGGCTCGACGTCAGGACGCCCCCCGGTTGGCCCGGGCGGCGATGCAGGATACGGGCAAGGCCCGCATGTGAGTGGCCGGAGTTGACTCCAGGGAGTTGCTTGTGTCTCTGTACGTCACGGCAAGCCAATCAGGGCCCTTGTAGGGACCCACAGGATTGTAGAAAGGGTTGAATAGCCCGTGCCTGGAGGGTGTTCGGTGAAATGTCCGAACCCTTATTTCTTGTGATTTTGCGGGGAAATAGTCTGAGTACAACAAATGCCCCCCACGGGTCATGCGTCGGAGGCGGAGACGAGGGCATACGGCCCGTTAGACTCCTGTTCCGGGCTATTGTAGTTGTATTTTGACACTTCATATGCCTTTATTTTTGCTATGCTTGGTGATTTACCGGTGTTCTAACACTTTCCCTATGCTTTGTCTTGCAGCTATGGCGCACTTTGGCAGTGATGGACGGGTCTCGAGATGGATGGCCCGCGAGGAGGATCACTGGGTGCAGAGGACCGATCGACAGATGCCCCCTCTGGGCCCACCGGTGGTTACTGTGGCTAGCATAGAGCAGCTGGACAGTGGGCATACAGTGGTGGCTGAGGGTCCCCTTGGTGAGAGAGCCACTAGAGTCGGGACCATAGAGGTGGCCAGGATTCATAAGGCCTGCATCATGTACATCTATGACAGGAGTGGAGGCTACCCATTGGAGTTCCCCTTGGATTGGCACTTGTTTGAGTTTCTCTAGAGCTATGTTCCCCCTGGCATGGAGGAGGATGACTCACGGATTCCTGGAGCCCGTCGTCGGCTTGAGCGGGCCATTTTGATCGGCAGGGACAGCCTGCATGGGGTAGCCTCCTGCAGCTACCCTTGCTTCTCGGAGGACTACTGGAGGCAGCGATAGTTCCCCAGTGCTGAGTGTCTGGGGTTCTTTGGCGGAGTAGAGAGGTCAGGGGTCAGAGTTGGGCAGCTGGGGCCCGCTTCTTGGGATTTATGCGGTCACCATCACGATGAGACAAAGGGGACCGCCGGACTGGTGCTGGAGCCCACAGGCTTGCATTATGCTGGAGAGGGCTATGATGACCACAGCATGCTGGATGGAGTCATGCAACAGACTGTCACTAGCTGGTACGGTCACTGGGCCGTGATTCCATCGCACTACTACCGCCAGGGTGCCACGGAGTGGCTAATGGGGATTATCCATCACTACCAGGTACTATTGGAGCGAGCAGGGATCAGGTACACAGTGACTGTCGCCTTGTATGCGTACCCCTGCTACACTGGGCTGCTGCAGGGGCTGCTAGAGCACTTCAATCGCCGTTGGAACACAGTGGCCACAGCAGAGGGGGAGACTTCACTGGACTTGTGGTCTCTGTTCAGGATTTTCGGACTGCCGATCAGCAACGAGGGATACGAGGAGGTAGTGCTGGATGACCTCCACCATAGTCACAGTGATGGACAGGGGAGGTACTGGGTACCTTTCAGCTATCGATACCTTCTGAAGACCTGGAGGGACATGGCTTTGGCAGGGAGAGAGAGAGCGACACAAACTCCGAGAGTGTCACTGAATGTATGGGTCCGCCATTTCTACAATGGGCCGTTCTGCTTCTACCAGGAGTTTGCCAGGGACCTGACTCCCTGTGAGGAGTACATAGAGGTGGAGCTACACTTCAGGACCTACAGCTGGTACATTTATGCTCCACGGGAGGGGTGGAACCCTCATGGTCTGCCAGACGTGACACACCTCGCTGCCTATTTGGCTTACTGGTTGGCGACATTCGTGGTTCTGCACGGAGAGGATGGTCTGCTGAGGGCCGAGCTGTTGCGGCCGGCCTGTCTGTTAGCTGACGGGAGACAGTTGGCTTTAGCTCCTACTGCACTGGCCAACATCTACCAGGGGCTGGGAGTTCTGGCGGCGCACCCGGCGCCGAGAGAGAGGAACATAGTCCTGCCGACCCACTGCCTCAGTGTGTGGGCCAGGTTGTTATTTCTAGGCTTGGTGACGCGGGGGACAGTGAGGAACCCAATGACACCACTCTTGTTTAGCTTCCCCGGACAGCCTGACGGGGATGCAGAGACGCAGCTGGAGGGGGCCAGGAAAGCCCTTTGTTACTTACCCACCAGGGGTGAGGAGGGGCTGCCTTTTGACAGCGCCACGAGGGACTCCAGCGTCTTCCTGGGGGCTTCAGGTGGAGGGGCGACCAGCGCCCATCCTGGTCAGGAGGTGGCAAATGCCAGGATGCGGACGGAGTGGATACTGAGTACCCGGTCGACAGTGCTGACGTTGCACCGGTCAACGACGAGTTCCTTGGAGCCGTACTACCCACATCGATTCACAAGGAACTTTGGGTACGACCAGGGGATCCCGCTGAACCGGGAGTTCTCTTTGACAGGCAGGTAGTACCGGGGCAGAGACACCCACCTAGTTGTGGCAGCATGGTGGGACTTCTACAGTCGTCGAGAGCCGGAGCAGTTCCCGATGCCAGGACAGGGACGTCGAGGGAGGTTCGACGTTTACTACGCCAGGTGGTGGTTAGAGCACAGCCACTTGTACCGTCAGAAGGCCTCCATGATCCGGAAGGCGGAGGCGAGCCACTTGCTGAGGGAGGATTTGCCTCCTATTACGCTGGACGATGGGTACCTGAGGACCCACGTTGTTTGGATCCATCGAGAGATCGAGCGGGTTATGGAGCGGTGGCCCCGGGGTGGCCGGGGTTCGACTTCTGGGAGTCGAAGTAGTGGTGGGGCACTGAAGCCCCTAGTGCAGACTTCGGTGAGAGCAGCGGCGACAGGTGGAAAGGGGTCTCGGCCGAGGGTGCCTAAGGCCTGGTGGGCCCAATTTTTGGCCGATTGCGGCTTTCAGAGCTAGGGTTCATTGGGTCGGGAGCTCCCGCACGGGAGCTTTGCCAACTCAGCGATCGACGACTGGCGGCAGCACATTGCTCATGCGATCGGGTCTGCCGGGCACGTTCATGTGGTGTGAAATAATAGGAATATATTTTCAATTCAAATGACTTTTAATGCCCAAAGGTATGATGCTCATTTGAGTAAGAAATTATATGACCTCTTAGTTTCACAAGGGTAAGTCCTCCAGCATATTATAATTATCTCCCAAAGGAGATATTATGATGTTGTTTTAAGACTACCCATAAAGCATATTCCTATGATTGATGGTTGAATGATTATTTTATTTTCTTTTGGTATATAGTAATGCGAGCATATTTTGTGTGGTATGTAGCTTTATCTAGTACTATGCTTGATGGTCCGCGCATTCCTTTACTCAATGGCAACAATTTTGATGAATGGAAAGAAAGAGTGTTATTTACATTAGGATGTGATGATCTTGACCTGTGTCTTCGAGTGGATAAACCTTCACCACTTACAGTGGAGAGCACTCCAGCAGAAAAGAAATTTTATGAAAAGTGGGAGGGATCTAATCGCCTTTGTCTCCTTTTCATACAAGCTCACGCAGGAAAGAACATCAGAGGTACACTTGCAAAGTGCACTAAAGCTTCTGAGTTTCTTAAGGGTGTGGAGCAACAATATGTTTACTCTAATAAGTCCAAGGTTAGCACTCTAATGTCAAGACTCTCTTCTATGAAGTACAATGGGAATGGTAGTATTCGTGAACACATTATAGAATGAGGGACATTTCTAATCAACTTCAGTATAGAGGTTAACTTTTGTGAGACATTTCTTCTCCATTTCATCCTGCTCTCTCTTTCAGTTGAATATGCTATCTTTAAAGTGTCCTATAACACATATAATGAGAATTGGTCACTAAATGAGTTATTGACTAAGTGTATTGAGGAAGAAGAGAGACTTAAGAGAGAGAGGGCTAAAAGTGCACACCTTGCACTCTAGTAAGGATCAGGAAGTGCAACTAAGGGAAAGCATTCTCTAAAGGCTAAAGGGAAGAAGATGAAAGTGTCAACTGATGCCAAAAATTTTGCTGACAATAAAGTAAAAGCTAAGTGCTTCTTCTGCCATATAAGAGGACATTTGAAGAAAGATTGCACTAAATATAAGAAGTGGCTTGAAAAGAAAGGTAATGCTTTATCCTATGTTTGTTATGAATCTAATTATGTCAATGTTCCTAAATCTACCTTTTGGATTGATTCTGGTGCTTCTGTTCATATTGTCACAATATCACAGGGCTTCTTGTCCAGAAGGGCACCAACTGAAGGTGAAAAATATATCATCACTGGAAATGGGATGCGTTCACCTGTAAAGGCAGTTGGGAGTTTCAGGCTTGTCCTTGATTCTGGTTTCATGCTGATGCTGGAGAATGCATTTAATGTTCCATCTTTTTCTAGAAATCTTGTATCTATTCCTAAACTTGATAGACTAGGATTTTCTATTACATTTGTCTCTTCTGGTTTCACTATGTATAAAGACTCTAAAGTAGTAGGATCTAGTTTACTAGTGGTGGTTTATATAGATTTTCTCTAAATCATCAGTATGAACAATCCTTTGCCCTCCAAATTCATAAGTTTCATCAGAATAGACGTAAGGTCTAATCTAGATAGGTTTCATCATTGATCGGGCGATATGCTAAACGATCAACAGTAGGTTTCATCATCGATATTAGGTTTATATCGATGCAAATAAATTTATAAGTTTCATCAGAATAGACATAAGGTCTAATCTGGATTGGTTTCATCGTCAGTGGGACATGAAATGGGTATGCTGCTGGTAAAATGCGTAGCACGTAGATTTCTATTACCACATTACTGACCCAAGTGTCCTTTCAGATTTTCACCAGAGCCAGCCCCCCCTTGCTTTTGTCCATGTGCCCTTCCAAGTTTTCACGTGGCGGGGTACCCGATTTTACCTGTAGTGTCCTTTCGAGTTTTCACCATAGCTGGGTTATGGCCATTTTTATCCTTGTTCAGAATATCTGAACAAGTCTGGTAGGGCACCTTTATTTTAAACCCCTTTTCTTTTCTTTTCTCTCTTTTTTTTGATTTCTTTTCTTCTTTTCTGGTTTGCATGTGGAACTTTTGAATTCATAAGCTATCATCAATTCTTGATTGTGTAGAGGTATTTACTGTTGATGTGGTTACTGACACCAATGCAAAGGAAATAGGGCTTCATCACCCATCCGGATGGAAGGTCCGGATTGGTGTGTGTATGTGACGACTCGGGCACGGAGCCGTTTGCCAAAAATATGGGTTTTATCATTGATATGGGGTTTAACATCAACACAAAGGAGATAAAGTTTCATCATTTATCCAGACGGAAGGTCCAGATTGGTGCATATGTGTATGTAATGGCTTGGTCACGAAGCCGTTTGTCGAAAATATAGGTTTTATTGTTGATGTGGGGTTTAACATCAACGCAAAGGAGATAAGGTTTCATCATTTATCCAGACAGAAGGTCCAGATTGGTGCATATGTGTATGTAATGGCTAGGGCACGAAGCCGTTTGTCGAAAATATGGGTTTCATCGTTAATGTGGGGTTTAACATCAACACAAAGGAGATAAGGTTTCATCACCTACCCAGACGGAAGGTCAAGATTGGTGTATATGGTAATAGCGTCATCTTTTCATCCTCCTCATCATCATTTTTATTTCATCATTTATTTTCTCTTCTTTTTTCTTTTCTCTCCTTTTCTCTTCTTTTCTCTTCTTCAATCATTTACCTCCTCTTCAAAGGGTGAAGGCACAGCATGATAGAGTTTCAGATGCTTCCCATTGAGGGGTGAAAATTGTATTTCTCCACGATGGTTGACAACCATATAGGCTCCACCCTCATAGACCCTTTGGACCACATAAGGACCTAGCCAGTTAGCAGCCAACTTACCTTTTGGGTTGGAGGCCATGACCTCTCTCTTCTTGACCATGACTAGGTCTCCTTTTTTGAATTCTCACCTTTTCACGAGTTTGTTGAAGGCATTTGCCATGCAGGCTTGATACATTTGGATATTTTTCTGCGCCTGAAGACATTTCCCGACTAACTTGGCCAATTCTTCAAGTCTTCTTTCAGCATTTAATAAAACACGAGCTGCATGACCATAGATCATAATAGTACCTTCAACCAGATGGGATGCCATTGCCTCAGAACGAGTCAGATGTATGACTCTTCCTTTTTATTTCTTTCCAGTTGCAGTAGACTACTACGATGACAATATTGAAGCTTGAGAATATTGTTGAGATTGTGGTGGTGGAGGAGGTCGGAACTGCTGTGATTGTGAAAACAAAGAAAATTGAACAGGCTGCTTCAGCCTTTGCGGACAATCACAGATCACATGTCCCACCTGACCACACCGGAAACACACCACCGGCATTGAACATGGTCAACCCAGATGGCTACCACCACACCTCAGACACGGTCTCGGCTGACTAGCCATCGGTCCCTGTCGCTGAAAAGAAGAGAGTGCTGCTTGTTGTACGGTACCAGAGGAAGCTTGTCGGTCATACTACTTCTTTGATTTCTTAAATATTTGCCTATACTTGGATTTTGTAAACAAAGTACCACTGGCAGAAGGAACAGAAGGTGGTATCCCCGTCACATTCGATTGACTAACTTGTTGATGCTGCCTGCTCTGCTGCTCAACTTGGGTTCACCCCTGAGATCTTGCCATATCTAACTCCAATGTTGCAGCTGCCTGATAAGTCACATCTAATTCTACCACTCTGGTTGCAATCAGAGGTTGCCTTAACTTTGCCTTCAACCATGCAGAAATTGCTTAGTTTTCAGCCCTTCGTCAGCAAGAATGTGAGGAGCATATCGACCCAATTCCATGAATTTATTGCGATACTGCAAGACTGTCATATCGGCTTGAGCCAATTCCATAGATTGATGCATTTTGTCTATCCTCAAATATGTTGGACTATATGTATGCTCAAACGAAGTGACAAACTCTTGCCAAGTAATTTGTCGAAGAGGACGAGACCTGAAAGTTACCTCCCACTCTGTGGTCCACCATGCGAGTGCTGCCCCTTGCAATTGGAATGTAGCCAACATCACTTTTTCATCTTCTGTGCATTCCATGGAACGGAACACATGCCCAGTCGTGTCTAGCCACACTCTCGCTGCATCTGGATCTACTTGCCCTTCATATGTTGGTGGGTGGAATAGAAGAAACTCTTTTAAAGCTCTACCATGACCACCTTGAGGCACGTCATCACCAGGAGGAGGATTAATACGGCCTTGCCTTGGAACATTCACTAGAGGAGGCGAGGTACCACACTCCTCCCTTGGAACGCAAGCTCTCCGTATAGGTGGCATTTTAAACTAGGATGACACACAACAAAAGAACTATAAGTAATCACGGAAAATAACCTAAGCCAACAGTAGTATACCCATGGACTTGTACTGGACTAGTATAATTTCAATTCCTTATTCATCACCACAGCACCGCTCTAATACCAACTGTAACAACTGAGAGATCTAGATACCAGTAAACTGATACCAGGAACTCGAAGATGCCACCCAAGAGCCTGATGAGGCCGCATAAGGGTTGGGAGGATTGGTTGAGGAGATGCATAACGAATTGGAATGTCTCTGGGTTTTCCCTCTGTGTATTCATAGGAAGGGAGAAATTGTCTCTGGGGTTTCTTCTGAGAATTCAAAGGAAGAGAGGAATGGTTCCTCTAGTCACTGCATTAGACAAGGGTATGATCTTGCTGGGTGCGAGATCAGGGTGTGAGGGATTTGTCTCCCTCAGTTCAAGCTGTGTGACAGCACTTGTAGTGGAGGGTTCTTCACGTCTTGCAATTGCAAGGGAAGCCTCACTTAGGATGAGTAAGGGGTGGATGTAGGTCTGTGGATTACAGATCGAACCACCTAAAAATTCCTAAGTCTATGGTTTGATTCGTGCGATTGATCCTTCCTCTCTACCTCCAATTCATAGGTTGTTGTGTGTGAGCTTCTTTCGAGTTCAGCATTCAGATCTAGAGCATTTGTCTAGCGTTTGAGATGCATATTCGATGTGAACTACTAAGTGTTTGTTACTAGTTCTAATCTGAGCATCATCATTGAACTGGTTTCTAAATTCTGATTATGTCTGAATGATAAATTGCTTCGTGGAATTCTGCTTGATAGAATAGCCATGTACATGTGTGTGAGTGACGTGGATTTAATTGACTAAGCAAGGTCATTACTACAAATGAATCTCTAGTGTTGTTTAGATTTGTCATTATTGTGAGCAATATTTTCATCATTGGCTGGTTGCATTGGTTGTCATTTCAGTTCAGCTTGAATTGAAGTGAGTGTGCTTTTAAATTGAGCATAGTTTTTATAAGGGATTTATTCACCCCCTCTCTAGATCCTAGCTACACAGCCAACAAGGCTGACCTAGACGAGTGCCCTATGCTCGATGAATTATCTCCGGAGGGGTGACCTTGAGGTCTTCGGGCTTCAGAATGTAGTTCTAAGTGATTTTCGACACGTGTCGTACTTACATTTTTGTCCTCATCGGGCAGTCTTTCGGCCTCTTATGGACCTTTCTGGTGTGACCCGTACTCTGATCAGGTCACTCGGGTTCTTCTACTACTGATATTGCCTTTGGAACCCTGTTCTGCGAGACCAAGAGCCTTTCTTCACCTCGAGAGGCGTCGTTATTAGGTAGCAAACCACCAAGGGCATTTGTGGATGCACTTTCAGGACTTTTGTTCTTTTTGTGAGTTTATTCATCTTTTCATTCATTTGTTGGGTTTATTAGTGCGAGGGCGTGCCAGTCACCTAGGTGATGATTTATGCGGGCTTAAAGAAGCCCGTGGTGTACTCAATCTGACGAATCAGACGATTGTGTAATTTGTGTCAGGACTGAGAACCCGTTGTATCATGAAGGCTATGACGTTAATTACATCCCCTCGGAGAGGGAAAAACCCTTGATTAATCACCGAAAAAGGGGGCCCTATGACCTCAGATTTGTAATACTGAAAGCGAGAGTAGAAACCTAGGATTATGTAAACAAAACCCAACATCGGGGCTTAAACGTTCATGAATGCAAGCATGTCGGTCACTAAAGGACCATTTTATTATTCAGATGGAAGTCCGTGTTAGTATCACATAACTATCGGCTTAGATGCGAGGTCATGATGTCAGGATATATCATAAATATCGACTTAGACGCGAGGTCATGATGCCAAGATATATCATAAGTATCGACTTAGACGCGAGGTCATGATGTCAAAATATATCATAAGTATCGACTTAGATGCGAGGTCATGACGCCAGGATATATCATAAATATCGGCTTAGACGTAAGGTCATGATGTCAGGATATAACGTAGATATCGGCTTAGACGCGAGGTCATGAGGCCAACCAAATTCGACATCCTTTGGACATGACTGAACATCTTTTCTGGATATCATCGAACATCTTTTTTGAATACCTGGGGCATCTTTGAATATCTTAGAATATTTGCCGGGCTGAATGCCGACCCTCGAGCTTCTCGAATATCTTGAAATATTCATCGGGATACATGCCGACGCTTGATCTTCTTGAATATCTTGGAATATTTGTCGGGCTTCATGCCGACAATTTGAACTTCTTGAATATCTTAGGACATTCGCCGGACCACATGCCGATGCTTGAGCTTCTTAAATATCCTATAATATCCATTGGGCCAGGTGCCGACCATGGAGCTTCTTGAGTATCATTTTTCTTCTTTTTGTTGGCTTGGGCATCGACGAATGGATGTCCTGAATATCTCTGAACATTTGTCCTCCTGACTGGCGACGGTTGATTATTTTTGGTATTTGCCGACCTGACTGCCAACGGTTGAGCATCTTCGATATTTGCCAGGCTTTCTATTGGCAGTTGAGCATCTTTTGGTGTTTTTGGGATGTTTGTCGGCCTGATCGCTAACTGTTGCATATCTTGAATATCTTGGAGCCATCTTAAATATCTCAGAATATCTATCAGCTTGGGCACCAACCATTGAATATCTTGAGCATCTTGGCATGTTTACCGGCCCGTGTGTCGGCGATTGGGTATCTTGCATATTTTGGGATATTTGTCAGCCCGGGTGCCAATAGTTGCCTATCCGAAACACCTTTGCATACTTGTCGACATGGTCACCGTCAAGTGAACTTCTTGCACATCTTTAGCATCATCATCATGATCATCATCTCCATCATCCCTATCTTAGAAAAGCTTCTTCACGACCGAAAGAACCCCTCCTTGCGGCTCTCGCCCATCCAGGGATCGACGGTAGGGCATCCACATCATATTTTCTGTCATCATTTCGGGCGAGCATTGTCCCTTGTGAATAAATTGATCCCGTTTAACGGTTGATTCAGTTGTTTCCCTCTCACATGGGGCACCCAAAAAAGAGTTGTGGAGGATGGGTGGACATGAACATCTTGTTTTGCCCCCTCTATAAGGCATCTTTTGGAGAGCATCTCTCGAGGAGATATTGACTTTGTCATCTGGTTGTCAGCTTTGACATTGACCAGTCTTTGCTTTCTTACATTTTGTCATCTTTAATAAGTGTCGAAAAACATGTCATAGTATACAGTGGTAATATCTTTATCTTCTTTGTTTCAACATCTACCCCCAGAGTAGGGCATTGTCTGTACCTTCTGTCTCATTCCCATCTTCAACTGCATCTTCCATGGTGATGTCAGATTCAATGGAATCCGTGTCTGAAAAGTGTACCTGAATTGATATATACATTTTTTTTTTTACCTTCCTTCATATGATTTATAATCAGAGAAGATGCAAGAGAAAGGAAAAAGATATGTACCTACCTCTGCTTTGAAGTCTTTGGGAAACTGATCCCTGGAATTCCATAGCATGTCAATCTCCTCACGGTTTAGCACCAAACTGTGAGATTGAACAAATGCTGTGTTGAACATGACCCGGAACATCATTACTTCACGGCCCAATTCCTCATCCAAGTGTATACATTCAAGAACTACATCTCCTTGAACACGGCAACGAACGCTTATTTTTACAGGTGCGCTGTCTGCCTGTAGTGATAGGATTGATTACTGATCAATTGAAAACAATGTGAAGAAGAGACAAATACTTACCTCGTGTAGACAGGATTACCTTTCTGTGGTCCCGAAAATGTTTCTTGTTCTTCGGTGTTGAAAAGAGAACTTTGGAAGCTCTATTAGCTGGAGTTAGAGGGTCTTGACCATAAACACGAACTACTGGCCTGCAACCCCCTTCGCCATTGAGATTGGGAATGGAAGAAAGAATTAGACGATCCATTTTCAAAGGTGTATCTAAAGGTGGCCATTCTGAACCAGCAGCCCTTCTGGAGATGTACTGAAGATATCTCACTTGAGAAGGCTGAGGATTTAGAGGACAGAACAGATGGAGAAGCTCCCTAGGGGCTTGTTTATACACCATCTCCAAAGTCTTCTGCTCTCCTGTGTAATGTCTTCTGTAAAGCAGAAGTCCTGCAAGCATAAATGCAAGTACAGGCCATCCTCCTCTCTCGCAATGCATCAACAATACATTTTGCTGCCCTTCCAAGGATAGCCAGCTCTCACTTGACTTCAAGAAATGGTGGACCATCTCCAGTGGGAGCAAGGGACAGCCTTCATACTGCCGAGGGTAATCCATGACTGTCATATCATAGTCCGATAAAATGTCAGAAATTTGACTTCTCTTAGTCCCTTCTCTGAAGTTGAAAACCATGAAGGAGGCCTCAGGATAATGTACTTGCAGCTGTGACATAATACCACCTATATAACCCTTGTACTCATCTTCCTCTAGAGTATCCGTCGAGAAGCAACAATCAAACACTGCACCAGGCATGAACACAGACATCACAGAAAAAGAAGACGTTCACAATGAAGACCAAATATGCAGCAGATGCATCAAAATGCAGCAGCATTGTTGAGAAAAAGAGACAAACATGTAAAATCTGCTCAATTCCGCAGCACTTAGCAAAGGAAAACAAGGAAATTCTTCAACATTGCCCAAAGCCATTCTCCTTGTCTAGGAAAGATCAGAATCATCACTAGTGGATGATGCAAAGGCAAAAAGGGGGGAATGGGAACATGCATAAGCCAATAAAATTCTGATTGCCTCTAACCTGGCTACCGGGGCAAAAGATTCTTCAAAGTCTATCGTGCATTAGGATTAAGGTTGGGTAGCCCCAATTTAAGTTAGGATGAGTTTTAGTGCAGATTAGGGACCTTTATCCACGGGTTGGGACTCTCATGCAGAGTCCCGCTCGGATTTGACAAAGTCTTCACCCATGCGGTCTATCGGGAGACTGCTAGGCTTCCCCAAGCGGTCGTCAGGCAACCATTTTCCCCTTTCATTCGCCGCCTTACCTCTTACCCCCTAACGGCCATGGGTAAGACCATTTTATTCTTCTTGCGGTCTTCCAGGAGACTATTTTCTACTTTCTATCAGGTTTTGGCCCTCTCTCTTCTCACTTAATCGTCGGTCCTTTCACACTCTCTCCCTTCCACTCTCTTTCTCACGTTCTCTTTGTCAGTACTAGAGGTCGTTGTTAGTAAGTCAGCATTTGCATCCATTCATTTACATCTTAATAAAAGACAAAAAGATCTCATTCCACTATAATAAGAGTCATGTACATGTGTGTCCATAAAGGAAAGGGAAGTACAAGTCACTCAACCGGTGCCCTCATGTCGTTTCTCCGACGGGCCCATGGTTGTGCTCCCCTCCTCTCGTTGCCATCTCCTCTCCGCCTCCTCATTCCTTCGCTGGCCGGAAGAGCTAGTAAGGAAGTTTGAGAATGTACCGCTCCGTGCCCCGCTCTGAGATGCACTCCTCTCGGGTCCTCGGCCGATCATTCAGACCGTCCACTCTACGGCTCGTAGCTCGATCTTCAACTTGAAGGCCTGGCACTTCGCCTCCCTCGCCTCGGTTCAATATCGCTCAAGGTCCGCTACTCCTGTGCGAAGCCACTCCACCACTGCATGGAAACGCTCTGTCTCGGCTCGTGCCTACTCTAACTCTACCCGGAGTCGCTCTGCCTCCACTCTGGCATGCTCCGCCTCAGTCAGTGCTGTGGTCAGCTCTCTCGCCTACATACACATTCATCATTATTAAGCATTTGCATCATCATAACCATTTAAGTCAAAAGGGAACTCAGTTGGTTTGCTTACCCTCTCCGCGAGAGTGTCCTCGGCCTCCTCGACCGGAGCGAAGTCTACATCCCACTCGGCTCTGCCTCTCATAGGCTGGGAAGAAGAGGACAGAGCGTCTGGTCCACGCCGCTGCATTTTAGAAGTCAAAGTCAGTCAAACTCATAAGCATCTGCATAATTAAGTCTAAGGTTTAGTAGAACTCACCAGAAGCTCCAGCGCGCACTAGAACTCATCCCTTTGCTGCATGGTGGAGTGGAGAAGACCCTGGAGCTCCGCTATCCTTCCCTGGGTGTCTAGCTGCATATAGAAAAGTCAAGGTGTCAGTGCATTAGGAATCACTAGAAAGCTTAAGTTTAGGGAGTCATACCAGTCGTCGGGCGCCACAGAAGACCTGGTCGTCGTACCTCCCAGCGTAGGCCTTCAGGTAGGCCTCATCGCTAGTAGCTCGGGCCTTCACCTCCTGACCTCTACATGACCAGTCGTGCACGTGGTCGATCGCCTGGATCATCCAGTCAATCTCACCGCTGAGTCCCTTCGAGGACCGCTCGATGCGCTCGTCATCCCGCGTAGGGAACTCTACCTCTGACAGATGGACGCCCCTCGTCCTCATGATCAGGTGGTGATGGAGAGGCTCGATAATGTTCATATAGTGGAGCCAAACCTCTCATCCTGCGTATGCCTAGGCCACCTCCACCCAGGGCTATCCCTCGTGACCCTCGTCTCGGTACGGTGTCCAGCGCACTTGAAAGGGCAAGTAAGTTAAATGTTAGCATTTAGATAAGCATAGAAAGCATTTAGATAAGCAGTTAATAAGTATTTAGGTGCACTTCAAAGCTTAAGTCTAGAGGCTTACCGATTTGTAAGGAAACGTGTCCATGTCATCCTGAATCGCCCGTGATAGAAGCTGCAGCAACCCCATGTCCCGAGCCGCTATCCACCGCCTTGCGATGGGTATTCAATCCGAATGTACCTCCTTGCCTCGCCCTAGGCCAGGGAGGTACATGTAGCTCCATACCCGCATTAGTAAAATGTCAACATATAGCAATAGCAAGCATAACTAAGCAGAAGCATTTAGAGTTAAGCATTTTACCTGGAGTAAAGGTGAGAAGCCGCCCAGCATCATCTGCCGGTCGGTCGTGCTGAGAGAGTCGAAGAGGAACACCAATATAGCGGCTCCCCAGGCATAGTCTCCAACTCTGTCTAAGTCTCTCAGCAGTGGAAGCAGCTTGCAGCTCACTCCATTTGCCCTCGTTGTGAAGAGCAGCTTCTCGAACAACAACATCAAGAAGCGACGCCAGACGATGTCTCCCTCCGGTCCTAGTCCCACGGCTACTCTCCTCTTGGCTCGGTCTGTCAGTCGGCTCAGATGCTCCTCGGGTAGCTCGCCCCTATCACCGCTCCTCTCAATCCTAGGCTCTCCTAGAGTGCCACCCTCGCCAGCATCGACGAGTGATGTCCTGGTCGTGTCAACTCCAAATCAAGTAGCTCCCTCACGAAATTTTCCTCCTCATTCTTAGCATGCCATTCTCTCTCCTCTTGGCTTCCCACCTCCCCTCCCGCGTAAGACCCCCCTGCCTGCGACTTGAACTCCTGTTGCTACTGCTCTCCGACAATGGCTAGTGGTGGGGGGGCCCCTATGCCTCCCCCCTCCACCATCGCTTCAGCTCCACCCTCGGTGCTTCTGGCCCCTTGGTGGCTCGGCCGCAGCTGCTCCCCTCCATGGTCGTAGTGACTTCGCCACGGAGGGCATGGTAGTGGGAGGCCTTCCTGTGGTCCCGGTCGCTATTGCCTTCGCAGCTAGGCCCCTTCCTGTGTCCCCCCTAGCCTCGTTGTCGGTGGCCCCCGCTCTCGGTGGCCAAGCTACGGATGTCTCTCGGCGTTCCTGTCCTACTGCGGAGGGCTTGGTCACAGGCAGGTCTGGCCCGTCTACTCTTTCCGGTGCGTTTGTCGCAGGTCCATCCTGTGCTCCGGGATGGGCTGGCCGCGTCTCTACCGACCCTGCTTCTTCTCTGGCCCTTTCTTGTCTTCTCGACGGCGTGCCCACTATTTCCCAGCCTGCCCCAGCACCGGTCCCTCCTTGCCACATTTTTCCCTCCCTACTCATGCCACCTCAAGAGGGCCCCTCTCAACTGTTGATCGCCCACCTACCTCCCTCGCAAATGGTATCCAGCGGCCACGTACACCCCCAGTCCTCTCATCCCCCTCGGTTGACCGGCCCCTCTCTTGACGGGATGGCACACCCCTCCGGTGCTCTGTTCCCCGCCGAGACTGCTAGCAGGCTTCCCTCCCCTACTCCAGCTGCTGGCCTTGTTGGCCCCCTCGCCCCCCCGGCTAGCTCTATTCCATCCTCTGTCTCTCCTGCCGGGGTTCTGCATGCGCTGCCCACGAAGCCTGCTGTGGATCCCTCCCCACGCCTCCTGTCGAAGGGACCTGCCCCTGCCGATGGGCCTTGTTCGTTGGCATCATCACTTGGACAGGGGTGTCTCGCAACTCCAGCTGCTGTGCCACCTCCAACTGGTGTGGCTGGCCCCTCATCTATTGTTCCTCAACCTCCGGAGGTGGTCGGCCATGTCCGGATGTTGGCTCTGCCTGGCCGGCGAAGGGTGCTGCCTCTGCAGCCAGTTTGGGTGGGCCTCTCCATGCTCCTCAACCAGCTATCACCGCCCCTTCCTTCTCCCATGTGGTTCTTAGTTCCTTCACCCCTCCAGTGTTGCCCCTCTCTGTTCATGCCCCCGCCACCACCGACTCTGGTGAACCGGTAGTGTTCTTCTCACTGGAAGAGGTCCAGCTAACGTGCAAGCCCCTAGCTTTCGCCGCCATCACCAGGACTCCCAAGGGGAGACCCACCTTCATTGAGATCCGGGCGCACCTAGCCCAGCGATTTCAGTTTAAGCAGGACTTCCTGCTCAATTCTAATAATCACCTAAAAATAGCCAAAAAATTCCTAAAAATATCGAAAATACACCGGACGAATCTTAGATCCGCACCATTAATAATCCGCTAAACCATGGATGTTACAGCACTAATAGGAGGCACCTACAATGAAAATCTCTGGTGAGAATTGGTGCTTCATCCTCCTTCCTCTCTCGCCGACCGTATGACCTTGGCTCTACGTCGTGCAGAGTGCGAGGAGGTCCTCAATGCATGCTGAGATCCCTCAAGCTCAGGGCGAGAGGGGGAGAAAAAGAGGTCATCCGACCAAGCTTCAGGGTAGCGGAGGAGGAGGAACCGAGAGGGCGACCGAAAGGAACCCCCGTGTAAGTTTGAGCTTTATACTCTTCTATCTATCACTGTCTATGAAATTTATCAAGAAATCAAGGACTCGGGCCTGCTCTGCCATCCCGAGCCCATGAAAACCGACCCAAAGCGTCGTAGTCATCGAAAACATTGTCAGTTCCACGAAGATCACGCCCACCATATGGGAGATTGTCACCAGCTCAAGGATGAGATCGAGAGTCTCATGCGCCAAGGCCACCTCTCCCAATATGTGACCGACCAACTAGATGACAGTGGGATCGATCCCCCCGGAAGAAATTGACAACCGCCCCTGAGGGATCCACATCAACGTCATTTCGGGAGGATCAGTCTCGGGCAGGGATAGCAGCTGAGGAAGAAACCATCACGCCGAGCGAGCTAGCCAAGCCTCTGAGTCGCCTAAAGCTCCACCCTCGGCTAACGACCAGTAGGCCTTGGTCTTCTCAAATCAAGACTTGGAAGGAGTGGTCACCCCTCATGATGATGCCCTTGTTATCTCGGCCACGCTAAACCATTGTAACATGGACCGGATCTTAGTGGATAATGGCAGTGCCTCCGATGTTTTATCGTACGAGTGTTTGCTAAAGATGGGTGAAAATCTGTCAAAACTATGTCTGATTCAAATCCCTCTCTATAGGTTCAATGGCCAGGTAACTTATCCCGAGGGAACCCTAAGCCTACCTGTTACTCTCGGTACCCCACCCAAAATCGTGACTTTTATGGTGAAGTTCGTAGTGGTCAAGGAGATATAGGCCTATAACACCATTTTCAGCCGAGGCATCCACGGACGAATCAAGATAGTGCCCTCCACATACCACCAAAAAATGAAGTTTCTCACCAAATATGACACTAGGGAAGTCCGAGGCAACCAGGCAATGGCTAGAAGGTGTTATGCGATCTCGGTAGAAGTCGTAAGGCCAGAGGACAAGGGCAAAGAACTTGGAACAATCAAAGATAAGGCAACAAGCAAACTCGGGGGAGAGCTACTGTCTATTTTCCTCAGAGACGATCCGGCCCTCGAAGTAAAGATCGGGGTGTTGTACATATCCCAGTGATTTTGATGATAACAAAACCAAAGACGTCTAAGTTGATTCATGGATTCCTTTTATACTCAAGCTTAATTTCATCATGACTCATGTTACGCATTCAGTTCCTCACACACACAACTGCCCCTGGCTCTCGGCCTTTTGTATATCTGGATCATTTGGGGTTGAGACTGGTATCACATTTGTTTCGTTGAGGTCTTCTATTGAGAACCCCAAACCCAGGTGTTTAGCAATCTTCAGTAGCTCTTTATTTAGGTTTGGCGGATACCATAGCTTCTTGAACATTTGCCTTCGACTCTCGGGCTGGAGTAAGGGAATCTATTGCTTCTCAGCCATCTTCTCCACCTTGTCAGATATATCAGGGAGTCCCATGATTGGGACAATTGGGTCTTGGCTTTCCTCGGAGAATCTACAATCATCATCCCCTTTTATCGACTGCTCACTAGCCTTGTAGAATATTGCGGGTTGACCCTCAGGGTTGGATCCCTCCAACATCTTCAATAGCTCTATCTGACAGTCTATATCTGTGAGGGGCTTTGTGATTCCCAGAGGGACCTTCACGTAACCCAGTAGATCCTCTAGCTTTAGGGCCTCAAACTCAGGGTAGATGTTGGTTGGGATAGCTCATATCACCCCCTCAACCTCAGCAATGTGTGACACCTCTTGCTGGTCCATGCAACCGGGTGGAGGTGAAGGGAACCAGTCACTAGCTTCTTCTATCTTTTTTCCTTTGTCTTGAGACGGCCGAGGAGCTTGCTCCGACCCCTCCATATAGAGTGGGGCGTCTAACAAATGGCATTCAAATTCTTTAAAGGGATGTAGATCAGCGAATATTCTCTCTTCTTTACCATCCCGGGGGTATTTAATGCACTGGTGTAAAGTAGATGGCACCACCCCATTCTGATGTAGCCATGGCCGGCCGAGTACTGCTTTATATGAAGTATCAGAATTGATGACATGGAACTGCACCTTAGTGGTGAAGTCTCCTAGTGTGAGTTCAAACTCTACAACACCCATTGGGACTTCAAACTTCTGATTGAACCTGGTTATCTTCATATCTCTGACCTTAATCAAGTGCACGTTGAAGTAGTACTTTTGGTAGACTTAGTTGGGAAGAATGTTTACCGCCGCACCTGGGTCGACCAAGATTCTATTTAATGGCTGGCCGTTCAGCTCCCCCCTCATATACAAGGGTCTGCTGTGATTGACCAAAGGCAAGAGCATATCTTCCTCAGTGAATGTGATGGCCGCCTCCTGATGCATCTCGGTGAAACAACTTTCATAATGTGCTGGGGTTTGTAGTGCTGCAATGACAGCTTCCCAGGTTTCTTCATCAAGGGAAAGGATCTCCCAAACGCTAAATCTTGTCGGGATCCTCTTCAATTGCCTCAATATCCAAGCACCAGCTCAAACATTGGCTAGTTTTGCTTCCTCAGCCTTGCTATGCTTGCCATGCTTTGGTGCCAGACGAGCCAGTGGAGAAGATGATTTATCTTCTTCCTCGAGTGTCACCTCGTCCCGACATGCCTGGTCGGCTGCTTCCTTGATCTGCACAGGCTTAACCACATGAGTGATGCCCTCATTGTCTTTGTTTGCTGGGAATGGCGCGTCTATAGTTGAAGCACCTTTACACCCACGTAGTTTTGTCCCTTGTATAAGTTGTGGAATCCCGTGGAGAGTGAACTATTGAGTTTTGAGACTCGGGGACGCTACAGATGCGTTGTGCTCATTCTGAGGATTGTGTAGGCTATTTTTTCATATTTTTTTGATTTTATGGAATTTAGGGCCAAAAAATTAGATTTGAGAAAATTTGCTAATTTCTTTATTTTCTTTTTATGTTTAACCCTTAACATCTCTCCTCTCTCCCCTCACGTTTCTCACTTTCTCTCCCTCCGTTCTCTCTCCTCTCTTCTACTCTCCCCCAGGTGCGCGACCATGGTGGACCTGGGTGAGGTGGCGATAGCGTGGAGCTGACCTGAGGCATGATGGCGTGAAGAATGGAGCGTGGCGTTGGCACGATCCCATTGTGGATTCAAAGCTGGCGTGGGTTGTTCCTGTGATGGTTTTGGCATTTCAGCTCGGGTGGTCGGCAAAGGAGGAAGGGGGATAGGTTCCTTACCTCTTGTTCTACTTTCCCCTTCAATTTTGTGTTGATTAATGCGCGTTTGAGTGGGTTTTCAATTTTTGGGGAGTTATAGCATGTTTTGGGGTGTGAGCTGTGTTCGTCGTTTTGGGCGACGATTTTTGGTTTGAATGGTTTCATTCGAACCCCTGGCATGTCTGGATGCCATCCCTGCTAGTTTCATTGCATTTGGTCGTGATTTGGGGCCGATAGGAGTCTGATTTCCCTCGTGAGTCGTTTTGAGTTGATTTGTGAAAAATCGCACATTTCGTGTCATTTTGTGGTTTGTTGATCCCTTTCGGCATGTGGAAGGATGATATCGTGATTAGGGATGTTTCCCCGTTGTTTAGAAGCGATTGGGGCGTGGAAAGACCAAGTTTTAGAGATTTCTATGATTTTTGCACTGTGTCAAGAATGCGCTGGTCGCGTGTTAGCCACGTTCTCAGTGTAACGCGCTATATCGTGTGACTGCATTCATCTAAGAAGATGAACAGTAGGGTGGTAAGGAACGCAGTCCTTGTGTTGGATGCGATCTTGAAGAACGCGACCAAGGTGATGGCCGCGATCTTGATTAATGCACCCTAGGTCTTAACTGCATGCTTGTCTTATCATGCTGGAGGCTATGGCCGCGTCTATTAACGCGACCTAGGCTTGTGCCACGTCAACGCGTTGACGTGCTGGAACTATTGGACGCATTCTAAGGTTATCGTGACCCATCCTATGGACGCGTTAACCATCACGACGCAGGCATGCGCGTTAATGGTCTCTATTTTTCAGATATTAATTGTGTTGTCTCGGGCTCCGGGGAACCCAGGATTCAATGCCTTGTTGGCGTTTGACTCGACGGATGCCTTGGGTGTTCCGTAAGTGTCAGATATGTGTGCCGAGGGATCCCGGAAGAGTAGTCTCATCCTGAGCAATGTTCGGTGTTTCTCTCGTGTTAATTGGCTTGACTTCGACCCCTTGGTTAGCCTATTGTACGTGGATGTCATGGACGTCCTATGAGGGCTGTGACCATGTTCCCGGTGGCCTCCACCGGGCTCAACCAGGCCCCCGCGGGTCTTTTTGACCCCGGTCGGGCCCGTTTCCTCCTCCCTCTGATAAAAAAAGGGGAAAAAAAGAGAAAGTGGGCTTCCGGGGTCATTTCAACGCCACTCACTTGGTCCGGGGTGGATTGGCCTTCATTTTGGGTGGATTGAGCCCGCTTACTTGGTCCGGGGTCATTTAGCCCCCTGTCTTCTATAAATACTCCTTCGAGGGGACAAGAGAAGCACCCGGACATATGGAGAGATGAAGAAACAAACAGAAAGAAGGATGCACAAGGAGTTCCCGAGTTGTTCTTTTGTTAGGACCATTTCGGGGTATGAAAATATAAATACCCCTGGGTCTTGTATTTATTCCCCTAGCAGCTATGTGTTCTTTTGCGCAGTCCGTATTTGGATATTAAATATATAAGTACCCCAAGTCTTGCATATATGACCTTAATGGCTCTGTATGGTTGTTTTCCTATGCCCTTGGGCAGCAAAGCAATGTAATCTCTCGAACTAATGAGGAATTACAGAAATGCCCTTCCCAAAATTGCAAGGAAATCCATGAAGTCCTGTAATTGTAGTTATACCCTGCAAATTTATCAAATGACGGCTATGCCCCTACATCCTATGTTTGTGCGGAAATCCACCATATAGTCGATAATCTGTCGACAACCCCTTTGTACTCACATAACTCATCAATGTATCAACTATGTTGTGTACACTTACGTGACTGTGTACAAACCTTGGCTGCCAACAAAATTGTGTACACACCCCTACCTTGTCAGGGGTGGTCATTTGTGCACTTCTTACCAGCCATAAACTTATTCTAACACTCATGGATGCTGCCCGACTACGTTCACACCTCGATGTCACTAAACCGTAGCCATTGGCCTCCAAAGGGCAAATTACTAAAATAACCATGGGACCTAAGAATGGCCAAACAACCTCTAAACCTTCCAGAAGTTACCCAAGTGTCCCTAGAGACCGAGAGAGTGCCCAACCACTCACCCAGCCCAGAAATAGCACAATGCTCCTGCCTTGGCCCTAATTATCGGAATACCCCTGGAACCCCCAAAATGACTAAAATACCTTTGGGGTCCATAATCCACCAGGTCGCCCTAATATGCCTTCGTCCTCTTATAAATCACACCTATGCCTTCAAACCTTAGGGTTTTACCAAACCAAACATAGCCACAGCTGAAACCCTAATTCTTTCAATTGTTGTCGTTGTTGTTGATGCACAAGGAGGGAGTGCGTTGTGAGCCTTGTGAGCGAGTATGCTCTTAACACTAGAGCCTATGTAGGGGGTTCAAGGACTTTCTTTGACAATTAATCAAGAGTGTTCGGATGTTATGCCAATGTAAATTACTGCGGTCAGTGGGAAAAGGTCGAGCACTCGAACCCAAATTGTCTGATATGATGCACACCCACGGAACATATATGTGCATCTTTATAAATTTCCTCCTCTTCATCAAAAGGCCTAGTGAGAAATTTATAGAGACGAAGAGATTCGAGGGACGTGTCCCATCTGAACCCCAATTTTCAAAGAGCGCTCACTCTCGCCATACGTCGGCGTGCTGTCATGGAGCAACTCAACTCCATTTTGCCCTGTTGTTTGTCGCAGCTTTGCTGTTTGTTCTCTCACCTTTTTGCTTTGGGCAGGGAACAACATCCGTGCTTGGCGGTAAAGTCTTTGCCCCGGATGGGACGGTGATCCAGCACGCCCAGGTGACCGTAATCTCTGATGAGACAGGCGTCAAAACCTCTGCCACCACGAACTCGGCGGGAAACTGGCAAGTGAATGCCCTGGTTGCGGGACATTATCATTTTATTGTTCAGGCGGCTGGCTTCGCAAAGCTGCAGCACTCGTCTGTAGAACTCCAGATCTCCGATCAGAAGTTTCTGGATGTCACCCTGAGCCTGGGGAGCGCGTCTGAAACGGTCACTGTTTCGGCTGAAACGCCGCTGATTGACACAACCGCTTCGGTCTCCGGAACAACGCTGAGCAGCAAAGATTTTGAGGAGATTCCCTCGGAGTCAGGATCGCCCATGGATTTTGTTCGTCTGGCTCCTGGCGTTTTTCTGGGACCAGCCAGCGGCGGCGCCGCACTGCTTTGGTCCAACAACTCGCTTTCAGCGATCGTGACGAATGGCTCCGGCTCCGGCACGAACGCGATGAACTACATGATTGACGGTGGGACCAACACGATCGTCTCCAACGGTCAGGAGGCCTTCATCCCGCCGACGGATGCGATCGGGGAGATACGTGTTCTGACCAACGCCTACGACGCAGCAATTGAACGCACCGCTGCCGGGACGGTCAATATGACAGTCAAGAACGGGGGAAAGAGGTTTCACGGCTCTCTGTATGCGAGGGACATCAACAACTATCTCAATGCGAATTATTATCAGAACAACAACTCGCACGTCGCCACTCCCACTGTGCATATGAATGAGTGGGGTGGCAGTGTCGGAGGACCGGTCTGGGGCCCCAAATTGTGGGATGGCAGAAAAAAAGGGACGTTCTTTTTCTTCAGCTATGATGGCATCCGCAATACCTCTCCGGCGGCTACAGGCTATCTGAGTCTTCCCACCGCCGCAGAACGAAACGGCGACTTTAGCCAGTCCTATACGACGAACACGACCAACGGTGTTACGACGAGATATCCCGTTGTGATCTATGATCCCAACACGGCAACGTCCACAGGGGACAGAACAAAGTTCGCGAACGCAACGATCGACAGCAATCGCATCAGCCCCATGGCTAAGGCCATCATGGCGCTGGTGCCTCTGCCGAACAAAGCGAGCGATGGCGTCAGCACCGACTCGAATGACTACATGATTAATCAGCCAAAGATCGATAAGTTCGTCAGCTATATTGGCCGCGTTGACCAGGCATGGAATAACAATCATCATAGCTATTTCGAGTATCGGTACAACGATCACAACGAACTGGCAGGAGACCCCTTTGGCCCGAAAAACATTCTGGTCGGAGCAAACCTCACCAGGACAAATAGATCAGATCCAGAACTGAACTTGCTCTTGCGTAAACTACATATGTTTTTTAGTTTTGTTTGTTTCTTTTTCCTTGTTCATGTTTGAGTTTTGATTTCCTCCTGTGTGTTCAGGAGAAGGGAGACTTGGGTCTCCAGTTGTGAGTGATTGGGTATCACTCACGATTTCCCTCTATGAATTCAGAGGAAGAGAGGATCTAATCCTCTAGGTTTTGGTGAGCAGTGGGTTGTTGTTCACGTCCCTTCTGCATTTGCAGAAGAAGGGAGGATTGGTCCTCCTGTTCTGATTTTGTGGGTAGCAAGGTCAGGTTTCAGATCCTGTGGGTTGCAGGATCAATGTTGAGGGATTTGTCTCCCTCAGGGCAAGCTGTTAGGCAGCATCCTATTGCAAACTGAGTCTGCTTTATTTTCTAGCTTGTGCTAGTGGAATCCTTGCTCGGTGGGAGCGAGGGGGGGACGTAGGCTGACTCTGGGTCAGCTGAACCACCTAAAAATTTGAGTGTCTCATTGTGTGATTGCGCTTGTGATTGTATTGTTGCTCTCATTGTCTCTTCAGGCTGTTGTGTGCGTCAATTCATCATTCTATCTTTGTGCGCTAAGTGCTTGATGGTTTATGTGAATCAGCATCACTTTCCATTAGAACTCTCAATCTGAAATATTTTGGGGTGTGCGTTTTTAATTTCCCTTTGACAGGATCTATTCATCCCCCCCTTCTAGATCCTATCTGTATCTCTGCTATCTCGCAATCTCAGGGTGTCTAACAAGTGGTATCAGAGTAGGCTTCCAATTCTTGCAGATTCAATTATCTGTAGAGGAAGGATCATAGCGCCCTATGTCAGCTCGATCTTATTACTCTACTCCTTTTATTATGGATTCCACACCAAGATTTGATGGTACTGGCTTTTATATCTGGATTGTTGAAATGGGTCATTTCGCAAGATCAATTGATCCAAACCTTTGGACAATTATTACTCAAGGGCCACACAGATAGCCCAAGAATAAGTCCAATTGGAATGAGGATCATAAAGTACAAAATCATCTGAACATTAGAGCACTGAATGTGATGAAGAGTGCAGTCGATGCTAATGAATTTCTTTTTGACTGTAATTGCAGGACTGCCAAACAAATCTGGGACTGTCTGAATGGTATTTATCAAAAGGAAAGTCAAAAGTGCTTGATGGCTGATGGAAGTGATGGAAGAGAGGATGTTGAAGAGGTAAATAACCCTTTCTTTAGCTTTACTTTAGAAGACTGGGAAGATGCTTATAGCAATTTGGTAGAGACATATGAAAAATTGAGAAAGAAGTACAAAACTCTAAAAAGAAAATCAAGCAATCCAGGGAATGCTGGTTCTGGAGGCGAAGATATTGAAATCTTGAAAATAGAAAATGACATATTTAGAAGACAATTGACAGATCTTGATGCTATTAATTTAGAACTTGATCATTTGAAATCTGAAAATAAGAAACTCAAAAAAAAATTTAGGAAATTGAACTTAATTTAAAAAACCTTAACCCCCCCCCCCCACCGGCGATGAGATGGAGGGCAGAGAGGGAAGGGGAGGAGGAAGGGAGAGAACAGGACAAGGGGACATTGTCGGATGCCCCCATCTGTCCTCCGTCTGCTTCTATCTTCCTCCGAAGGTAGTGTCGACCGTCCAGAAGTATGAAGGCGACATGCTCCGGCATGTCAGACCCTCTTACAAGCCGTCCGCCGGCTGTTAGACCCTCTTTCAAGCCGGAGTAGTAGGACCCTCCTCTCTCTTGCCATCTGCATCTTCGTCCTCTGAAACACCTTCCATGCTTCACCAAGACTAACAGCATAACACTTCGCGGAGAGGAGAAACCACAGGGATGGCCTTAAGCGGTGAAGAGAGGGGGAAACGCCCTTCGAAGTCTTTTATGGGCCGAAGGGGAGCTGTTGCCTTAAAAGATTTTCTCCTCGAAGAATCGCGAAAGGTAGAAACCCCTTTCCCTAAGGTGGTTACCTCATTTTCCACCAGCACCCCTTCAATGGAAACACGCGAAGTGACAAGTCATTTAAAGCATGGGAAGATGGACAGGCGCCAGCGCCACGCCAACCAATCGACACGCAAGATATCCGCAGAAAAGATCGCCGCCTTTCCAACAACTATAAGTATAGTGGTCAAATTGCACCAAAGGCGGTAAGGAATAGTCAATTCAACATTTACTATTACCAAGACCTGTGGAAGCAAGGAAAGTTTTACACGGCCATGCTAAGGAAAAGAAAAGGAAAAAGCGAAAATGTACATCAGGCCTCGAGCCCACTATGAAGCTCGGCAGATGAAGGATCCTCAACAGCGAGTGATTCGCCCCCCGCACCCTTGGTGACGGCCGGTCCAGACATTGACCCCACCGGCATGGGAACTGTCTCGATCGTGTGCTCTCCCAAGACTACCGGAGTTGGCGATCGCTCGGATGAAACAGAGGCACCCCGACTCCCGCCTTCGCTCGGCGTCTGAACGGAAGACTCCGTGGTATCCTCATCCGAGTCATAGCGTTGCCCGGAAGGAAAATCGAGCTCTCCGTGCACCTGTTCATAGGCCAGAGAGGTCGCTCGACGGTAGCTTTGGGAGAACCCCTTTCGCAGGCCCCGACGATAACCTGGCTCATAGTAAGCAAAGGCAACCTGCTGGAGCGCCGCCTGATAACTCTCCGAGCATTTGTATTGCTCAAGCGCTTCCAACCCGGTCAGCTCTGCCTTCGTCTCGAGCTCGGCCTCCTTCCGTTCCGCCTCGAACTACCTCTGCTCAGCTTCGGCTCGCGCAACTTTGGCTTCCGCCCACTGCCGCTCTGCCTCTTGGACTCAGCCTTCGAGCTTGTCATGCTCAACCCTCCACCACTCGGCAAGTTCGGCCTACACTTTGCGCTCTGCGTCTAGGACCTTATCTTCCAGCTCAACCATATAATGGGCCTGACTCAGCTGCTCAGTTGACTCCCGAGCCTCTTTCTGGCTCGACTCCGCTTGCGCCCTAAGCGAGGCCACCTCCCGCCAAAGGTCTTCGAATTAAGAGTCGACAAGAACAGAAGAAATAATGCAGTAAGCAATGGCAAGGGACAGGTCAACACAGGGAGGAAGCATGCTCAGCGCACTCCCATTCAGAAGCCCAGGAACGGCCCATTATATCGACGCACTCATCAGGTCAAGTCGACACACCCTAAGGCTGAACAGTTAGTTAGAAGAAATCATCCTCCTTGTTGCTTTCATTGTGGTAAGATTGGCCACACAGTCAAAGACTGTTGGTATCTAAATGGAAGAACCCACTCTCATGCCAAAAAGTTAACTTCCATGCTCATTCCCAAAAGATCAATGCCCATGCACACAAGAGAAATGAGAATTATCATGTGTGCCACTTTTATTGCAGTGAGTATGGTTACATGTTTGATGATTGCCATTGGATGAGAAGGGATGATTTGAACACAGCACAGAAAAGAAAGTCACATCCCAAAAGTGCTGCTAACCATCAAGGACACAAGAAAACTTAGGTACCTAAAAATTCAAAATGAGAATTTTGGGTGTAGGGTGCTTTGGAGCTGAACAAAGGATTAGCAGGAAAAAAAAGCTCAAGGCGCAGGTTTGTGAATAAAATCTTCAATTCATGTTAGCTTTACATGTTAGGGTTCTTTTGGTTACTGAACTTTAGCTCTTTCCATGCTTACAATAAATCTTGCAAATTTGAAGCCATCTTCCTGCATTGATGAATTCCCCCATGATTAAAGATGAATATCTGAATTAGATTACATGATTAACATTTAACTTGAGCTTCTAGTATATCGAATGGTGATATGTAGAAGGACAGATTAAGTCTATCCGGAACTCACTATGCGTGAGTTGAATCTTCAGATCAATACCTCTGTCTTGTACCAATAATCAGAAATTTCAGATGCTTAACCCATGGTGAATTTGTCATGCTAACGGAATTGATATGTTGATGAGTTTGTGTTAATAACTTCCATGTTTGTGGGTTAGCTTCTTGTGACTCCCACTGTTATCAACCATGTGAGCTTCCTGTCTATCATTGCTAACCATTGTTTTGTTGATACTTGTCATGGCTGCATATGATCCAACTCATCATTCATGTGGACATAAACCTTGTTGGTTGGTTGTCATAACTTTTAAAAGCATTAGACAAAGGGGGAGTCTAAGAGTTTGCATCTCGGTTTAGAATGCATTGCAAATGTCTTGAGTCTGTGTGTGTTGTGGGTATTAAGCATCATCTTGTGATCTCATGCACTTCAATGCATATCATTTTTAAGGGACCTAACAGTCAAATGTTCATGCAACTCATAGATTGCATACCCTCCTGTTGATTCTTGCAAAAGGGATTCTGTGACCCATGCACAAGTTGAGGGGGAGTCAACATATCGGTCCTGTCTACATTGTTGCATATCCTGTTGACACTTGAATTGATTTTCACAGGGCAGCTTACTTTGCTTTAATGAACTGCTCACATTTGCATTTTGCATTTCCGAGTGTGCTTCATGCAATTGAAGTCTTATAAGGAGGAGCTTAAACGCGTAGTTGTTGACAGATGGAACCTCTCCGAGTACCGACGAGAGGCACTTTGTCCAAAGTCTTGTTCAAGATTGGAGGGGACCATGTCTAAGTACAATCGGGTGGCACAATGACCCATGGTCATAGGCGTAGTCAATAGTCTGTTGTACTAGTGGGGCCAGTTGGTCACTTCTCTTAGAGGAGCTGACTAGTCGATCCCCCATTGTAGGGCTTGTTGGCTTGACTCTTGGCAAGCGACGTAGTTGGCCAACCAACGGACATACACCGAGAAGGTGAGACTTTCGAGGGGGTGGAATGTTCTTCCCTCCTGAAGAGGAGGAGACTCATCAGCCCGGCCTCGGGAGGTATGAAGATGCAACCTACTAATTTTTGAGGGACCTAAGTAGTCAGTCCTCCTCGAAGGGGGCCGACCAGTTAGACTCTCTTTGGGGACGCGGAGTCACCCATAGAATCTCTGCAAGTACCTCAGGAGGGATGTGGTGAAGCAGTGGAATTTGCACCCTTTATTGATAGTAGGCCTTAAGGTTTAGCGAGTACCACGTGCGAGGGACTTCTCGATCGTAGGGTGGAGTGCTTGTAGGCACCTTTTCTGAGCATCTCTGCTACCTTGTATGGGCCTTCCCAGTTTGGAGCAAGCTTTCCTGTTGTCACCCAAGGGTCTGCAACACTAGAAGACCACAAGACTAGGTCGCCAAGGAGGAAGAGATGTTCTCATACACGAGCATTATAGTACTGGGCCAATCACTGTTGATAGGCAACAAGTCTTGCTAACCCGTTTTTTGTCCTTGATCAAAAAGTTTAGATTCTCTCAGAGCGTTTGGTTGTTGTGTGCTTCGTCGAACTGGCTAACCCTAAGTATGGGGTTGGAGATCTCCACTAGATCAATAGCCTCTGCTCTGTAGGCTAGGTGGAAGGGGGTCTCACCCGTGGCCATGTGAGCAGTGGTGCGGTGTGGCCAGAGTGTACGGGGTAATGTGTCTACCCATGATTTTCTAGCCTGATGGAGATGGGTTTTGATGCCGTGTAGAAGGGTCATGTTCGCGTTCTCCACTAGCCCGTTGGCCTGGGAGTGCCCCACGGAGGTGTAATGATTCCAGATTCCCAACTCTAAGCACTTTCCTTGAAAGTGGGCATTGTCAAACTGTCGCCCATTGTTGGTGGTCAGCACCTGGGGTATCCTAAACCAGCAGATGATGCTTCGCAGGATGAACTTCTAAGTCACCTCGCAAGTGATCTTGACGAGTGGCTCCATCTCAACCCACTAGGTGAAGTAGTCGATGGTGACGATTAAGAACTTCTTCTACCCCTGCGCTTTTGGGAAGGGACCGAGGATATGTCCACTCCACACCGAGCAAAGGGGCGAGGTTCCATCAAGTTGTAAAGCGGGGTTTCCAAGTGGTGATAGAGATGTCCGAACCGTTGGCACTAGTCGCATCACCGCCTGTAGTTGAGGCTATCCTACTACATGATAGGCCACCAATACCCTTGGCGAAGAAAACTTCAGGTGAGCGCGGATAAAATATAAAGTACTCAAGAATAATATTGCTAGACTAGGTTAATCAAGGTCAGAACACTATCTGCAACCACAACTTGTGAGATAGAACCATCGTCCCTTGACTTTCTCAACCTAACGACCTATCTATATGTTAAACGCGTGCACCTAGATCATCACCTATTTTTGTTAAAGGGGAACATCAGATCCTAGAACATGCGAGAAACCAACTGGTTCTCGAGATACTATAGCTTAATACCATATAGTAATGTATTAAGGGATGTAGGGATCGTGATACATTACCTGACTTACCTGACGGCGGGCCGCCAAGTGAGTGGATGATGCTACTGCAAGGAAGATTGTCAACATAATTTGCAGTAATATCATCAAATGACCAAATCCATCAAGTAAGCATAATGTGCATAAATAGATCTTAAAATATGCATTTAAATAGAAGGACGGCCTATGATGGGCCGCTCATACCAAAGGGTGGCCCTATACAAGCTGTATCATAGCAGAACTTTTGAAAGCGCCATCAAGCGATGAGCTGTGCATCTACGATAGCCCAAAGGATGGGCAGTATATCGCGAGACCGCATAACTCTATGGAGTTTTAAAACAAACAACCCTTCGTCTCCCTCCTCCCCACCGTAACCAGCAAAGGGTGCCACCAAACCTTCCCCCCTCGTTCTCTCCCAATCTCTCCCTCTTCGACTCTCTCCACTCCCCATCCTTCTCTCCCTTTCTCGATGAGGACCACAGCCCAGGCCCTCCGGCCGCCGTCATTGACCGGAGAACCTAGCTCATCGTTGTTGCCCACGGAGGAGGGGATGCCGGCCGCGTCGCCGGCCGTCGCAGAGGAAGAGATGGCGGCCGCGTCACCCGCCGTCGCGGAGGAAGAGGCCATGGAGGAAGAGGCCACAGAGGCTGGAGGGGCTCATCGGTGAGTCAACGACGATAAGGAAGGTTGCACCCGACCTCGAGGTAGGCGTTTAAACCAACCCCATTGTCACTTTCAATCTGTGCATGTTAGTTTTTAGGGGGACGGGGGTTTTTTTGACTGTTAAGGGACCGATTCGGGGGCCCATGGAGGGCTCCCGCCGGTAGGAGGGCTGTCACCATCGTCGGGGAAGATGACGATTGGGTGGTCATCGATCGCGCGCACTACATAGAACATGTTGCCTACATAAGGCCACATAACTGACCTGCGGCCCAGGGGCGGCCGCACCAACCTCAAACTGACATAGGACAGGTGGCTATTGGAATACTGCACAACAAACATGTGGCCTATGTTGGGCCGCTTTAACATCAGAACATGGAGAACACAAGTGGTTCAATCTTGGCCGCACGTAGCAATGTGTGGTCCGAAGGGGGCCACCCATCTAACGGAAATGGAATTTTTTTGTTATTTATCAAAAATGCTTAAATTAATTAAAAGATGGGTGAATAATATAGGGAAAGTGCAGGACCCGCATCTCGTGGCTGCAAGTCCGTGCAGTGTATTCGGCACTACCGGACTTTCAGTAGGAGTGATTGGCTGCCATGGGGTTCACCCCATTTCTGAGCATTAAGGTGTGTCGATTTGACACAGCTCTGCTCTACGCCCTGCACGACCGCTAGGATCCAGTGAGTCAGACCTTCCTTTTTTCGTGGGGGCATATGGTCCACATGCTGTAGGATGTGGCCAGGGTCACTAGTCTACGAGTGCATGGGCTACTGGTCAACGAGACCACCTATCCTGACTACCGGGAGATCGCTCGGGAGCTGCTGGGCCTAGAGCTGCGGCGCCCCAAGAGGCAGTCGACCCTCCGACCTCGGGTGAGTCTACAGGACAGCCTGTGGTTGCGACAAGCAGGGATCGCGGTCGGAGAGTACCCAGAGCAGCACCTACAGTGCTTAGTGGACTTGGCTAGACCGAGGGTAGCTGCGGAGCCAGGAGTGGAGGTCGATCGAGTGCTACAGCGTTTCTTGATGTTATTGTTCGGGCGACTACTCTTCTCCACCCGGGCGGATGTGATGAGCTGTCGTTTCCTTCCCTTCCTCTATGAGCTTGACCACATGGGCGACTACGCGTGGGGAGCGACAATCCTCGCCTTTTTGTTTGACACGCTGAGTTTGACAGATCGTCGGACCATGCTCAGGGGCTTCTCCCCCTTACTCTAGGTATGACTCCTATCCTAAGTTTGATTATATGAATTCTATGTGCTTCCTAAATACTGACGCGATATTGTGATGTAGGTTTGGGCCTACGTATACCTACGTGCACTAGGCAAAGGCGAGGAGGCCAGTCCTGGGCTCCTCCCGATAGCACAGAGGTGGGCAGCACTTCGGGAGACTGCATCCCTGAGACGACAGATCTGGGATTTATAGGACAACATTGATGCTCTATCGTATGCCTCAGTAGGATTCTAAACTCACACTCTCTAATTAAATTCATTCCTATATAATTATAACACTGATGCAATTTCCTATTTTGTAGGTGCGGTGGACACCCTACATGGAGGAGGGCCAGGAGGACCAGCCGTGGGTGGTTTATGCCCTCACCTTCGCGGGACGAGAGGTGTGGCTTCATTGCGTGAATGTGGTGGAGCCACTACATTTTAGACTAGTGATGAGGACCATCGGGATCCATCAGCCCACAGTGGAGTTCCTAGTGCCGGAGAAGGTAGGGGAGCGAGTTACGAGGATGACGAGGGGCCGATTCACGATGCTTGATTGGACATCGAGAAACGCTACACATATCACTGATTGCATGGCTCTCAGGCAGATGGTGACTGTCCGGGCTGAAAGTGACGCAGCGTACTACACTGTGGATGCACGACAGTACTGGTACAACGTGTTCCGGGGTGCCCACCGATCGGTATGATTTCCAAACCTGAACCCTTTTACTTATGTTTATGATTTCTATCTAATGACATGCTAAAACTTGGACTTCTAAATGCAGATCGACCCTGAGGGCCATCTTGCAGAGCTGACGGGGCTCCTTACGGTGACGATCAGGGAGCGCGATGAGGCTCGACAGGCCTTAGCCCTTCTGGTGAGTTTTCTAAACTTGGACTCTTAACTTATGCATTTCTATTATGATTATTCTAAGGCATAACTTGACCTGGAGTTTTTGATTACAGCGAGGGGAGGCGGCCCAGAGACAGGGGGTCGATGCTCCATCTACTTCTTCAGCACAGACTCCAGCCGACCGAGCAGAGCGGGAGGTGGAGTTTCAGCGGATGGTGGAGCGGGCCAAGGTGGCCGAGTCAGCACTTTTCGAGCGGGTACAGCCTACACTTTCCCTTGTGAATTATGCTTCTATGTTAAATGTAGTTGACTGATGGTGAATGCATGTGTGCAGGTGACGGAGCTGACCGTCGCCATAGGCAAGGGTGACCAGTTGTGAGAGTAGCTCGTACTGGCTCAGGACGAGACCGCTCATCTACGGGAGGAGCTAGCACAGTGCTATCGCCTGAGAGAGGAGGCGACCCGCCTACGGGGTGAGTTGGAGCAGAGCGTTTACTCGAGGGAGGAGGCGGAGTGAGGCTAGGTTGCGACACAGGATGAGGCAGTCCGCCTTCGGCAGCAGCTAGCACAAGCCAAACCGTCGGACTCAGTAGAGACGACACACCTTCGAGCAAAGGTAGAGCGACTTCGAGCTGCGGCCTCAGAGCTGGAGCAGTACCGGCGGGAGGCGTTCGAGCTGTGTGGTGAGCTGTGAGCATATAAGGAGATGAGTCGGTCTCGCAGTGGGATGAGTGGTAGCGTGCGGCCCCGAGCGGGAGCCAGGCCACTCACGGCTCTGTCGGGCATTACCTTGCCACTTCCTCTTAGCGACAGAGGAGCGAGGAGGAGGACCGGCGTTGGCGACGAGAGAGGGAGGAGGGTGCGACCTCTACGATGGGCCCGCCGTCGAAGAGGCAGGAGGGAGGAGGACAAGCTATACACCCAGGTATTGAAAACGTGAAACGGGCCCACTGTTCTGAAGGATCGAGGAACCTGATGTTTATATAAATCTCCTAAAGATTTGTACACCGGGCAGAGTGTAGCTGGACACAAAGCAAGTCGCATGTCCCAAGCCATCTGACACGCCAGGTATATTGCCTCCGATCTAATAACTGTTTCATCCCCCTACGGGAGAGCAAAAGTGCATAGCCAGAATGTGAGATAGGCAGCACAATGTGTAAGGGGATCCACCCCGGCAGGATTTGGTCCTTATTGGCCGACCCGTCGAATGGAAGCCGACAGCTCTGACTTGAACTTAGGAGGCCTACTCTGCTTGCCTGCGACTGGAGCCACTGAGGGAAATTCATTATACTTCAAAGGGCCGCCAAAGAAATATTGGATCCAATGTCCTACCCAGACTTTCATCCTACTGCTCTTTTCTCGGGCATGATAGCCCTTAGATGATCCTCTATAATAAGCCAGGCAGAGGGAGTGATATGCTTTCATCAGATATCAGTACGAAAAGTCAAAGAAATGCCCACCCTCTCCGTCAGTCTCATTCTTGACAAAGTCATATAGACAGACTTCTTCGTAAGGTTCTCCATCAATCGGTAAACCTGAAAGCTATGATAGACCCCAAAGGTCCAAAGAAGTTTCACCTTCTGCTGTGTAAAAAGTGTTGAACTGTGGGCAAAAGACTTCGAACATGCCGCAACATAGACCTCTAGAGATGGGATATCGAAATTGGGATGCATACACATTATGGTACACTCCGGCTCTGATAAGCAAAGGAGCATACTCTTTCAGCACAAATTCTGTGAACTCTACTACACCCATGTGAAAAAGATGAGCATCAGTCACTTTGGTGTCTGCAAACTAGCCGGTAGCTAGCTGAAACTTGAAATGAATGGCCAAGCAGTTCAGAACAAATGGTTCGTCTCTACAGCCCCACTTTATTGGTGCCAGGAATAATCCATAGTTGTGTTTCTCTCTGTTAACCCGACCCGCAGCAGTGTCCCACCTGATCGGGGTAAATTCAGGAGCTCGTGTCAACATCTTCTTCTCTAGCTCCAGCTCAGTCACTCCTAGGATGGCATCCCACTTACGCTGCTCTCCGGGGAGATAAATGGCTTCACTTCGATATACAGAGCCTTTCAAGCTATCCCTTTCCAGCAACAGAGCCTATTCTACCACTCGGGCTAGCATGGCATCTCTTTTACCATCCACACTGAAAGTCTGAATGAATGGTACTAAATGGCGATCCTTTGGAAAATTTGAATGATAGCCATCATCGCGGTTAAAGGTCAACCCGTCCTCAGCAGGCAAGACATGGGACACAGACATTGTGTCCATCTCTAAGTCGGAAGATTCATCAACTATTGCAATCTTCCCCAGGCCTCGATCAAGCTCTTGAACATTTAACCAAGTCACTAATGGGCAGGGAACCTTGTCCTGAGTGGAAGCACCGACATCGACAGTTCCAGGAGCAACATGACTGGAAGATAATTAAAAATTACTTTCATAATCCACCCCATTGGAGTGCCAAACACACCCTTAACTCTGTCTCCTACTTCTAAAGGTAAAGTTGAAAAACTTGGCAAGAGCTAACGAATATATAAAACCAATATAAAAGAGTTCATTAAGGCCCCCTTGAAATTAGGGTAAGATGATGTGTTCTCACCCTTAAGAGCGAATACGTCACCCAACCTCGGGTAAAAGTGCCAAGTATGAGAGAAGTGAGTCTGGCCCACCTTCCTCTCTCCCCAGTTTACTTGTTCTATTTCTATTTCAAAGGCGCCAAAGAAACTATGCTGAGTGCTAACACTGCGCTAATGGTGCAATGCTTTCACCCTCGCCTGCTTCACCTGCTTTTCTCGGAGCAATTTCTCCTCTTAGTTGAGGTTTTTCCTGGGGCCTGCCCCCCTCTCCCACTGGTTTTGGGAGGGGGGGGGAGGCTGTGGTTCTACGACCAGGCTATTTGTCCAAAGTACAAGCAGCCCCAGAGGTTGTACAGGAACTTAATTATCCAATGTGATAAAAAACAGATTCTACGCCCCGTTGTCTGTAAAAAGCCATTTTCGCTCATCATGAGAGATCAATTCATCATGTCTCCAGAGTTAAGCCGAGCAGTCATCACACATTCAGCCCATGTTAACCCACATTATCATCCTTTCCGGAAAAAAAAATAAACTTACATTATGATCATTCCCATAGACTACCATTGACCACATTAACTCTAAGGGAAAAGCTAATGCTCATAATAGGGCACCACAGACATTCATTCTAATTGCCGTCGACAAAACAACGGGAGGAGGAAGATTCATCCTATTTTGATGTAAATGTCAAAATAGCCACCACATGGTTATCCAGGTACTTGAACCTACACCTACCATCTCTCTCTCCCCCTCTCTTTCGCCACATTTTAATTATTTCAAAATCTTCCTGAACAAGTCTAAAAAGCTCACGATCACATATCAATTCGAAACATCCCCCCAAGGGACAAAAATGCCGACAGTCCACATGGGTAGTTACATCAGCCGGATGAGGCCTGGTGTTGAGATAAGTAACGAAACCAAAAATTGCAATACCTCAGGACACGAATGAGGTATCCATAAACAGTGCCTCCTTTTATGGCCGTGACAATTCCAATTTATACTCAAAACAAAAGTAAGGGAAGGGAGAATCCTCCAGGGCAAACGAAGGCGCGTCAAAATGACATATAGCTGCCAGTCTAAAAACCTGTAATGACAGCATATAATCATAATTATCTCACTGGGTTAGTTGTCGACAACCTCAATGAGCGTGGGTTCATAGTCGCTGGGGGCCTCAAAACCATGGAGATTCATCACAGTAGCAGCCACATTCGCAAGGCCACCAGCAGGCAAGTCATTCCGGAATCTGACACCAGGGGCAAGTCCAGGCCCTCCAATGGCAATAGGAACCTGAAAATAAGAATGTGCTTAGAATAGATAAGAATAAAATTGGAATTTCATAACTTCTCCATCTGAAGAAACGAGCGGTAAGGATGAAGAATTTTTACTTGGTCTGAGAATTAGGAACACCCAGTGGGCCAACAATGTCAAAAGCCCACATGGAGAATGGCCAAGGGACAGAAAGAGGATGGAGAGATGAAGTAGGAGCATGAATCTTATCAGCATGGAGTTGGCATTGAAGGCACCTACGAACATAGGTGGAACAATCTTCTTCTAGGGTTGGCCAGTAATGGCCCTATGTAAGAATCTTCTTTGTTAGGGCCTGACCATTGACATGCCCTCCGCACTCACTCGAGTGAGCTGCTTCAACAACTTTCCATTCCTCATCATCGTCTAGACACCTCATAAGAACTCCATTAAGAGCGTGCCTATACAGTTCTCTTGCAATAATTGTATATCTAGAGGTGACTCTTCTAATGGCCTTGCGTTGCTCGACGTTGGCCGATTCCAGGAATGACCTGTCCCTGTAGTATTGCTCGATTTCATGATACCAGGGTAATTTCCCTTCCTCTATTATCTCCTCGAGCTCAGTTAGAGACACTTCTTTCAAATCCTCCAACTTAGCCTTCTTCTCTACAAACTTCCTAAGATTATCAAACCAGAGATCCTGAAGGGAAGGAGTGTCCAATCGCTGGACCACAAAGGTCTCAATGGAGTGACTGAGGGGGAGGCAGTGGGAAGAAGCATGCGATGCAAGTGCATCGGCGAGAATATTTTACGATCGAGGGGTGTGAATGTAAATCAGCTTGCGACATTGCTTACCCAAGAGCGTGACTAAATCTTGATAGGGTTTGAGCTTAGGGTCACGGGTGCGATAGGTAAAGTGAACCTGATGCAGCACCAACTGAGAATCTCCTATAATGTTCAAGTATCGCGCGCCCAGGACGTAGTCATGCTTCAATCCAGCAAGGAGAGCCTCATACTTGGCCATGTTGTTGGTAGCAGGAAAAGAGAGTTGATATGTGAGAGGAATGGTCACTCCCTTTGGAGTGAGGAGAACAGAGCCGATCCCTCGACCCTGAGAATTAAGTACGCCATCGAAGTGCAATGACCAGAAGGGGTGATGAGTGAGCACGGCAAGGTGTTGATCATGGAACTCATCCTGGATAGAATCCGTGTAAGGGATAGGCGAATGAGCAAGATATTCAGCAATAGCATATCCCTTGATTACTTATTAAACGATGAAGGTAATATCGAATTAAGTGAGAAAGCTCTACCAGCGGGCCAATCTACTAGAAAGGATATGTTTTTCTAAGAGATAGCAGATCGGGTCCATTCTAGAGATCAACTTAACTTCATGGGCAAGGAAATAATGTTTCAATTTCTGAGCGACCCAGACCAATGCCGCACAGGTCTTCTCCATAGTAGTGTACTTAGCTTCAGCAGGATTGAACAACCTAGAAAGGTAGTAGGCTGCTCTTTCCTTACCTTCATCATCTACTTGGGCCAGGATAGCTCCTAGGGAGTCCTCGATGATAGAAATGTATAAAATTAGGGGTTTCCCAGGGACATGGGATTGCAAAACTGGGGGATTTGAGGAATTCTTCCTCTGGCGATCACACTTCCTTTTTAGCATCTCATGCTTAGTGTTGTTTTAGTCCCTTCTTCTTTGTCTTTTATCTCCGCTTTTGATGTTGTCATCCTTAAGTGAGTGACACGGTTCACAGTGTTCTGCGGTGTCCGACGACTAGTATGAACTTCTAAACTCATGCTCTTTCAATCATTTGAAATTATTCCTATATGCACTGACACTCAGATTTTTATATGTAGCTAGACCCGCAGGGTAGGATAGCTGAGCTCCAGTCCCTAAAAATGGAGCCATAGGTGATACACCTAGGCTGAATGGACACCAGGGGATGTTGGTTCTGAGGGCTAGCCGAGTAGGAACCTCCCCGGAGCCATGAAATCAGAAGGGGTCTGTAGTGAGGCTCATCCTCACAACCACACCTCGCTATGCTTGTAGAAGAGTGAGGGCTTATTGCCTTTATAATCCACGCCGTGCTTGGAGAGGACAGAAGGGGAATGAGAGAAAGGGTTCGCCACCACTACCCTTGCCATCCACTGAGAAGAGGAAAAGGGGAGGTGCCATCGTCGATTGGCTCGCCCAAAACAAGGGAGGTCGGGCCCGCGTCGTGCTCGGACAAGAAAAAAGGAGAAGCCTGCGGCGGCCATAGAGATGGGAAACAAATGAGAATAGGGTTTCAAAAACCCTCTCAAATAGGTTAAAAGATAGAGAGAGGGGAGATGAGTCGATGAACACCCCTGCCGACTCACCAGCCCTTATGAAGCGACCCCCCCACTGTCGACTCCAGCCCGCGTAACCAGGGATGACCCAGCAGCACCCTCAGCGTCGATTCACACAGCGCCCTCAGCACCGACTCGTCAGAGTCAAACCACAGTGCCGAATCACCCAGCTCAAAGACCGCATGGCCTCACGCTGAATCACCTGGTGTCGACTCACTCCAACATAAAGTCCGACGTCGACTCATCGTAGCTAGGGGTGCACTCCAACTCAGCCTCGTGTAATGAGTGTTTGAGCAAAGTGGGCCCCACTTCTAATAACTGTGATGGAATAAACACATTTGCGGGCCCTACGCTGCTTGTCCCTCCCTCGTGACACCCACAGCTAGGCGGCATTTGTTGAGATCTGAAATATTACTATACGGCAATCACAATCCGGGCGAGAAGTGTTGTATCCCTGTGATTTTGAGTTGGTGCTGCATTGATGCATTGGTTAATATAGTTGCCTGTAGTTTAAGCTTAATCAGATCGATGCAGCTGAAATCTTCATGTTATAAGGTTAATGCACCTGAAGAATCTTGTGGCAACCCTGACAAATTATAGGAATGAAAGTTCCTAAATAAAAAAAAATAGTCAAGGCCCAGAACACACACAAAACAACACATTTAAATGGGCCTTACACGAAAGGGAACCAAAATAGGCCAATCAGATGAATTATCCAGTAAACAGGGGAAGGGCGCCCATAGTTAGGGTGCCATTCCTCAAAGAGCGCCCCTTGGGGGGGCACTATATCCTTCTGGATGGTAGACATGATTCAATAGTTATTAAATTTTAAACATGGGTTAATTATTTAATTCATAGAAAGAATTCACGTCAGAGGTCACGAGCGTGCATTAATTTGTGTCTCACCGGCTGACGCTAATTTAGGAATTAGCATCATTCTGGAAAGACGTCAATTAAGATGCATCCCACTGTTCTGGTCGCGAATTCTTATTTAAATAGGGACGTCTAAAATGCTTAAAACAAATCATACTGGACACTAGACTAGCATGAATCATGGATCAGGAGAGAGTTAATCCGATGATCAAGTGTGTCACGCCCCGAGTCACATGTGTATAGCGGAAGCAACCTCGGAGAACGTGAGCAGTCGGCAATACGCCTCAAACTAGCAATCAAGATCAGAGCGCAATAACATTCACATAAGAGGAATGCATAATATTTGACCAAATTCTAACTTTCATTGATAATAATGATTCAAGTACATAATGTTGACTCTTGATCTACTAGACTCAAGAAAATGAAAATTACATAGCACGACTCAATAAAGTTAAAATTACATGACCAGACTCTAGACCAACTTAATGACTAAGGACAAGCTACGTCTTCTCTCGATCATCATTCATCCTCACTCTCGGACCCGTTACAAGAATAATCTGAATCCGACTCACTTGAATTTTCTGAAAAGATTAAAAAGTAGGGTAACGAGCATACTTGCCCAGTAGGTATCTTCGTATCAATATGGAGGCATGCTTTTCGTAATTACATCTATGCTCTAGTGAATAGGATAAAGGAAATATGGTAAATCATGCGATAAAATTAAAGTATCACTAGTAGTGGGATGTAGATCATAGAGATAGGAATGTTCATGTAGAATGTGAGCATAATCAGGCAAGAATATAACAAGAATGTAACTTGGCCTTTCATGTAACAAGAATATGCTTGCATGTAGCGAGAATGCACTTTCACTATTCACTATTCACTTTTCACTTTCATAACCATAAAGGCTATGCACTAGCATAACAAGCATGCAATAATTCAATTATGAGATAGTCTCGTGGACTTCACTTATTTATAGAGAAAGTACTCTCAGTGTAATGCGACGCCAGTAGCATCATACCGTATGGTTTATAGTAAGTTTCTGACAATCAGCCGAGGGGACTAGTGTCGAACCCTTGGACACAATCAGTGCCCGAACTACATCTTTACATATAAATCAAACTAGTTCTACGAGTATAACATTAAATTACGGCCAGTAATGTAACAAGTTCAACAATAGTCCATGATAGCAACAATCAAGGTAAGAACGTACCAACATAAGATTATGAGAGTTCAACGAATGATTTAAAACAAGGTCATGCTACGGGAGGAATCCGACAGTATAATGGTACATTCTTTATCTTTCATAATGACTTAATTATCCATTTGAATAATATTTTGGGTTCTCTATGATCAAAGAACCAGCTAGGAACTTACGGAAATCAACCCTTGGGTCAAACCCCGGGTTAAATCTGTTCTCTCAGGCTTCTTGAGTCTCATGTTTTCCTTGTAGTGGAAGCTATTCAAGGAGAATTTCATGGGCTATCGAAAGGAAGCCAAGTCGGTGGTAAGTCTACTCGCCATCAAGCAAGGGCGTGAAGAGACCCTCTGGGACTACGTGTCCCATTTCTGGGCAGAAGCTCTAGACTGTGCATCCCTCACCTGAACGTCAACATGGCCACCATCGCTCTAACACAGGGAACTCGGGACTCCATCCTCCGATGCTTTCTCGGGGTGGAAGCCCCGACAATCTTGATGGACCTCCTCGCCTTGCCCCAAAAGCATGCCAGTTACGAAGAGAACACTGCGGCAATAGGACACACTGTCGAGACTGGTCAACCAACTAGAAGAGACCCGCCAACTCCCCGTAGGAGAGGAGGAGCAAACAAGAGTGGTGGGACCGAGAATGCCGCGACTGCCTAGAGACCAGAGAGAGAGGCCAATATCGACATTACACGCCCCTAACGACTCCGCCTGAGTAGATCCTCATGGAGAACCAGGAGGAGCCCTACCTCTGTTGGCCTCTAAAGATGAAGTCTGACCGGAGGACTAGAAGCAAGAGGATGTACTGTCGCTTCCACTGCAACTAGGGTCACGACACGGTTGATTGCATCCAGCTAAAGGATGCAATCGAAGACCTCTTTCGGCGAAGACTCCTTGATAACTTCATCGCCAAGGCCGTATAAAAGTGACATGATAGGAACGGATCCCTTCGCCCATCAACAACTGACCCAATGGAAAAGAGATCATGATGATTTCTGGAGGGTTGACATTGGGTAGAGATAGCTCCAGGAGACATCGTAGGTACGTGTCAGGAGTGAACTCCGTGAATCAAGGCGATGAGAGCCGTTGCAACTCCACTACTTGGGAATGTCTCAAGGATACAATCATCTTCTCAAATGACGACCTTGAAGGTGTGACCACTCCCCACTCCGACGCTCTTGTGGTCTCAACAACCATTAACCAATGTATTGTACGATGGATCCTCGTGATAATAGAAGTGGCCCCGATGTAATTTCTTACGACCGCCTTGTGCTCATGGGTGTGGATCTGTCACGAATAACACCGTTGCACACACCCTTATATGGCTTCTCCAGCATGACCGTCCTCCCTGAGGGACGTATCTCATTGTCGACCACGTTTAGGGTTGCCTCCAGAGACGTAACATTCCTGGCAGACTTCATGGTCATGCGCGGAATGACCAGATACAACGCCATAATAGGCAGGGGCATCCTTAGCACCCTAAGGGACGTCCCCTCATCCTACCATCAAAAATTGATGCTCCCCATCCCCCACGGAGTAGGGGAGGCCCGAGGCGACCAAGGGGGGTCTCGGAGGTGCTACCTGATCTCCACCAGAGAAATGCAAGCCGAGGAGGCTCCCCACGAGAAGAAGATGAGGACAGAGGCACTACAAGAAAATTAGTCTTTACCTACGTTTCTAAACGTAGTTATAGGGCCAAAAAATATAGGTAAATCCTTTACCTACGTTTCCTTTCCACGCTTTCAAAGCTCTTTGATAGTGAAGCCTCACTCAAGTTGAGTGAGGGGTGGACGTAGGTCTCAAGATTGAGACCGAACCACCTAAAAGGGTTGGCTTGTGTGTGTGACATGATTGGTGTGATTAGTTTGCACTTGATTCCATTATTTTTCACTCTACTATAGATCAAGTAATTCATTAGATTTCTTCCGTTGCATCTTCATCTAAGCTGAACACCTCGTCATTTTAATAAGCTTAATTTTGGGGGGTAGATCTATTCACCCCCCCTCTAGATCTACTTAATCCATTCCCAACAGGGCCCACCTCAATTCCTCAGTACCGGATGACAAAGTCAAGAAACTTGCCGCTGGATATGCCGAAGGCACATTTGATAGGGTTCATCTTGAGCCCATATTGTTGAAGTCGGTCGAAGACCTGACGCAAATCAAGTACATGGTCTTCACGCCTCTTTGTCTTGACGACGAGGTCATCAACATAACTGATGCGGGACGGACAGTGAACCTGGGACTCTAGCTCGCGGACTTCCCTAGTGAGGGAAACGTGAAACCTACATGGTTGAGGAACCGGCAATGAGTCAGGTAGTCAACTCTCTCTCGTGCCTGAATCGGGTCACAGGACAGGTTTCGCTCTCTCGCTCACAGTGGTGAATAAGTTTGAACGAGCTAATTATCCTATCTCTAGCAGCGGCATATAAAAATATACGAGATAAGAAAATGCCAAATAGGAGGGTGGCGAGTGTACCTCCACACTCCGGGCGTGGGGAAGATAACCTCAGCCAAGTAAGGTAACTCCCGGTAAAATTAATTACAATAATTACAGCAGAGATTTCACTGCCCACTCCACGCAGGGAGGTAAAGGGCTACAAGTGGGGCCCGGGAGGACCGATCTTGGGTTGACAGACAGCCAGCCAGAGGGACTCTCGGGGTGGAGATGGGTTGCTGACCCGACTCGGTACTGTTTCGACTCGGTTCCAACTCGCTAGATAGCGAACAAAGGCCTCCAAAGGGACATCATCCTCCTGGAGTCTTCTAAAGGCGGTGCTTGGCTGGGATGATGGAGGGACGTCCCTGGTCGATCCTTGGAAGCGGAGGTCGCAGAATCGGAGCTGGTGTATTTTTTGCAAGATTTAACTTGCTGCTGTCTCTGTAGGTCTACTCATGGAACAGATTTGCGCGACCCGATGACAGGAATTGTTACACCCAGATCCAAAGGCAGATCGAGATGAGATTAGTGCCGTTGGATGGAGGATTCAAAGGGCTAGAACATATAATTATTTCAAGACCATCCAGCAAAAGTATTGGAAATGACAACCTCTGAAAACTATGTGTTTTCTTTGGATCTGCTTACAGAACTTTAAGGACAGATATGGATCTGCCTGAGAACGAATTTTGACCGGAGGGTAAGGGATGGATTTGGGTGCTGAGAAAATTATAGGTGGAAGGGGGGGATGTGAGGATCACATAGAAATTTTTGGGAGTTTCTGGAGGTGGCTAAGGGGACAGGAAAAATACAACAACCAGACACATTTTGGGACGTGAGGATAAGCTGAGACTGGTGTTCTTTGCGGCTTGTGCTGTGGCTCTTGGCATGATGGTTTACACTATGGTGACTTGTGATCGACTATTAATAGAATCGGTACTCGAGGTGTGGTGCATTATAGTTTCGTGAGTTGCGATGGCACCGAGAGGTGTACTGAGATGCGGATGTCGAGTTGTTTGTTTTGCCTATGTGCGTTGTGCTGAGTGTGCAGCGGAAGCATGTGGGCACATAACCCATAGGTCGAGGATTGTTTGGTTGGAAGATTCTGACCAGCCGAGAAGATTGTTTTTTCGATATGAGATTATCTTGGCTATGAGTGCCTTGATGCTGTTGGTTGCCGTGCCGTTGCTTGTGACATTATGGTTGTTGGCACCGATAGTTTTACGATTGGGGAAATATGTTGGTAGATATGCTAATTGAGTACCCTTTCTTTGTCTACGTTTCTTGGAAGTTGTGCTCTCGGGACGTGATCATCATCCTAGAGATGCATTTCTGAGGTTCTTGTGAGTCCTTGTTGGCAAGTCGCTCGCAGCATGGCTAGTATGTTTCAGCTGTGTGGTCAGCTGTCATTTTGCCTTGATGTGACCCAATCTGCAACTGTGTCCCATGGTTCTGTGTTGAGAACGGAGCCGAGAATTCTACTGGTGTTGTTGAGGTTGTGTGTTGGTTTGTTGCTTATGGTTAGCATGGGAGGAGTTCCCTGTGAGTCTGAGTTTGGCATTGCGTGGGCTGTGATCTTATCAGTTGGTTGTGCTATACTCTTCTGACATGGTAGAGTTAGCATGCAACTCGAATCAGATGTAATGTCTGAGTGAGGATTGACTTGCTTGTGTTTGTGGTCCAGTGCTATCATTAGCATTCTGCATGCTAGTTTCGCTTGTTGTTATGGCACGGAAGCCGATGGTTGGAGCTGTCAGCTGAGATGCTTGTCTTCTTTGCGAGGAGCTAATGGTTATGTTGTCTGTCGAGTATGAGCTATCGGTGGTTGTTTTCGTGGCAAGGGTCGTGTCTCCTTGATATGTGAGATGATAGTGATGCTGCCCTATTGGACGTGCCAGACTTGTGTTCCTTTGTGTGCCATGCTCGTTCTGTGGATCGATGTGCTTTGCTATCCGGAGCGTGTGCCTGTGATTATGGTCGGGTAGTGTTCCTCTATGTTATGTTTTCGAGAAATCGTGTTATCATGTTTGGTGTTTGAGGTTTGGCTGGTGCTTGGAGAGCATAGCCAGCATTTAGGTTGTTCTACCCTTTTTCTGGTTGTCTCCTTAAAATTCGATGATGAAATTTCTTAAAGGTTGGGAGGCTATAATACCTTGGATCCTTTGGATCAAAATCAGATAGCTTTCGGAGTGCTTTCGTGGGTCCTGAATGGTGTTTTACGATCCATGCAGATGTTTCCCTTGTATAAGTTACAGAATCTCTTGGAGCGTAAATCGTTGAGTTCTGAGACTTCAGGACACTACATGTGCTTTGTGCTCTTTTTGAGGATCACAGAGGCAAAAGAAAAACAACAGACAATTAGCTGCCGCACACTCAAAATTACCCAGCACAATTACAAACCCCGCCCTATTAATCCAGTTTAAGGACGGATGGCACATGAAGGCCCAAAATAAGATAGATCCCCACGTACAAAAGACAATCCACATCGTTATCCACGATCCCATCGATAAGACACCATACATACATGTATAACAAATATTAGTTGTTGGGCTTCAAGACCCCCGAAGTCGGGCCTCATTTGGATTGTTTACGTAATACACTTCCCCTACATATGTGCCCGATGATATAATAGATGAGCGCAGCAGAGTAAGTTTACACTTGACAGGGAGTGAATTGAGAGCAATTACAGCCACGCAATATGTCCACTAAGCCAATTAAAAAAAAAAGGAGAGAGAGAGAGGTGTCACGCCATGTAGGATGCTTATTAGAGGCTTATTCCTGGATAACACCATCTCACACCATGCTTTTATGCCTGGATGACACCACTTCGCATCCACATGGTGAAGTGTCGGCTTGAGAATTTTCGTGCTGTAGTCAAAGCCCGTTTAGTTTCCAAGTGTAATTGCATTGTGTAACCAAAATAATGTATCTTACATGGGCAACGTGACTCCACTTCTTTTCGGCTCAGGGTCCCCCAATACAAGAATTGTGACCCTCCTCTCCATGTGTTTTCCTCCACAAAACCTCAAAATCCCATATGAACATTCTTGTTGATTAACTACATTCCAATGTTCACAATGGATGGCCTCAACTTTTACGTGGACAGGGAAGCTTCGAGATTAATGGTGTAAATATTTTCATCCTGGTATTCCAAGAACATAACTCGGCAGACCTGATCCCGATTCACGCTCATGGATACTGCCAACGATGTCACGGTAGCCGAAGCCAATTCACGTTTCTTCCAGTTCATATACTAAATTCAAGGGGGGGATCGAACGGAAAATTGAAACCCAGGGTGACTTTATAAATCGTTTCCATGCGCAATAAACACACGGCCAATTATTACATCTTGAATCGCTCCATATCGAATGATACAAATATGAAAGAAAAATGACGTGCTAAACGCAGATGCTTCAAAAAAGCTTAAGAAGTGAGACCGACCAATATAAATGAGGAAAATACTGCAAAAACTATGCCTTTTCACCCGACAAACGTACCTAGATGCGGTATCCCCCATAAGCAATTCAGCATGCTTTTGCATCTTGATTCACTACATAATGTCATCACGAACCAGCCACACAACACAGAATCAGCAATGAGACAGAATTGGAAATGAGCTATTAAATTTTGCGAAAAGCATTCACCAAGGAGATAATCATTAAAAAACATGGCTGAAAACCCCACAAGTAGTTACCACAATACCATAAAAGAGAAGGGAAGCTAAGTCAAAGGTTTGTATTCCAATCTTGGCTGTGTGTGGTGCGACGTCTGCTTGGAAGCAGTTTTAACTTTTAAGCTCCCATAAGAAACCTAAGAGATGCTGAGATTGAGTATACATCTTTACTTCATCTATTGTTTATATTAGTCCTTTTAATCAAGGGTGTCCATAGTTTATTGTTTCTGGTTTATCTTTATTTAAATCTTGGTTACCTTAATTAGATCTTAATTAAAGTGTATCATGTTATACCCCTTTGAATGCTCTTTTAATTGGTAGTAGTCTACCTAAATTTTCTTTTGTATATTGACCGAAATCGTCGTTTTAGTCGGGATACGTCGGAACTAGCCACGGCGAGGCTCTGTCCTTAATTGTGGCCCTAACAGGGACCGCTAAGTTAAAAGCGGCCCCACAATAGATCACCATTTTATAGTGGGATATCAAGAATGAAAGCGGCCCTCTCCTTACCATCTCACACTTTAAATGGTCCTTCGATAGATCGCCTTTAGGCGGTGGGTTTTCAAAAGAAAAGAGGATTTGCGCTGGTCCAGAGCAGTCATCCTCTGACCGTCTTTATTACTTAGCAGTCTAGCTATAGACCGTTTCTATTCCTATTATAGTAAAGATGTTGGCTTTGATTCCAGCTTGTTATGTTCTATCCCTTCTTGATTAGACAGCATGGTATTATGGCTAATTTTGTGGCAGAAACACACTAATGATTAGGTTCATGAAATATTTGATCTAAGTATAATTATCTTTTAAAACATTGTCCTTTTATGGTTATCCTTCATGTATGATCACTTGATTGGAAAGAGAGTAGAATAACTTGTTTTAATACTTGACTCATTTGCAAATTCTTTTCTGTTGTTTAGTTAAGACTTGTTTTAAGGCCGTGCCACTCTGGTGGTGGCGACTGGACCGAATATACGTGGTTTCCGATGATTTTGAACCTTTAATCTTTGACGTCGAATTACCTCTCTGTTAGATATTCCTTTCACCGAACTAGGTGTTCATGTTCTGAGGCCTCTAGAAGACCCTGCGAGCCTGTGATTCCCACTAGGACGCCAGGCAGGTTGTACCCCAAAACTTGAACCATTTGACTCGATCGAATCGCGTGAGTTCGCAGCCCGAATCGGGACTGTTCTATTGATTGTGGCCATCCCAGGACCACTACTATTTGTAGCGGCTAGAGCATGGATTGTTTCTCCTAGTATGCGGCCTGGTTCTGACCGCTTCTGTCTAGCCTATAAATAAATTCCATCCAGTCATTTGGCATTATTCCAGGTCGACTCTGCTATGGTTAGGTCGACCTATGTAACCCCAATTGACCCTACTGGTGTTGACTGGACTCTGCTTCAGTCTAACCCTAGCCTAGGCTGATTGGGATCTTAATTGTCCTAGTTTTTGCTATTGTGTGTTGCTTTTCTTTGGCAATTGAGCGATAGACCATTTTTCTATTAATACAGTCGTGCTTGGACCGTTTTTACCATTCTGGCGGCCATACGGTGGACTGTTTTTCCTCCTGGTTGGTCCTTTGATATGCAGACCTTTATGCGGCCTGGCGCAGACCGCTACTCTTATCTAGCAGTCTAAGGCATGACCGTTTCCCTTTTTAGCCAACAAAATTCTTATTATTCCGTGAAGGTTGTGTAGGAACCCAGTCCAGCTTGGGTTAACCTTAGTATACTTCAACTTGGGGCCTTGGTTAGGTCTCCATTTGATTTTGTATTCCTTGGAAATCTTTCTCTTACGGGACCTTTCCTTAGAAGCTGATAAGCTTGGTCCTTACTTGTTGTGCCTTGATTACATGAGCTATCTTTGGAATTCCGATGCCAATTGTAAATTGTCTAGAGATATTCTATATGGGACTGTGGGTCCACTTGACACTCAATCTTAGGCTGAAACTATAAGGGCCCAGATCTGGTCCTAAGGGTGAGGCAAAGCCCAGACATGTACTAGTATTATGGATGATCAGATGTGGCATTGCACCAACTATATGCAAGATTTGGTCTGGACATTTTTACATCTTGGACATCTTCCTTTTTGTACTTGACATGACATGACATGATGACTTGATATGATTTGACATGAGGTCCGGAAGGGATAACCTATGGATATGAGTACTTGCTATCTTGTTCCTGGCTATGAGAACTTGTTCTAGCTGTTGCACTTGATTCTGGATATTATTTTTCCAATCATGTTCAAGCTCTTATCTCTTACTATTACAATGTCGTTCCTTTGATCTTATTTATGTTCTTATCTTGCATTTACTAAGTGCATGCATCATTTTGAATTGGTTAATTACTTAAAGCATTGCTTGGTGATAGAGAGTAATTTCTACTGAGCTTCTCACTCACCCAATTTTACCCAACCTTTTTTAGGTAATATTGAAGATGCGACCAGAAATGGGGACGGGGATGAGTGATGAGATGGCTTGGTCATGGAGTGTCTAGTCTTCTGTTTATTTGAGTTTAGTCTTTTAATTCAAGTCTTCCTTTTGTTTATCATTGTAATTTGAGTCTTTTTATTTATTGTAAGAGAGTCAAGAGTTATGTAAGCATTGGATCTTTTATATCAATAAAAGATATATTATTTTTGGTGTAATTCTCTTGTCTTATCTATTTTTTGTTCTGTTCTGTATCATGAATGAATCACTGCCACTTTCCGAGCGGGCTTCTCGCTACTATCGGTTCGGGACATGACAGTTTGTGGTATCAGAGCCTTGGTTTTTCTTAAACCTAGGTCTTGAGTCTAAGTCTATATATTAAATATTTATGGTCAGTCACCCTATAGGTACCTGGTGAGATTCGGGTAGAACCATGAGTTAATTGGTAAAAAAAATTGTGATAATCGTAATAAAGCTAAAATATTTTAAGCCATTAACAATTACGAAACTTGTGTTATAGGTTAAGATGGCTGCAGAGCGTGCTCAGTAGTAGGAGATGCAGCATACGGTTTGAGGGTTGACCCAGGCTTTGCAGCAGGTAGCCTAGGGAGGTGTCCATCAAGGTGCAGGTGATTTGCATAAGAGCTTTCAGGTTATGAATCCCCCTAGGTTTAGTGGGTCTATCGATCCTGATGAGGCAGAGAATTGGGTTAAGGAGATAGAGAGAATTTTTAGGGTTATATAGTGTGCCGATCAGGAGAAGGTTTTGTTAGCTGCGTACCAGTTAGAGAAGGATGCGAGGGCTTGGTGGGAGGACGCAGAAGCAACGTTGCCCGATGGCCAGGTAACTTGGAACGAGTTCGTAGAGTTGTGTAATGAGAAGTATTTCTCGAAGCAGATTCGAGAGAAGAAGGCTGTCGAGTTTGGGTCCCTGAAGTCGAGGAGTATTTCCGTAGCGGAGTATGAAGTGCAATTCTCTAGGTTAGCTCGTTATGCCCCTCACCTAGTTAATATGGAGAAGATGAAGGTTAAGAGATTTTTGAATGGGTTAAGGGTAGAGTATATCTCTCAGTTAGCACTGTTAGAGATTCAGGGGTTTGCCGAGATGGTGAAGAATGCTCAGGTGTTGGAGGATGCTCCTAATAACATAGATCGGATTTCGAGAAGGCTTGCCAAGAAGGGTGGAGCAGATGGTTCTGAGGGTAGTGTGTCAACCAATGGAAAGAAGAGGCCGAATGGCGACAATGGTGGTCATAAAGAAAAGAAAGGTAAGAAGGTGGATTAGTAGATCGTCCCTATAAAGGAGAAGTGCGAGCATTGTAATAAAGGTGGGCATCGATCGGAAGACTGCTAGAGAAAGCAAGGCAAGTGCATCCGTTGTGGAACCTCAGATCATAGAATTACCCGTTATACTCTGATGAGAGAGCTAGCGTCGCGCGATGAGCAACCGGGTGAACCAAAGCAGCAAGGTAGGCTACAAGCATTAGAAGGTACCTCTAAACCTGCCTTTACTTTATAATTTCATGTTTGGACTTGGTAATTGTGTGTTAGCATGAATTGGAAATTGGTCGTGTTTTAGAAGATGTTTAAGACTAGTAATTTTACCCTACTGTCATTTGGGAAGGAATCGTGTGAATTTGGAGGACCGTAAGATCACGTGGGCACATGATGACGATCCATCCGGGCTTCAAAAATGTGGCGGGGTAAATGATGTCCCCATCACATTGCCTTCAAGGAACGGCCCAGACTTGGTGGACATCAGAGTGGGAAGCAGCGTTCCAGTCTCGTCCCCTTCGGCAGATCACGTGATAGGAGTTCGTCATGACATTCGAGCATGCCTTCTGTCTGTCTTTCATCAGGACACAGAAGCTGCGTGAGTTCATGGAGTTGACCCAGGGTGGCATGTCAGTGATATAGTACCACGCAAGGTTTGTTGAGTTGGGCTATTATGCATCTCATATCATGGCAGATGAGGAAGTGAAGATCGATCAGTTCATTGGTGGGTTAAGGCAAGAGTTGAGGCATCCTCTTCTCGCATCAGGTCTGGCTAACCTGGATGCATATTGCAAGGCAGCAGCGGCGCTGGAAAGAGATTTACAGAAGGTTCGAGGGCAGAGTAGTACGGGAAAGGTGCAGGCAAGTTTTGGTCAACTGATAGAGGTACAACAGCAATAGGGTACTATCCAGCTCTCAGTAGGTGGTTCTGTGGTAGTGCAGTCAGTGGCTCCCGTGCTAGTGTCATCATCCTTTAGCTCGAAGCTCAAGAAGTTGCTCAGGGAAGTGGGCTTTGGCGAGAAGCGTCAGGGTAGTAAGGGGTAGCCATAGCAGGAGTCATCGGGCAGTGTCCAGCAGCTCGTGGCTATTCAGTGTCAGGGTTCGGTGAGTGGTGCTCGGGGCGGGTGTCCCAGGTGCAGTGGCTCTCATCCAGGCAGGCCATGTTCAGTGCCTGTGGTTTGCTTCAGGTGTGACCAGTTAGGGCACATGGCACATGGCTGTCAGCAGAGCCCGAGTCAGCCGCCCGAATTTTGGGAGCAACAGTAATTTCAGCCCCAGCAGATGCCATCATAGCCGTAGTAGTATCAACGACAGGATCAGTTTCCTCAGTTGTCTCGGTCAGCTACTGTAGGGAGGCAGAGATCCCAAGGCAGAGTGACCCACATGACTAGAGCGGAGGTTGAGGCATCGCAGTTGGTGGAAGGTACTCTTTAGATTTTTGGTTGTACGACTTGTGTCTTGTTTGATTCGGGTGCTCCTCATTCGTTCATTTCGGAGGATTTTACTCAGTGCGTGGAGGACCCAGTGGCTGAGATGTCCTGTGACATGGCGGTGGAGTTACCTACCGATGATTTCGTGCACATCCCGTATTGCTTTGAGAAGGTACCGGTGTGAGTGGAAGGGCAGAACTTGCCGGTCAGGCTCTACGCGTTACCGCTTCAAGACTTTGATGTGATTTTGGGCATGGATTGACTCGAGACTGATCAAGCTTTGGTGGACTGCGGCTCGAAGAAGGTCTACTTCTGATAGCTTCGCGGACCCACCTTCTGTTATCGAGGTATCCTCTTCCCGCTTGCTTATTTCAGCTATTAGGGCTCGTCGATTGCTTGATGCGGGTTGTCAGGGTTTCCTTGTTTCTATGGTTTTGGTCGATCGGCAATGTCTCATATATTTTATTTTTATTTTATATATTAGGAGATATATATTTTAGATTTTTTAATCAGTGGCCAAAGTGACGCCTAGGCGACGCCTAAGCAGACCCCTTGTCGCCTAAGCGCTTAGAGACCCAGTAAGCGCCTTGGTTCGCCTTGTCGCCTTGACAACTATGGACAATGGACATAAGTGTTGATTTTAAAAAACATCGATGGGGTGGGAATTTCACCGTCGAGGAAACCTTCATGAAACTTTCTGTGATATTGACTACACCTCTTATCTTCATGGCTCACACCTTTGACACACAGCTCACAGTGGGAACATGGGCACCCACTTTCAGGAGGAATCTTACGCCCGAGGAGATAGATCAGCTAGAGCAACTCCTATTATTCCTCCTACACTACGCTACAACACAAAGTAAAGCCAATGAGTGGTGGTGGAGATGGGAAAATGAGGGAGGCTTCTCAGTCAGATCAACGTACTCATTAATCTTAGATGAGAGAAGCGCCACCAATTTGCATCGCAGATTTGGACTCCCAAGTGTCCTCTGAAAGTGAAGTTTTGATATGCAGGATATCACATCGTCGGCTGCCCACATGTGAAAGGAACACCCCTTTCCTATAAGATATACACACCCTTTGTTGCTTATGTGGGGAGGTGGAGTGATTCTCTCTCTAGCCCTTCTAGAAAGGGAGTCTCTAGGTTTTCCACCGCGATGCTGTGGGCGGCGCAAGTGGCGTCCAAAGCAAACAGGATCTCGTTGGGTGGAAGACCTCTCCAACCGCCTTTCACCAATCAGAGAGGAGGATGTTTGTACCCTAGGCCTCCCCAGGTATGCTTTCGTTGCCGAAGGGTGGGGCACCTGTAGAGATTCTACATGGTGTCGGTGGTTTGGGTGAGCGGATCGGCCATGGCAGACGTCTGCGAAGATGGTTAACGGCAAGGGTGTTGCGCCCCCGTCGGAGCAAAGGGGAGGGATTGCTTGGAGATAGGGGCAATTCGACCGGACATCCTCCATGGCCAGTTGGAATGGATCAGGAAGGGTCTCTACTTGTCACCACCGGAGAGAGTAGAGGAGCCGAAAGCCACCAAGGAATGGATGGCAATTTTGTCCGAAACGTATCGTTTTCGGACCTGGATAATCCGAACCGGACCTGCTAACTCTAGCAGGTCCGAAACTTTAAAAAATATATTATTTTATTGTTTCAAGCAAAGCTAAACCCAATTTCACCCGATTTCGGGTGTTTTGGCCCAATACGCCCGAAACAGGGAGAAATCGGGTACGAACTCCCCTCTTAAGAGGAGTTCAAGTCCGCCACACCCCTCAGATCTGAAATCTTAGGGGCTACTGCCGCCAGAGGAGGTGGAGGGGTACGGGGGAGCTTAGGAGGAGGTTTTGTTGTGGGGAGGAGATCTTGTCGGCGCCGCCGCCGTCGTTCACATCATTGAGTTAAAGATTCCTCAAGGATCTCGTAAGTTTTTGTATTTTTATTCTTTGTTTGATATTTGCTTATTGTAGGAAAGGAAACTCTGGGTATTTGTCAGAATAACTAGCATATTTTTTGGAATGGTCCTTTTCCCCTTTTAGTTTTGAAAATTTTTCTTTAATGTTTTTACTTTTGGCCAAGATTGAGACAGAATGAACATTTACTGGCTTCAGCCATCAATGGATAACAATTATGCAAGTCATATTTAGGTCCTGTTTGCGTGTTTTCCCAGGATAGACATACCTGATTTGTCACCTGTGTGACCACAGTGTTGCTACTGGTGGTGTATATAGATTCCTTTCTTCACAAAATTAATATTTATTCTGTTTGGTTGCTTGCCATTTAGTTCTTTAATTAACTTGCAGCTGCAGTAGGTAAATTTTCACTTAAGGTACTTCAAAGTTTCAATTGCATAGGTATGACACTTTGACAGATCTATGGACATTCATGTAATTGTCATATCATCTGGTGAACCAGGTAGACCCAGAGCTTGCTATGGCAGAAGCTGACAAAGTTGAAGATGATGAAGACCTAAGGAAGAAGCTGTGGCTTATGGTTGCGAAGCATGTCATTGAGCAAGAAAAAGGAGTCAAAAGGGAAAATATAAGGAAGGCAATAGCATTTCTCAAGGAAACTGATGGCCTCCTAAAGATCGAGGATATTTTACCCTTTTTCCCAGATTTTGCACTGATCGATGATTTCAAGGTAACAATATCTGATAGAAGTTTTCTTGGTGGTTTTGATCTTATCAGTGTTGACGCTGTGTCATCCATTGAAAATTTTTGTTGGCTGTTGGTAGATATAGAATCTTGGTCTTATTTCTCTATGAAGCATAAATGAACTTAACGGACATCAAACAAATTCTGTATTCTTGTTGCCATGTAGGTCTTTGTTTTGTGTTCTCTTCAGAAAGTTTTGGTGTTCTCCCCAAGTTTGCTTCCTCTCATATCTGAGATGATTTATTGCCATTTGTTTGTAAATTCTTCGTTTATAAAGCAGAAGTTATCCTGCACCATGCCACAAAATACCCCAAGGCAGGCATGTTATCTATTCCCTCATTCTCTGTTAGATCCATACAAGGAACAAATATTTGGTTAGTTTTTGCATGTCACCCATTCCACCATCCTCCATTATACTTAAGAAAGGAATAAATATTGGGTTACCTTTTGATTTCTGACATCCAAGGTAATGACACAATAATGTCCAAAGAAACACAGTGGCCACCTGATGAAAGCCTGTGGTTCATTCGAGCCTTGATTACCATGATGAGAGTGTTTCTGGTGTTCACAGAATTGTATTGGGACATGTACAAATTCTTTTATTTTTCTTTATAAATTATTATTGCAAGTTACTGATTGTGAACTGTTGTTTGGTTAGTTGCTTAAGGTTGTGTACAAAAAAAACTCTAGAATCCCGTTTAATGACAACATTACTGTCTTTTAAGTGTTTTATCTCCCTCTGGACTGAATGACATAATTTTCATAAGTACTTTGTTATGTACATGAGATTTGTTTGTCGTATATATGAAAGATATCTGCCTACCATTTGCGCAGAGTACTTACAATCTTGAAATAAGTCGGGGAATCTCTTCTTCATAGATTCTTCGGTCTCCCATGTGACTTCTCGTTCATGATTCTTGCTCTATTGAATCTTCACGATAGGGATCGCCTTGTTCCTTAGCATGTGAACCTCGTGAGCCAGGATCCTTAAAGGTCTTTGTTTGTAAGTAAGATCTTTTTGTATTACCAGATCATCATGTTCTATGACGTGAAATGGATCATGAACATATTTCTTAAGCATAGACACATGGAACACATTATGCGCTTCGGATAACTGTCGTGGCAAGGCAATGCAATAGGCAACCTCGCCAACTCTTTCCAATACTTCAAATGGACCGGTATATCTTCGTGCAAACTTACCCTTGATACCAAACCTTCTAATGCCTCTACTAGGAGAAATTTTAAGAAACACACGGTCTCCTACTTGAAACTCGTGGTTTCTTTTTCTTGTATTGACATAAGATTTTTGTCTAGACTGGGCCACTTGGAGCCTTTCTCTAATTGATCGTATCTTTTTGGTGGTATCTCTTACCATGTCTGGGCCTAGAAGTTACTTTTCCCCAACTTCGTCCCAGCATATTGGTGAGTGACAACTCCTTCCATATAGTGCCTCGAAGGGTGCCATTTAGATGCTTGCCTAGTAATTGTTCTATAAGCAAATTTGAGTAGAGGCAGGTGATCATGTCTGCTTCCATCAAAATCAATAATGCAGGCTCTTAGCATGTCTTCTACAACTTGATTAGTTCTCTCAGTCTTACCATCCATCTGAGGATGAAAAGCAGTATTGAAGTTGAGTCTTGTCCCCACTGAATATTGTAGACCCTTCTAAAAATGAGAAGTGAAACGCGGGTCTCCATCAGACACGATTGAAACATGAACTCCATGTAGTCTAACCGCTTCTTTGATGTATAAAGCAGCTCGGACATCAACTGTCCATCATCTCTTAATAGGTAAGAAGTGTGCTGACTTGGTCAATTGGTCTATGATAACCCATATTTCATCATGTCTGTGCTAAGACTTGGACAAACCCATGATGAAGTCCATTCTAATATCTTCCCACTTCTACTTGGGAATGTCTAGAGGGTGCAATTTGCCAGTGAACTTTTGGTGTTCCGCCTTGACCTGTTGACATATGAGATAGCGGGACATAAAATCTGCTACCTCCCTCTATATATTGGGCCACCAAAAAGTTCATTTCAAGTCTTGGTACATCTTGGTAGCTCTCGGATGAATTTTGTAGCTTGATCGATGTGCTTCTTCTAAGATTTTCTTCTTCAATTTGAGACAATCTAGTACACATGTCCTTTCATGGAACAATAGCCTTTCATCAAATGCTAGCTTGAAATTTGGTCACTCTTCTAGCTTATCTTTAATTTCTACTAGCACTAGGTCTTCGTCTTGCAGTCCCTTGTTCTCGGAGAGTAAATCCAGTTGTATCCTCATGTATGCTAGAGTAATACTTCCATCCTCCTTGTCCGTGCTTATATTAGAGAATTGTTCTAGTTTGGTTTGGTTCGGGTTGAAGCCTTAATTCGGTTCGATTTGGTTTGAGAAAAATTCTCTTCAAACCAAACCAAACTAAACAGTGCTCACCCCTAAATATATCCACCCCCTACCGAGTAAATGGGCGAGGCTCCATCAGGGCGTGTAGCTGCGTTGCTGGTGCAGGCTGGAGAACTTTTGGCATTGAGGGCACCTCCGGGCGTAATCGAGACAGTCTTGCTGCAGAGTAGGCCACCAATACATATCCTTGTCGAATTAGCGTCCGCGCGAGTGCTCGCCCCCCTACATGACTTCTGCACAACCCTTCGTGTACTTCTTGTACGACTTGCTTGGCTTCCGTGGGGAATATGCACTTCAGCAACGGAGTTGAAAGGGATCGTCGGTATAGACGATCATCGACCGCTGTGAAATGTGCCACTCGTGCTTGCGTACGGTGGGCCTCGGCGTGGTCGGCTGGGAGTTGTTATCGTGGGAGAAAGTCCAAGAGAGGATCCATCCATGAGGGTTCATAGTCGATGGCATTCACCTTGGGTGTCAGTTCTTCTATGCTCAGTGCTGATAATTCCTCGATCAAGATGGATCTGGAGCTGGTGACCGTAGTGGCTGACGCCAAGCAGGATAAAGCGTCTACTCGGACATTCTCCTCTCTCGGAATGTGGACCATCTCAAAGTGGAAGAATTCCATTGCTATTGCCTTGCCCTTCTCGAGATACTTGATCATAGCCAGCTCGCGCGCCTCGAAGTCCCCCTTGACTTGGTTGGCGACGAGGATATAATTGCTGTATGCCCACACACTAGTCGCCCCCAAGTGTTTCACCATTCGTAGTCCCGAGAGGAGTGCCTCATATTCGGCCACATTGTTCGTGGTCGGGAAGTTGAAGCGGAGGACGTATTGTAATTCTATCCCCTCTGGTGATAGTAGGACTAGTCCCGCTCCACTACCGGCGGCGCAGGACGATCCGTCGACATACAGCTCCCATGTTGGCCCTGAGGACTGCTCGGGTGAGTTTTCCTCAAGTATTGTGCACTCGACGATGAAGTCGGTGAGGGCTTGGGCCTAGATCGTAGTCCTCGGGCGGAACTTGATGTCGAATTCGCCCAACTCGATAGCCCACATGATCAACCTCCCGGATGCATCGGGGTTCTGGAGGATTTGTCGTAGAGGTTGATCAGTGAGAACGGCTATTGGGTGAGCCAAGAAGTACGGTTGCAGCTTGCGGGCAGCCGTGATTAGAGCCAAAGTGAACTTCTCAGTCCAAGAATACCGGAGCTCTGGCCCTTGTAATGCCCAGTTTACATAGTAGACAAGCTTCATGATGCTGCCTTCCTCCCTGGCGAGCACTACGCTCATCGTGCTCGGAGTCACCGACATGTATAGGAGTAGTTGCTCCCCCTTTTATGATTTGGAGAGCACGGGAGGGGTTGCTAGGTAACGCTTTAGTTCTTCAAGCGCCTGCTCGCATTCCTGGTCCCACTCAATCGGCCATTTCTTCTCCGACGCTTTGTTGGCTATATGTTAAATTGAGTAAATGTGCGTTCTGGTTGGAGGAAGTTTCATTTCTCGATCATATGATCTCTAAGGAAGATATTTATGTTGATCCTTCAAAGATAGAAGCTGCTAATAATTAAGAAAGGCCTACAAATGTGACCGAAATCTGAAGTTTTCTAAGATTGGCTAGTTACTATAAGAGATTTATCAAAGACTTCTCTAGAATTGTCGTGCCATTGACTAAATTAACAAGGAAGAAAAATTCTTATGTGTCGACTGAAGAATGTAAGAAGAGTTTTCAAACTTTGAAGGAGCGCTTGACAATTGCACATGTTCTTACTCTGCTTATTGCAGGAGGAGGATTCGAGGTATATGCTGATGCTTCAAAAATTAGCCTAGGTTGTGTATTAATGTAACAAGGTAAGGTGATAGTCTATACATCTAGATATTCATGACAAGCCTTTCGGAATGATAATGTATACAAATATTCATGACGAGAGGAAAAAAGAAGAGAAAAAAGGGAAAAGAGGAAAAAAGAAAAAAAAAGTGAGAAAGCATGTAGATATTCATGAGGAGCCTTTAGGAATGATAGTGTATACAAATATACATATATAATGCATGCATGGCTTTTTTTTTTGGCAAAGAAGGCGGACCAACAGGGTCAACAGCTGGTCGAGTGCATCCTCCCCCAGAGAGGGAGCATGTTCTCACTCCCCTAGGCGATAAACCTGTGGCCCAAAGATTTTATTGATATAAGAATGGTTACACAATCAGCGGGGCATATCCTTGAGGAAACCTGAGTGAAAAAGATAAAAAAAACCTTTAAAAGGAGCCTCCTAAACTAATTACAATTTATGAAGGTAGGCATGCCAGCTTTATCCATGGTGAGCGCTCCCCTAGCCATTTGTGGAAGATCCCTCACATGAGTGAAAACTGCATTGTCGTGAAGACCAAAAGCATACAATGCCAACACATCAGCTACCTGATTGCCCTCCCTGTAGGCATGATGTACTGAACATTTACTAGCATTTATCAGCCCTATGATCTTTCTCCACCAAGGTAAAATTGTCCAATTTTGGACCACACCTCTACAGATAGCTTCAACAAGAAAAACATAGTCAGAAAAAACTACAGATAGTACAAGTCCTCCTTGCAGAGCAATGGATAGCCCATCATGCAGCGCCCTAGCTTCGGTTAGGATGCTATTACCAACACCATAGTGGAAGGCAAAGCCGAGCAGCATGTTCACATGTGGATTGCAGATGCAGCCCCCTCCACCACACTTGGCACGGTTGCCCTTAGAAGCCCCATCAACATGAAGTGTGAAATTGATCACCACCAAGCTGCGAATAACCATTATAGGCTGTTTAAGCTTCACATGAGGCTTGAGGTTATAAGAAGCCAATCGAGCAGCTTGTTGTGTAGAAATAGGCAAATGAAAAATCAGCTTGTCTAGTGCTTACATACTGGAAGATCAAATGTTTCTTTTGATACCACCAAGAATGGTCTTTTGATTTTCAATCCACTTAGAGCCGCGAAATAAGAAATCTCAGTGCGGCCGTAGATGTAGGAACGCACATCGCCTCTCTGAACCACGTAAATCTCTGTGTTCTTGTGGTTTGATCTTTTCTCCCCCCTTCTTTCTTCCTCCTCCGTTATTTGTCCATATCTGCAGGTGCTCCGGTCTCTAACACTGAGCATAGGTACAACCCACAAACAAGTGGTCCGATGACTCATCCTCCTATCCACGCATGCAGTAGGTCGGCTAGATCCCTGGGAGGGAGTGGAGCAACCTATTGTAAGTTGGCAACCTCCCGTGAGAGATCTTCTAAGTGAGGAGCTTCACCTTCAACAGACTCTGCAGTCTCCAAACTTGAGAGACAAGGCTGTGGTGCATCCCTCCGTCAGAGATAATAGAGTACGCCAACCTCACCGAGAAGGTCCCCTCTCTACCCCATCTCCAAGTCCACACATCCTTCCTATCGGAGTGTGGAGCGTAAGCAAGGAGGAAGAGTAAGAGTTTCTAAAGTTGCTCCATCTCGTCGATCCTGGGGTCCCTCCTGAAAGTCGTTACCCAAGTGCCTCTTGAGAATTGCGAATCAAAAGTTTGGGTGACTGACCCCAAAGGGTCAATAGCAACAACAAAGAGGTTGGGAAAAGAAGCCTCTAACATGAAGTCGCCGCACTATCTATCCTTCCAGAAAAGACACTGGTCACCTTTCCCTAGTCGGACCCGCACACTAGAAGAGATAACATCTCTGCAAGTCAAAATGCCACGCCAAATCAGGGGAAGACCGATGCTGAGCTGGTGAATCCATATCCCAAAGTCGCCTCCTACCAAAGTATCTCTACTTGATGACCTGTGCCCACACCCCTCATCTCTTGACCCTAACTTCCACAACCACTTGCCCAAGAGGGCCAAATTAAAATCTCTAACATCTTTGATCCCCAGGCCTCCCACTTCCTTCATAGTAGTCACCCTTCTCTAGTTGATATCATACCAACCCCTACATGTCCCCCCACTCTCGTGTCAAAAGAATCTCCCTTGAATGGACTCTATTGTCTTCACCACCGACTTCGGTATCCGGAACACCGTGACGAAATAGATAGGTAAGCTATCCAAAGTAGATCTGCATAAATCTAATCTGCCACAATGAGACGGAAGTTTAGCCTTCCAACCAGTCAGTCTGAATTCATATCTGTGAATGATAGGAAGCCAATCAGCACACTGTAAAGCTCCTGGGGATAGAGGGAGACCGATATAGGAGATAGAGAAAGCACCTAAGTGACAATCCAGAATACAATAGATACTTTGAAGTTTGCTGGCCACAGAACTAGGAATACTGAACACAAAAAGGTAGTAAATGGGGAGGTTGTCCAGCACCGATTTCCACAAAACTGCCCTACTCCCATAAGAGAGAAGCTTTCCTTTCCATCTAGTCAGCTTGGACTCAACCCTCTAAATGACTCTCTCCCAATCCCTACATTGGGTAGCCAGTAGAGAGAGGGAGACCCAAGTAGGAGATTGAAAACTCCCCTATATGACGGTCCCACCCTATAAAATTCTATTTTTGCCTCTATTTTCTTCCTAATTTGGATAAGAAAGAAAAGGACAATTAACTGGGAGAATATGTGGAAGCTTGCGAGCATATCGGACTTGAGGAATTCCCCCGTGCTACCGCTTTGTGCTCTCGCGCCCATGTGTCTACTTCTCGAACTGGTACGGCACCTGAACTGTGTTGTAGGATCGTAAATTAGACAAACTGGGACTGAGTGGGGTCATAGGACCACTAGGCTAGAGGGAGGGTGCAGCCCCTAATGAGGTTTGCCCTCCCTGCGGCGTGCGGCCGCCCTTGGGGCGAACTGGCCATGGGGGAGGTCGTAACCCCCGGGCATGGCCCCCGGGGGTCTTCTTGCGTCGTTTGGGGTTGTCCTTTGCTGGACTTTGGATCTCGGGAAGTTGGAATGGGCCCGTGGGGGCTGTCATTCTTTGAGTTGTCGTAGCCACTCGCAAGGTGTTTGGGTAAATGCCCGACACACCCCCGGATCGTCGAACGGCTTGAGTAGGTGGCTGAGGGGCTACATGCTGGCCCTTTGGTTGACGACGGGAGATAAGGGGAGGCACTTCGTGACTGTGATCCATGCCTCAGGCTGTGTGCCATGTTGTACGATGGGTTGGCTAGGTAGCCTCGGGTTGGCCCGAGTGCTAAGGTTAAATGGCTAGTTGCCAAGTGCCTGAGTGTTGGGGTCGACCCTGACTTGTTGGGGGGTAGTTGTAGGACCCAGTTAAGGTGCTGGAACCAAGGGTCGGCCCGTGGTTTGGTGTAGAATTGCTGGAACATATGCGCCCATGAGGTGTTTGACGGAATGCCCAACACACTCGTGTGAGCCGTATATGTGTGCGGCGGGACTCCAAAACCTGTATTTGACTTAGTTGGGTCTCCCTTTGACCATGGAGGGTTGGTAGACATGTATCTGGGTAGGCCCTTGGCCCCTTTTGCTGACTGCCACGTGGCGTGGCTCACCATCGAGGTGCCCCCGGGTTGGCCCGGGCGGCGATGCACGATACGGGCAAGGCCCGTATGTGAGTCACCGGAGTTGATCCCAGACGATTGCTGGTGTCACCGCGTGTCACAGCAAGCTGGTCAGTGCCCTCGTAGGGACCCGCGGGGCTGTAGGGAGGGCCGAATGGCCCATGCCTGGAAGGTGTTCGATAAAATGCCCAAACCCTTATTTCTCATGATTTTACCAGGGAATAGCCCGGGTACAACAAATGCCCTGCACAGGTCGTGCGTCGAAGGCGGAGATGAGGGCATACGACCCATGAGACTCCTATTTCGGGCTATTGTAGTTCTATTTTGACACTTTATATGCTTTTACTATTGTTGTGCTTGGTGATTTGCTGGCATTCTGGCCATTTTTCTACGCCTTGTCTTGCAGCTATGGCGTGCTTTGGAAGAGATGGATGTGTCCCAAGGCGGATGGCCCGAGAGAAGGATCACTGGGTGTGGAGGACTGATCGACAACTCCCTCCTCTGGGCCCGCCAGTGGTTACCATGGCTAGTATAGAGCAGTTGGACTATGGACATACAGTAGTGGCTGAGGGTCCCCTTGGCGAGAGAGCCGCCGGAGTCAGGACCGTGGAGGTGGCTAGGATTCAGGAGGCCGATGGCATGTACAGCTATGACAGGAGCGGAGGGTATCCATTGGAGTTCCTTTTAGATCGACACCTGTTCGAGTTTCTCCGGAGCTATGTTTCGCCTGGCATGGAGGAGGATGACTCATGGATTCTGGGAGCCCGTCGTCGACTTGAGCGGGCCATCTTGATCGGCAGGGATAGCCTGCATGGCGTAGCCTTCTACAGCTACCCTAGCTTCTCAGAGGACTACTGGTGGTAGTGCCAGTTTCCCAGTGCTGAGTGCCTGGGGTTCTTTGGGAGGGTAGAGCGACCAGGGGTTAGAGTTGGGCCGCTAGGGCCCGCTTCCTGGGACTTGCACGGTCACCATCACGCTGAGACAAAAGGGACCGCCGGACTGGTGCTGGAGCCAACGGGCTTGCAGTATGCTGGAGAGGGATATGATGATCACAGCATGCTGGACGGAGTTATGAGGTAGACTGTCACGAATTGGTACTGTCACTCAGCCATGATTCCATCGCACTACTACCTTCAGGGTGCTACTAAGTGGCTGATGGGGGTTATCCATCACTATCGAGTGCTGTTGGACCATGCCAGGATCAGGTACGTGGTGACTGCCGCCTTGTATGTGTACCCATGCTACACCAGGCTATTGCAGGGGCTGATGGAGCGCTTCAATCACCGTTGGAACATGATGGCTACTACAGAGGGAGAGACTTCACTGGACTTGTGGTCTCTATTCAAGATTTTCGGACTGCCGATCAGCGGCGAGGGATACGAGGAGATAGTGCTGGATGACCTCCATCGCAGCCACAGTGACAGACAAGGGAGGTACCGAATATCTTATAGCTATCGGTATCTGATGAAGACCTGGAGGGACCTGGCCCTGGCAGGGAGAGAGAGAGTGGCACAGACTCTGAGAGTGCCACTAAATGTATGGGTCTGTCATTTCTACAACAGGCCATTCTACTTTTACCAGGAGTTTGCCAGGGACCAGACTCCCTGGGAGGAGTACACAGAGGTGGAGCTTTGCTTCAGGACCTACACCAGGTACATTTATGCCCCATAGGAGGGGTGGAACCCCCATGGTCTACCAGATGTGACATACCTTGCCGCCAATTTGGCATACTGGTTGGCGACGTTCGTGGTTCCGCACGGAGAGGATGGTTTGCTGAGAGCCGAGCTATTGTGGCCGGCTTGTTTACTGGCTGAGGGGAGATAGTTGGCCTTTGCTCCTACTACACTGGCCAACATCTACCAAGGATTGGGAGTTCTGGCAGTGCACCCGGCACAGAGGGAGAGGAGCATACTCCTGCCGACCCATTACCTCAGCGTGTGGGGCCAGACTACTATTTTCGGGACTGGTGACGGGAGGGACAGTGATGAACCCGATAGCACCACTTTTATTCAGCTTCCCTGGAAAGCCTAACGGGGACACAGAGGCGTGGCTAAAGGGGGCTAGGAGAGCCCTTTGCTACTTGCCCACCTGGGGCGAGGAGGGACTACCTTTCGATAGTGCCACAAGGTAGTCTAGCCTTTTTCTGGGACCTTTAGGTGGAGGGGCAACTAGCGCGCACCCTGTTCTGGAGGTGGCAGATGCCGGGCTACAGACGGAGTGGATACAGAGTACCCAGTCAGCGTTGCTGACGTTACACCGATCAGCGACAAGTTCCTTGGAGCTGTACTATCCACTCCGGTTTGCAAGGAACTTCGGGTATGACCATGGGATCCCGCCGAATCGAGAGTTCCCTTTGGCAGGTAGGCAGTACCAAGGCAGGGACACCCACTTACTCATGGCGGCATGGTGGGACTTTTACAGTCGTCGGGAGTTGGAGCAGTTCTCGATGCCAAGATAGGGACACCGAGGGAGGTTCGACATTCACTATGCCAGGTGGTGGTTCGAGCACAGCCACCTGTATCGACAGAAGGCCTCTGCAATCCAGAAGGCAGAGGAGAGCCACTTGCTGAGGGAGGATCTACCTCCTATTGCATTGGATGAGGGGTACCTGAGGACCCGTGTCGCTCGAATCCACCGAGAGATCAAGCAAGTCATGGAGCGGTGGCCCCGAAGTGGCTGGGGTTTGACCTTTGGGAGCCAGAGCAACGGAGGGGCACTGATGCCCCTAAGATAGGTGTCAGCGGGAGCGACGACAACAGGAGTGAAGGTGTCCCGATCAAGGGCACCTAAGGCCTAGTGGGCCCAGTTCTTGGCCGACTGTGGCTTTCAGAGCAGGGGTTCGCTAGACCGGGAGCTCCCGCACGGGAGCTTTGTCGATTCAGCTATTGACGACTGGCGGTGGCATATCGATTGGGAGATGATTGTAGTTGTCTGACTCTACTTTCAATTTCACCATATAAGAAAGTTTAATATAATTAGTTTGACTTCAGTTAGCAAATTGAGACGATGTGTGAATTGATGTCACTTACTTTCTCTATTTGAACAATGGTTGATAGGTATGGCCGCCAAACATGTTATTGCGGATCTCACTAGGAGTGAAAAATTAAACGGCACAAACTACGACATGTGGCACCGTAAGATCCAATACCTGCTAGATGAGTAAGAGTTGCTCGACCATCTTACAGTTACCATGTTATCGCCCGAAGAGGGCAACACCGCCCAACGTCGCTAAGACCAAGAAACTTACAAGACTTGATTTAAGAGAGATCGTAGTGCGCGCTTCACTATGCTTAGCGCGATGGAGGACGATCTCATCGGCGAGTTTGAGGGTTTTGGTACTGCCAAGAAAATGTGGGACCAGTTGAGGTTTACCTTTGGGGGGATGTCTGTGACCCGATTAAGGGCTCTAGTCTTGAAATTTGAAACCTATCGGAAGGACTCGTGTCACACGATGACTGAGCACTTGAGAGTCATGGCTCACATGATTCGTAATTTGAAGGCGGCGGGACATGATCTCACAGACGAGCAACAGGTGCAAGCTGTGATTAGATCTTTGCCTGACTCGTGGTTTCAAATGAAATAAATTCTAACACATAACGAGAATATCAAAGACTTTTTGGATATTTCTTGTCATGTAGAGCTAGAAGTTGAGCGCAAGATTTTACATCGCGCAACTGCCAATGTTGGTCAGAGCAGTCGCCGTTTTGATAAGAAGGAATAACAGAGAAAATTGCAAGGGTGATATGTCGCACCAGGCCCCAAAGTAAACCAGTCCTTTAAGCACCGCCGTGGAAGACGTGGTGGGAAGAAAAAGAAAGACAAAAGTCGTATAAGATGCTTCAACTGTAGTAAGTGAGGCCACTTCGCTCATGAGTGTCCTGAGCCGAAGAAGGAGCGACCAAACATATAACTATGGATCGAGCTGGCTTCGTGGAATACCATAAGATCCCTTTAGGTAGGCATAGAGTTTTTATGAGTAATGGAACCAACGAGGAAGTCTTCGGAGTCGGTTCGTACCAACTCCATTTTTCAAATGGACGTATGTTGATTCTGTATGATGTGCTCTATGCGCCTGAGATCAATTATAATTTCCTGTCAGTTTCTAGCTTGTTGTCTCTAGGCTTTTGTTTGATATTTTTTGACAGTAGTGTACATATTATTTTGGACAATATTGTGTATGGACATGATAGGATGAATGATGGTTTCTTTATATTGGACCTTGCTATAGATAATGTCTCTTATTCTTTTTCCCTTTCAATAAGTGTGTTGAATAATAAAGACTTAGATTCTGTGACATGACATGCTCATTTAGGCCACATAGGGCAAGATAGAATGGCTAGATTAGTTCGAGAAGGCCTTTTGGGATCACTCACTAAAGTCAACTTGCCGATATGTGAGCTAGGGGTGATCATTATTCGGGTTCCTCTATGGAGGTATGATTGGCTCTCTGCTATACCTTACTGCCTCTAGACCTGACATCCAATTTAGTGTGTGTATGTACGCTAGATTCCAATCTAAACCTAAAGAATCTCATCTTGCTACTGTTAAGAAAATCTTTAGATATATTGCTGGCATACACAATCTTGGACTATGGTTTCCTGCATCATGCAACTTAGATTTAATTTCTTACACTGATGCAGACTGCAAGTTAGATAGGAAAAGCACAAGTTGATTTTGTCAATTCTTCAGTGGGTGTTTAGTTTCTTGGGCTTCCAAGAAATAGCATTCTGTTGCCCTCTCTACTATAGAGGTTAAATATGTAGCTGTAAGGAGTTGTGGTACACAGGTCATATGGATAAAACACTAGCTCTAGGACAATAATATAGATCTTGGTTGCATACCTATCTTTCGTGATAACACTAGTGCAATAAACTTATCAAAGAATCATGTTCTTCATTCATGAACCAAGCATATAGAAATTAGACACCATTTCATCAGAGATGAAGTCTCTAAGAAAAACTTTTAATTAATCCATGTAGGTATAACATATCAAATTATAGACATATTCACTAAGCCTTTGGATAATGAAAAGTTTTCTTCATTGAGAAGAGAGTTGAGAATCTTCAGATCATCTTGAATTTTTTCTGTTGTTATGAATCCCATTTCATTTCAGTCTACAAGTTTGAAGCTTACCTCAATGCACTGATGCCACTGCATTGACCTTCTAGTTCAAATTCTTCATATTTGTAGTTCTGTAAAAGGTCCCTGAGTCGATGCACCGCTGATCCTAGGTCGACTCATCTGTGGAATTCAATGTTCTCCATCTTTTACTGCTCATGTTCCACCACGCTTGGTATATTAAATGGTGATTTGTAGAAGGACAGGTTAGGCCTACCTGGAAGCTCTCACTATGCATGAGGTGGTCCTTAGACATAAATTCTCTACCAAGTACGAAGGCAAATTGATTCATGAAGTCAGGCAGAGATACCTTTCTTTATGTCTGGTTAAGTGTCTTTTGGGTCCATGAAGCGTATTTCATAGGGGGAGTTAGTCCACGTCAGGAGCCAGTCATGTCACGCCCCGAGCGCAGAAGGAACTCGGAGGACGTAGTGAGTTATAATCATTCATGTCAATCAGAGCGATAAGAATTTCAACACAAGGATAGAGTGCGTAAATAATAAAACAATAATAAACTGACACCATCTCAAATTAAATTTTAAACCATAACGTCAATTAACAGCAGAAGACTGATAAAATAGTATCCATCAACTTGAGGACAAAAGCCTCTTACATCACGACTCAAATTAAATAAGGAAGACATGACCATAACTCAAAGGAAAAGACACGGCAATGACTCAAGGGAAGACGTGATGCCGCAATTCCTTTATAGTAATATGTTTATTTTTAGACATGATGCAACTTGCGCTGACACCTGGAAGCTTCTACACTCATCACTCTTGGTCATCCCCGTCTGGTTGCGAGTCAGAGTCCGAGTGCATTTAGCATAACACAAGCATCTACCTTGACAATTTTCGATTCTACAAATTGAACATCAAATTAAGAGAACTAAGCATCGAATAATGAACATGTTTACCTATCAAACTTTTTTTTTGTAAAGAGAGAACATCCATTTTTTTTAACGAAGGGAAGTAAGCACATACCATGAACCAAACTTGTTGATCATTCAAAACCTGGGGCCGGCCATGCCAACAAAGTGTGTTTTTTTTTCATCACGGTAAACCTAACAGAGAGGGTGGAAATCTTACGAGTAAGAGGTCGGGCAGAAATGAACGGCAACACTGATAGGCAAGGTAGCCTGAGAACCACCTGCAGGAAACAACGATCAGCAAAGAGCGCGATAGTAGCGCCACCGATAGTGACGAATCGTAAATTCAAATGTGAAGGAGAAAGGGGAGAGGTCGGGAAGTTTCTACTACGAAAGGGGACGAGGGCGATAGTGGATGCGAAGGGGGGCAAGAGTGGCCGTGGGTGTGCTTAAAAAGAGAGGAGAGGGTTGATGTTCACTGAGGAGAAAGGTCGATCTCGTGACTCTGTCAGTGTCGACGCGTAGCTGGTAAAGGTGACGAAATGATGCAAAGTTGTTGTAGGATTTTTGCACTCGTACGCATCAGGAAGACCACTAGTAGGAAGGTTAATACCCGGCGTCGAGAAGCCCACCCCAGCGTCACGCCCTCTTCCGTCAACGCACCTGAGCGACGATGGCAACGATAGTACGATCGAGCTAGGGCGAGATCTATCGTTGTGGAGAGGCTAGGAGGAGGAGGACCGACACTAGATCTCACGAGGGGAGGAAAGGGAAAGGCGAGGGTTTCCAATGAAGGGGATGAAAGAGACGAAGGACAAAAGGGAAAGGCGAGGGTTTTGAACGGGGGTCTATAGGTTTGCGGCAGTTGAGAGGGTCAGAAGGCAGCAGTGGCATTAATTCCGTGGGGGCAAGTTAGCCCACGTTGCCCCCTGTGTTTTAAACTCTCGATTAAACTAAGGCTGCGTTTGGTAATGTCAGTTGCTTACGACTTTCTTGGATAATCTCGTTACCATACAATTGTTCAGTTATTGTCGGATTTTTCATCATTTGAAATCTCCCGAAGCAACTCTGTGGTTGCTTTGAAAGATTTTGAAAACGACACTTTTTTGTGTGGAGTTCTCTCTCCACTGTCATAATCTGATTTGCACATAAGCCAATAACCACGGTCACATTTGTTGGGGATTAAATGTTGTCGGCAGATTAATGTTAGAAAGTCGCGCCAGAGGGTCTTCCCAAACGCGGCCTTAGTAGACTTCGTGAGATTTGATTCCTATATAAAGGGCCCTCGAGCCTCAGTAGTAACTCAAACTGCTGTGTGGATTTGAGGAGGATCACTGGGAGGGCTGGTGTTCGTGGAAATCATCGTGCGTGAGGGAGAATTTGTGCGGAGCATGAGAGGATTCATGGTGTCGATTTCCTTCCCATAGTTCTAGTTCTTCCTTAAGGTAGGTGTTCTCTCATGCCCCACCCTTCTAGGGTATGGATTGGATTCTTGGGAGGTGGAGATTGGCGAGATGTACATTATCCGAAGCTCCCAAATTTGTGTTCTTTTTGTGCTCGGCTTGGACATAATGTGGATATTTGCAAAGCAAAAAAGGAGCCTAACCAAGCCCATGAAGTATTAGACATTACTGGTACTCGACCACAAACTGGTATTAAAATCAAGCAAAAAACTTCTTGGCAGACGGTTGTACCCAAGAGAGATGCGGCTGTTCTTTGCAATGATGCTGATGGCACTCTCCCATCTGTTCCTATTATTCCTGTACAAGCCACTTCAGATCTGGTTTTCCCTGCTGAGCCGCAAAATGGAGTTCATGTGGTCCCAGCCCGGGAGGGGGGTCCTTCACTGACTCCTAATTCAGAGGAGATTGATCCGAATCCCATGTTGCCAATTCAAGTGATGTCTCAACCAGCCCTCCTGAATCCTAACGATAACACTCAGGAGATTACACCAGTGCTGGATGCACCTTTGACAAATTTCATTCCTTCCTCCGCTACTCAACTGGAGCTTCCTTCATTCCAAAGTGCTGATTGTACAAATGCTGCTTCCCCTGTTGTAGTGGTTGGTCATAGTCACTATTTGGCGGTGTCTAAATCAAATTTCACATCTAATATGGATCCTCCGCAACAAGAGGGCATTCTCATTAGTCGACAGGAGATTGCTGCAGCTGCGGAAATTAACAATGTGCATGTCATGAACAATGATCACCCTGGAGTCATCACCAGATCTATGAAGAGGGGGTGCATCTTGTCCTTCGGCTCCCATGTTGCTTCCTCGGAATGAGAATTCCTCCATAGCACCTTCACCAGCCAGATGGTTTTATTCCTCAATACCTATTCCTTCCAGTCTATGATCTCGCTAGGCTACTCCACATATGACAGATCGGCCCGAACCTCCAGGGGCTCGTACTCTATAACATGTGAGGCATCTCGGCCATACTTCCAGAGCGTGGAGACATGGAAGACCAGATGCACATACGACACAGTGGGTGGAAGTGCAAGTCGATAAGCCACCTCCCTGACTCTTTGCAAAATCTCAAAAGGCCCAATATATCTGGGACTAAGCTTACCCTTCTTTCCAAATCACATGACTCCCTTGGTAGGAGACACCTTTTGAAACACATGGTCTCCTTTTGCAAATGTTAACTCTCTTCGCCGTTGGTCTGCATAACTTTTTTGATGGCTCTAGGCTATGAGGAGTCGCTGCCTAATCATAGCTATCTTCTCAGAGCAGTCTTGTACCAACTGTGGTCTGAATAGCTACTTTTCTCCAGCTTCATACCAATACACCGGATGGCCGCCCACAGAGTCCTTCATACGGTGCCATTCCGATGGTAGAATGGTAACTATTATTGTATGCAAATTCTATCAGGGGCAAATGATCGTCCCAATTCTCCCTCCATTCAATACTGCATGCCCTCAGCATATCCTCTAGATTTTGGATGGTGCGCTCAGATTGCCCATCGGTCTGAGGCCGTGACGGTGGAGGGCTGGGGGCGCGGTATGGGGGCCATTAGTACGGACCAATTCCTCCGCCGTTAATCGGGTCGATAGCATTCTTGACCTCTCGACCTACCACGCGCGCAACCGGGTCGAATCCCGTGCTGCGAATGAAATCACGCTGGCAATGTTCTGTGCTCTGCCACTTCGGCATGAACTCACGTTCAAGCGTGGTGATGGCCTCGGAATAGTCGCCTCGGCGGATCTGGTTGATTGCGTCGATGACGGCTTGTTTTGCGGTACCTTCTTCCTCACCACGGCCAGCGATTTCTTCTGCGGAATCGAGCGCCTCTTCCAGCGATCGAATGACGTCGTTGATCGTCGATTTGCGCGCCATAACCTTCACCCCCTCTGCGGCATGAGAACTGCACGAAGGCCAGGCGCCGAAGCTGATGTCAGCAATGCCGGTGACATGCCGTCCAGCAGGTTCAAATTGACGTCGCCCTTCGGGAAAGCCTTGAAGACGTCGACCACGTACTTGCTGCTGAATGCGATATCGACCTGCTCGCCGGCATAGTCGGTCGGCACGGCATCCTGCGCGTCACCGTCACCACGGAGCGCAAGCGAGATTTCACCATTGGCGATCGACAGCCGAACACTGTTGCCGCGGACGTTGGCGACAAGAGCAACGCGCTCGACCGCCGAGCACAGGGCGTCACCGTCTACGACAATGGACTTGTCGTTGCCCTTGGGAATGACTCTCTCATAGTCGGGGAATGTCCCTTGAATGAGTCGGCTGGTGATTACTGAGTCTTCATTCGCAAACCGGATAGCAGTTTCAGAGACCGACACGATTGCCTCGCCCTTGGGAATAAGCGAAACCATCTTGGTCGGGATGATTACGGACGGATGGTCTTCCCACTCACCGTCAGCCTTATTGGTGGCAAGGCGATGACCGTCCGTGGCTGTTGCCGTTCCTGGCTGCAGGAAAACGCCGCAAAGATAATAGCGGGTCCGCTCGACCGACTGCGCAAACTTGACAGGCGCAATCAGCGCATCGAGATCGGCGTTAAACGTCGCAGCGAAACCGTCGGCCTTGAACTCAGGGAAGTCGCTTACCGGCAGTGCGTCGAGCGTCCACTTGCTGCGCCCCGACTTGATCGTGACGCGCGTGTCATCCGCCTCCAGCGTCAGTTCGGCGCCAGCCTTGGCGACGATGCTGGTAAGCAGCTTGGCGTCCACGCACACAGCCAGGTCGCCGTCGATGACGGGGCAGGACGCAGTCACCTCGATGTCCAGGTCGGTCGCCGTCGCGGTCAGCTTGCCGTCGGCCGCGATGAGGCGCACCGTGGAGAGGATTGGGATGGTGTGGCGGGCTTCCACCACTTTGATGGTGGCGGCAAGCAGGCGCGCAAGGTCGTTCTTGCTTATGGCAAGAGTCATAACGTTTCTCCTGAGTGGTGGCGGGTGGCGGGCCTAAGCCCGCCAGAGTTAGCTGGCGCCGACTACTTCGGTGCCGTGATCTTCCTCGTCGATGACATCCTCGGTTGTCGGCTTCCGTGGCAGATTATATGTTCCAGCTGTTGATGAGTTAAGAAATATAATTCTGAGTGAAGCCCATGGATCCCGTTTTGCTATTCACCCCGGTACTACCAAGATGTATCAGAATCTAAGAAGGTAGTTCTGGTGGCCAGGCATGAAGAGAGATGTGGCTGTGTTTGTTTCCAAGTGCTTGCCTTGTCAGCAGGTTAAAGCCGAACATCAAAAGCTAGGTGGATTACTTCAGCCGTTGGAAATTTCGATGTGGAAATGGGATCATGTCACGATAGATTTTGTTGTGGGTTTACCTCGGACTTCACAGGGCTTTGATGGGATCTGGCTGTTGGTTGATAGATTGACGAAGATAGCTAGATTGTTACCGATTAAGGTTGCTTGGAGTGTGCATAAATTGGCCAAGCTTTATATTGAAAAGATTGTGCCATTGCATGGAATTCCTGTTTCACTTGTGTCAGATTGTGACCCACGTTTTACCTCTAGCTTTTGGCGTAGTTTTAGAAAGCGTTGGGCACAGTGTTAGCGTTCAGTTCAGCATATCATCCGCAATCTGATGGTCAATCAGAAAGGACAATTTAGACTTTAGAAGATATGTTGTGGTCTTATTGCCTTGATTGGTAGGGTTCCTGGAGTCAGTATTTGCCACTAGTTGAATTTACTTATAATAACAGTTATTACTCCAGCATTGGCATGGCACCTTATGAAGCATTGTATGGTCATCCCTGTCGTACTCCTTTGAACTGGTTTGAAGCCGGTGACCATTTATTGACAGGACCTGATATGGTGCAATAGTGTGCTGAGGTGGTTCGTCTGATCAGACAGAAAATGTTGACAGCTCAGAGTCGACAGAAAAGTTATGCAGATCAGCGCAGACGACCACTACAGTTTGAGCCTGGAGATATGGTGTTTGTAAAAATATCTCCGATGAAAGGCGTCTCAAGGTTTGGGAAGCGTAGAAAGCTTAGTCCGCGATATATTGGCCAGTTTCCTATTTTGGAATGTGTGGGCCAGGTGGCAGATCAACTTCAGCTACCAACGGCAATGCAAGCCATTCACGATGTATTCCACGTCTCTCAGTTGAGGAAATATGTCTCTGATCCGTCTCACGTCCTCGAGGATTCTGTTTGGCCGGAAGTGACTGCTGATTTATCTACACCAGAGTACCCAGTTAGAATTGAAGACCGTCATGAGCAGCGGTTGAGAAATAAAATTAGTCCTCTGGTTAAGGTTGTCTGGCAGCGTCACTCGGGTAATGAAGCTAACTGGGAACACGAGGACGAGATAAGACATCTTTTTTCCTTTTTTGTTCCCGTGAGGTATATTTTCCTCCTCAATTTTCTCCTTTTTATTCCTTTAAATTTTGAGGTCAAAATTTTTATCAGGAGGGAGGGACTGTAAGGCCCGTGCCTTGGCGGATCCTTAGTGGTTTGGATCTAGTCTTTACTCCGTGGATTTGGCGTATTTTTGTGAATTTTTAGGCTATTTTTAGGCATTTATTAGATTATGAATTACGCGAAGCGCTTGAACTGTACGCGGTAACCAAGGCGACTGGGGAGCAGATGCGCCCCTTGGAACACGAGCGGATCCAAAAAACCATTGACTGCATAAGCGATCTTGAGAAAGAGTTACGAAAAACAGGTCGCGAAGCATTGGACGATGACCAGATGAAACGATTCATCACTGCCGACCTCAGCTTCCATGCGCTGCTTGTCAGTATGGCTCATAACTCGAGACTTCAGAAGATCATTTCAGAGACCCGTTTGCTGATCAGTGTTTTCAGCATTCAACGTCAAGGTCATGACTCGAAAACTCTAAAGAGTATCCACAAGTATCACCAGTCAATTTTAGACGCCGTGCGCCGTCACGATCCTGAGACAGCCCGCATCATACTCATGAAGCATTTGCAGGACAGTCAAAAGGAGCGCCTGCTCGAGTATGACCAGTCGCGACGAGAGGCCTCCCTCCGGCTTCATGTCCCTGCAATCTTCTGACATCTCTTCCTCCTAACGCTAGACGGATCATTCGCTTGGAGAACCCGGCCAAATTTGGTTGCTTTCTATATGTCGACACTCAGACGTCTCACAGCATTTTTTTTGTAGACATCGCTCTGGATGCTGATGTAATCTCCGTCGTGTACTTAATAGCTCCTGTTCCGGAAAAGAGATATGAAATGAACAAAGTGACGAAATCGTTCTTTGCGGTACTTCTCCTATTTGCGTCCTCGTGTCTTTTCTCCCGCGCGCAGGGAGTATACGGTGCCGTACAGGGCACGGTCACGGACAGCAGTGGCGCAGCTATCCCGGGCACCGAAGTCACCACACACGAAATCAGTACTGGCATTACTCAAAAAGTCACTACCAATCAAAATGGCTTATATGTCTTCTCCAATATGCGCCCCGGGACATACGAAATATCTGCCCATAGAGACGGTTTTAGTAACTCGACCAGAACGGGGATTGTGGTAAGGGTCGGTGATCAAATCGCGCTTAACATGACCATGGTCGTAGGCAGTGTCAGCTCGACCATACAGGTAAGTGCGGAGGCTCCCCTGGTGCGCTCAGACGACACCATCGTAGGCTCTGTGATCGACGAGCGAACAATTAAGGAGCTTCCAATCAATGGCCGGTCAGCCTTCAGCCTTGCACTCTTGACACCGGGGGTGATGCAGGCACCTCAAAGCAACGGAACGAGCGGGGATAGCCAGCCACGACTGAGCGGTGGGCGATCGCGCACAAATGAATTTACCCTCGATGGGGCTTCGAATACTGACCCTCGTCGAGGTTCGACCGTCATCACGCCAAACCTGGATGCGATCCAGGAGTTTGCCGTGATAACGAACTGAATTCCCGCTCAATACGGACGGCTCGCTGGTGGGATCATCACGGCAACCTTGAAGTCTGGAACGAATCAGTTCCACGGTAATATCTTTGAGTTTTACCAAGGTGATGGACTCGGTGCTGCACGGAATTATTTTGCCTCCACCGTCCCTCATCTTGTATATAACCAGTTCGGAGGATAAAGTGGAAAAACCTTGAAGACAATGTACTGACATTGTCAGAGGTGAATGAAGGCACGGGGTGAAAGTTCTGTTTAGCTGCTGATTAGGATGTGGTTAATGATAGCTGATTGAGATTTGATTTGAGGACTAATGTGGTTTCATGTTGGAGATTCATAGGAGCTGTTGTCACTCAATAGTGGGTAAACCTGTAACTGAAGTGGTGCACATCATGTACTGCATACTCTCTGTCTCTCTCCTTTTTCCTTTAAAACTGTAAAAGCATGTGCTACATGGTATGCTCGTTGATATCAGTGTTGTCTATTTATTTTTTCTCTTTTCTTCAAAAGGAGTAATATATTTTAGAATTGCTTTTTTTGTGGCCATGTATTCGTACTCTATCTTTGAATTTTATTTTGAGGAAGTATCTGATTTTCTTTTATTGATCACAGGCTACACTCTAGTTCGGTGGTTGCTTTTCGAAATTTTGACGAGGAGACAAAACGTCCTGGAGTTTGGGAATCTGATCAAAATGCTTCATCATCAGCGAGTAGCTCCCGAGATAACCTTGCCTCCCTATATCGCCCGCCTTTTGCTTTGATGTACCATGGACCATTTGAAAAGGTCTGATAACTTGTGTTAATTTTTTTTATCCTTTTTTGTTGCCCTGGTGTATGATAATGATATCATCTCATCCTTATATCTGTACACATTATCTATATTGCTTGGGTTACTATACACTTATGCAGAAGGTAGAACATACTATGTAAAGTAGCTTGGCCTTATTATTTCAACGTGGCATGATTAGGAATGCATGTTAACATTCAGCTAGTTTGCTTTGCTCATATCATTTGACAAAGAAATTACCTATGTACCTTTTTTCATCCTTCCCTCTTTTTGATGGTTATGGATGCATGGACAATGTTCACCTATTGAATACTGTGGCATCCCAGTTTTTAGATGGTAACGTTGTGCAGTTACTGGTTACTGAAATGTCTATGGTTATCCATCTTCATGTGGTTTGGAACCTAAATGTGGATGGGGGGCCTAGACGTTTGGCATTGCCCAACCTGATAGCTTTAAACACTTTTGAGCTTCAGAGTTTTCAGTGCTTTACCAGACAAGGCAGCAATGATTCTTCAACTTCACACGCTTATATGACTTCCTTGCATCTTTGGGGTGGTTTCTAAGTTGTAACAAAATGCAATTTCATTGTTTTCTGTTTTCCTTTTCAAGCTTGCCAAGTCCAAGATATGTCAAGGGTGATTATCTTCAAACTAATGTTTTCTGACTAAACCAAATCAAACATGTCTCATTTGTTAAGGATCTCAACCATGAAAAGAGTCTGCCTTGAAATGGTTGGGTTATTGAACCTGCATGGATGTTCTAGTTTGCTGGTTGTAGTCCTAGATCTTACCATCTTTCCCGAAAGAGCATTGCAAGTTTGTGTTTTCAGAAAGAGGGAAATTAATTGCTTTCTGTGCATTTTATTCTAGCATATGTAGGTAAATTTAATGCCTGTTTTTTAGAGGATGGCCAGTGAGAGATGACAGCATCATTTAGTTTCTTTTTCAAGATTTTATTTTATTTTCTCAGCTTTTCATTCATGTCTAACAGTTGATCATATGCATTCTCCAAATCATCTAAAGAGAAAATTTTGAAGATAGAGGTTACCTGTTCATCATTATTGCCTATGCTGATTTGATCACTCTCACTGGCCATCATACATCTTTGATTCGCACCTTTGTGGATAGCATTCAGCCTATCCCAGATTTCTTTGGCGGACCTGCAGGTAAAAACAAATGGAAAAATGTTATAATTAGCAACATTTTTCAAGATATTAAGAACTCTACGATTATCACTTTCTTTCATCCTATGAGCAATGGTCCATTTGGATGTGTCCTTGGGCAATCTATGTGGATCACGAGAAATCAAATACCAAAGCTTAGGATTAATAGCATTGATGTGTGTGCAGATTCTACCTATCTATTTCTCAAAATGGGATCCATCGAAAACAAGCAAAGACTCCATTGAGACAAGATCAGAATGGCAAAACAAACAGTAATGAAATGCATAGATCTTTTCTCTGCAGATGGTAAAATCTGAAATCAATCAGGGACCCACTTTGATACCAATTGATAGACGCGCAGTTGGGATCTAAAGGGGGTTGAATAGATCCTCGAAAATAATACTTGCGCTCAAATGCAAATCTCGACTAATTCAACTAGAACCACCGTAAGAAGTTAGATTATATAGAAAACACTTAAGACACTAGAAGTCCTAAAAGCTCACGGAAGCAATTCTTACAATCAAGACTGAAACAGATAGACAGAGATTTTGTCAACCACAAACTCAAACGATTGGAGTGCAGTCCTGATACTGAACGAAAAGGTAATCAACATTCACTAGAGCGTGCATAAGAGTAGGGCACATAGCTGAATAAGAAACTTGTGAAGGCGGTAGATGAGAAGGAATCAACCACGCAAGCAAGTACACGATCCATAGAAGATTTTTAGGTGGTTCGGCCAGACACCCAGTCTGCCTACAATTGATAGTTTATGTATCACCCCACCCCCAAACTAACTATGCTAGTATATGCATGAAGCATGGACATGAACAAGCATGAACTGGCATGAAAGTATGAACAAAAGGGTGGTAAATAGACATGGAAACGTACCGTGATCGCCACCAAGGTTGCAGCAACGCCACAAGGATGAAGAGATGAAGGAAAGGGTGCCATGTACCTTGAAAAAGATGAAGACTTGATCACACTTATAGAACGCGGTGCGGGGAACGTTGTGGATTCAACCTCCTCTCCTTCCAGCCGGCTAGAGGAAGAGGGCCTCACGTTGTATTCATGCTCTCCTGTAAAACAAAGATCAAACCACAAGAGAAAAATCTATTAGAAACATGTAAGTGTAGTATCAATCCCGCAATGATAAAATAGCATGAATAAAAGGGGGAGAACATACCGGGGGGAGATTTTTAACCCCTGTGGAAGGGTGAAAAAAATAGGTGTGTGTATTATGATGAGAATAAGACAATCATTAAAATAACCAAAGTATTAAGCAAGCATGATGTGCATGGGAAGAGTTCTCAAAGATGCATTCCAAAGATAAGCCGTCCACGATGAGCCGCTTAAAAGTAAGAGCGGTCAAGCATCAACCGCATTATAGCAGGATGATGTGCGGCCCATGATAGACCACTTAAGTAGTGCGGTCTATCGAGAGACAGCACAACCCTGGGAATTTTAAACACAACCGACCCTTCGTCTCCCCCCCCTCCACCGTAACCGGTAGAGGGAGAGGGAGAAGAAGGGCCACGCCCAAACGCCCCCCACCCTCCCCTCTCTCTTTTCTCTCAAACACCCACTCCTCCATCGATGAGAACCAAAGCCCAAGCCCGCCGACCACTGCCGTCGACGGGGGAGGAAGAGCCACCGCCGTCGCCGATGGAGGAAGGAACGCCGACCACCACCCTTGCCGTTGTGGAGGAGGAGATGGTGACTGCGTCGTCCGTCGTCGCGGAGGCGGCCACCGCGATTGAGGAGGCCGCGGATGAGGGGGCCGAGGAGGTACCGCCGGTGGAGGAGCTCACCATCGAGCAGGCGACGTCGGGGAGGACCGAGCGGGACCCCGAGGTAGGTCACAAAAAAACCCCCCTCCATTAATTATTTTTGTCCTTTTTTGCATGCTTGTTAGGAGGGGGTTTTCTTTTAGGAAGCTAGGAGCCGGTTGGGGGCCTACGGATGGCTCCCATCGGCGGGGAGGGCCGTCACCATCGTCGGGGAAGATGACGGTTGTGTGGTCCTCGATCACCCGTATAACCATGAACATGTGGCCCACATAGGGCCGCATAAACCTCATGCGGCTTAGGCACGACCGCACTAAATCTGAAAACTGACGCAGGAAGGGCGGACCATAGGTGGCCGCACAAACTCATGCGGTCTACATTAGGCTGCACAACACTCATACGGCACAGGAACAACTGCATCATCTTACCAACCGACATACGAGAGGCGGTCTCTAGGGGACCGTCTAAAGATCTTGCGGCCTACAACGGGCCGTTCAAAATCCTGCGGCTCAGGAATGGCCACACCTTAACTCACCAACCGACATAGGAAAGGCAGTCCCTAGGGGGCCATCCACAGATCATGCGGCCTACATCGAGCCGTTCAAACCCCCTGTGGCCCAAGAACAGCTGCACCCTAACTTGGAAATCAACACACGAAGAGCGGCCAAAAGGGTGCCGCACAAAGAACCTGCGGTCCGCCCGGGGCTGTACAAATTTCCCGCGGCCCAGGACAGGCCGCGCAACCCCCAGACATAAACGGCCTAACCTTAATCGTATGTGATGATGTGTGGTCCTATGAGGACTGCCCATCTCACAGGAAAGAAACACTTTTTTTTAATGCTTGAATTAATTTATTAAATGGGTGAATAATGCAGGGAAAGCGCAGGACCCACATCTCATGGCTGTAGGTTCGTGTAGTGTACATGGCACAGCCGGACTTTCAGCGAGAGTGGCTGACCGCCATGGGGTTTGCCCCGTTCCTGAGTATCGAGGTGTGTCGATTTGACACACCTCTACTCTATGCCCTGCACGACCGCTGGGATCCAGCGAGTCAGACCTTCCTCTTCCCGTGGGGGCATATGGTCCCCACGCTGGAGGATGTGGCCAGGCTCAGTGGCCTGCGCATGCACGGGCTACCGGTTAGTGGGACTACCTTTCCCGACTACCGGGGGATGGCTCGGGAGCTGCTGGGCCTAGAGCTTCGGTGCCTCGAGTGGCAGTCGACCCTCCTCCCTAAGGCGAGTCTGCAGGACAGCCTAGGGCTAAGACGGGAGGGTATAGCAGTTGGTGAGGAGCCGGAGCAGCACCTGCAGCGCCTAGTGGACCTGGCCAGACCGAGAGTAGCCGCACAGCCGGGAGCAGAGGCCGACCGAGTGCTGCGACGTTTCTTGATGCTGATGTTTGGGCGGCTTCTCTTCTTCACGCGGGCAGACATGATGAGCTGTCGCTTCCTCCCCTTCCTCGAGGAGCTCGACCACGTAGGTGACTACGCCTGGGGAGCGACACTCCTCGCCTTCCTTTTCGACACGTTGAGTTTGACGGCCCATCGGACCATGCTCGGGGGCCTCTCCCCCTTACTCCAGGTACAACTCTTACCCTAGTTTTAACCACATGACTTCTACATGTTTTCTAGATGCTGACGCACTACTGTGATGCAGGTTTGGGCCTATGTGTACCTACAGGCACTAGGCAGAGGGGAGGAGGCCTGCCCTGGGCTTCTCCAGATAGCATGGAGGTGGGTAGCACCTCGAGAGACCGGCTCCTTGAGATGATAAGTCAGTGAGTTGCAGGATGACATGGACGCTCTTCCGTATGCCTTGGTATGATTTTAAACTTAGACTCTCTAATTAAATGCATTCCTACATGATCATGATGTTGATGTAGTTTTCTCATTTTTACAGGTGCAGTGGACACCTTATAGAGAGGAGGGCCAGGCGGACCAACCGTGGGTGGTCAGGGCCCTCGCCTTTGCTAGCCGAGATGTGTGGCTTCACTGCATGAATGTGGTGGAGCCACTATACTACATATTGGTGATGAGGACCGTCGCAGTTCACCAGCCCGCGGTGGAGTTCCCGGTGCCAGAGAAGGTGGGGGAGTGGATTTCGAGGTCAGTGAGAGGTCTGACCGCGGTGTTCTATTGGACTTCGAGGAACGCCACATAGGTCACTGCATGGATGGCCCTTGGGCGAGCGGTGACTACCCGGGTGGAGAGTGACGCGACGTACTACACCACGTACGCACGACACTACCGGGACCAGGTGTTCCGGGGAGTCTACGACTTCTTAACCTTGGACTTTTTTCAATTATGATTATGATTTCTACTCAATGATGTGCTAACACTTGGACTTCTAAATGCAGATCGACCCCGAGGGATGCCTTGCAAAGCTGACAGGGCTCCTCACGGTGACGATTCGAGAGCGAGACGAGGCCCGACATGCCTTAGCCCTTTTGGTGAGTTTTGCTTAACTAATGCATTACTATTATACTGAGACATGACTGACCTGGAGTTTCGATTTCAGCAGGGGGGAGGGGGCCCAGCGACAGGGGGCCGACGCTCCATCTACTTCCACGGTGCAGACTCCCGCTGACCGAGCAGAGCGGGAGGCAGAGTTCTGACGGATGGTGGATCGGGTCGAGGTGGCCGAGGTAGCGCTCGTCGAGCAGGTACGTCCTACACTTCCCTTTTTGAATTATGTTCTTATATTAAAATGTAGTTAACGAATGGCGCAGGACGAGGCCGCCCGCCTGCGTGAGGAGCTGGCATAGAGCCTCCACTCGGGGGAGGAGACGACCCGCCTGCGAAGGGAGCTGGAGCAGAGCGTCTGCTTAAGGTAGTCAGTGGAGCATGGCCATGCTGAGGCGCAGGAGGAGGTAGCCTGCCTGCGAGAGTGGCTAGCACAGGCCAGACCGTCAGACTCGGTCGAGGTAGCGGTCCTCTGGGCGGAGGTGGAGCGACTCCGGACCATGACCTCAGAGCTAGATCATTTTCGCCAGGAGGTGTTTGAGCTGCGTGGCGAGGTGCGGGCTTACCGAGAGATGAGCCGCTCCCGTAGCGCGATGAGTGGTAGCCGGGTGGCCCCGAGTGGTAGTCAGGCTACCCACGGATCCGTCGGGCACTTCTTCGCGACTTCCTCTTAGTGGCAGAGGAACGAGGAGGAGGACCGACGTCGATGGCGATAGAGAGAGGAGGGAGCGACCTCTATGATTGGCCCACCATCGAAGAGGCAGGAGGGAGATGGTGACAGTGACACGCCAGAGGGGGCGGCCTGATTTTATGCTTTGCACTCCTATAGTTGATAGTGACCTAGTTTGTCTTTTTCTTTCTTTTTTGATGATTTTCTTATGTGATGCATGTATGTATGAAAATATGAATTGCACATGGATGTACTCTCTCAGGAAATGAAGTTGCACATATGCTCTTCTTACGAAAATATGCAGATTAGCCTCCCGAGTTAAGTGCCATTTCACTCTGTTGGGTAGATTTTGACCACAATGGTAACACTCATACAGAATTGAACAAGTAACACATTGGCTAAAGGACCACGATGCCCTTGCTAATAGTCAAATGGCTCCTCTCTTCAATGAACTGCCCCGAGGAAAAGTGCTGCCCACATAAAAGGGCAACCCTATCATTTGAAATAACAGTCATTAGCTTAATCATGGTTGGGTATGGCATTCAAAATGAATGCCCTTCTATTTTTGTGAGGACTCTTTTGCAATTGGGTTCCTGAGAAGGGAATCAATGTGGCGGTTGTAAATTGTAGTCTATTTCCATTGTTCATGGCAATCGTGGTGCACAAATGTTTGAATTGTCTGAATGTAAGACAAACAAAAGTTAACCATCTTAACCATCTTAGTGAGTGATAGAGATGTGCTGCTGCTTCTATATCATATTGGCTCAGTGCAGAATATTCTTTTATTCATGTGAGTAATTCCGAGCTCACAATGTTGTTGCATTCTCAGTTGATAATACTTGGCTTTCCTTTTCAGTAGTGGTGGGCAAGTGCTGAAAGTTCTGTCCTAATAGTTGAGCAATTCTAGATTGCTAGTACACTCACTTTAAAATTCATGCTGTACCACATTCCTCAGATAGCCATCCATCTATTCATTAGATGGTTTCTTTTAATATTATCTCAAGTTAAATCCTCTTCAGAAGAGTTGTCCCATCAGATGATCGAACAGGCATGATGTATCAAACTTTTTTAATTTGTGATATACTAGAATTCCTCGAAATGCTTTGGGGTGTTTGGATTTATCTTTATACTGATCTCTTCGTATCACCGTCTCACCTTGAACTTGCTAACAGTTAATTCATGAAATTCTCACTCCTACCTTCTCTCACTGTTTTCATTACCTACGTGCAGCGCTTGTTCAGAACATTCTATAATCTCAGCTTCAGAGTTTACACCAAGCTCGAGAGGTCTATTCCCGGTTTTGATGTGGTCATGGAAAGAGTGCGGGCTGATAGAGATGCCAGGTTTAACCGGCGCAAGGAAAAGAGGGAAGCGGAGAAAAGGGCTGAGGCAGAGGCAGCCATCTTGGGCCGCAGGATATCATCTAAACCTTAGGAAATCCACACTTTCTTTGTCCATTATCTTTTAAATTTGATAGCGTAGCCATACAGGGTGGTGTTTTGACAATTGTGAACAAGCATATTTCTGTCTTGACAAATTTTCCAAGTGGCAATTTAGCTGATACCAGCCACATTGTGAAGCCATTGCTCATGATTGCCGTTTCTCTGGGATTTACCTGATGCCTGAGTCTTCTCGGGGCAGGAAGGGCACGACTCACCCTTGGGATAAGTCTGCCGCATTTTTGTTACATTTTTATTGTAGCTTTTACTTTTATCCAGAATCCATAGTTTAAGACGGTGATTTTTATTCTTGATAAATATTCCTTGAGTTAAAATATTATTTTAAAAAATACTTTAAACATATACTTCTAGCAAAAATATTGTCAAATCCCTACTTTTTTTCTTACTATAATGAATGATTTTGATATATAATACAAGGTGTAGAGGTGAAAAAATGATTCCTAACCTTCGTACCACACCTTTCTATTTATTTATTATTGGGGATGACCGCCGGCACTTGTGGAAGCCTGCAAACACTAGAAACAAAAAGACGTCACAAGGAGCCCTGGGTGTTATCCCAAGGAATAACTCTCTGATATTTAAGTCAGCACGCGGGAACGGAGAAGCAGAAAGAAGAGTTCAGAGAGAGAGCGAGTGTGTGTTGAGAGATGGAGATGCAAGTCTGGAGAGACGGACTGCCTTCAAAGGGAGTCCTCACCGTGACTAGTGGGCGCTCGGAGAGTGCTCATTAGGCGATAAGGGTGCTCGGAGGGCAACCGGGACTTGGCGGAGGTTTGCTCTCTGGACAGTAGGTTGGCTTCTCTTTTTCCCTTGACTGGAGCAGAGTGTTCGTTTCTTAGTGAGGATCACTGTGTCCTCTGCCTGTCTATCGGAGTCCCATTTATAGGGGGTTGTCCTGGTGATAAGAGCCAGCCCCTTCGCGGGAAAGGGCATAAGTCGTGGAGTAACGTCTCCTGCGATCGTGAGGAGTTTCCTGTTGAGTGCCCATTCTTCCGGGATCGAACGATTCTCTGGCGAGTCTTACGGCGCCTAGGGGGCGTGCTCGCCCTTAGTGGAGTTGAGGCTGATGTCGTGGGGGGTAACGTTCGGTCGCCGAAGGGTCATCTGGCGACCGTTGCACCTAGGATGAAGCCCTTCATGCGCTGGTGGATCCAAGGATGATTTGTTCCGAGCCGTCCGTGATGGGCCATGGCTGTCAAAGCCCAACATGTGTGTCGCAGACTGTGGGCCTGGTTGGACCTCACGGAAATGGGCCTTACATGGCCCAAACCAATTTCACCCTCCTCACTAGCCCGCCTACTCTCAGATGCCGAGCACTTTTTCAGGAACTGAGAGTTGAGTTTGAGAGGGTATGAGGATGATCTCCTTGTATTATTTGGGCCGGTGGGCCTAGCCATATGCTTGGCGCGCAAGGTGCGACTGGTGGTGGCAAGCGATGTCTCTGCAATCATGACGTGGGCCATTTTTGTCGGGAGCGTGAGTGCAAATGGTCGCCTAAGTTTGGCGATCATACACTGATGGTGATGGGCGCCTTTTCCCCTTCTGTGTGGTTTCGAAGTGGCTATCCCAGTTCTGGAATCTATAAGACTCACCCCAGGGCCCTCCAATGACCCCTATCTATTCTTCTAGTGTCTGCGGAGGGGGTTAGTTGCTCTTCGATCCCTCCTGCCTTGGTGAGATTCTTCCCCCTTCTCTTAACTTCTTGGGTTATGGCGTCTCGCAGGAGGGTTCTCCATGTTGGCCCTACATCTTCTGAGGAGACGTAAGCCGGTCATGGTGGTCCTCTGAGCACCTCGGGCGTCATTTGATTATAAAATAAAAGAAATATTCGAATCTTCAAAGAATAATCATCTTTTAGTTGAAGAAAGTTAACCGCAATGACAATTATGCATTATTTAGATAAAAGTATGGATATCCCTATTAATGTATTTCCCGACATAATTTTATTGCCTTTTCAACTTTAACCGTGATTTATTTGCAAAAAAATCGAATCACAAACTGTCTCACGATTACACCGACGAAAAGAAGAGCACAAGAATTTTTTGGGCAAGTGGGACATTACAATTGGATGTTTTTGTCTTCTGAACCAAGCTGCTAAGGAATCAAAAATCTGAAAGAAGAGAAAACAACATGCCAAATGAACATTAGATGAAGCTTCCACAAGGAAACTTCAAGATATGTAATGGGCACAGGCGGAGCAAGGAATCACCGCATAACTACTCCATTGGCTCGGTTCTGCGAGTGGCTCCTGAAACGCTATTTGGCCGGTGATGGGCCCATTTTGGATCCATTCTTCTCAATTGTGCACGGCCCACCATACATGTAGCCCACAATCTCTCATTTGCTCACGCTCAGTTTCATTATCTTTTAGCTTCTTCATCCGACACCCATTGGCCCTTCACGGGCGAGATATGCAAGAGACCAGTTAAGGAATCCACTTGAGACTTAGGTCGCCTTTGACAACATCTATCGAGATGGATTTTAGAGATTTCAATTATTAAAATCTCTTACAAAATTCACAACGTTTTCAAATGTCCCTCCCTCATGTTGGTTTGCATGGGCAGATGGATTCTTACGGAGAGAGAATATAGACTCATATTACTCTCATTTTCAAAATCATGAGAAGCTCATTGGGAGGAGCTTTTGGATAGATTTGGATGTACCGAACCCCCTCTCGCTCTCTCTAACTCCGCTTTTCCCGTCCTCTCCGAACTCCAGTCATGTGAGCTTCCAACGTCGGAGAAGAAAAGAAGCCTCCGCCGAAACCTCCATCACCGGACGACTCCAAGGAAGCCTCCGTCATCGGACGACTCAGGGATGAAGAAGGAAAGGCGAGGGGATGAAGAAGGCCTCCGTCACAGCCGTGACGCCAAGGATCCTACCTCCCCTGCCACCCCCATCATCGGACAACGCCTGCAAAGAGTGGGTTATGGCACTGTGGCAATGGCTCTCCCCCGGTGGAAGTAGCTCCGTCTTGGAATAATTTTAACTTTCTATTTCTTTAAAAAAAAGTAAAATTCATGAAGTCGATCCGTGTGAAAGTAACTTTTATTTTTTAAAATAGGAAGTTGTTTTCACACACAGCGACTTCCACCCTTTCAACTTTGTTCACCACGACTGTTCCCCCCGCCTCTTCAAGTTTTCCTTCCTCCTTTGTTCACCGTCGCCGCCCCTCCCAGCAAGAACCTCTTTCTTTCTCCTCCCTCCATTCACCTCACCACCGACGCGGCACAATGCAAATTTCCCGCAGCGTTTGATCCGCGACGTTTGCCAGCGTCTCGTCGTCGTCGGCAAAGTGCTGACGTGTTCCTTATATTTTCACCCAATGTCTTTTGGTCTGCCCTTTTCTACTTTGGACCCTTGGGTGCTTGCATTTGACGATGCACCACCAGAAATAGACATAGAAGTAAGTGGTGTAGGTGTAGACATCTAAAAAAACTCAAACAACAAATGTAAAAAATAATTACTGACTATTTATTGCCAAGAATTCTCTAAAGTCAAAATAGAATAGAGATCATTGGCATCGCCAACACCGATTGCCCTACACGATTGATCGTCACTGTGAGAGACAGCGAGAGAAGACGGAGTGAGAGAGGGGATTGGCCCCTCCCTCTAACTGTCTGTGTGTGTGTCTGGTGACGGAGAAAGGGGGAGGGAGATGGAGAGTGAGAGACTGAGAGAACATAGAGAGTGAGAGGGAGATAGAAAGTGGGAGACTGAGAGAACAGAAAGAGTGAGAGGGAGACAGAGAGTGAGAGAATAGAGAGAGACAGAGTGAGGGCGAGGGAGACAAAGGGGCTCGGCCCCTCCCTTTCACTGTGAGGGAGATAGAGAGGGGGGGAGAGAGAGAGTGACAGTGTGGGATAGGGGCCGAGCCCCTCTCTGAGTGTGCTTGTGTGAGAGAGACCGAGTGAGGGAGATGGAGACAGAGAGGGGCTCGGCCCCTCCCTCTCACTGTGAGGGAGATAGAGAGGAGGAGAGAGAGTGACAGAGTGGGAGAGGGGGTGATTACCTCTTTGTGTGCGTGTATGACTGTATGAGAGAGATAGAGTAAGAGAGGGAGACAAAGTGAGGGAGACAGAGATATAGTGAGAGGGAGATGGAGATGGTGAAAGAGGGAGACAAAGATACCGTGAGAGGGGGACGGAGGGAAAGGGAGAGGAAGAGGGAGAGGGAGTGAGGGAGACGATGACAGAGGGGGAGGGAGATGGAGACGGCGAGAGGGTGTGTGTGTGTGTGCAATTGTATGAGAAAGACAGAGAGGAGAGGGAGATGAGTACCGGACGCCACTGTCGCTAGTCGCTCGCCGGATGCTGTTGTCGCCGCTCGCCGGAAGCCGCTATCGTCGTTGGGGATTAAGGTTGTCGATTGGGGAGGGAGGGTGAAGTGGTCGCGAGGTGGGAGGGGAACGAAACCCTCATGAGTTAAAATGCGGATCCCCCTTCGAGGGTTAACGAGTATTCATACCCGATACGTGGCTCTGCTGAGGATGAGTTGGCGGGCAAGGACGGCGAGGCGCATCATGGTGGGCGAAGCGGGCGAGGCGACAGTGAGGCATTCACCTCGGCGAGCCATGACGGGGCGAGGCGAGTTGCCATCGCCTCCCCTCGCCTTGCCTCTCCTTAGCGCCTAGGCGCGATTTCTACTACATAGATAGCAATAGGTCTAAAGGAGGGATTTATTTGCAATTATGCACTTTTATATGCAATTATGCACTTTTTTTTGCACCGTAGTTCAAGTATGAAGATTGTTGAGCCACAGATAAGAGTATGGAAAATACAAATCTAATGATGCCAAACAACAAAAAATACAATCAATGTTGAGAGCTCCCAGTGCCGCCTCTGAGTAAGGTTTCTGCCCTAGAGTACTCCCCCTCAAATTAGGTCCCATATATCCTTCAATCCTTCCCAAATCCCCCGACCAATGCCTCTTAAAACCCCTAGATCCAGCTTCAAAGTCCTTAAAATCTCTACAAACAGAAAGTCTTCTGAGCTTCAAACACTTGGAAGCCCTGGGAATGAATTCCTGCAAAATCCACAAAGAAAACCTTCCCGACGCCACTTTCTCTCTGCACACGCCCCTCCTCTCGACGCCAATACTCACGCACCGAGGGCTGGCTGTGCCGAGGCCAACCTCCGCGTCGAGACCCCATTCGCGCCAATATTTGCCTTGCTGCGCCGATCCCCGACCGCGTCGAGATCCCCTTGCACCGAGACCCTCTGCTATGCCTTATGCCTCATGCCAATTTCATGTAAGCCTCTACCCTGCTGAAAGAAGTGGAGACTAGGAGCTTCACTCATAACCACGGGAGCTAAATTAACGGGGTTCTACCCCTACATTTTCAACCCCAATGGCCCACGGAGTTCTGCCACTGCATGTCCTCCGATGGTTCTTTAAAAGGGGAATATTAATAAACGCCACGATGGCGAACATCACCATGACCCGATCCTTTTGGATCTCGGGCTACATGTCCACCCCTTTCTTTCGGCTTCCATCCCGACACTCCGTGGGTGGATGTCCTATATCTTCTCGGCACAATCCAGAATAAGGTAAGGTGCTGTCGGAATGAATCCGATCTTCGATACACCGCATTACCTTCGGACCTCACCGAGTTTAGAGAGTCCTGTCTCTGCATGGTCTCTACTAACTCCCTTTCCTCGGGGAATAATAATGTCAAGCGCTTTGGTATGTGCACACCGTCCTGGTTCCATCCTATCTCGTGGTATTCAGGCATCGATATGTCCCAATCTCTTACGGATTCCATCCCGCCTCTGTGTGGATGGTTTCCTATTCCCACTTAGCACAGCTCAAATGTCAAGGGGATATGCTGCCGGATTCGTTCCGTGTGAACAATCATGTAGTACTGTGGCATTCCAATAAACATGAATTTTTGTCATTCTTGATTGAACTAATAAACCAAAATGAACCTCAAACTTCTAATCATTGTTGCACCATTTCTTTCCTGCATAAGAATAAGTATAACATTCATATTTTAATCAGCCTTCCAAGTCCTTCAACTTTGACATTTAATCAAGGGTTGTCATTCCTTGGAAGGGCGTAATTAACGTCATAACCTTTATGGTATGACGGACTTCTGGTCCAGACACGAACCTTATAATCTACTGATAAAGTCAGATTGAGCGCATAATAAAATTATCACTCCGGTGACTAGCACGCCTAACGAATAAGTGATTCAATTAAATAAGTAAAAATAATAAAATAATAATAAATGACTAATAAAATAAAATAAAATAGAAATCACATTCCACAAGTCTGGCACGCCCGGTGGGACCCTGTCTCCCTTCATCTTTTCGCCAAAGTAGGAGGCCTGGCGGCGTAACAGATATCAATGTGCTTTGTTCTGCCATGATATTTAAGATCTTTGGCGAAAGCCAATGCGGACGTGTTGTCTTCAAACAACAGTACACTCGTCCCTGTGAGGTGTAATAGTTAATCGTTGCAAAAAATCTCGTAGCCATACCGCCTCTTGACTTGCAGCAGAACAAGCCACATGTTCAGACTCCATTGTGGATAGAACAATGCAAGAATGTTTCTTGTTACACCAAGAAATAACTCCACCAGCTAAGAGGAACACGAAGTCTGAAGTGGACTTGCGTTCATCTCTGTCACCAACTCAATCCGCATCACTACAACTGATAAGTTTTAAGCCACCTCTCTGATAACATAATGCATAACTAGACGTCCCTCACGAATATCGGAAAATTCTCTTCACGCCTTTCCAAAGCGTAGGACTAGGGTTACTCTAATAACGGCTAATTAAACTCATCGCAAAGCTCAGAATTCCAATCCAAGCGGCATATGGCACTCTGGACATTCTTTTCTTTTCTTCTTCATTCTTAGGGCATTGACAAACACTTAGATCACACCCTTTATCAAGTGGAGTATCAATTGGATTTCAATTGTGCATTCGGAAACGCTTAGAAATCTTATTAATTTAAGTTTCTTGAGACAAACTCAGCAATCTTTTCGGGCGATTCCAACAATTTTTACTCCGAGCACATAGCTCGCTTCACCCATATCTTTTATCTCAAAGACAGAAGATAACCATCCCTTGGTGACATTGATTAACTCCATATTATTTTCAACTATTAAGATGTCATCAACATATTATGACAATATGAGAAATCTTACTCCCACTCGCTTGACATACACACAGTGCTCCTCTTCAATCATCTCGAAACCGTACGAGATAATGGCCTTATGAAATTTTAAATATCACTGTCCAGACGATTGTTTCAAGCCATATATAGAGCGTTTGAGACGGCAAATTTTTGCTCCTCACCTGTAGCCTCAAAACCCTCTGGTTGAACCATATAAATTTCTTCGTCTAATTTTTCATTGAGAAATGTAGTCTTTACATCTATTTGGAACAACTTCAAATCAAGATGCGTGACGATAGCCAGAATAAGGCGAACAGATGAGAATCTCACTATAGGTGAGAATGTCTCATCCTAGTCTATACCTTGCTTTTGGATATAACATTTCGCCACAAGCGGTGCTTTATGTTTGTCAATTGTTCCATCTGCCTTGCGCTTCAGTTTGAAAACCCACTTATTTTCAATTGCTTTGCGCTCAAACGGGAGTTCTACAAACTCCCATACTCCATTCTGCGTCATCGAATTAATTTCCTCTTGCATGTCTCATCATAATCTATACCCTCCTTGTAAGTATAACCTTTCGCCACAAGCTATGCTTTATGTTTGTCAATTGTCCCATATGCCTTGCGCTTCAGCTTGAAAATCCACTTGTTTCCAATCACTTTGCGTTCATGTGAGAGTTCCACTAACTCTCAGACTTCACTCTGCGCCGTCGAATTAATGTTCTCTTAACCACCTAAAAACTCCTCTTGCACTGTCTATTTATGGTTTGATAGTTGTGTGATTGCCTTACTTTTTCCAGGTTCATATCACGAGTCTGAAACGATGAGACGAGAATTTATTAACTGTTCGCTCATTCTGTGATATCCGAGTGATCATCATCAAACATTGAGAGTTGTGAGTGATTACTTGCTAATCTCTCATCATTTCAATCAAGCCTGATCTAGTCTTTACTTGACGTCTTTGTGGATAAATTTGTTTAAGTTTAAATTCGTCGAAAAGGGGAGGCAATCAATTCACCCCCGCCCCTCTCGATTGCCTCTTAACTGGGCAAACAATACGTGACCTATATGTGTATGATTATTATGTGTGCCATATGGACATTGCTGCCATAGAAGGGTCTAGAGCTAAACCATAGAAATGCCCTTGTGGGGAGGCTAACTATATTCTGACCCCGAGGGCACGGACGTGAAATCTTGGAGGTGGACAAGTTCCACTGATTATGGTGGGGAGAATTTCCCCCAGTTCTGCGCAGTAACCAAGACTCATTACTACTGCCTAGGTGATTGAGTATCTATCTCTGTTCTAACCTTCTAGTGGTGGTTTGGGCATTGTGTCTAGGTCATATGATTCTGCCCTATATGATTCGGTCACATATGAATTTGTTACATATGTTTTTGTTATTTTACCATTGGTTCTATTACATTATTTCTACTTATTTTACTCTTGTTATGATTTATGACCCATACTTGTGTGCAGTTGATCGCCATATAGTCCTTATCATTACATCTCATGCGTTAGATTTGTTCATTTCTATTGGTTGATTGTAATTAAATATACTCCGTGCATGTCCTTTTTGTTCATTCTATATTTAAATGGTATATATGCATCATATACATTGAAAAATACTCTTATTGTTCATGTCTATCGTCATGAAACTGGTTAATTCATGCTAGATTATGTTGTATATAACTAGGGGATAACATTAGGAAGAACAAACATTGTGCAGAGAATGTGGTAATCCCCAAAGCATGTTGTGCATGAAAAAAAGGGTGATGTTGAACTTAGTAACTTGTTGAGGCTATTCGTAGACTCATGCTGTTAATATTTTTCAGGAGATTCTGTTGGCAAAGGCGAGGAGTTAGTACGTCACGACTCCAACCAAGAGGATTTAGAGTGAATACTTATTGATCATTTTATCTTCTATCGAGGTAGTCTTTCGACAGTCTTTGGAAAAAAATATGAATGAGGTTGAAGTTGTAATAATGGACTGTTGTACTGAACACTAATGTTATGCATTGACAACCTTGGACTATTGTGGTTATGGTATGTGGTTTTAGTTGGTGGAATGAAAATTTTCTTCCGATGATATTTGTATTCTTTTTATTTATGTAATCTCTCAACCAATTATTCTCTATTGGGTTGTTCCCACTTTGGCGTCTTCTTTAAAATCCAAACAAAGTCGGAGACTGGACCGGGTTAGAAGGTGGGGGGCTATGGAGAGTGGTATCAGAGCCAGGTTGAGGATTCATACTCCTAAAGCTTTGGTGAAGATTCCCTGCTCCCCGTTCCTTCATTCATATCGTCTCTTTGGCCACCTCAGCAGCAGTAATGTACTTAGCCTTGGTCATAGAATCAACAGTAGTGTTTTGTTTGGAACTTTTTCAACTTACTGTCCCACCATTCAGGGTAAAGACAAACCCTGAAGTTAACTTACTCTCATCTTTATTGGATTGGAAACTCGAGTCAGTATAACCTCAAAGTTTCAAATCCTCTCCTCCATAAACCAAAAGCATATCCTTAGTCCTTCTTAAGTAGTTAAGGATACACTTCATGACTATTCTAGTGTTGCTCACCTGGATATGTCTAATATCTACTCATAATACGTAGAGCATATGCTACATCAGGTCTCATACATAACATAACATACATGATGGACCCTGTGGTAGAAGCATAGGATATCATGCTTATGTGTCCCCTCTCTTCAAGAGTCTTAGGGGACATCTTTTTAGAGAGGTAAACTCCATGTCTCGTCAATATGAGACCTCTTTTAGAGTTTTTCACTCAAAATCTTTTGACAACGAAAGTTATGTACATTAATTGTGACAAGTCTAGCATCTTATTTGATCTATCTCTATAGAACATAATTCCCAACGCATAGGATGCTTCACCCAAATCATTCATAGAGAAGTTCTTTGACAGCTAGGTTTTAATTGATGACAACATACCTATATTATTCCCAATAAGTAGTATGTCATCCACATAGTACTAGAAAAGTGATCACTCTACCACACGTTTTCTTATACACACATGGCTCATATTCATTTTTAACGAAGTCACAAGACTTAAGGTAACACGATCACTCTGTTACTCTTTCCCATCCCCACCAGAGTGTGGTTCCTCCTCGGAACTATCTGAAATATTAACAAAATATAAAGTGAGCGAAAACTCAGTAAGATTTATATCTCTATATCATGCATTTTTAAGTGATTAACGTATTTGATAAAATAGATGCACTAATGTCGAGAAACATAATAAAATCGTGCATACTAGATATTGGAACATGAACATGAATATACAGAAATGCAAGTAATTAGGATCACAAGTTAAGGTAACAAGATCAATAGTGCAACTATAGAGTGGTGGCAACAGGCTTTCAATATCACTAACATGTAGAAAGTCCTGACATTTGATTGGCCATATCACGCAACAATTCCCACGAGCGGTAACATGTATAAGTCAAGTAATTCAAGTAATTCGCGAATGAGTGGAATGCTATAGATCGATCTAGCAAGCAAGTACTTTAACGTAATGCGACACCAAGTCAATATAACTTCCATGGGCATAAGTACTTTCGGGGAGATCCTCCCATGATAAGACCAGGCCCTGTTAGTGCCAAGCATTGTAGTTATAGATCATCGATCCCGTGTAATTATGTAGACATCCACATTAGCATTACAATGGCAAAGTGAATTTCAAGGTAAAGTTCATGTAATCAGGGCATAGTTTTACATGAGAGATTTTCATAGAATTCCAAACTCCTACTCTGAAAGCTACAGTCAGCCAAAAACTAGGCCCACCAGGCCTTAGGTGCCCCCGACTGGGACACCTTCGCTCCTGTCGCCGCTGCTCTCACCGAAACTTGTACCAGGGGCTTCAGGGCCCCACCGCTGCTCCGGCTCCTGGAAGTCAAACCCCGGCCACCCCGGGGCCACTGCTCCATGACCCGCTCGATCTCTCGGCTGACCTGAGCAACGCGAGTCCTCAAGTACCCGTTGTCCAGCGTAATAGGAGGCAAATCCTCCCTCAGCAAGTGGCTCTCCTCCGCCTTTCGAATCGCGGAGGCCTTCTGCCGGTACAGGTGGCTGTGCTCGAACCACCACCTGGCGTAGTGTATGTTGAACCTCACTCGACATCCTTGTCCCGGCATCGGGAACTACTCCGGCTCCCAACGACTATAGAAATCCCACCATGCTGCCGCAAGAAGGTGGGTGTCGCTGCCACAGTATAGCCTTCCGGTCAAAGGGAACTCCCAATTCGGCAAGATCCCCTGGTCATACCCAAAGTTCCTCGCAAAGCGGTGTGGGTAGTACGGCTCTAAGGAACTCGTCGCTAACTGGCACAATGTCAGCACTGCCGACCGAGTACTTCATATCCACTTTGTCTGCAACCCTATCTCTGTCACCTCCTGACCAGCGTCGGCGTTGGTCGCCCCTCTTCCTGAAGGCCCCAGGAAGAGACTAGAATCCCTCTTGGCACTATCAAAAGGAAGCCCCTCCTCACCCCTGGCGAGCAGGTAACAAAGGACTCTCCTAGCCCCCTCCAGCTGCGTCTCTACATCCCCGTCAGACTGCCCAGGGAAGCTAAACAAGAGCGGTGCCATCGGGCTCCTCATTGTCCCCCGCGTCACCAAGCCCAGAAAAAACAACCCGGCCCACGCACTGAGGCAGTGGGTCGATAGGAGTATGCTTCTCTCTCTCGACGCTGAGTGTGCCGCTAGAACTCTGAGCCCCTGGTAGATGTTGGCCAGTGCAGCGGGAGCTAGGGCCAACTATCTCCCCTTGGCCAACAAACAAGCTGGCCACAACAACTCAACTCTCAGCAGTCCGTCCTCTTCGTGAGGTACTACAAAAGTCACCAACCAATACGTCAGATACACTGCAAGGTGTGCCACGTCTGGCAGACCATGGGGATTCCACCCCTCCTGTGGCACATACGCATATCTAGAGTACGTCTGGAAGCATAGATCCACCTCGGTGTGCTCCTCCCATGGAGTATGGTCTCTAGCAAACTCCTGATAAAAGCAGAATGGCCTGTTGTAGAAATGGCGGACCCATACATTTAGCGGCACTCTCGGAGTCTGTACTGCTCTCTCTCTCCCTGCCAGAGCCAAGTCCCTCTAGGTCTTCAGGAGGTACCGATAGCTGAAAGGTACCCGGTACCTCCCCTATCCGTCACTGTAACTGCGGTGGAGGTCATCCAGCACTACCTCCTCGTATCCTTTGCCCTTGATCGACAGTCTGAAAATCCTGAACAGAGACCACAAGTCCAGTGAGGTCTCTCCCTCTGCGGTGGCCACCATGTTCCAATTGTGATTGAAGCACTCCAGTAGTCCCTACAGCAGCCCAGTGTAGCAGGGGTATGCGTACAAGGTGGCAGTCACCGCGTACCTGATCCCTTCTCACTCCAACAACACCCGATAGTGATGGATGATCCCCATCAGCCACTCAGTCGCCCCTTGGCGGTAGTAATGCGAAGGGATTATGGCCCAGCGACCGTACCAGCTCGTGACGGTCTGCCTCATAACCTTGTCCAGCATATTGTGGTCATCATATCCCTCTCCAGCATACTGCAAACCCGCGGGCTCCAGCACCAGTTCGGCGGTCCCCTCTGTCTCAATATGGTGGTGGCCGTGCAAATCCCAGGAAGCGGACCCCAGCGGCCCAACTCTGACCCCTGACCTCTCTGCCCCACCAAAGAACCCCAGGCACTCAACACTGGGAAACTGTCACTGCCTCCATTAATCCTCAGAGAAGCTAGGGTAGCTGTAGAAGGCTACCCCATGCTGGCTGTCCCTATCAATCAAGATGGCCCGCTCAAGTCGACGATAGGCTCCAAGAATCCGTGAGTCATCCTCCTCCATGCCAGGTGGAACGTAGCTCTAGAGAAACTCGAACAAATACCGATCTAGGGGGAACTCCAATGGATAGCCCCCGCTCCTGTCATAGGTGTACATGCCGTCAGCCTCCAAGATCCTCGTCACCTCTACAATCCCGACTCCAGCAGCTCTCTCGCCAAGGGGACCCTCAACCGCTACTGTATGCCCACGGTCCAGCAACTCCATGTTAGCCACAGTAACCACTGGCAGGCTGAAAGGGGGTGGCTATCGGTGGGTCCTCCGCACCCAACGGTCCTCCTCTCGGGCCACCCGCCTCGGAACCCGTCCATCTCTGCCAAAACGTGCCATAGCTGCAAGACAAAGCATGGAAAAGTGATCAGAACACCAACAAAACCAACACATGCAGCATAGCAAAAATAAAGGCACTTGAAGTGTCAAAATACAACCACAATAGCTTGGAATAGGGGTCTCATAGGCCGTACGCCCTCGTCTTCACCTCTGACGCACGACCTGTGGGGGGCATTTGTTGTACCCAAACTATTTCCTAGCAAAATCACAAGAAATAAGGGTTCGGGCATTTCACTGAGCACCTTCCAGGCATGGGCTATCCAGCACTTTTTACAAACCCATGGGTCCCTACAAGAGCCCTGGCCAGCCTGCCGTAACGTATGGTGACACAAGCAATCCCTTGGGATCAACTCCGGCCACTCATGTACGGGCCTTGCCCATATCTCGCACCGTCTCCCAGAGCCACCCGGGGGCACCCCGATGTTAGGCCACGCCATGTGGCACTCAGCCAAAGGGGCCAAGCGCCCACCCAAAAACACATCTTTCAACCCTCTAAGGTCAAAGGGAGGCCTAACTAGGTCAACCACAGGCTTTGGGGGCCTGTCGCGCGCATGTATGGCTCGCACGGGCATGCTTGACATTTCGTCGAACACCTTGTGGGCGCGTATGTTCCAGCCCTTCTACACCCAACCATGGGCCGACCCGTGGTTCCAGCACCTCAATTGGGTCCTACAACGACCCCCCGATAAGTCAAGGTCGACCCCGACACTCAGACACATGGCGATGAGCCATCTAATCTAGCATTTGGGCCAACCTGAGGCTACCCTGCCAACCCGTCGAACAACGCGGCACATAGCCCGAGGCATGGCTCACAGTCACAAAGTGCCTCCCCTTCGCTCCCACGAGCTCCCACTGTCAACCCAAGGCCCGCCGTGTGGCCCCTCAGCCATCTACTCAACCTGTTCGGCAATCCGGGTGTGTCGGGTATTTACCCGGACACCTTGCGGGTGGCTACGACAACTCAAAGAACGACAGCCCCCACGGGCCCGTTCCAGCTTCCCGGGGTTCAAAGTACGTCAAAGGACAACCCCAAACGACGCAAGAAGACCCCCAGGGGCCATCCCCCAGGGTTACGACCTCCCCCGTGGCCAGTTTGCCCCACGGGTGGCCGCGTGCCCCAGGGGGTGAACCTCCTTGGGGGTCGCACCCTCCCTCCAACCCGACGGTCCCAGGAACCAACTCAGTCCCGGTTCATCCGATTTATGGTCCTACGACGTGGTTCGGGTGCCGTACCAGTTCGAGAAGCCAACACGTGGGCACGAGAGCACAAAGCGACAGCACGGGAGAATTCCTCAAGTCCGACATGCTCGCAAGCTTCCACGTATCCTCCCAGTTAATTGTCATTTTCTTTCATAGCCAAATTAGGAAGAAAATAGGGGCAAACCTATCTTCTTCCAGAGTGTGTCCCGACCCAGAGGCCACTCATCCAAGATGCATTAACAGACCTTCTATACCCCTCAGGTGAGACATTCACATGTACAAAATTACATAGTGAACTCGGTTTTCGCCAACAGGAGATAGACCAATTTTATTAGACAGCATCCTTCATCTGACGAAAAATATGTTTTTCATCATTTTACAGAATATCAATGTTCAGGGGGAATTATGGGTTTTCCAAACAGGAAATGGGAACCCCACTAACTTCTTAAGTGCAAACAGACAACAACCACCAATTTATTATTGAAGAATTAGACACACATTCGACAGTAAACTGGGAACACAGAATACTCGACCCCTCAATTCTATTGGAAAATTATACAAAATCCTAAACACGTTGATAAATAGCATGGTCCCCGCCAAGCAACACTGGCCATCAGTACTTCGGATCATTTTGAAGACAAAGGATTCAATCAACAGAGCAGGGCCACGCTCGTTCACAATGCATTCCTCTTGTAGTTTAAAGCAATACCATAAGTGACTTTAGGAAGAATAATGAGGATAAGTGGACAACTCACCTGCCACGTGATCCCTCACAGAAGACTAAGAACGTTCCATCGTTACTTAGAGACACACCATTTGGGAATTGAAGATTTCGAACCAGGACAGAAGTTTCTTTTGTAATGGGATTGTATTTTAAAAGCCTCCCCGTAGGCTCAGCAGTGAAAACCAGCTGCATGAAATTCCTGAAGATAAACAATAGGTTTTAGGTATCTTTGAAGGGATTTAATAACAAGTGTAACTGCATAAGAGAGAAACATGCCATGATATATCAAGATTTTAGGCATGAAAGATAATGAAAAATGGGACAACATTTGACGAATGTATCATGTGATGTAAAATGAGATAATTAAATAAACAAAGACAATGAAGATCACTGTCAGATCCCACTCTAGATCTTACAAGGGCCCACCAACTCAGAATCCCAATTCAATTTCTCTTTCATTGGGCATTCCTCCTAATAAAAAACATACCTCATGTTTATGGCATTATGACTCCTCTCTAGGTCGTATGGCTGTAACTGTAATTAGGCTGGGTAGGGGTAGACCCATACCCAAATGCATATACCTACACTGATATTGGACCCTATAAGCTCTGTGGCATATGGGTAAATGAGTCCTGTTTCAGTTCAAATTTGTAATCACAGAACGGTCCACCAGGAATTTGTCTTAACTCTCATAAACTTGAGACAAATGAGCCTGATTTACACCCTCATCAAAATTTGAATTGTTTTTATGTATGTTAATAGCGCGAACTCTAACCCAACCTCTCCAAATAAAGAGGAAAGGTGCCCACAGATTATCCGATATGGGACTAAACCGCAACACCCCCAAGTGCTAAACCCGAGTGGTTATGGTACAAATGGCACTACTGAACGGGCAGAGAGGCCCAACAGTTAAGCCCAACTTTGATACCACGTTAAAGGCGCAAATTCTAACCCAAAACCTAGGCATCTCTGCAAATAAAGAGGGAAGGCACCCATAGATTATCCGATGTAGGACTGGACCTCAACAATCTACATAGAGACTAATGGATCTGTTGTTGGGACTGGAGACCCGTCGTGCCATAAAGGTGTTGGACGCACTCAGAATAATAATAAAATATAGTGGTGTCTTTTAATTGGTTTTATCGTGCAAGGGCATGCCAGTCACGTGTGTGATAATGTGTTTAGGCTTTGAGACTAGAGTGATCCGAAGCCTGGGGTGCACTCCGTCTGACTAACTACATGATTATAGATATCGGGTCGGGACTGGAGACCCACTATAAACATAAAGGTCACGGTGTTAATTACATCCCCTCGGAGAGCGAAAAACCTTTGATTAATCACCAAGAAATGGGGCCTCATGGCCTGAAAATCAAGATTCATGAAACGAATGGAAATTGGGTGAAGAGCATTGAGATCCCCTTCATTAGGGTCCGAGTAGTTATTCAAAGTCATATCGGTCATGTATTGACTGTTTTATATTCGGACGAGTGTCCGGGTTGAAAATCATCATAAACGTTTCGATAAGATCAAAGCATTGAACAATTATTCGAAGTCATATCGGTCATGTATTGACCGTTTTATATTCGGGCGAGTGTCTAGGTTGAAAATCATCATAAATGTTTCAGTAAGATGGGAGCATATGTTTGCTGGGACATGACAAGTTCAATAGATGAGTGAGTGGCAAAAATCAATTGAATTCTGTCCCAACTGGTCAAATTCCACAAGTTCTTGGCCTGGCGCGAGGTCGTGCAACGGCCATAATGGGGCAATCCCCGAGAGTCGGGCATGGCTTGCAAGGGCATCTTGGGATCAGTTCCTTCTTGGGATGGAGTCGACTCAGCCCCCTTTATCATCTACTCATCCCCTACGTTCTAAAAAAAGGGAGGGTCAAGTGTGGGTGGAGTCGACTCCATCTTGGTATGGAGTCGACTCAGCCCATCGTTGTTAAAAAAAAACATTAATTATAATATTAAAAAAGGGAGTTGGTGTAGTTGGAGTTGACTCCATCTTGCCATGGAGTCGACTCAACTCACCTTAACCATCTTTTTTTCTTCACCTGAACCATACTTTTTTACCCAAACCATCTATTTTTCACCCTTAACTATCCGTTTTTCACCCTTACCCATCTATTTGTCACCTTTATAGCCCATTTGTCACCTCTACCCATCTATTTGTCACCCTTATAACACATTTGTCACCCTTAACCATCCATTTTTCACCTATACAAGCCATTTTTCACCCATATGTATCGAGTTATTTGTCACCACTGTTGTGCATTTGTTAGTCAAACCATCTATTTTTCACCTTTACTTACCTATTTGTCACCACTATTGAGTTATTTGTCACCACTGTTGTGCATTTATTAGCCAAACCATCTATTTTTCACCCTTACCTACCCATTTGTCACCCTTAGTGACTTATTTATCACCCATATGACCCATTTGTCATCTTTAGTAAGTCATTTATCACCCATATGAACTATTTGTCACCCTTAGTAACCCATTTATCACCACGTGATCTATTTGTCACCCTTAGCATATATTTGTCACCCCTTTCATATATTTATAGACTTACCCAACTGACAAATTGTTTGAAATCTTTAGGCAAAGAATACTCTAAAAATAAACTGGTTAGGAAAATATTGAGATCTCTCACAGCAGTGTGGCACACTAAGGCCACCGTAATTGAAGATTCAAGGGATCTATCTGTGATGACAGTAGATGTGCTGGTGGGATCGCACATGACCTATGAGCTCAATCTGAAAAGGAACGAGGAAGATCATGAGAAAAAGAAGTCTATGGCTCTCAAGGTTTCTGAGAGCACCGATGAGTCCGAGGAAGATGATGAAGGCAACTTCCAAGAGGACAACCTATGTGACCATGCTCTACTCACCAGGCAATTGAAGAAGTTCCTAAGAAATAGAGATAAATTTCAAAAGAAGAAGAGGACGCCATAGGTAAACAAATTCTCCAATCTCAAACCTGATCAAATTAAAAGGTCTGACAAAGTCATCTGCTATCAATGCAGGAAACTAGGGCATATGTGAGGAGAATGTCCCAAGCTACTCAAGAAGATGACCAAGGCCAAGGGAAAGAAGCCCAAGGCAATGATCTGCAGTTGGAGCGATGACGAGGAGGAAGATGAAAGCTTCTCTGCCAAAGAAGAGGAAGATGACCTCTACTTGATGGTGAATGAAAGTGAAGATCAGGTAAACACTCCCTTTGAAAAATTTTCAATTGAAGAATGAGAGGATGCATATACTAATCTGTTTGAAAAATACGAGATCTATAAGAGAGAAAACACGCAGTTAAAGAAGAAAATTAATGTCTTAGCTCATGATAATCTAGTCACCTAAAATCTGGAGATTCTAAAAGTTGAGAATGAAAAACTAAGAAAGCAAATCAAGGAATCTGGATCTAACTGCTCAGAACTGAAAAGCATAAAAGAAGAAAATGACAATCTTAGAAAACAGTTAGACCAAGTTAAGTTGAGATGCTAGGAATGTGAAAGAGAAAACCAACTCAACATTGAAAAGTATGAAGCCATAAAAGCTATAAATGCTGAAATGCAAAAGAATTTTGAGAAGGCTGAGAGTGATTTGAAGGACAAACAATCTGTCTTGGAGAAAATGGTTCAGGGCAAGTCCAATCTGGACGCAATCTTGGGAACTTGCGTAAATTTCAGAAAAGAATGGTTGGGGTTCAACCCCACTAAGAAAAAGGCTCTTGAACTAAAGACCATTCCATTCTATCCTGAAATAGGAAAAGGACAATTAATAACAGAAGAGCCAACAAGGCAGGATGTCCTTGAGCCTAGAACAATCAAAACCTAGAACCCTCAAGGCAAAGGACAAAACATTAAAAATCAAGGAAGCAATTGACAGGTTGGTTACAAGAGACATGTTAAAGCACCAGGTCGACACATTGGTCAACCAGGTCGACACACCACCACTCAACTAAGGCTGGCTAGGCAGCTAGGTCGACACACCAGGTAGCTGAGTTGACACAACCCAACGTTTGAGTCCAAGAAGAACCCTGGCCGACCTGTCTATATAAGATATAGCAAAATAAACATGAATGAGGAGGAAGGGTGGAGGAAAGAGAGAGAAGGGGGCAAGGGGAGAGAAGAGATAGACAGATAGAGAGAGGGGGTAGGGGAGAGAGAGAGAGGGTGTGTCTCACTGTGAGTGTGAGAGAGAAATAGAGAGAGTGTTAGAGTGTGAAGTCCGAACTTGCCATCGTGCGCCCTCGCACGCGGATCGATCTGCGCGGTCAGGTCGGGGGGTTCGAGAGAGACGAAGGTAGCAGGGGGCCACCTAGGCGCCACTTTGGGTGCCTAGGCCGCCTAAGCGGCGCCTAGGCGGCACCTTTTTCAGGGGCAACAAGGCGTGGGGGCGCCTTGCTCCCCAAAAATCGCCTGAGCGGCGCCTAGGCGGGCGCCTTAACAACTGTGATTGCGAGGATGTCTGGTTCATTGCAAGGTGGGATGTCTTCTATTTGTTCTCCTGCTCCTTGTTGGGGCATGAGAACTTTTTCATCAGGAAGTCCAATGTTGAGGGGGGAGTCTTCCGACACTGGGTGTGTTATGAGAAACTCCACTATTTCTTGTCATTTGATTACTTTTTGCAGGACAAATGTGAGGCCATGCCCATTTTCTCAATCTTCCTGAAAGGACAGACTGTTTAAGAAGGAATTTGAGCGACATTTAGATATGAGCTTGTACCAGTGGGATAGGAGGTAGTGCTTCAATTTCTTAATAGTGAACACCAGGGCTAGGCACATCTTCTCCATAGAGGAATAACGTTGTTCTGGGCCGACCAGCTTTCTACTGAGGTATTAGAGTGACTATTTTTTGCCGCCTTCATTGATTTGCGTCAGCAAAGCTTCCAAAGAGGCATCTATGGCTGCAATATCTAGGATGAGTGCTTTTCCCCTAATCGGTGCCCCCAACATCGGAGGGGTGAGTAAGTACTCTTTGATTTGTTCAAGAGCATTTTGGCACTCTTGGTCCCATCCGAAGGGTGTCCCTTTCTTCATCAATTTATTGAAGGGCATGCATCTCTCGGATAGGTTTAAGATGAATCGCCTGATATAGGCTAACCAACCTTGGAGTGACCTGAGGTTAGATTTCTTGGAGGTGGCAGTTCTCGAATTGCCTTGATTTTATCGGGGTCAATCTCTATACCCTGATATTTCACTACGAAACTAAGGAATCTACCACTTGACACGCCAAATGCACACTTCATTGGATTCATCTTAAGATTATATTGCCGCAACCTTTCAAAGACACGGCGTAAGTCAGCAAGATGATCTTCTCGCCTTTTTGTTTTAACAACAAAGTCGTCGACGTAGTATTCAACCTGATCATGGAGCATTTTATCGAAGATCTTGGTCATGGCCCTTTCGTATGTACCACCGGTATTTTTCACTCCAAATGACATTCTTTTGTAGTTGAAGATTCTCTTAGGAGTATGTTGTCTTTATCTTTGAGAGCCATACAAATTTGATTATAGTCGGATGATTTGTCCATGAAAGACAGGGCTTCATGTCTTGTGGTCATATCGACCATTGTTTATGTGATTGGGACTGGGGAATGGCCCGCGCCTTCGACAAGCTCGTCAAAGGGCGCGAATTCAAGAAAGGCGACCTTGTCATGGGCGAATTCGAATTCGTATTAATCGAATAATTATCTAAATAAAGTATTCGACGGATAATTTAATCAGATATCGTATAATTCGATTATTAATCAAATACGAATTCGGATATCACACTATCCGCTCTATATCCGATCCGTTTACAGGTCTAGCAGCAGCAACAGAAGAAGAAGAAACAGAATAAGAAGCATAAGGCTCAAAGGCGAAAGGGGCAGGGTTAACCAAACGAAGCTCCACGTGTAGGTTCCGCAACCCAAAGTTAACCCTGCGGCTGTCCTGATTATCTTATTCCCACTATCAAACTGCAGAAAGGGTTAACTCCAGGTTAAATTTGAGTTAACTCTAGAATAGCATCGTATCAAAGTGCTGCTTAAGGTTCTACCTAACTCTCATGCATGTTGCAACTTAGAAAAAAGGGCGGCTACTATTGGGAATAAGAAAAGGGGACTTTTGACTAGACATTCCATAAAACACTTGGTTTGCACCTTGTACATCCCATAAACATACTTCAATCAAAAAGGGACAGTATGTCAAATAGCCCGCCTTCATGACATAACAAGAGATGGAAAGGGCACTAGTGATGTAGGTACGCACCTGAAATCAATGAGGGCTTCCCTTGATGATGCGGGCAGTAGTAGCACTTGCTCCAACACCACCATAGCCACAGGGGGCAATAGCAGTACTAGGCACTGCCAAGTATTGCAGAAGCAGCTGGCTACAACAGCATAAGCATCTGCACATGGATGACAGTCTCGGCCGAAACCGATGTGTTTCAACTGAAACGTATCGGTTTCGGAGCTGGACGATCCGAAACCATAAGCTCAAAACCGGGCGAAACTGGATGCCAGCTCCCCTCTTAAAAATATTAGTTTATTATGTTTCGGATCGAAACGAAACCGATATTGTTTCGATTTCGAACCCAGCCGAAACCGAGTCCAAAATCGAAACTGTCATCCTTGCATCTGCGCCCAGCATCAACTTCAAAAAAAAAAGGAGAACAGAGAGATCAATACCCTGTTATGTAGAAGAGAAATTGAAGAAACAGACCCTCTCGACCTAAAGAAGAAGCCTAAGGATCTTCTCTACCTCGCGGGTGCTTTTACTCTTGGTCTTCTTTGTTGAACGGACTTGGTCTTCTATGTTGAATAGAGAATAAAAGAAGAGAGGAAGAGAATCCCCGATGACTCTCTCCCCCTCTCTCTGTGCCCAGTGGGCCCTCTCTGACCTGCGGCTCTCTGTCTCTTGGATTGTTCTCTGCCGTGCCAGCAAGGGAAGAAAGAGAGAAAGGTTTTTAAGATACAAAAAAGGGGTAACTCCTGCTAGGAGCCCAACTGCTTTGCTGCACAAGGAAAAAAAAAGGAGAGCTCGCGGGTTCCCTCCTTGAAGTTCCCTCTTGCACCAGCAAGGAAAAGAGGGAGAGAAGGTTAAAGTAAAAAAGAAAGGAGTCCTGAAGAAAAAAGGCGAAGGCAGAAAAAGGCAACGGCTATCAAAGATAAGGGTGACAAATAGCTGGTTAAGGCCGACAAATGGGTGATAAGGATGTAAAATAGATTACTAAGTCTGACAAATAGCTCGGAAGGCTAAATCTCGTGTCTGCCATGAAAGCTTCTCATCCAAGTTCGAAGGTCAAGCTGTGAGCACGTGATCTAAGGTTATCTATGTTGCATCTCCCAAGAGCTTTCTCAGTGACAGATGGACAAATGGCGGGAAGATGTTTTGGATAAAATTTATTTCACTTTTAATGTGTCTGCTCCATATATATAGAGCTTCTTCGTGAGAAGAAAAATGCTGTTGCAGAAGTCGAGCAAGAAGGTGGAAAGTTTGAAAGAGCTATGAAGAGAATAGAGAAGAGAGCTCGTGAGAAGCAGAAGAGAAAAAGAGAAGAGTGAAGAGCAGAGTTCGAAGTGAAAATGAAGAGAGAGATTGAAGGGTAGCTGGAGTCCAATTGATGATTTGTTTGTATTGACTCCTGGATCAAATCTAGAGTCATTCTGCTCTGCGGAGCTACATTATTTTCTTATCTTGTTCTTTATTTTTCCTTGTCACTTTCTTCAAGCTGTGTGTCAGCGGAGGCTTAGTCCTCGTGAGGATTAGTTCTGTGTTTTTGTTGTGTATCAGCGGAAGCAATCTGTGAAGCTCAGTGATGTAGAAGATCTGTTCCTCATGAAAGCAAGCTATAAGACTCAACGGTTTGGGATCTGTTCCCCGAAACTGTGGATCGGCGAATTGTTGTGGGGTGTCCTCCACGGTCTTATATTTGCAAGGGAAGCCTCACTCGGGTTGAGTGAGGGGTGGATGTAGATCTATGTGTGGCAGATCGAACCACCTAAAAATCTGTGTGTACCATGATCTGCTTGTGCTTGTGCGTACTTTCCTTATCCTCTACCTCCTTCACAGGTTGGTGTGTGGATTAATATCATTTCCATGTTTAGAACGAGGTTAGTGGCTTAGTGTTCGATATTAGTTCTGATTGAAGCATTAATTGCTGGAGTGAATTTTGAATTGTTGCCTCTATCTGAATGATTAATTGTTTGATAGAATTCTACTTGACTTAATTGCTTCGAGTATTTGTGAGAGTGTGTGAGTGAGATTTTGTGCTTTAGTGTTGTTCGGATTTGGTCTTGTTGTGAGTCTTTAGTTTAGTTCAGTAAAAAGTGGTCTAAAGTATTAGCTTCCGTTGTGAGTGAATTGTGTGATTTTAATTGAGCATAGATTTTGTAGAGGGTTCTATTCACCCCCCCTCTAGATCCCGACTATGCACCTAACAATTGGTATTAGAGTAGGTCTCTGATTGATCAGATCTAACAGTCTGCAGAGTAGATCCTACTAACTTGGTGCATTTACTATTTTTAGATTATAGCTCTGAATTATTTTCAATGGCTTATCCACCTGTGCTTGATGGTTCTGATTTTTCTTTGTGGCTAGGTAAAAGTTGTTACATAAACTCCACTGATCCTAACCCAATTAAATGCCTAAAAATATCTGAAAAATTCTTAAAAATAGTCAAAATTCACCGGACGAATCCTAGATCCACACCACTAAGGATCCACTAAACTACGGGCATTACAGTTGTGGTATTAGCTGCATGGTTGGATGGTTGTAATAGAGAATCATGGTCTTCTCGATGAAATAATCCCCTAAAGTGTGGCTTGAGTTTAGAGCCCCTCCTTTTGGAAGGAGTGTGGGCTGCCATGCCCGGATTGTCATGGTTGAGGAGTTCGAGGTTCATGATGGTGACCTTATCGTCCCTCCTCCTCTTGAGAAGCTAGAATCGGCCTAGCGACTAGACACAACCTAGATGGTGTCGGAGGATCGGTTTGGTGGCCCTACTGAGGAGCAGGTGAAGTTGGTAACTAGGGACTTCTAGTTGAAGACTGACCAGTGGCTGGCAGAAGATGTTCTACAGCCAACATAGAATCGTTGAGCTAGTAAGGCAGTATTGTGGATTCTGGATCATAAAGTCCCAGGTGGTTGTTGTGTTGTGTCCCGCGTCTGATGGCGATGGTCGATGAGACATTTGTTTTCGACCGATGTGATCGGCAAGCCGTGAGGGATTTGGCTCTGGATCGCATGCTATCGTGCTGAGGAATTGGTTATGAATGTTTTCAAGGTTTTTCATTGGGTTTGTTCTTCCCCTTGAGCTTCGTGCATGTCTTAAATTTTGAGGATGAAATTTCTATAAGGAGGGGAGGATTGTAACGCCCCGGATTCTCGGATCATATTTTCACTAGTTGCACATCGTGTTCGGGTGAGTTCAGACTTTTATATAGGATTATTCGACCCATTGGCAGTGTGTTTGTGAATTATCTTGGGTCCATGGTGCTGTGAGTAGCATCCTGATATTTATCTAAAATTTTTTGTAGTCTACTTATATTTTTCAGGCATTTTTGGAGTTATTAAATTTGAAAAAAATGAAAATATCTCCTCCTCCTTGACATAGTGAGAAAAAATAGGCACCGAATTTATCCTATTTGACAGGGTGTTTTAATCAATAATTAGTAATCCTTTCATTTCCTAGAAGGAATAGATCAATTGCTATTCTCTTTGCCAGAAGGAAACATTCCGGCTGCATTCTAAGGAGAGTGCACATTTGAGCTTAAAAGAAGAGAGGTTTGCATACGAGAATCCTTGTTTCCGTGCGAGATTGCGGCCCATTAGTGTCTGGACATCGTTGGAAAGTTGTATAAGCCCGTGTGGCCACGAGCCCATTAGTGTCCAGAAATGGAAGCATTCAATCCGATCCATTTGGTCTTCAAATCGAGAAAAGTTTGTTGCACATCTAGGGAGTGCTGCACATCTTGGATGTGTAATATTTTTATTTTTTTAAAAAAATAATTTAAACTGACTCTCAATATATCATAACTTAGAGTGTAAGTCACGTCACCATCTAATTATTTAAAAAAAATAAAAATAAAATAGATCAATTTTTAGCTCTGTTTTGTTTGGGACTTATCCTAAGATTATCGCTATTTTCTCTGTTCCAGTTAGTTGTTTATTTATGTTATTCTATCTATTGCCCTATTTTATTTTCTATTTCTATGTACACCACACCTATCCTTTTAGCCCTTCCGAGCCTTCCAACTTGTGGGCGACGAGCCAGGATTCAAATGGTATCGGGACATTCCCGGTATCTGGATCTTGGGTTGTTATAGCTGGTATCAGAGCCATGGTTGTGGAAGTACATGGGAATTTAAGATATTACAGTGATCAGAGTCCATAAGGTCTAGTACAGTCGACAGTTGGCATAAGTTTTTGTTCTTATTTTTGCTTGATTTCTCGCTTGAGAGCTTGAGTGCGTTGCGCGGCGCTGTGAACGGGCTTGCTGTTCGCAGCATTCATGCCTGTGTGGGGCCCAAGGGACGTGATAGAGAGATTTCTTCCCGATGGGTCGTGGTCATGGTTTTGCTGCATTGGGCAGAGTTTGTCGAAAGGTACGTTGCCGTGGTGCTGCGTTCGAGGAATTTGCAGTAAGGTCAAGTGGCTAGCGAGGATTGTTATAGTTAAGTGGCTGTAAGCATGCTTTGAGGGAGCTGTTGTTTGTTTTGGCCACCCCAGTCTACGGTTGTCCAGCCCTGAGGTGTTAAGGTCATGGTTTAAGGTGTCAGAGCAGGTGCTCTGATCAAGAGGTGTGTTGCTGATTATCGAGCCTGATGTTCTCGTCATGCTCTGTGGCGTCAGAAATGAAGTGTCGATCCCGATTGTTTTTTTTTTATGAATTTCAAGGCAAGATTGGGCAGGGTTGTCCCAGTAAGTTCTTGCTCCTCTGCTTCCACGTGTGAATAGGTTGTGTTCGCCCTGGAGTTGGCTTGAGATGAGAAGGCTCCGCGACGAGTTTGAGACTCAAGGATGAGCATTGGCAGTTGTCGATTATGGCTCATGTTGCAGCTCTTGGCGTGCAGTGTTACAGTTCGAGGAATTGCAGTGATGGTGCATCGAGAGATGCTGTGATTGTGGTCCGATGTAACGGTCGCCGAGTGTGTCGAGGGTGTTGACCTGATGGAAAGGACGGTTTTCTCGATGCTGGAAAGTGCTGTTCCCAGCGTACGCGATGTTTAAGGTTAGGTCGAGCGTGGAGATTTTCTGTTGGTCGAAGGTGTGTTGGGTTCTCCTTTGGTTGGAGAGATTCTATTTAGCCAAGGTTCGTTGTCTTGCATTGTGTGTCTGGATTGGTTGGCCTTTGTGTGTCTTGAAGTCCGTGCGAGACGTGTTTCATGTTTCGGTAAGGTGGTTTCCTTTGAGAAGTCATGCCCAATTCCCTGGTTGCGTGACGGTGTGTCGGCACTACTCCGGAAGAGCGAGTGCGGGTTGGGCGGCGTTTGAGAGAATTCTTGACTGGTGCTAGATTTTTCCGATTCATTGCAGATTGGATCCTGCGGAGTTGCAGAAGATTGTAGGGATGGCAAGTCCCTAGTTGTCGTGTCAGCTGTGTGCGTGGATTTGAGTGCTAGATTTGGTGGGCCCATAACCCACAGGTCCAAGATCGTAGCGTTGGCTACTACGGGTGGATTTTCGAGATGGAGAAGAGCATTGGAGGATTGGTTCCTCGGTAAGCGTTGTCTCCGGCCATGGAGGCGTATTGATGTCGTGCTGTTGCTTGAGGCATTATGGTTCATGGCACTGGCAGAGTGGAGAATCGGGAAAATATGTTGGCAAGCGTGCCGCATGAGTACCCTGCTTCCATATTGGAGGTTGTGTTTTCGGATAAGATAGGTGATTTTTTGGAGAAGTGATCTGATGGGAATCAACATCGTACACTAACATTTTTTAGTTTGTGTCCTTTAGTTCGTATTTATACCCTTAGGTTAAATGGGTTTGCAATTGTATGGCAAGTATAAGCCAATGGGTTACTTGAGCTAAGTCAATGGGTTTCTTTGCAAAAGGTCATGTTGGCCCGGCGGGACCCCCACCCTCTCTCCCATTGGTCCACCTAGGTTCTAGGGCCCATGTGGGGCTGGTCCAAGGTCCAAGGTGGGCTTGACCATTCAAACATAGACTATTCTCCCCCCTTTAAGATTTTTTTATTCATGTTATTTTTTTTATTTATGACCATTTGACCACATGGGAGAATAACTTTTCCCATCTCCCATTTTCCCCTCCCTAATCCTAGATCTGAAGATAGTTTAGGTCATTTCCATTTCATATAAAAGGGTTGTATTTTCTATTTTCACCATAATTAATGAGAAGAATTGTTGGAATTTATCCAAGAGCCCCAAGGGTGCCACCCCTCTCTCCTCTCTCCAACCCCTTGTAGCTAGATTGCTACGAATTTCTTGAGGTGTGAGGCCTCATTATCATCCCCTCTCTGAGTGAAAAGCTCAGTATCGCCGCCGCCATCGAGCCGCCGTCGCACCACCACCGCCTCATCGTCGGAGTTCTGTCTACCTCTGGACAGAAGCTAGAAGCCTGATTTTTATCTCTCAATCAGGAGATCTGATCGAGCCAAAATTTTGAGGGTTTGTTCCCCCCGTTGTTCCCCATCTCCAGCTTAAATTTCATGTCATTCCTCTACCATTTGATACTTTTCCTAGTTATTTAGTTCCACCCCTGATAGTCTGCCTATCAGCAGATCTGTGGGATAGAACCCTATTATCCTATTTTTCCTTACATCAACCCTCTTCATAAAAATCCCAAAAAATTCCTGCACGTCCCATACATCCCCCTCTATCCCTATAAAATCACCAACATTCAGATCCACCATCTTCCCTTCGGTCAAAATTCATTCTCAGGCAGACCTCCAATCTGTCCTGTCAGATCTGTAACCTGAGCCAATATATCATGGAGTTTGTAGAGTCTTTCATTTCTTATCCTATTGCTGGATGGCTCTGTAAAAATTATATGTTGTATCCCTGCGAGTCAACTTTCCAACGGCCCTAGTTTTAGTCTGATATGCCTCCGAATTTGTCCGCTAAAATTCTCATCGTGAAAGCGCGCAGATCTGTCATGAGACAGGGCTGCTGGAAGGAGTTGGGAAATAATTCCCAATAAATTATCACAGCTCAGATTCAGCGGCCGCCACTTCTGGGAGTTGACTAGGGACGTCCCGCCATCGTCCCAGCCAAGCACCACCTTCAGAAGATCCCAGGAGGATGACGTCCCTTTGGAGGTTATTATACACTGTCCAGCGAGTCAGAACAGTACCGAGTCAGGCCAGCAGCTCACCTCCGGCCCGATAGCCCTTCTGGCTTGCTGTCCGTCAACCCAAACTTGATACTCTCGGGTCCCATGTATAGCCCTATACCTCCCTATATGGAGAGGGCAGAAATATTCATTGCTGTAATTTATTGATTATTGAGTGTACCGGGAGTATGGGTCTTGGCCGGGGTCGCCTTCCCCACGCCTGGTAGCGTGGAGGTATCGTGTTCGCTTCCCTCTCGGCAATTTTCTTTACTCGTATATATTTCGATATACCGCTACATGAGTGTGGTAGAATTCTAGCCTGTTAATTTTATTACCGTTGTGAGTGAGTGAGTGTAACCATCCCGTGACCTGATCAGGGCACATGAGAGAGCTGACACCCTCGACTCATTATCGATTTCCCAACCGCGCAGATCCGCACACTTCCCTCGCGTGGGATGATCACGAGCTTGCCTAGAGTCTGAGTCTGCATCGTCATCCCACATCAAATTGGTATCAGAGCGAAGTTGAGTCTAGGGTAGTCTTTGCAAAAAAAAAAGTCGTGGTCTTCTAGTCCTTGGTTTGCATTTCATCCCAGTACCCGGTATAGCAAAATACGTTACTAGAAAGATAGGTTATGCCTATTTGGAAGATAGCCCCTTGTGTGAGGTTTTTACCTCTACCATGTACTGGATATTGGTTAGAGTCTAGGTTTGTAGTCGAGTCTGCATTCCAACTATGCATGTCTTGTCACCCTACCGCATCGCGTAGCAGGGGCGGGCGGAGGTCAGTACCTGCCGTACCGCTCCCGGTTCGCCGCGGCCGCGGTCGGCAGCGACACCAGCTGCTCCGCCGCCGACTCCGACGGCGCCTTGGCGATACCGAGCACGCCCAGGGCAGCGAGCACGAGGTTGACGACGTCGGCGCTGTCGATGCCGTCGACGATCAGGGTCGTGGCCAGGCTGAGCATCGCGAGGATCGCCGCCACGCCGGTCTTGTACGCGTCGGAGTGCGGGAGGTTCGGCACGAGCCAGACGCCGGCGGCGGTCACGACCTGGATCGCGATCTGCAGCTTCTCGTCCGTGTCGACGCGGCCGTCGGTCTGCATCGACACGAGCGCGGTCAGGCCGGCGATGAGGACCGCGACGAGGGCCCGGCCGTACCGGGACCACAGGGTGTTGAGCATGGTGCCCTCCTCAGGGCGTCAGGATGCACCAAACCGGACGGCCCGGGGCTCGAACATGTGTACGATGCGGCGCATGGAGACGACCTGCACCGCCGTGAAACTGACCCCCACCGCCAGCGGCGACATCCCCGTCCGCTGCGCCAAGCACCCGGACCACATCACCGCCGGCGACCCCGTCCACGAGGCGCGCGTCGGCGTGTTCCCCGTCCGGTGGACGGATCAGCAGCCGAGCTGAACCCTGAGCTCGCGCCAGGTATCAGCGACGCTCCGGCCCGTCGCCGTCTGCGGCGGCTGCTCGGCGAATGCAGCGTCTTGGGCGACGACCAGCCGGCACACGACGGCCCGCATCTGCTCGGCCTGCGCATGCTGCGCCCGCTGCTGCTCCGCCGCCAGCGCAGCCCGTTCAGCGTCGACGTGGTTGGTGTACGCGACGTTCAGCAGCGCCACCGCGACGGTCTGGCCGGCGGCGACGTTGGGGGCGCCGCAGACGATCGTCCGCGGGCCGTCCTCGCCGACCTCGACCGTGCAGACCCGCAGTCGGTCGGCGTCGGGATGCTGAACGGCCTCGGTGACCTTGCCGACGACGAAGTTGTCGGGCTGCGGCGGGCCGACGATCTCGACCCGCTCGACCTCGGTGCCGGTCATCACCAGCCGCTCGGCCAGCTCCTCGGCGGGGACGCCGGGGTCGCAGTACTCGCGCAGCCAGGTGTAGGGGACCCGCATCAGTGGCTCCTCATCGCCAACAGGTTCACGAGAACTGCTCCAGCATCCGCACGTCGTTGTCGAAGAAGCGGCGCAGATCCGGGATGCCGTGACGCAGCATCGCCACCCGCTCGATCCCGAGCCCGTAGGCGAAGCCCTGCACCTTCTCCGGGTCGTAGCCCATCTCCTTGACGAAGCCGAGCACGTTCGGGTCGACCATCCCGGCACCGAGGATCTCGATCCAGCCCTGTCCCTTGCAGAGGTTGCAGCGACCGCCGTCGGCCAGGAAGCCGTGTTTGCGGATCACCGGTCCCAGGCCCAGGATCGGGCCGGCGCTGGTGAAGCCGGTCTTGGGATCGCAATTGCCTGAGACATGCAGATGTTAAGGGTGATTTGGTTATTCATGTAACCCTTTGATTTCTTTCAGGCAGAATGGTTCTTCTTTTTATTCATCCCATTTTTGCTTTTATTAAACTTCTTGTTTCCGTGCCCAAAGACCCATCCATTTTGGCCCTTGTTGATGGATCTTGTGGGTTGAACCCTTTTTCCTGAACTCCATTCTTTATTTCTATTCATTAGGGTGTGATTTTTGATTCTGCCAGCTGCCGTGGTCGACTCAAGGGTGTTTAAGTGTCGACTCTTGAATTCCCAAAACTCTTCCATGTTTCTGTTTGTGTTTCTTGTCGACACTTGTGGGGGTCATGGTCGACTCTTGTTCTGCTAGGATTCTGGGCGACTTCTGGTACTGCCTGTGGTCGACTCAGGATGGGGTTTGAGTCGACTATTCTGACTCCAAAACCTGCTTTCTCACTTGATGGTTGTTGGTTGATTGTAGATCCTTGCTTGGTGGTTTGTTCTTATTTATTGAGAGTTTTTGAGAGATTTAAACTTTGGATCTTAGATTTACTGGGTCATCTTGATTAATTACACTGTCCCTTGTATTCTTATTACTTGACTTAATGCCTCTAGCTTGATTCATGGAATTTTCACACGACCCTTTGGTAGTTGTTCCCATTGTTTGGTGATGTTCAGAAGAGCCACCAGCCTTGTTCATTTTCTCTAGTTCATGTTAATGGGGGGTTTCTTTCCTTTTAGGTCTTCTTCAGCCGTAAAAGTGATTGTTTTCAACTGAAATTCTTTTTTGGCTGTTGGGTTGTACCCCAACCCTTCTTTTTGATAGTTTACTCTTGATCCCAGCATAGCATTCAGATTTTCTCTTCCTCTTACCATTCTTTCCAGAATTTCCTATTTATCTTTCAATTCTTCTTGGGTCTTTTCAATTTCCTTCAGGAGTTGACAGTTGACCTCCTTGATGGCATTATGTTTTTCTTTTGTTACTCCTGTCTCTTGCTCACAACCTTGCACTTTTAACTTAAGTTCATCTATTGTTTTCTTCAAGTGTTCATTCTCATCTTCCAGAATTTTAGATGTCTCTTCATTTGATTCCAATCCATTCAGTTTCTTGTGCACGTTAGTGCTCTCCACTTCAAGATCTGCACATTTATTTATTGAACTATTGTCATGGCTCATTGAGTTTATTTTCTTTTTCAGAGTTTTATTCTCTTTTGTGATCATGCCATATTGATCTAGTAATTCAGTGTATGCATCTTCCCAGTCATGTAGTGAAAAGTGTTTGAAAGGAGATGTTACCTCAAGGTCTTCATTGTCTCCTTTGGCCAAGAGATAGTTCTCTATCGTCCTCATCAGATGTTATCTCTTCTTCATTGCCTTCCTCTTCTTCGCTCCAAGTGCTTATCATAGCTTTGGACTTCTTCCCCTTCCATTTGGAAGATATCTTCTTTGGAGCTTCTAGATAATCAGCCTTCATATGGCCTAGTTTCCTACAATTGTAGGAAGCAATTTTATTAGGTGGTTTCTTGGTTTGATCAGATTTAAATAATATTGAGACCTCACGATATTAGATTGTCCTTGGATTCAAACGCTAACAAGATCTAAACTAGTCAGATTCTTCTGCAAGGTGTAGAGCAACATGACTAGACGAATGGAATAGAATAGAATAGAATGTCAGGGTATGGAGAGGGTCTACAGTTGGGAGTGGTCTGGCAGTCTGGTCTCGCATGTAGGGGTGTCAGGGCAGACCATAACTTAGGACAGAGAGAGAGTTAAATAGGTTTCCCTTTTTCCCTTGTCTTACTTTGGTTCTTCTCATTCCTTTGACTTTCTACACTCCCCGGAGCATTCTTGGGAGGACCTTATAGTCTCACAGTGGTAAGTCCCTAGCAGGCTTCTCAAGTTGTTATTTAGCTTCTTCTACTTTCTTAGAAACTCAATTCTAAATCCTTCCAATCCCTTACCCTAGGATGAACCAAACGGACAGTAGGAAGAGCTACGAAGAGAAGAAAGGGGCAGGAGACTCAAGTTTCAAGCTTCCATTAAGGTAGGATTCCTATGCACAAACCAAGCGTAAACCTCATGCATATGTTTATTTGGTCTGTGTTTTGATCGCATTCTAACCGTTCAGCTATAGATAAGGCTTATGATTCCATGTCCCTATGTTTTCCCTAAGTGACTACGATGGTTTCCATGGATAAGATTCAAGATAAATTTCAAGTAAGAAAATATATTGTAGTATGTATCGATTTCCTGATAAGGCAATCATAAGATTTAATAAGCCATGCATTGCATGAGAATATGGTGATCCGGATAGGAGGTTCACTGGATGTCACAAATTACCTGAAATTGGATCTCATCACCCAGTTGAGCTATGTCTCACCCTTGAACTCCACTCGAACTACAAAGGAAATAGCTACCCAATGGAAAGGGCTACCAGTGAAAAGGGCTATCCAAGGAAAAGGCTATCTAGACTAGGTATTTTGTAGAGGACGTCCGACGTGGAGCCATCCATAAGTGTAGCCGCCTAAAGCGTGAAGCCGTCGTTGCATGTTTTTTTACCTCTATCTTATGATCTATGTTCAATGTTAGTTTTGATTACTCTGATTAATGTGTAGAAAATATGGGTGCAAGCTCCATGATATATTTATGCTATGAATATGATATGCGTGTATGTGAAAGTATGCTCACCCATAAGCATTCACATGTTAACTTTCTTGACAAAGAAGCATGTAAAGACACGGTTTATTCAAGTACGAAATGCTCAAATGCCTTATGAAATATTTATGTTCATGTCTCTCCATGTGCAGGTTATGCTATGCTACTCTTTCATGTTATTGAATCATGATGTAAGTTTATGTTTCTACTATGATATCCATAGTATTATGTCTAGATTGCATATTTTCCTCCTTGGCCTCATTAGTCTTGAACGGTGAAATGGGATGCCTCCATAGGTGATCCACCCAAGTTTACTTGATTAAACATTTGCCCCATATAGTCAAGTAGTATTACATTATGATTAGATTCACTTAATATAATTGTATCATGTTTATAGGTGGCCTAAGCTTAAGTTTCCATGGAGATCTGCATACGTAATGACCACATGTAGGGGGGGTTAGTGAGATGGGGTTTTTAATTCTCATGGGGGTGAGAATTAAATTCATGGGTTAGTGAACCGTATGTCTAAACTGGGGAATCGTATTTCCCCAAGAATCTACATTCTCCGTGAAAACAGAGATAGAAGAACAAAATCTGGGAATTCATTTCTCACCCAAGATACTTGAGAATTTAATTCCGCGTGCTCGATGCCCTCCACCTCTCCGCGCTCAACCCCACCCACTACTTCGCAGCCTTACGCTGCACGGTGCGGTCAGGACGCAGCTTCGTGAGGCACGTTGGGGATGACAAAAACGATGGCAAAGGAGGAGATAGGCATGAGGGTTGAGGAGATCTTCTAATTTTTTCTGATTTGGGTTTGAGAGGGGGGGCGGTCTCAATATGGAGGGGTAGGGCTCTCATCATATCATTGCCTAGTTAGTGTTGATAGATAAAGAATATGGTCCCCATAGAGTTTTAACTGTGGCAGCAGCAGCGCATGGGGTGCAGTCTCAATTTTTTTTTTCAAAATACTTTACTTCACTAAAGTATGAATTCTCACTTGCACTCAATAAAGCATGAGTTCAATTTTTAATGAATTTTCACTTAACTCACTAATACTTGAATTATAGTTCGTAATTAAAATTCCTGTTAAATATATTTATTAATAAAATACGATTCCCTACAGTGAATCGAATTACACATCTCACTAACTCGGCCTAATTGTTCAGTTAAGCTATCCAGACCGTCACGGAAACGCCATGTCCATTCCTTGTCGTCTCTAACTAAAATGGAGTGGCCAAATATTTCTCTCTCTTCTAAAAATGAGGCAAATGGACCCATTTCCGACATGTAAATAGGATTATGGTTGATTTTGTTGGTGTTTGGCCATAGTTCTCTTGGGTAATAGTCCCATATTGGTTAAATATGTTGTGGTTCACGTGCTTATGACCCCTGAGCCATTGTATCGCAACATCATGATTTTATGGATTCAACATGGTATTAGAGTGGGTCATGGGCCCAACTCCATACATTGCCACCTCCATTCAATTAATGTCCATGGCCCATCTTGGCCGTGAGGGAGAGTGTTGGTATTTGGACACGCTCCAGCCTCTCTCTCTCTCTCTCTTCAAGGTTTTGTATGAAACGGGCCAAGTCGGGCCTTCGACAAGCCCACATACCTGAAACATGCCCTTGGGGTGGTGAGTTAAGATAGTGTTTGGAAGGAGGAGTGTTGGTGTTTGGGCATAGTTCCCTTGGACAATAGTCTCATATTGGTTAAATATATTGTAGTTTATGTGCTTATGACCCCTGGGCCATTGTATATCAACATTACGATTTTGTGGATTCAACAGATTTCATAGGCCCCGCTTGGGCCTTTTTAGGTAGCGCTCCAACCTCTCTCTCTCTCTCTCTCTCTCTCTCTCTCTCTCTCTCTCTCTCTCTCTCTCTCTCTCTCTCTCTCTCTCTCACAGGGGATCACAGCGGGAGCCTGGCCGCCGCCCGCACGGTGGCTTCGTCGAAAGCGCCGCCATGGATGGCCAATCTGTAAATCGATCCGGTAAAGGGCGCCCTGGCGCTGCCGCCCAGCAGCACGCCCTCGTTGGTGCGGCTGCCGTCGATCGCGGCGCTTCCCTCGAGGACGCCATCGACGTAGAGGCGGATTTCCGAGCCGGTGTAAACCGCGGTCGCCATCACGAGACGGCCGGGCGAGAGAGGCTTTGACGTGGAGATGCGGAGCACGGTCTTGTCCACAGGCTGCGAACGCCCGAGCACGAGGCGGCCGGAGGCATCAAGCGAGAGCGAGAGCTGGGCGCAGCCGCCCTGCGTGAATATGTCCATCGCGTGCCCCGCCTTCCTGAAGGCAAAGGCGCACTCGACGGTGGCCGGGCCGCCGGGGATAATGTTGATCGGCAGCGAAATCCCGCGATCGTCATCGCACTCCAGCACGGGAATTCCGTCCGGAAGCGTGCCATACCGATGACCGGCCCCGGGCTCGAGGCGGAGTTCCTGGCGGGCCGGCCCCCGGTCATAGACGGTGCCGTCGGCATCGGGAGCCATCACCCAGTCAACGCCGGTGGCGGCCGCCGGCGCGGCAGGCACGGTCCAGACGGTGTTGGTGTAGGCGTATTTCCCATCCGGATACTCGACGAGCGCGGCGTAGTAGTTGTCGCCTCCGGAGGACAACGGGCCGGCGGCCATCCCGGTGTAGGGCTTGGTCCCCGGCGGGAGGGCGCGAGGCGCGGGATAGGGCAAGGCCGGCGGCATCGCGTCCACGAAGGGCGCCCGCGCATCCCGGGGCTTCATCACCCAGGGCCCTCCCGGCCGGCCGAGGGTGACCTCGGCGCCGGATTCGTCGGCGGGCGCCATGAAGCGCCGCGGATGACCGTTGCGGATGGCCGCCCAGCGAACGGCGCCCGCCGATGCGGGAGTCCGAACATCATAAGCGACGGCGCCGGAGGCCGTGACACATCCGGTGGAGCCATCCACCTGCAAAGTGGCCGTCCGGTCGGGGCCGGCCAGATGATGCAACGGAACAGTGTAATACAGGAGGTCGGTGTCGAGGAACGAAGCGGGAAGCACGGCGATCTGCGGAAGACCGCCGGGAGCGAAGTCCCTGCCGCCGCAATGGATGGTGGCCTTGACGCTCAGCGTGCCGGGAGCCGCCGCGGACAATCCCGCCAGGGCTTCGGCCGGAACCCTGCACAGGTGGGCCTGCTCGCGCGCGGCATCGAGCGAGGGCGCCTGGAGCAAGGCGATGGTTTTACCCGCCGGCCCGAGGACTTGAATGGTGGCCGTGATTTGAGCAGGGAACCCGGCGGTGGGCAGGGCGAGCACCTCGATCCCCAAGGGTTCCCCCGGTTGCCAGGTGCGCTTGTAGGTGACGATGACACGGGGCATGTCGGCCGGAACGGCGGCTTCGGCTCCGCGCCAGGCCGCGGTCATCGCCTGAACGATTTCGAGACGCGAGGTGAGATTGCAGCTGAACAGAGAGTCCAGAACTTCTTGAACTCCGATTTCTTCATCGCGGGGCTCTTTGGAGACCTTGTTTGATCTATTTCCTTCGAGAAGAAACTTCTAGATCGACTCTAATTGATCCAGGACTCTTATCCCCACTATTATTTGTAGTTTTGTGCATCTTAATCCCTGAGTATGGGTGTTTATCTTGAATTTAAACACTAGGTTTTTTTACAACTCTATATAAAGCACCCAGTTCGTAGATTGCGAATGGGGGCTCTTTCTCAGTTCAGGGCGAAGCCATGCTGCGATACCATCTCACATCTTCAACCTTGGCTTGAAGAGGGAAGTATTAACTTTCACTTTCATCTTTCTGGGCTTGATTTGGTTGTCTATTCTCTTAGTTCTAGTCCTCCCAAATCTCTGTTTTATCACAACTGCACTTTTCTACTACACGTGTGTTTTTCTCCATTTTGCATGCACTCACCCCACAATTATACTACATGTTTTCTCTCCATCTTTGTTTCATTCTCATCTCAATACACACACCTTTTATTTCCACCCTTCCACAGGGGTTAAAAATCTCCCCCCAGTGCGTTCTCCCTTAATCTTTACCTCTATTTTATCACTACAGGAAGTATACTACACTTTGCATATTCTAATGGGTTTTTCTCCTTTGTCTTGGCTTTGTTTTGTAGGAAAGCATGCATAGAACGTGAGGCTCTCTTCCTCTAGCCGGCTGGAAGGAGGGGAGGTTCAATCCACGATGTTCCCCCACTCTGTTGTCAAGTGAGATCAAGTCTTCATCCTTTTCCAAGGTGCACGGCGCCGTTCCTCTCATCTCTTCATTCTTTTGGCGTTGCTGCAACCTTGGTGGTGATCACGATTAGTATCTCTATTCTCATCGCCCCTTATTCATGTCTTTTAATCATACTTCCATGCTTGTTCATGTGCATTATACTATAGTTTTAGTTTAGGGGTAGGGTGATACAAAACATCAACAACCTTATTTTTTAGCAATCACGGTGGGACGCCTGGTGCCCATCACATTATTCAGGTTCTCTTGTGAGTTGGGTGTGTCTATGTGCATGTTTAGATAGAGTTTTGTACATTTTTCTACAATTCTGGGCATGTTCGGGTCTGTTAGGGGGTTACGGTCCTCTCCAAGGCAGCCAAACATGGATAGCGGCCAGCACTGGGCCGCCAGGGCCTTTCTGTTGGCCTTACGCTCTTCCAGTAGACCGCACGGTGATAAAAATGGTCATCGAGGAGACCTCTAAGCCCTCTCTAGTAGGTCTACGTACAGGCTCACGGGGGCATCTTTCTTGGGCGATTTAGTTGACCTCCCGGGGTCGGATTGCCCTGTTCTTAGGCCTATTCTGTAGCCCTTTGTATTGTCTTTCATTCCATATATCATATGCATTATTTGGGTCATGTTTTCATAGTTTAATTATGTCTTCATTTTTGAGTTTTCTGTATAAAATTTATAGGTAGGCCCACAGACAGGTTCATAAGTACACCTTTGGTTGATGATTTGTACTATAATTATCGTTGGTGAAAACTGCGTAGGTAAATTATACCTACGTGATAAAAAAACTGTAGGAGAGTACTTATGCGACATAAATCATAGGTAATTACCTACTACTTTCGTCATAGGTAAAAATTACGTAGGTATTTTATATACATCGTAGGTAATTACCTACTTGATAAAAATCGTAGATAATTACCTACGCCAAGCACCGTGGCTAAAAACTATGTAGGTAAATATTTACCTATGCGAGAAAAAACCGTAGGTAAATACTTGCACGTTGGGCGTCATAGGCAATTACCTATGACATTTGTCGTAGGTAAAAACTACGTAGGTTAAAGTTTACCAACGTGATATAAATTCGTAGGTAATGAACACCCTATACCTACACGAGGATGTCGTAGATACTGACCACCCTATACCTACGAAAATTTATCGTGTAGGTAAAGATTTACCTATGCAGTTTTTACTGACGACACCGCTCCGTAGGGAGTGCCGTAGGTAAAGCATTCACTTACGATTTTTGGGCCTTTACCTATCACATTCGTCGTAGGTAAAAGCTGATTTTCTTGTAGTGTGAGTTCGATTGGGGGGAACTGACTAGAGGATCCGACCTAGTGCAGATGATCTGTGTGTGGACACGTACTTAGCGACGGTGGACGCGTGCTGACGAGCGTAACCCTGACTAGTCCTTGTTTAATGGTACTGTATACGGTGTCTCAATTTTTGTCTAGGACGAGTAGGGAGACGCCTGAGGCTGTGGTATAAGTCGCCGTCGAACACTTCCGGCCTTGTTGCTAGTAGGGTAGTGCTCCTGTCACTTGAGAGTAGTGTTTCAAGTTTTCTGCTGACGAGTTTCAGTGTTTTGGCATCTTGTTGTCCTAGTTACTCGTGAACGGGATGACATTTCTTTGTTGTCCTCAAGAGTCCTGCCTTGACAACGTAGCTCTATTCCCTCATCACCGACGGAGGGTTTTCTTGGTAGCTTAGTCCTAGTTTTTATGTACTCTAGGAGAGGTCCCCTGAGATAGGTTATTTTGATTAGGCCTTCTGTAGCCTATGTTACGAGAATTGGGTTCGGCTTGGTTTATGTTGGATACTCCAGGTATTTCACCGTTTTGCAGGCTTCCGACAGTGAGTGGCTTAGTGTGGTTATTTTGTGTTTACGATATTGTTTCTTTTGCCTAACTATCTTTCCTGCTTTACTGTTCTTTACATCTTGTTACTTGCTACTCTGTTGATACTTTTCATTGTGGTGGAGATCCGCGGGACCCCTACTAAGTCAATAAGATGAGGCTCATCTCTTTTCACTTCAAGTTTGGCGTGTTCCTCGTCATCTGGAGGCCTTGATCTGCACCGGAGAGTCCTAGCCTCACCAACTTCTGCCAGCCAAGGTATCCCCCAAGACTTTGTAGTTTCCTTTTCGTTGAGTTATATTTTTGAGACTTGTACATCAAGACTAGAATTTCTGTAAATTGTATAAATCTATTTATAAATGTAAACTTTAATTTTAATATTTTAGTCCCAGATAGTCCTAGATTCGGCGCACTTGCTGCGTCTCGCTCAACTGCTGACCTCCGCTCGGGGTTCGATCAGTGGCGAGACTGGCGAGCGCATCGAGAGGGCGGCTCACTGGCTGGAGGATCAGGTGCGCAAGCAGGAGACGCCGCCGGAACCGGACACGGACGACACGCTGAAAGCCCTTGTGAACTCGCTCCGGGAGGAGTGGTCCCTACTACCTACGTTTTCGCCCGAGGAGTCCTACTACTTCGGGAAGATCAAAGAGGACTTGGCCAAGCTTCGAGCGGAGGACTGGGAGGTGATGCGGGCCTTCTTGAGCTACTGCCCCCGGCAGGGAGAGCGGCTATTTCAGGTGCAGAACCGGGAATGGTTCCTCAAGTCGCCGCAGAACACGCTCACGGCGGCGAAGCAATGGGAACGCACTCATCGCCAGCCCAAGATCATCCCCATGCGCGAGCCGGAGAGCTACACCCCGGAGTCGGACCCGGAAGTGAACGCCATGATTCACGAGGTTCTTGGGCACCTCATTTCTCCGAAGCCGGAGAAGCCGACGAAACCCGCCCCGCCAAAGTTGCGCTACGACTCCACCGGGCAAACCAGCTTCATCGACTGAACCTTGCTCAGTTCCGTCTCCTGCAAGCGGTATCCAAGGCGACAAGGATCACCGCGATGGAGGTCATGAGCGCCAGCCGTGCATCGGACATTTCCCGCGCCCGCTTCCTCTTGGTCGAGTTGATCCGCCACGCTTACCCGCACTGGACCACTACGACCACGGCCCGGTTCATCCAGAAGAAGGATCATACGACCGTGGTGCATGCGCGGAGACGCGCCGCCACCCTCCTTGAGTCCGATCCCTATTTCCAAAATGCGTTCGAGAGGGCGCTAGAATTTCTCAACCAACAAAACAATGCCTAGCTACAAACTGAAACTTGATGTCTCGAAACTCGACAAGGATGCCTTCTTCCACGGCAAGAACGGCGCGATCTACTGCGACCTTGTGATCTGGGAGAACCGCGATGGGGAAGACCAATACGGAAACACCCACGCGGTGAAGCAGGACTTCGGCAAGGGCAAAGGCCCTGAGAAACCGCCATACGTCGGGAACATGCGCGAGCTTGGCGGAGGCGGGAACAGGGGAGGCGGACAGGATCGCACCCCGGCCAACGGCTATCGCGAGGGTACCAGCGGACACTCTCAGTATTCCCGGAACAACGGCGGCGGGTCACCTACCGACTACGGGGACACCGAAGAAATTCCGTTTGGTTCATTCAACCCTCCGCTTGGACTGTGAAAGCCTGCAAACGATGCTCTGTAGTGAAGCCGCTTGAGGAGTTTTATAAACTCCGCCGGATGGCGGATGGCACCATGGGAATCTGCAAGGACTGCCACCGGGCCGCTGTCCGCGTGCTTTATCTGGACAAGATGAAGGACGAGGACTGGCGAGAGCAGGAGCTCGCTCGGCACCGAAGGAAGTCCGAAAAGGCCCGCGAGGAGGGGCGCAACTCATCCGAGCACCGTGGGAGGCTTCGCAGGCGTACCGGGGAAGGTCACTCGAGGGTGCACCGACGAAGGCCACTGGGGTGTACCGTTGAGCAGCCGTTGGGCGTGCCCGGATTTTCGGCCGGGAAAAATCCGCAGAACGACGCGGTGTTATGGAAATTCGAATACTCCGTTTTGCCGGTGAGCGGATTTTTTTCCAGGATGGCGGTCGTACCGGTTTTTCCGGCGATGTCGTAGCCGGGAATGATCGCCTCCCGACCGGTGCCGTCCTTGCTCACGACACCGCGCAACAGGTTGGCGACCTCCGCGGCGATGGCCTTGGGAATGACATGACGGCGGACGACCGGAGCGAATTCGCAGACGGTTTCGCCGTTGCGATCGGCGATGCGGTTTACGAGCAGCGGTTGCAGCAGATCGCCTCCGGAAGCGATGACTCCCATGGCGTAGTGCGTCTGGAGCGCGGTCACATCCACCGTGTGCCCCATCGGCATGCGCGTGATGTCCGCCTTGTAAGCCCAATTCCATTCGGACGGTTTTTTCAACCGGCCCCGGACTTCCGTTCCCGTGACAAGTCCCGTGGGCGAACCGAAGCCGAAACCCGCCATGTAATCCCACAGCTTCTGTTCGCCGCGCACTTCGGCGACGCGCATACCGATCTGCGCGGCGGCCCGGTTGGAAGATTTCGCGATGGCTTTGGTGACCGGAATGACGCCCAGCGTTTCGTCGTCGCGCGGCAATTCGTACATCTTGCCTTTGTACGCGACCGGATACGGAGCGTGCTTGTCCGGACCGCAATTGATCAGCGTTTCCGGTGTTATCAGGCCTTCGTTGAACGCCGCCGCGTAGGAGACGATCTTGAAAACGGAGCCGGGCTCGTACACGTCGGTGACGGCTCGGTTTTTCTGCGCGACGAGCGGCGACTTCTTGAGATCGGAAAATTCGTTGAGATCGAACGTGGGCCAGTTCGTGAGCGCGAGCAGCCGGCCGGTCTTCGCCTCGCTGACGATGGCGATGCCCCATTCCGGGTGAAACTCTTCGCACGCCTTGCCGAGTTCGTCCTCGACGAGCTGCTGGATGGTCGCGTCGAGGGTGAGGATGACGTTGCAGCCGTCGCGCGGACGGACTTCCCGGATCTGTTTTTCGGGCGATTCGCGCTTCTTGCCGTCGCGTTTCGTATCGATCCAGCCGTCGGAACCTTTCAGGAAAAAATCGAAGGCCTTCTCGACACCCATCGCCGGGCGGCCCTCCTTGTTCACGTAGCCGACGAGCTGCGAGGCGAGTTTTCCGAAGGGATAATCGCGCTCGTATCGGGGAGACGGGTACACGGCTTTCACGTGCATCGCGGCCATTTTGGCGACGACCGCGTCGCGCGTCGCCTGATCCACGCCCTTCGCCAACGACGCCCAACGGATGAGCCGGACCTTTTTGTCGCCGACACCCACGCCGGCGGCGTTCACGTCCTCGTCCGCATCCTCGGCGGCGTCGCCGGCGGTCGGCTCGCCGGCGTCGCGCATCCGGTGGTTGCGACGATCAACGGCACCTACGGTTCGCTGTCGATCGATGCGGCCGGCGACTACACCTACACCCGCTATGCGGGCGCGGCGGGCGGGGTGAGCGATGTGTTCACCTACACGCTGACCGATGGCGACGGGGACAGCTCGACGGCGACGCTGACGATCAACATCGCCGACGGCAAGCCGGTGGTGGTGGAGCCGACCCAGACCCTGGGCGACCTCTTTGGGAATCACACCGGCTCGCCGGTCTGGGTGTCCGAGGCAGGCCTGGCCGACGGCTCGCATGCGGGCAACGGCTCGAATGTGGCCTCGGGCTCGATCACGGTCGCCTCGGTGGACGGGGTGTCTTCGATCACGATCAACGGCACGTCGGTGGACCTGACGAACGTGAGCGCGAACAACCCGACCACGATCACCACGGCGGACGGGATCCTGACGGTCACGGGCTGGTCGTCGGTGGGCAATGGCATGGCGGGTACGCTGTCCTATACCTACACGCTCACGCACAACACCTCGGGCAACAACACCTCGGACAGCTTCGCGGTGGTGGTGACCGACAGCGACGGCGACACGAACGCGACCTCGGATCTGGTGATCAACATCGTGGACGACGTGCCGACGGCGCACAACGATGCGATCACGCTGGCCTCGAGCACGACGGACCGCGAGGTGACCGGCAACGTGATCTCGGGCGCGGGCGAAGCGAGCGGCGGCGCTGACGTGCAGGGCGCGGACGGGGCGACGGTGACCGGCGCGCATGCCGGCACCACGGGCAACGACACGGCGGTGGTGACCGCGGCCGGGGTGACGATCAACGGCACCTACGGCACGCTGACCCTCTACGCGGACGGCAGCTACACCTACGACCGCAATGCGAACACCCCGGGCGGGGTGAGCGACAAGTTCACCTACACGCTGACCGACGGCGACGGCGACAAGTCGACCGCGACGCTGACGGTCGCGATCGCCGACGGCGTGCCGACGGTGACCGAGCCTGCGCTGAGCACGCCCGCAGACACGGTGGCTGAAGCCGGCCTGCCGGACGGCTCGCATGCGGGCGATGGCTCGAACGTGACTTCGGGCACCATCGCGCTCAGTTCGGCCGATGGCATCTCTTCGGTCAAGATCAACGGCACGACCGTGGATCTGTCGAGCGTGGATGCGACGCATCCGGTCGCGATCACGACCGCGGACGGCACGCTGACGATCACGGGCTGGACGCCGGACGCGGGGTCCAGTATCTCGGGCGAGCTGTCCTACACCTATACGCTGTCGCACAACACCTCGGGCGACAACACGACCGACAGCTTTACGGTATCGGTCAAGGACCTGGACGGCGACACGAGCGCGGCCTCGAACCTGGTGATCTCCATCGTCGACGATGTACCGACGGCGAACAACGACGCGATCACGCTGGCTACCAGCACGGCGGCCGTGCGTGACGTGAGCGGCAATGTGATCACGGGCTCGGGCGAAGACAGCGGCGGCGCGGACGTGCAGGGCGCGGACGGCGCTTCGGTGAACGAAAATGTTAAAAATAGTAGATAGTGAATTTCATCAAATGGCTGATGAGTGGTTTTACAGGCTATATAATACGGGGTTTAAAGATGACTTTAATACCACTTATGCCCTCGAATCCCTGCAATCATTAATTGAGGTGAATGTGCAGAAAGTAAATCCATATCAAGACGATTGGGATGAATTGTGTACATGGGGGCATGGTGGATTTGCTAAAGATGGCAAAACGGAGCTTGAGTTATATTCCGAGGCGGAAAAATCCGTATTCAGAAACCCTTATTACTTTTATAAACTAAAACGATAACCGACCAGTAAAATAAAGGTGCGCTTCTGACTTCCGGCGGCGTACCAATCCGTTTAATTTATTACCGGATGCAGTAATGGCAAGAGCTTCCCAATATTCAGGCGTTATAGTCTTGCTGTTCACTTTCGCCCAAATGTTATAGTCTTTCCATTGAGATCCGGATTTATACGATGTTCCGGCATTGTAAGCGAATGAGGTTAAAGCATCCAGTTCGTTTTGGTATAACGGCCGGGTAATCTTTTTCAGCACCATTTGACTGAATTTCCTAAGGTCATGAGCCAAGTAATCTTTTGCCTGCTGTTCGGTTATTTTATCTCCTAATTTTACGCTCCGACCGTCCGGGTATTGTGTTGTTCCATAACCAATAGTGTAGGGTTTGCCGCCGCTTCCTGGGTCTGGGTATGCTTCAAGATATAGCCCCTCAAAATGGGTTATTAGATCAATCCCCTGCTTTGAAATAACATTCGCCCCGGTGTTATGGCTTAATACATTCGGCATAATCGTTCGTTTTGTGGTTATCATTTTAGGTTATTTAGCGCCAGGGTGGCTCCAGGGTGGTTCCAACTATGCTACCCGTTTTATAGTATGCCGGAAAGCCTTTAATTTCTCCCGGCATGTAAGTTGTTCAATCAGCTGCTTTGTGGCTAAATCCGGCATTCCTGATTCGCTTAATCCGTGTTTTCGCTGAAACTTTATAAATGCCTGTACGCTTTGTCTATCGTGTATGCCTGTTGTTTCTATTTTTACGCCTAATGACTTTAGCTTCTTTTGCAGTTTCAGCATAGATTTTAAAATAGTGGTGGTTGTTATTTTAGATTTGGGTTGTTTTTTAAAATAAGAGAATACGCCTCCGCGCTTCATTGGTTATGTTCCTCCACCAGAGGCCGCAGGAATGGAATTACACGTGATTACCAAACCCGCCTTTTGTATTCTCTTATTCGGCAAAAGACTCTCCCTAAGCGCGCTGATCGTGGGAAGCGGGGAGCGCATGTTTTTAGGAAGTAGCGGCTTTTACGGCCCACATTGCAGCTTCTTCATATGCTGTTTGTGCCAATGATAAACATCTTTGAGCCTCTTTGTCATTGGTATAAAAATCAACGCCATTTGGTTTGAGCATAATTCTTATTTCTTCGCAAATGTCAATAAGGTGAGCTGATTTTTGCTTAATCTGGTCGATAATGCCCTCTTTACTTGGGTTAAACTCTGTACGTAAAACGCCATATAACAGTTCCAGGTAATGATTCGCATGGCAGAGGGACGTTAGTCGCCTGGCCAAATATAATAACTAAGACTTACAGGAGTCCAGATCATCCTTGCCGGCCAAAAAGAATGGCCAATAGGCAGTTTTTCTTCCGCTTGGACATATCACCATGGACTTTCCTTGCGCATTGGGATCGAACTTTCGTCCTTCAATTTGGGCTTTTCCAAATTCGGCCAGTGCGTCATTTAGGCACTAAGTTCTTCAATTTAGATGGCGTTCATTTAAACCGCTACCGCTCCCTTTGCACCGTCATGGCTTATACAAATTGAACCTGCCCACAACCATCGCACCACTTTTGGCGCTGCGAGTATCAATAGAAAAATTGAAGTTGAATTCATAGGTATAACCATCGTGTGCAGAATCCGCGAAGCCTCCATTGAGCAGATCGTCGGCGTTCCCTTTCCAGGAGCCAAGAAAAAAATTGTCCTGTCCTTTGGCTTGCGTGAGCCGGTTGATCACTCGGTCAGTGGCATCCCTGGCATTGCTTTCATTCGGGAAATTTTTATTTGGAGCAAGGAGCCCGAAAATGATAAGAAGAACGGAAAAGCCCATGAACACATAGATGGCAATCAGCATTTTCGGCCTGATACGGATGATTTTTCGGAAATCTTTGAAGAGAAGATTAATGTCCATATGGGAAAATAGGGGAAGTCAAACGTAATTTACAGGGTAGACCTATCGCCCGGCGGTCCGGCCATTCGGTGAGAACGGGAAGGCCCCTTATCTTACAAAAACAGCCCCGATCTTCCCACTACCCCTAAAGCGAATGGCCTCCAGATTTACATAAGCGAACATGCCTGCCTTTGCCGTCCTTTGAAAGGCCTCCGGCAAATTAGCCACAGCGCGGCGCCATTCGCCTAGGTCGGTGGAGGCGCGAACAGGTACTTCCCATTCGCCATCAGAGACTTTGCTAGCCTCCACGATGTTGGTTTTTAGGGCCAGCCAAAACTCATGGACTACAGGGCCGTGCTTTACCTTTAATTTGGCGTAAACCACCAGTTTGGCGAAGTCAACAAAAGTGTATTCCAACTCGTTGACGACCTGCCCATTGAGGTACCGTTAAAGCACTGATACTGCCTATTTCGGATAGGGCCGTCATGGCCCGGCCGACACTTCGGGGAAGATTGGTGGAAGGATCCGGCAAAAATGCCTTGAATATAGCTGCGAACCTGGTCCTGTCTTCCGCGGGGACGTAGTTTTTTCCCTCCAGCGCCGTCAGCGCTTCAATGAATTTGAATTTGGAATAGCTAAGCCTGATGCGATTGCTTACGTTTAGCAAAAGAGTTTGGTCGCCAGCTTGAGGAGTTATGATAATCGCGAAGAGCAGCCCGACCAGATTGGTTTCAGAGTACTGAGTGGAGATATCGGCTTTGGGTATACCGTGCCCAATAATAAGTTCACCCATACGGCCGCCAATTTCATTTTTTTTCTTGACCTTCATCTTTTATTCTATTTTTTTTGGACGAGGACGTGCTCGACTGGCGGCGCACCAAGGTCGCGAACCCCATGACGCGCTACCCCGAGTTCCGCGACAGCCGAAGCGCCTCCTCGGGCCGCGATGCCGGACGCGCGGTCATCATCGAGGTCGAGAGCGCCTCGGGCGAGATCGGCATCGGCGTCACCAACGGCGGGATCGCCACCGCCGCGATCGTCGAACTGCAGCTCGCCGACATGGTGCTCGGGCAGTCGGCCTTCGCCCACGAGGCCACCTGGGACCGCATGTTCTACGGTTCGGTGCAGTACGGCCGCAAGGGCGTCGTGCTCCATGCCATCTCGGGCATCGACCTCGCGCTCTGGGACCTCCACGGCAAGCTGGTCGGCCAGCCGGTGTACTCGCTGCTCGGCGGACCGCTCTTCGACGACATCCCGCTGTACGCGACCGGCCCGATCGCCGGCCCCATCGAGAAGCACGGGTTCTCGGGCGCGAAGCTTCCGCTCACCTACGGACCGAGCGAGGGCCAGGAGGGCTTCCGCCGCAACGTCGAGCGCGCCCGCCGTGCCCGTGAGGCGGTCAGCGACGACTTCCCGCTCTTCTTCGACTGCTGGATGGCGCTCGACGTCGACTACGCCGCCCGCCTCGCCGCCGCGGTCGAGCCGCTCGGCTTCCGTTGGCTCGAGGAGCCGCTGCGTCCCGACGACTACGCCGGCCACGCCGAACTGCGGCGGCGGATGCCGTCCACCATGACCATCAACACCGGCGAGCACGAATACACCGCGCAGGGATTCCGGCAGCTCTGCGAGGCGGGCGTCGACATCCTGCAGCCCGACCCGGCCTGGTGCGGCGGGATCACCGAGCTGCGCCGGATCGCGGCGACCGTGACCGCGTTCGGCAAGCGCATCATCCCGCACGTAGGCGGGGTGTACGCGTACCACTTCCTCTACGCCTACCCGAACGTGATGTTCGGGGAGTTCCCGATGATGGCGGGGGACTGCGACCAGGTGGTGCCGTTCCACGGCCCGCTGCTGCTCGGCGAGCCGCTACCCGTGAACGGGCGCATCCGGCCCACCGACGAGCCCGGCTTCGGTCTGACCCTGAACCCGGATGCCGAACTGCTCCGTCCGATCACCCCCGACCTGCTGGAGGGACTGCGATGACCGTGCGTCTCGCACTGATCGGCGCGGGGTGGTGGGCGACGAACGCGCACCTGCCCGCGATGCAACGCAACCCCGACATCGAGCTGGTCGCGGTGTGCGATCCCGACCCCGCCCGCGCGCAGGTGGCGGCGATCACCTTCGGCGCGCCCCGCTCCTTCACCGACGTCGGCGAGCTGCTCGCCGAGGTCGCCCTCGACGGCGTCGTCGTCGCCACCCCGCACACCACGCATCGCCCGATCGTGGAGCGCTGCCTGCGCGCCGGTGTCGACGTGCTGGTCGAGAAGCCGATGGCGACCACCGCCCAGGACGCCTGGGACCTGGTCGCGCTCGCCCGAGAGCTGGGCCGCAACCTCAGCGTCGGTCTCACCTATCAATACGCGGATAAGAAAGGTTCTTTTGAATGGTCATGAGTGTTTTCGGAGCCGGGCTTTTTTGATCGAAAGAAAGATGATCCCGGCGACGAGTCCGATGACCCCGCCAAGGTAGCTGGCATTATGGATCGTTCCGGCGGTAATGAAAGCGGACCGGTCGGTCACATTTGGTGGTATCCACCAACTTACACCTCTTACTGCAAGCGGACCATGACCATACTCGTAACCGATAGCGGCGCTCAGGATAGCTACCAGCAGGGTGATGCCCAACGCCTGTATGGCGGACTGGAACATCCTATCCGCATTGCGGAACAGAAACGCAAACAGCCCGAGTACTGCACCGATTATTGCGCCCATCCACCAGGAGGCTTTGACGCCGACCATGACCACGGCACTACGTGGCTGCGTCATGTGTTGCGCCGCACCCGAGTCCGCCAGGTTGAACTGGATGAACTTGTACTTGGTGTAATATTCGGGACTGATGCTATAGGTCACCTGATCATGACCGACGCCGTAGATGACTGCGATCACGATCGCCACTCCAACGATCAGCAGGAACATCGCAAATTTTCGCATGGTGGGCCAATTTAAAGTTAAGCCACGCCGGAATTTAGCGAAAAAAACGATAGGGCCACGGGCGAAGGCGGGGCGATTTTTTCGTATTTTACCTGACGATGATCACAGGCCCGCAATTTGCGAAAATGGCGCTTTCTTTTTTGGGTACGGAACAGGTGCCCCACTTTGAGCGGATAGGCTTCAAGGTGATCGGGCGGCGTATGTTCAGTACCTATCTGGAGAAAGACAACACGGCAAACATTTTTCTCACGCCCGAGGAGCAGGCCGTTTTTTGCCGGATGGATAAGGCCATCTATCCTGTCCCCAACAAATGGGGTGAAAAAGGCGCGACCACATTCGAATTGGGTCACGTGCCGCAACATATTGTGCAGGAAGCACTGCTATCGGCCTATAAGGAGGTGATCAATTACTAGTACATGAAGTGTGCGGAACCGGACAATTAACCGAACGAGAAAAATGTAACTGCTTGATTATTAATTTTTTTAGAAACCGGTATCTTTTTAGTGGCCTTACTGCTGAATTCCAAACTCATGTTCAGAAACTTTCTCACTATTGCTCTACGCAATCTTCAGAAAAACAAGGTGCACTCTGTTATCAACATCGCAGGTCTTGCCGCCGGAATGGCGATCACCCTCCTCATCGGACCCTGGATTGCCGACGAGCTCAGCTTCGATCACTATGCGCCGGAGCACCGCCGGATAGGTATCGCCATGCACTACTCCTATCTGAATGAACAGAACGGTACCAGCGAGACCATCCCCATGCCATGGGGTGACGTTTTCCATAGGCAGTATTCGGACCTCTTTACTCATACCGCCCTCACGAGTGGAGCCCTCTCCGACGCCCTCTTTAGCTACGGCGAAAAAGTGGTATCCGGCAAGATGGTCTGGGCGCAGATGGAGCTGCCGCAAATATTCGGTTTTCGTTTTGTAAAAGGCGATCTCGCGGCCGGCAAACCGGCGCGGTGTCCCCCGGTTGACCGGTCATTTAACCGTAGCCCGGACACGCCAGATTATGGTTGTGCGCTGTTTCGCGATCCTGCGCCGTGGCGGCAGCGGGCGCTGCGGCGCATGATCCAGTTCACCGGTCGCCGGCTCGAAGCCCTGTACGGTACGCCCCCATGAACCTTAACGATCTGCACCTGCTCCAGTTCACCGACCCCCACCTGACCGGCGATCCGGCCGGCATGCATCGGGGCATCGCCACCCTGCCGGCGCTGCGCGAGGCACTCGCCCACGCTCGCGCTAACGGCCCCTGGCCGGTCGACGGCATCCTTGCCACCGGCGACCTGGTGCATCACGACACAGGCGGCTACGCGCGCTTCCGCGAAGTCTTCCAGGACCTGGATGTCCCGGTGTACTGCCTGCCCGGCAACCACGACGATGGCGAGGTCCTGGCGCGCGAGCTGCGCCAGCCGCCCTTCGTCCCCGGCGGCGCCGCGGACCTGGGCGACTGGCGCATTGTGCTGCTGGACACCACCGTGCCCGGGGAGGCCCACGGCCACCTGGGCGAGGGTCAGCTGGCCGCGCTGCACTCCGCGTTGAGCACCGCCGACGGCCGCCATGTCCTGGTGTGCATGCACCACCATCCCATCCCCATGGGCAGCGCCTGGCTGGACGGATTGATGGTGGACAACGCCGACCGCTTTTTCCGCGTGCTCGATGCGCACCGCAATGTGCGCGCCGTCTGTTTCGGCCACGTGCACCAGGCGTTCGAAAACGAGCGTCGGGGTGTACGACTGCTCGGCACGCCGTCCACCGGCGCCCAGTTCCTGCCACATTCCGCCACCTTTGCCATCGACGAGATGCGCTCGGGCGCCTACCGCCGCCTGACCCTGGCCGCTTCGGGCGCCGTGGACTCCCACATCGTCTGGACCTCCGAATGCGGCTCTGGCTCACGGCGCTCTGCCTCATCGGCGGCCTGAGCGGCGCCGCAACCGCCGCCGCGCAGAGTCCCGTATGGGCGCTGCGCGGCGCGCGCAACACGGTCTACGTGGCCGAATCCATCCACCTGCTCAAGCCTGATGCCGCCACCCTGCCACAGGCCTTCGACCACGCCTGGAACGACACTACGGTGCTGGTCATGGAACTGGATCTGGGGCATCTGGACCAGAACCAGCTTTCGGGCTGGATGCTGCAGCACGGCCGTTACACCGATGGCACCACACTCGAACAGGCGCTGGGGGCGGAACGCTACGCCCAGGTGGGCGCGGCGGCTGTGCAGCTCGGTCAGTCACCCCAGATGCTCGACAGCCTCAAACCCTGGGTCGCCGCCCTGGTCCTCACCGATCTGAGCTATCTGAAGCAGGGTTTCGACCCTGACGCCGGAGTCGAGAAACAGCTGCTGGCGCGCAAGGATCACACGCACCAGACGGCGGGCCTGGAAACCATCGACCAGGAACTCGGACAGCTGGACCAGCTATCCACCGCGGATCAGGCCAAGTTCCTGGTACAGACCTGTAATTTTTTTTCATCAACTAAGACCAAACTAAGCCACTCAAACGTGTCTTAAGGAACCAACGTTATAAGCATGTGTAGGAAGAAATATAAGCAATAGTAATGATAACATATTTTTTACACAAAATAAAGATACATTGCATATCCATAGCGTGAAAGTAGCAACCTGAAGCGAGAGCTTGATCATCGAGCTTCATTTTCCTTGCTTGACAGGATAAAGAAGCAGAGGATAGCAAAGTGTAGAGATTCCCCTACACGGAGGAGTGACAAACATCATACTGGACAAAGAAGAGATAAAAAAAGAAGAGAGACGAGGGCTAGAACTCCCTCGTTAAGGCATCGAGACTATGATAACAAGGGACCAAATATAGAAGAAACTCGATCAGCTGAGATCAATGCGGGCTAAAGCCTCAAAAACAGCAAGAGAAAGGGCAAGAACCCCGAAAGGGTGAGGAGGAGTAAGTAGAAAGAGGAGAAGCAGCATCATCCGACGTGGTCGGAGAAAAGGAACGAGAATCACCCAATAGGGTCAGGGAAGAAGAGTTAGGATCACCCGACAGGGCCGGGGAAAGAAAATGATAGACACCTGACAAGGTCAGGGAAGGAAAATAAGAGACACCCGGGGATACCGGAGGAGAATGATCAGAAGAATTCTCGAAAGTGGGATGAAAAGATGACATAGGCCGAGACTTAGAATCATGAGAAAATGGAGAATCCGGAGGCTCCGGATGAGGGGAGAAAGAAGAATGGGGGTTTGCGGATCCGAAAAGAGAGGAGAAAATTATGGAAACTAGATTAGAGGAAGGGAGGTACACCACCCAAGGGTGAGAACCGAGTAGGAGAAAAGATGATGAATGAAATGAAGGGGAGGAAGAGGTGGACCCCTGAATGCACCATATGCGGCCCTTGTACTTGTACCACCACCTCTTCTTGGCAGAAACATTTTGAAAATGGACCCACCTAGTGTGGGCTCGAACCTTCGAGCTTCCCAATCTGTAATATTTTCTCAAATAACTAGCCCATCTAGCAGACGGCCTGGCCTAATCATGAACATGTGACTTCATTGGGGCGATTGCCCCTAGACACCCAGTGCTAACGGTATGCGGACATTCTTGGACAAATAACCCCTCACAATGTTGAATATCATGGAACCACAGAGCCTTATTTCTTGGCATAAGCAGCATGAGATTTAGCAACTCCCCCCAGAAATCGATTTTGAATCACAACTCCCTTACTAGAACAGAAGGATGAAGCTGAGGGAGAGCAATACACGGCATTGACGCGGCCGACATATTGATAAACTGAGAGAGATTGCATGAAATGTGCAGAATGTCCTTGGAGAATGCAGAAGATACTGCAAATTGCCCCTTGAGCATAGAATCCATAATCTGCTTGGCAGCCGTATAAGTTAGCACGATCCGGGTAGATAACCCTCCTTGGCCAGTGAACTGAACAACAATCGAGCGAGAGATAACAATAGTATTAATAGTGAATCCTCTGGCGAGCAAAGAGATTACCACCGGCTTCGCTCGAGAAGAGGCTGGCACCAAGCCAAGGGGACTCTTTTTAGCAACTGTTACTGGTGGTAGAGGCTCATCCTCCCCAAAATAGCCATGGACTTGGACATGTATCGACATTCGACAGATAAACTCTTGAACTTTGAGATGCATAACCAGCATCGAACGGTCCTGACTTGGCTCATTGTCTCCACAGGGACCAGACCCGAGGGGCACCAACGGTAATGCACACCCGCTCCGTGGGGTGGAAGTGGATGGAGAAGTGGAGGTAATAGGTTCTGATGGTGTAGAGGTTTTAATGGGGATGGTGATGTGAAGTGAAGACACAGGCAATGTGGTGATGATAGGCTTGGGTGGAAGCAATGGTTGAGGTAGGAGTATAGCCTACTCAGGCTTGGGCCACGACGGTGAAGGAGATGGCAAAGGCAGTGGAGATGGTGGAGGTGATGGAGGTAATGGCGGTGGAGATGGAGATGATAGTGATGAAGGCGATGGCGGTGGAGATGCAGGCAATGGAGATGGTGAGGATGCTGATAAAGGTGATGGGGGTAGTGGACATGGAGGTGGAGAGGGTGAAGAGGGAGGTCGTGGTGCCCACTGTCGATGTATCGACACAACACGTCGAGTGGCGTTAGGGATAGAAGTAGTGGAAGTGGCGATGGGAGAAGAAGGGGAAGCACTAGCCTGAGTAAGGGATTTCGTAGGCGGCGGTGATGGAGATGGTGTAGGAGATGGCGAAGATGGTATAGATAACAGAGTAGGTGACGAAACAGATGCATCGCTAGAGGAGGGATCACAGGGGTGCCACTGGCCTTGTAGGGATGGAGATAGCTGCTTGGGTGGTGCCTACTGCTGCTACTTGTTGTGAAGATCTAAAATAACTTTATGTATGGTGGCCCAATCGATCCTCTCCTTATCTTCCAACTCATAAACAAACTCCCAGAATTCAGGACAAACTTCAACCAAATGCCCCTGCTGGCGGTGATAATCACAAAATTGGAGCAAATTCCCAACCGCGGGTCGGTAGGGCACAACTGGAGGGAGTTGCAACGCGTGAGTGGCCATCAAAGCCCTAAAAATATCTGAAAAACACTCTGGCAACGGAGAATGTGGAGCTCGCTTTGGGCAAGGGGGATGTCGAGGGGTATGAAGAGGTGATGGAGAAGGTTGTAGTGGTTGCGTAGGCAATGGAGTGTGGCTAGTGGAAGAACTAGGCAATGGTATAGGAGCGGGAATGTAGTGGACGACATCTACATACTCGGGGTGGGGTGTTTCCCTGACCGGCGGCGGAGGCACATGCGGGTATGCAGTGGCGGAAGGGTGACTCGTGGGGTGTTGGTATACGGGAGTCTGATATGCGCAGGTGGATGTGGGGTAAGGCTGACTCATGGATGGCTGACTCATGGGAGTGTAGGGTTGGCTTGTGGAGGGTGAGGTGTAAGTGGATAGGGATGGTGGAGACTCAGGGTCAAGGAAACCTTGGATTTGTTGGCAAATGAAGTGGGCTCGGCTAGATAGTTGTTGCCAAGATGTGATGTCGTTGAGGGCTAAGATGAAGCAGTATTCTGGCGTTGCATTGGATATAAGCATCTTAATCAGCTCCTGCTCCAGAATGTGCCCCGAGACTTGTGCGACAAGGCAACGCTAGCGGTCAGCAAATGTGCAAAAATCCTCTTCGGGCTTCATCATATCATGGGCCAGATCCACCATAGAATACTTGGGCCCAACCTTGTCCTGATACTGTTGAATGAACTTATCTTGCATGGCTTGAAAATTTACAACTTGCTCTTGCAGAAGAGAGAAGAATCAATCTCGAGCTGGGCCTTCCAAAGATAGACCGAATAGATAGGCCATCAGGCGTTGGTCATGTCAAAACTGGGCCGACTCATAGAGGAACTCCTTCAAGTGCATGTAAGGGTCACCAACTCCGCCATAGCAGCGATATGTAGGAATTTGGGAAGATGGAGGAAGCCAGAGATTTTGAAAAGTGAATGGAACACTTAAAGAGGATTTGGGATTGATCCGGCATTACAGCTCATCAAGCTAGCATTGGGCTTGAGCAATCATATCCTGGGTAGGGAGAGACCGAGAAGAGTATGGACCGGCTTGAGCAAGAGATTGTGAATTAGGGCCAGGAGTAGGGTAATGGGCCGGATGAAAGGATCTGGGCTGAGAAGAAGAAGGGAAGCCCATTCCAGGAGTGGAGTGATACATGGGCCTAGAAGAGACGTTGGCATATGGGCCGAATGGTTCAGTAGCAACATGGGCAGAAGGAGCAAGCCCATTAGGGTGAAATTGGCCATTAAAAATTGGGCCAGCAGCATATGAAGGAGAAGAAATAGGCCCATTATGAGAATAAGGCTCATTAGAAAAATAAGGCCCATAATGCAGCCTGCCCTGCGCCGACAGCGTGACTGCATGGCCGGCCAGCGCGGCCGCCAGTGCGATGCGCGGCACCGCCAGATGAGCGATGTCGATGACGGGGCCCGCGCCTACCTGCGCTTCGGACGGCAAGGGCTTGCGCAATAGCTCGACCGAGGCGGCGCGCACATTGTCGATGGCGATGTGATTGAAGATGGCGGACAGCGCCGACCGTATGCATCAAGCGCGGGACTACGCCGTTCATCGCGCGCGCGTCGAAAGAGCTATTGAGAAAATGCCGCAGCTTGCCGACGAGCAGCTGGTGCTGATCTACCGCCAGGTGGGGACCATCGTCGCGCCGATCAGCGTCCAGTTGCTCGAAGAGGGGCGCTTCGTGCGCAGCACGCTCGAAGGCGCCAACCATGCGGAGCTCGCGCGGACGATCACCCCCACGCAGCTGGCCGAGCTGAATCTGATCGTCCAGCAGCAGCGCGATGCGGTCGCGGACGGGCAGATCGACCGCTTTTCAGAACTGGACGAGCTGATGCACCGGCGGCTTTTCGAGTTTGCGGGGCGGGGCCACGTCTGGGTCATGCTCGAGCCCATCAAGCGCCAGTTCGACCGGGTGCGGTGGCTGCTTCTGGGGCACGTGGCGGGCCATTCCGGCCGCGCGCTGCGCGAGCATGAGCAAATCCTGGCCCAATTCGCCGCCCACGATGCCGACGGCTTGCGCGTCAGCGTCCTATCCCACGTCAATCACATCACCGCCCACATGCAGGCCCTGCGGCAGCAGGCGGAGCGGAAGCGGGTGCTGAAGGCGTTGGATGAATACTGCGGGCAGGACACGGAGGGAATGGTTTGGATTCTGGATGAATTGAAAAGTGCATGTTAAAAATTTCCTCAAAGACAATAATTCACGACAGACAACGAAGAGAATACCGTGTTGTTACGATTGAAATGGACTCGGATGACTTTAAAAGATTCAACATTGAATACCGTGGCAGTCGGGTCGGATACGTTAATTACCATTTTGAAGACGTTGACGTTCTTTTCCTCGATGATTGGCGCATTGAAAATGAAGCCATACTGCCGCCGTGGTTTTCATGCGATTTGGTTTTCTGGTTTGTGTCGTTCCCACCGTTGCGCCGCCGAACTGTGAATTTTCAAAAGCGTGGCATCGGAACGGCGATGATTAAATTTCTGGCAGACTACGCACGGTCAAATGGTGCGAAACGGATTGAGGGAGAGGTGAAACACCATGATTTCAAAGACAACCCGGATTTGCCGGACTGGTATCGGCGCAGGGGATTTTCCGTTGTCATGGGTGACGAGAAAACGGCATGGGTCGCCAAAATCTCGCTCGCCGTATAAAAGGGTTATTCTTTTATTTTCTTTCGAGTGGAGACACATTGTTGCTCGTTTTAATGATGACCATCGGTGCCGCAATGGGTCTGTGTTTATCCAAACATAAAAGGCGGCTTAACATTCGGGCTTGAATGCCAAATCCGCAGGTCAGCGCCCAACCATGTTTAGCGGCGTTGGTCTGTCCGAGGCCGACCATCGACGTCACGTAGACCTCTCGCGCGGTGTTCGCTGTTCCGTAGTGTTCGCCGCCGTCGTCGCAGGTCAGGCTCGAGCCGCTGTCGCCGCTGACCTCGGTGCACCACGAGCGCAGCATGAAGAAGCTGGTGCCGGTGCTCGCGGCGAACGCGGCGAGCATCCCGCCGACGACGAAGCCCTTGGTGCGATCGCCGTTCTGGAACTGGCCCCACGGCGGCAGGAGGTTGAGCACCCAGTAGCGCTTGCCCTTGGGACGGCGCGCGCGCAGCTCGGCGGCGCGTTCGCGATAGGCGTTGCGCACCCGTTCGTCGCCGATCGTGCCGAGGAAGGTCTCGAGTTCCTTGTCGAGCTGCTCGGCGATCGCCGGGGTATGCCCCTCGCCGCCCGGCCCGGCGCTGTCGCGCGCATCCTGCGCGGCAATGTCGGCGGCATCGCGAGCCAGCACGGTTTGCACGAAATCCCGGTTACGCGAGATTGTCACGAAGCTCATGAGTCAGCGCCGCCCTGGTTCGGACCGCCGAAATGGCCAAGCAGCATGCGGAGTGTTTCCACGCATAAACCGCCCAACGGGCTCAACAGGGCCAGGGCCGCGCGGACAAGCAGGCCAACCGCCAGGGCCGCCAGCGCCCAGGCGCCCACCATGCCGGGATTGCTGAAATTGGCGGGCTCATGAAGGGCGGCCCAGCCTGTCATCGCCGCGAGGCTAAGCAGGAAGGGGCTGAATAATTTTCTGGTCTTGGCTGGTTTTGTCTTGGCCATTTTGGTCAGTCCTTGGTTGGCTCTGGCGTGGCGGCGGGTGGCCGCATCGAGCGCGAGGGCATCCGTCCCGGCGTGCCGCTGGAACTGTTCAAGCTGCAGACGGGCCTGGTGGCGCCGCACCTGCAGGCCGACCATCCGCGGGGGCTGACGGTGTCCGAGGTGGTGCAGTCCGGCCGCCACGCCAGCATCGGCCTGAACGACAGGCCCAGCGCCACCGACCGGGCCGCGGCGCGCGTGGCCTTGAAATTCTTCGATATCCCGGGCTTTGAACAGCGCGAGCTCGTGGAACTGGAAGAACCGGACAAGCCGGACAGGCCGCGCGCATCGGCGTCAGGGCTTGTACTCGAACGCGCCGATGTCGCGACCGGCGGCGCGGGCGACGATCTTTTCGGCCATAGTGAGTTGCATCTGTCCTCCGGCCAGGTTGCCCTGGATCGTTATTGGCCGGTGGTCCGGCGTTGTGCGAGCTGTTCGAGAATGGCGGCACGCTTCTGCGCGGCGCCGTCATCGAGATTGCGATAGAGACTGTTGCCCCTGGTATCGATGGCCACCGTCAGCGGGCCCAGGGCCTCCACTTCGAGTTCGACCAGCCGATAGTGGGAGATGAAATCATCCCAGGCGACGTGCCGGATCTTGCGAATGGCGGCAGAAAGGATCGGCGCGCCGCCGCCGAGAAACGATAGGTAGACCCCGCCGACATCCCTCAGCGCCCTGGCGCATTCGTCGTAGACCATTCTACGAACTTACTAAGCCGGGAGTCAAGTTCAGTTGGGATGACAAGTGTCAGGCAGCCTTTGACGGACTAAAAGATTATTTGGCCAATCCTCCTGTCCTGAGGCCGCCAATTCCAGGCAAACCACTCATTCTCTATGTCTCCGTCCTGGATGACTCTGTAGGTGCTGTCTTGGCCCAAGTAGATGATGAAGGTAAAGAGAGGGCAGCATACTACTTGTCTAAACTTCTTAACCCCTGTGAGCAAAAGTACTCAGCTATGGAGAAGACTTGCGCAGCTTTAGTCTGGGTAGTGCAAAAATTAAAACACTATTTCTTAGCTCACGAGGTTCACCTCATTGCACGTATGAATCCAATCAAATTCCTTCTTGAAAAATCTGTCCTCACGGATCGATTAGCACGTTGGCAAAGCTTCCTTTCTCAATTTGACATCACTTACATTCAACAAAAAGCTATCAAAGGTTATGCCATTGCCGAACATCTTGCTCATCACCCCCTCCCGCGTTTCGATCCTGTTAATTCAGAGTTTCCAGATGAAGAACTGATGACCATTAATCAACCCCGAGATCCTATGTGGACATTACATTTCGATGGAGCTCTTAATTCCCAGGGAAGGGGGATCGGCATGGTTCTTCTAACTCCAGAAGGGGTCACCATTCCATTTGCCGCTCGGCTCACTTTTCCTGTCACAAATAACATAGCCGAGTATGAAGCTCTCTTGGCTGGTCTCCGCACCGCTCATCAATATGGTGTTACCCATCTTCGGATTGTGGGTGATAGTCAACTCATTCTGCGCCAAGTGCTTGTCAAGTGCCGCACTATCAATCCTAAACTCAAGCCTTACCAAGAACTCGCTTCTGCTTATGCCAAACTCTTCACCAAATTGATTTTCGTTCATGTCCCGCGCAGTCAGAACATCATGGCTGACGCTCTCGCTTCCCTGGCTTCTGCTCTAGTATTCCCCCCTGAACGTGATTTTCACGTTCCCCTGATTCATCAGCGCGATACTCCCGCCATTAAGGATCGGGCTTTCCTAGACATTAGGGATCAGGTGCTGGAGAAGATCAGGCGGAAGGAAGCTGCTAAAGGCAAGGAAGTCATGCTATTAGACTGGCAAGAAGAGTTGGCCGATGAAGAGAAGCCTTGGTATTATGAGATTGCCAGGTATTGTGACAACCAGTCCTACCCCGAGGAAGCCACCATGGAAGAAAAGAAAGCAATCAGAAGAGTGGCTCAAAGATATACTTTGGTTGGAGGTGTGCTCTTCAGAAGAGGACTCACCGGAGTTTTGCTAAGATGCCTCGACGATGATGAATCTTGGAAGATTGTGGAAGAGGCACATTCAGGAGTTTGTGGGGGTCATGTCAATAGCCAGATGCTAGCTAAGAAGATCCTCAGGCTAGGGTTCTATTGGCCCACTCTCGAAGAAGATTGCTCTATCTATGTTCGTAGGTGTGTTAAGTGCCAACTGCACGCCGACAAAATCCATTCTCCTGCTTCTTCCTTTGAAAATTCTCTCAACACAGGGGTTCCTAATAGGGGTGGAATGGGGACTTGGTTGACTCTAAGGATACTCTCTCTCATGGATGCAATCTTAGACTCGGTGTGGTAAGGTACAACCTGCCCGACATCTGTGTGGGAATCCACAACTCACGGGGACTTACAGAGGTCCCGGGTAAAGTCACCTAGTCGGCTCCAAAGAATATGAAGATGAGAGGATCCCCTACCAAGGTAGGAATGCAACTAGTATGGAAGAATGGATGAATCCTATGTGCACAGGAGTGCATGCAAAATCTAGCCTAAATATAACAAACAATGATCAATCAATATAGAAATGTATGTCAATAATCATGCAAAGACAAATAACAGCCAAGGGAGATAACTAGCACCCTAAATCAATATGAGATGATATGAAATAATGCCCATAATTTCAATCATGGGTGCACTGTAGCACACAAACGCGACTTGGTGGGAGACTGCTTAAGGAGATAAACGGCCCTAAATAAGGCCGTGCAACAGCAGGGAGCAGTAAAAAAAATAAAAATACAGGACCAACACGAATTGAAATAATCAAGAACTATACGTACCCGAGGGGGCTGGACGGTCCGCAGAGTGACTGTGGAATCTGTAAAACGGCTCTGATAGGACCATGAATAATAGCAAATCCACGGATATAAATGACAGGACCGGACGGATGCAGCGGTAAGTGGTCTATCGATTGACCGCGTTACAACAAACACGGCCCCCAGAGGACCGCGTGAAATAACAGGATGACGGAAAAGACAAAGCGTAGGAAAATACCTGGATCCACACACATGGCCTGACAGATGCAACACGGTCTATCGACCGGCCACAGAAATGTATGAATGGCCCCAGAAGGACCGCGTATAGCTCTGGGAACAGAAACCATGAACGAACGAAATGGCAAACCTGAAAAGACTAGAAACCTTACCAAGCACACAGTAACGTAGGTCAATAAAACAAAAGCATGATGGGCACTAGGCGTCCCACTGTGATCGCCACAAAATCTGTTGGTGTATATTTCTCTCATCTTTTTTTTTTTACCTTCCTCCCCCCTTTGAACCAAGGTATGGGAATAACAATGTGCTAGAAGGGAAAAGGACGTGAACAGATTGTGATCGCCAGCAAGACACTACGTGCAAAAGAAGTGCACCTCGTACCTTAGAAAAGGGAGACGGATGAAGCACTCGCCAAGGTATAGCGCTATCAGGGATGAACGCGGTCCTGTAAGGCGGCCCCAGTATATTACCCAACTTGCTCCAATGGACATCCAAGTCTACTCGAAAATGGTTCGTCGTGCTCAGCTACTGGAAGACGCCACCGAATTTTCTGAAAGGATTCGGGGCAAGGACAAGAAGGAACCTGTTACAAGTCCAGGAAACTTCAAACCACCATTCGGCAAAAAGTGAGTCTTTAATGGAGGCGAGTCTTCCAAGGAGAAGAGGTTCCAGAGAAATCCCAAGCCGTTCCTCGCTATCAACAACAAGTCTACCTCTAGCCCAAGGCGCCATTTCAATCTGTCCAAAAAAAAGGAGAAAAAATGTAAAGGGTGCCCCCTTCACAAGCGCCATTTAAAAAGAGAGGCAGGGGTGCCAATTCCCTGCATGACCAAAAATTATTGGGCTTCTGTCCAGCCCTTACCTAGTGATACCTGGCCACCCACTTAACCCCTGAATTACCTTTATGTCCTACATTGTAAGTGGCTAAGTCATCATTCATCATTTACATGTGCTTCGTCCTTGAAATCTATTCCTGAAAAATCTACCTTATATTCCTACTATGTGTGAACTTTTTGGAATTCTATATTGGCTATATAAATGAGAGTGGATGTCAAAAGTATACATGAAATGTTGTGTGTATAGGGCCTGGTCTGGTCCTGGGAGGAGCACCCAAAAGTACTTGTGCCCATGGGAGTTTATTGACCACAGTGTTTGGCATTAGACCGAAGTACTTACGTGACTTGACTTGAGACATTCCCACTCAGTCTCTCGTAACATGCTTGACTTGCTTGACATGGATTGCTTGGCCCGAAAAAGGGCAATTACTTACTTGAATGAATTGAATAAAATAGCCAATTCCATTGTTGATGTTACATGAGCTTGCAATACTTGCTTGAATACTCGAATGTTAAATTCTTGGAAATACTTACTTGAATACTGAACTCTTAGAAATACTTGTGAAATTATTGATACATGTCATTGAAATTCCTTATTGATACATGTCATTGAAATTCATGTGATACTCTTTACAGTTCTTGCCTGTTCACGGTGATCTTCAATTCTAACCAGAAACTCTGGCGTGGACAAACCAGCAGTCACATCTGGCCAAACTGATTCATCGAGGACATGAGATGGATCAGACATATATTTCCTCAACTGAGACACATGGAAGACATCATGGATAGCTTGAATAGGTGCAGGTAATTGAAGTCGATAAGTTGCCTGGCCTATATGCTCCACAACTGGGAACGGGCCAACATACCGTGGGCTAAGCATACCACGTCTCCAAAATCTCGATACACCTTTTATCGGAGATACCTTAATAAACACCTGATCTCCTGGCTCAAACTGGAGTGGGCATCTGCGTCGATCTGCATAACTTTTCTATCGACTCTGAGCCATTAACAATTTCTGCCTTATCAGACGAACCACATCAGTGCACTACTGTACCATATCTAGTCTTGTCAACAATCGATCACCGGCGTCAAACCAGTTCAATGGAGTATGACAAGGACGACCATACAGTGCTTCATACGGAGCCATGCCAATATTGGAATGAAAGCTGTTATTATAAGCAAATTCAACTAGCGACAAGTGCTGACTCCACGAACCTTGCCAATCTAGGCAACATGATCTCAGCATATCTTCTAAAGTCTGAATAGTTCTTTCTGACTGGCCATCAGACTGAGGATGGTACGCTGAAGAAAAAGTAAGCTCAGTGCCCAAAGCTTTCTGGAAACTACGCCAGAAGCCGGAGGTGAAACGTGGGTCACGATCTGACACTAGTGCGAAGGTAGGGTGACGTTCCCTAGCTCCGTGCCGTCCTTCCCCGTGATTTCTAGGCCGAGGCGAGGCCGAGAGTGGGCTAAATCTTGCCGGGAGGGATTTTCCATGCTTGGGGTTTGAGCGCCCGATCTAGAGATTTAAGCCGCGATCTCACGTTTTAAGGGCGTAGATGCATGCTAGGAGGGTTGGGGGTTCGATTTCCTTCGTTTCCCTCTCAACCGGGACCGTTTCGGGCCCCGGATGGGATTTTCCGGTGGAGTTCGCCGTTTTCGGTTCTGTGGTGACTGCGCGGCCCTCACAGGAGCCGCGCAGTGTGGAGCGGCCCTAACAGGGACCGCCCAGTGATTGGGCGGTCTGGCTGGAGACCGCCCCACCCACTGCGCGCCGAGCTGGCGTTGGCTGGAGACCGGCCGACACACTGCGCGCCGAGTGGGGCTCTGGACGGTCAGTCGACCGACCGCCCCACTATTGGGCGGCCAGAGGAGGACCGCCCAGTTCGAGGATTCGACCGTTGGATTTGACCGTTGGGTTTCGACCGTTGCACAGTGTCTGGGATTGAGCGGCCCCTATGGGACCGTCCAGTCCTTGGGCGGTCCAGAGGAGACCGCCCCGTGTTTCGACCGTTGTGACTGGGACGGCCCAAGAAGGACCGTCCCACTGTTTGAGCGGTCCTGAGAAGACCGCCCATTTATTGGGTGGTCTGTGACGGACCGTTCCGTGACGTTTTCGTTTGGCAATGGGGCGGCCCATGTAAGACCGTTCACATGCCTGGGCGGTCCGTAGCTGACCGCGCCACCGCTGAGCGGTTGGTTTATGACCGCTCAAGTTCTGTTGGCCCAATTCAAGGGGGGGCGGTCTGTAGCAGACCGCCTGCATAATGGGGCGGTCCATTGGTGACCGCTTACCAATTGGGCGGCCAATGATGGACCGCTCGATGTCTGAGGCCTAACCGGTGGGTTTTTCATGCCGACTTGAGTCCCGGGTGAGCGGACCTTGACCCGCGTGCTGTCCCGTGGTCCGACTGACACAGGATGTCAGGTGGGGGCCAGGTGTGGGACGCCGCAAGGGGCCCCGGGGTGTGACGTTCCCGGTTTACGTCACTATGAGTCGGCGTAGTACGAGGAGCGATCCTTGTGCTCGTTTACTGCTACGTTGGTTTTCACGACTTGAGGGTCCGTGCTTCCGGTGACCCACCCACTAGTTGTAGCTTTTACGGTACGCGTGTGCCGGCCCACTAGGAGCACTGGTGTGGCATACCCGAGGGACGGTGAGTAAGCTGGTTACCGTAGGGCCCCCGCGTACCGCTGGGTCCGGGCTTGGTGGGGGAAATACCAGCTAGAGGACAGACCTAGGACGTATGGTCTGAGTGTGCACACGGGGCTGAGGACTCGGACTCGCGCTGACGAGCGCGAACTCAGCTAGTCCTTGTTTGTGGTTACTTTGGTTCCTTTGTGTGTGTTTGAGACTCGCGCCTGGGGCGTCGTAGCTCCACACTTGTGACGCGGTGTAAGACTGCAAGGAAGCCTTACTCAGTGGAGTAAGGGGTGGACGTAGATTGCGGGTTTGCAATCGAACCACCTTAAAATCGACCGTCTCCTGTGTGGTTTGATACACTTCTACTGGTCCTTAATCCTGTGCAGATCGATTGTTTGATCTTGGGCTGCTTAGTGCCTCTCGTTGCACATTCTTCTGATATTAACTTCGAGTGATCCTAACCTCTTTGCCAAAAATTTTTGTTAGGGGTGATCTATTCAACCCCTCCCCTTCTAGATGACCACACACACACACGCTCCGTGTCTGTCACGTTATACTGGTATAATGCACAAAGATGGGTGCGTTATACCCCACAGACACAAAAAAGACACTGACCACAAACCAAGGGCCCACAATGGACCAAGACCAATCCGTCATAGCTAGAAAACGCACAGGGTGAGGCGCGTTATATCAACTGCCATACCCAGGCAAACATCGGTAAACAGACCATAACGGATCTTTACAAGGGCGTTATATTGACCATAACGCACGGGGAGGAGTCCATTATGCTAACTGACTGACACGGTCTTCGAGGTGAACACGGTCGTCGAGGGGATTGACATGACAGTCAACCTAAAAAATAACCCGACCATAACGCGCCTGGACAGGGGCATTATGCTCCACATAACGGACCAATCTTGGTCTGTTATGCTCCAAGACCTCCGAAGACAGAAAATGATGAACGAAGCATAACGGCCTATCGGGGGACCATTATGCACATAACGACCTCTGGTAGGACCGTTATGCCAATCCGACGATGAAAATGGTGAAACGGCCAAATCGGCCCATTCCACGCCCCATGCACGCCGTAGCGCAGGGGAAATACACCCAATCGACAGGAAATCACTCGCGGAGTCCAAGAACACAACATGTATCCAATGAAACACATTAAATCACGAGATCGGGGCGATTTTGACGAATCGACCTAAAACACATCACCGAAGTTCCCGGACTCCTACTGGCCCCAAATGATGACCAATCGACACGAAACTGGTGAGGTTGGGATCCTGACATCCCAGCGGTCAGTTTGACACTAGCTACATTGCAGATGGTTGCCATTTTTCGGTAAACCCTACAAACCCCAAAAACTACGTCTTATGCTAAACTGGCTCGATCTCCACCGATCGGCCACGAAAACGTGCACAGAGACAAGGAAAATGTGCAAAACGCGGAGGGGGTCCATCTCCCTACCTCCACCAACGAAATAGAGTGCCATGGGCAAGTAATTCGCGTCGAAACGCCATCGCGAACTGAACTGTCAACTTTGAATCCGTCATTCAGGATCTCGCCCAAACCACATCATTCCTCGCTCCACCACGCGTCTCAGCAAGTCCCATGCATTGTCACCTTGCCCACGGACCGCTCCGTCTGTAGTCAGATGCCCGTAGGAGAGAGAACGAGGGAGTGGGAGAGTGTGAGCGCGAGAGTGAGAGGGGGGTGGTTTAAGGGTTAAAGTTTTATAAAAAAAATTAGAAATTTTTCTAATTTCTAGCGTCGTTTCTTCGGTGGAGGTAGGGGGACGGATCCTTAACCTCTGTACTTCCTTTCCCGCGAGTTTCGTAGGCCGTGGTGAGCCGAGCGGGCTAAACGGGACGTTTTGGGGAAAAATCCATGATTTTGGGGTGTGCGCCCGATCTACCGTTTCATCGTGTTTTTGGCCGATCTGAGGCCATAGAATCATGCCTAGGGCTATCGGGGAGCTTCCCCCTTGATTTTCCCCTCTCCGGTGGAGGTACGGGGGCGTGGTTGTGATTTTTAGACTGTGTTCATCGTTTCGCCGTCGGACCATCATAGCGGTCGTACCAGAGACCGCTATGTGCATAACGTGCCTAGGCAGGTGCGTTATGCTTCGTATGTTTCGTGTCTGGGTTTTGAGGGCATAACGGTCGCACGACTGATCACTATGTCAGGCATAACGCCCCAGGACTAGTACGTTATGGTTTCCGACCGTTGGATTTGACTGTTGGTTGTGACTGTTGGGGGCCCGGTCACATAACGCGCCTAGGCAGGCCCGTTATGTACTTTAACGCCCCAGGGAAGGTGCGTTATGCTCAACACCCTTGCCCTCCACTTAACGCGCCAGAGTTGGTCCGTTAAGACCTATAACGCCCCCTGAGGAGTGCGTTATGGGTTGTTCCACTCCGTGACATAACGCACCAAGTATGGTCCATTATGTACATAACGCCCCTAGAGGAGTGCGTTATGTAGCTTTCTGTGACTTAGGGCTTAATGGACCTCCGTTGGTCTGTTAAGCACTATAACGCACTTGGGCAGGCGCGTTATGGTCTGTTTTCTGTCGGGAGTGGCGGATGGCCAAGTGGGACCGCCCATTCTCCCCCGCACGACTGTGAGTCAGACGTGCATCTGTGAGTGGTCAATGATGGACCGTTCATCGTCTGAGACCTAGCCGATGGTTTCTCGTGTCGATTCGAGTCCCGGGTGAGTAGACCTCGATCCACGTGCTGACTTGTGGTCTGACTGATGCTGGGCATCATGTGAGGACCAGGTGTGGGACGCCGTGAGGGGTCCCGGGATGTGACGTCTTCGGCTTGCGTCACTATGAGTCGGTGTCATACGAGGAGCGATCCTTGTACTCGTTTACTTCAGAGTCAGTTTTCGTGACTTGAGGGTCTGTGCTTCCGATGACACACCCACTAGTCGTAGCTTCCACGGCACGCGTATGTCGGCCCACTAGGAGCACTGGTGTGGTGCACCCGAGAGAGACGGTGAGTAAGCTGGTTACCGTAGGACCCCCGCGTACCGCCGAGTCTGGACTGGTGGGGGAATTACCAGCTAGAGGATAGACCTAGAGTGTATGGTCTAAGTGTGCACACGAGACTGAGGGCTCGGACCCGCGCAGATGAGCGCGACCTCAGCTAGTCCTTGTTTGTGGTACTTTGGTTACTGTGCGTGTCTGAGTCTCGTGCCCGGGGCGCTGTAGCTAGACACTTGTGACGCGGTGTAAGACGTCAGGGGACGCATCCGGTCGTTCTTCTAGTGGGGGGGGATGTAAATGACGTCATGGCCTTTATGGCATGGCGGGATTGGGTCCCGACTCGAACTACACAATCGTCTGACGAAGTCAGGTCGAGCGCACCATGGGCTTCCAAGAAGCCCGAATAAATCGTCACCTCGGTGACTGGCACGCCCACGCACTTAATAAACCAACAAACGAATAAATCAGCTAATTTAATGATAAGTGCGTCCACAGGTTTCTAGGCATTTTCTTCGTGGATCGGCATCCACGGCGCGTCGTTTCTTCGGTGGAGGTAAGGGGACGGAATCTTAACCTTTGTACTTCATTTCCCACGAGTTTCGTAGGCAATGGTGAGCCGAGCGGGCGTATTTGAAGATTTTGGGAAAAATTCATGTTTTTGGGGTTGTGAGCCGATCTAGCGATTCATCGTGTTTTTGGCCGATCCGAGGCCGTAGAATCATGCCTAGGGCTATTGAGGAGCTTCCCCCTTGATTTCCCCCTCTCCTGTGAAGGCACGGGGATGTGGTTGACATTTTTGTTTTTCATTCGCCGTTTCGCCGTTGGACCGTTATAGCGGTCGTTCCAGAGACCGTCATGAGCATAACGCGCACAGGCAGGTGTGTTATGCTTCGTAAGTTTTGAGTCTGGTCGTCGAGGGCATAGCGGTCCCTCTACTGACCGTCATGTCCAGCATGACGCCCCAGTGTCGGTGCGTCATGGTTTCCGACCGTTGGTTTTTGACCGTTGGTTTTGACCATTGGGGTTGGTCACATAACGCGCCTGGAGAGGCCCGTTATGTACCATAGCGCCCCAGGGAAGGTGCGTTATGCTTAACGTCCTTACCCTCCATTTAACGCGCCAGAGCTAGTCCGTTAAGGTCCATAACGCACCTTGAGGAGCGCGTTATGGGTTGCTTTGCTCAGTGACATAATGCACTAGGTATGGTCAGTTACGTACATAACGCCCCTGGAGGAGTGCGTTATGTTCGCGCTCGTGGCTTAGGGCTTAACGCACCTCTGTTGGTCCGTTAAGCACTGTAACGCCCCTGGACAGGCGCGTTATGGTCTGTTTTCCGTTGGGAGTGACGGACGGCTAGGTGGGACTGTCCATTCTATCCCGCACGACTATAAATAAGCCGTGCATTTGTAAGTGGCCAATGATGGACCGTTCATCGTCTGAGGCCTAGCCGGTAGGTTTTCGTGCCGATTCGAGTCCCAGGTGAGCGGACCTCGATCCACGTGCTGACCTGTGGTCCGACTGATGCTTGGTATCAGGTGGGGACCAGGTGTGGGGCACCGTGAGGGGTCCCGGGACGTGACGACTTCGGCTTGTGTCACCGCGAGTCGGTGTTGGTACGAGGGGCGGTCCCCTGTACTCCGTCTGGTTCAGACGTTATTTTCCGTTGACTGGGGAGTCTACCTCTCAGTGACCGTTTGAGTGTCATGTTGGACTTCAGTCAACCCGGTTGTGACCCAGTGGTCGACTTTCGGTCTCGTGAGTGTCCCGGACACCCCGGAGGTTCCGTGGCCGTGTTTTGGTGCGTCGGGAAGAGGTGCCTCCGTAGCCTCTGGTCGCGTCGCCCCCTGTAAACAAATCAAATGGGTGAATGGCGGCACGTAAGTTGATATAAAATTAATATACATATGTAGTTAAAGATTTCAGTAGATATACCTGTGCCTAAAGTAGACGTCGCAGTGGAGCTCCTCGTACTGTGAGTAGGGCTAGCTCCTCTCCCACTACCACCTCTCCTCGCACTCCCACTGCAACCTTCTCGAACCACCTTTTTATTGAGAACAATAAAAGTAATACACATTAGTCATCAACTATATACGATTCACAATAGTCATTAATATTTAAATGACAATCTTACATTTCTTACAAAATTTTCAATCATTATCCATTCCATCTTTAGATGTTGATGATATGTCAAACTTAACCTCATCCTCGTCATCCTCTTCATTCTCCATAGACTCACACTCTTCCTCTTTAGATGATGACTCGTTCCCTACAATGGCCTGATTTAACTAAGCTTGATTAACTTTTCCCACTTCGTTCTCCATATGCAATTAAAGTGGCTCGTCAGATTTGGCCAGATAAAGGTGCATAGAAGCAACCAATGTTGCAGTCTCAGCCTCATCTGATTGGAAAATTTCGGTAGTAGAATTCCCCAAGATAGCTTCAGTAAGATCCAACTCATAATTAGGTACAAACCTTACCTATACTTTACAGACTGTCCACCAATCTTTATTCTTGGATGATGAATAAATTGAATAATACACTTGCTGAGTCTGTGCGGCCAAAATGAATGGCTCTTAGGTATTCAATTTGGATCTATATTTGACATCGACAATCCCATATGTTGCGTCATTTCGGATAGAATTAGGATCAAACCAGTGACACTTAAAAAAGAATGTATGGTTGTCTTGTCCCAGATACTATAAATCTATGACCTCCTCAAGAATACCATCCTAGTCAAGTTCATTTTCATTTTATGTACTATGTTTCACTGATATGCCGCTATTCATCATAGATTTATTTCATCCGTAATCTCTCATGTGAAATCTATAACCATTCACAATATATCCTGGATAGGCATGCGCAACCTTCGAAAGACCATAACTTATCTCTCGAACTCTTTCATCAGTAATATAACCTTGTTCAACCTATATATCAATCAGACTAGTTAAAAATTAAACATGTTGTGAATGTGTGGTTCAAATGTGATTTTGATGATGCCTAACTATGATTCATTATTGTGATTTTAATATTGATCCAACTATGATTCATTGTGTGGTTCTGCTGTTGTGTTTTCAATAAGATCTTTAATGGATTTTAAATCTATTAACATTTGATTTCTCAATCTTAAACTTTGGCTAAATGAACAAGTTTAATGGGTTCTCAATCTCACCCCCTCTTGATTATGTTTGTACCAAGGGACCCAACAAAACATATACCTCAAAGTTGTACAACGTAAATTGGACACTTACACGATATTTAAGCCATCTGGCAAAAGACCTCTCCCGTTCCTTTTTGACATCCACGTCAGTGACATGTCGATGTCAAGTAATTAATTCTGAATCAAATTGATTGTCGTGCCATTGCTTAACACATTGTGATCTGTGGCACCGACGGAATAGAGAGTTGGGGAAATATGACAGAAAGTGTGTCGGATGAGTACCCTATTCATCCGATGGAAGTGATGTCAGGTGTTAGGTGGTGGATCCAGCTGGGGGTTGCAAAGGAAATGGCCTGATAGAGGACGAGGATGCTATGATCGGAGTTGGTAAGTTAGGTGCTCGACATGCGTTGGAAGCTGTGTCCTCGGGATAAAAATGGGATCTAAATAAATGATTACATGGAAATAATTTGTGGGTCCCAGTTGGTAGCTGTGAGTAGTTGATGAGGCTAGCCGAGTGGTCAGATGTGATAACACGTGGAAGGGACCCAGTTAAGTCCAAGAGTTTCAGAATGATGTGAGAAGGACCCAGTTGGGGCAAGGATCGACAGAGTCTAGAGATCCGTGTAGATTGATGTGTTGTCGACCAAACTTTTGCAGTAGAAAGATGGCCCTTGTCTATCTTGGAGATATGTGTCGTGGATTGCTAAGGTTATGTCCTGTGGCTCTATGGCGAGAGCGGAGCCGAGGTTGGCAGGTGTTCATTTGGAATAATAGAGATGTCGGCTTTGATGAGACTATATAATAGACAATGCCCGAGTATGTAGGTCCCAAGAGGGATGTTGTCGAATGGGAGCCTTGGTCTTTTGGCCAGCATGGGAGGAGTTCCCTATAAGTCAGAGTCTAGAGTGATGTGGACCAAGGATTTTGGAGTCTTGTCATTTGGTTTCGCCATCCTCCCCTTAGAGGGTAGAGTTGGCGTAAGGATTAGAATCGGACGTGGTGTCTGAGTGAGGACTGACTCAAGATGCAACAATGGTCAATGTAAGAGTCAATGGATGGGCCATCAAGATTTAGAATGAGATTATCAACCCTGGTAAAGGAGCAGGAAAGAGGGAAGTCGAACGAATAAGGATTTTCCATTGACAAGTAACTGGTGGCTGACAGATGGGCATTCGCTGCTATAAGGTGCTAGTTGAGGTGAATCGAGGATGGCGAGAGCTATGTGCAGGTGAGGCCTTAGGTGGCCGATTATGATGTACCTTTTCCCGAGTGGGATATGGATTCATAGGAGGTTATGCTGGGACCGGAGTTGGTCCAATGGTGTTATTGGCATTTGGCTTGCCGGATATGAGAGTGTTTGTGGCGTGGGGCCGATGGATATGTGGCAGTCAGTTGAGATGAGTGGTTGAGCTGGTTGAGGCTCGGAGATGGTTGTCCCTTGTGAAGGGTGTGAGATCAGTCAGTAGACAGAAAGTTGATGGTTGATTGATCCACCGAGTATGGGAATTTTATTGCTTGCAGGTTTTTGTGACGCGGGTCACACTTCCTCGATGTGCGAGAAGGTGGCGATGATGCCACGGTTGGAGTCCCGATGTAACTGAGGTGATACCAGACTTGTATCTTTTTATGTGTGCAATGCTCGCATCGGAATCTACGTGGATGCTGAATGTGAAGCGAGATGTTTCTGTTCGTGGTAATAGTTTGGTTGAGTCCCTCGGGAGAGGTGTTTTCGTGAGAATGGAGAGGTTTAGCTGGAGCTCTGGGAGTGTTGCCAACTGGATAAGTTGTTCTTCCCCTGTAAGATGGAGGTTGCTTCAAATTTCGAGGATAAAATTTTTGTAAGGAGGGGAGGACTGTAACACCTAGGATTTTTGGATCAATATTTTTGGCTATTGGACTTTCGGATCCCCGTGCAGGGCGAACCATTGTGATTTCAGACTCCGAGACAATGCAGACGCATTGTACGTTTTACGAGAATCGTGGGGATGAGTTTTTTTTATTTTTAAAAAATTTAAAATCTAAAAATAATTCCTATATAAACACCGTAAACTCCCCTCTCTCCTCATTATCTCATTCTTTCCCTCTCTCCTCTTGTTTCTCTCCTTCTCTCCCTCCCTTCTCCAAGCGGTTGATGGAGGACGGCAAGGGTGAGGAATATAATATTCATAATGGAATATCGCATATAAATATGTGCTCTGAAAAGTTGTGACAGAAAATCCACGCATCAATTAATATAGAGGCATCAATGCACGACCATATTAATATATAGCCAGTATATATATATAGCCAAATTACATTGATGCCTCGTAAGTAATATTATTTGTAATGACTTGTCAAATGTTGCCGTAAATAAAAGGAAGTTGCTGTCTATGTCACAGTGTTTCACCTGAAGCGATTTTCTTGTTAATTTCAAAGAAGAACTATACGTGAGAAGAAGGATTGGTGTGTGTGTGTATATATATATAGATATAAAGTGGCATGCACGCTGCACCTAGACAACGAAACAGCATCGACATGCCCTCCAAACAAATTTCTTCTGACTTGGACTTAGCTTAAGACTCTACATGCAAGGACTGCTACAGTGTATGCTCTGACCATGCACCGACTTAGCCTTGAAGGCGTGCAACATGCTCGGACTTGGTCCTTCAACCAGAAATAAATGCACGGACTTATTTTGAGAACCTGCACGGACTTAATTGAAACGTTGGAGACTTATGCACGGACTTTCAATAATAAGCACGGACTTCACAAAAAGTAGACCAGACAAGCTCAGACTTAGACTGGCCTTACACCGACTATGCATGGACTTAGTCTAAGGACGTGCAAGGACTTGAAATACCTAAGTAACATGTGCACGGACCCGTTGTTGACGCTGACTCTCTTTATGCACAGACAATACATTGAACTTTAAAACAGATGTATCTCAAGATAAGCACAGTAATTAAAAATAGTTAGATAACAGATCAATCAAGAAGTTGACAAATAGTGTATGCCATCATCAAAATAGTATGAGTGCAACAAATACCTCTCTAAGAAAATTCCTACTCAGTCTGGGTTCGTATATCTCTAAGAGAGCTTCGCAACGATGCCAATTCCACTTCGTTCTGACGTCAGTCCAGATCGTGGTGGGCGTTTTCATGGGAGCACGCAGTCCTGCCCAGAACCAAACCAGTAAGAAGGGGCGGCCATAGAAATTCATCAGAAAATACGTCAGAGAAGATTCAGTGATGGCCCCTCCTAGGGGTCGACCAGGGACCCCCTGCCGTCATCCCGGTGTTCTGCCGCTGTTAGAAGCCTTCTGGAGGTTGGTGTCCCTTTGGACGTCCCTGTTTGCTGTCCTACCATCCAGCCGTTCGCAAAACCGGAGTCGCCGTCCGCCAACGCTCGGCACCCGTCACCTTACTGCCCGTCAACCCAAGACCAGTGCTCCCGGCGCCATTGTGTAGCCTGTTACCTCCCTGCATGGAGTGGGCCATTAACTCATTACTGTAATTAAATTTAACCATTGTACCGGGAGTTATGGTCTCAGTCGGGACGTCTTCCCCACGCCCCGAGCATGGAGGTACACTGACAACCCTCTTTAAGTTGCATTACTTTTCTAGTATATGCTCTTTATGCCGCTGCTCGTGAGCATGTTAGGATCCTAGCTCGTTCAATTTTGTCACCTCTATGAGGATGAGTGGGAGACCAATCCCATGACTCGTTCCGAGCATGAGAGTGAGTTGACCACCCGAGACTCAAAGCCACCGTGCCGATCGACATGTTTCCCTCACTGGGGATGACTGTGAGCGAGTATTTCTATTTGGGACACGTTTGCCTCTTCAGGAACCCGGTTAGGTGTCGAGTCATTAGTGTCATTGCTGGTCGAGTTGTCATTTTAGTCGAGTCGTCTCATAGAGTCCAAGGTTCGTGCCTATTTAGTGTCGAGTCTCATTGTCGTCCCGCATCAAATTGGTACTAGAGATAGGTTGAGTCTAGGGTAGTCATTGCATAAGAAAAAATAAAAAAAATCTCTTGAGTCTAGGTCATCTTGTCTTAGGTTTGCATCTTGAGTCTAGGGAGCTGATGACGAAGTCCTGGAGCAGCTTGAACCTCTGAGAGAGGTGGTAGCGCACGGCGTCGAAGGCAGGGCGGCCCCGCGGCGTGCGAGCAATGATGGCGAACTGTAGAGATGCACAGGATTGCTGCACCTCAGCCATGGAGAAGAAAGCTGCGGGTTCGCCGGAGTCGGAGAAGGCCGGTGCGTGAACTTCCATGTCAAGCTTGGGCAGGCAACCAGAGGCGGAGACAACCTGAGCGAAGGACCGGCCAGGCATAGGTTGGTAGCCGCCCACGTGAGGGCCTGCTGCAACTCGATTCCAGGGCGGAGCGGCTACCGCAGCCGAAGGTGGTGGAGGCCGTCCCGGTCGGTCGGAGGAGGGAGGACCCGGACGGGGCTGGGCATCTCGAAGGCTCACCGGGGTAGAAGGAGTGCCAACAGGTTGACAGGATCCGGCCGGGGTAACAGGGGAGGGGCCGCCGGCACCAAGGCGCGCGGGACGGCCCTGGGGGCCTGGAGCGGACGCCGGCCGAGGTGGGGCCACGGCGGCGGAGATCGCGGTGGTCGCTGCGACGCCAGCTGCAGGGGCTGGCTCGACGGCTCCTGCGAGACCTGCAGCATGGCCGTCCGAGACGGACGCGGCAGGGAAGGAGAAAAACAGGGGATCGGATTCTGTCGAAGTCCCGTCACAAGAGAGGCTGGTCAACGTGGGGGGAGTAGTTGACTGGAAGAGCACGTGTCCACCAGGGGGAGGCTGCGACAGTGGTAGGTGGGGGATCAGCGGTTGGGATGCAATCGAAGGGGGTACCGTGAGAGGCTGGGAAACGACGTGGCAGCCGAACATGGGGCCGTGAGCCGGGAGGGAGCAAACCGGAGCACCGGCGGGAGGCGCCAGGCCGCCGGCGAGGACGGAGGGGGGGACGGCGGAGCAGGGCGCGGTCACAGACGGCGTCGAAGGCGGGAGAAGGCCGGCGCCAAGCTCTGCACAGTCCAGGGACAATGAAGGAAGGAGGGCCGCTGCGGAGCCATCCCGCGCCGACGGCGAGGGTTCTGCAGCCACCCTGTTCCGTAGCACGACGACGGCGGGGGGGGCAGGAGCAGTCACCGGGAGCGGCAGAGGAGAAGCACCCGCGCTCAGGAGAGGAGGAAACGCCTCCGGCGCGACCGCGAAGGCAGCAGCAGGCGGAGAAGAACTGGAGGCGACAGCAGCTGGACCTGCAAGGCAGGCACCCAGTAGGCCACCGCGGAGGACAGAGACGGAGGAAGGTGCCTGTCGCCCAGGAGAAGCCAGCGGGGGGGCAGTGCGAACAGTTGCAGGCCGGCGGGGAGGGGCTCTCCCTCTCCCACTGCCGGCCATGGCCGGAGCCACGCGCGGGAAAACCTCCAACCAGGAGCGGGAGGAGGGGGAGCGGGATAAGGAGGAGAGAGAAAGTCAAAAACGGGCGTAGTTGAATAGCACATAGTCGGTGAAGTCCACTGCTCCTTCTCTGAAGCTGTGCGCGTCTTGGAGTTTCAGCTCCTTTTATGAGTTTTATTATTATTATTATTATTATTTGTTGCATTTGGAGCGTGCGTGGCAGGGTCTGGAGTGTGCCGGGCAAGGCACAGGCAGTGTGTGTGTCGGACAGGGGCCGGGATGGTGTGCCGGGGAGGCACCCAAAGGGGCGTGCCGGACAAGCTCTAGATGGGGGTGCACCAGGCAGGGCTGTGTGATGTGTGTCAGGCGAGGCATTGGGGAGTGTACCGCTGGGGGGAATGCAAGTGCACCAGATAGAGGGTAGGTAAAGATGTGCCATTGGAGGATGGTGCAAGTGCACCGGGTAGAGGGCGAGTTAAGGGTGTGTCAGGCTGGGAGGTTTAAAGGGTGCACCAGGCTGGGGTGTTAAGGGCATACTGGCTGAAGGGCGAGGGGCTATGCCAGCCAAGGAGCGGCCAGGGTGCACCGGATGAAGGGGGTGGTGCATGGAGGAAGGGGTCCGTGCATGCATGCTCTAGGAAAGGCAAAGTCTGTACAGTGTTTGGCTCAAGCAGGATGAAGTCGGTGCAAGATTTGGGCCGAGAAGGCCAAGGTCTATGCAATGCTCAGGCCATAGAGGGGCAGGGTCGGTGTAGGTCAAGGCTGGGTCGATGCATACAGGCAGCCAGGCGTGGGCAAGGTCTGTGCAGCTGGAGGACAAGGTCGGTGCAGCTGGATGTGAGGTAGGTGCAGAAGGGGCTGAGGTCGATGCACATGGGCCAGAAGCTGAAGGAAGGTCGGTGCAGGTCCACCCTGAGGTCAGTGTAGGTTTGCCTAGGCCAAAGGGGGGAGGTCTGTGCACAAGAGGAGCTATGCATGCCAAGGTCGGTGTGTTGCCCCCGAGGTTATGATATGTGGATGATGAGTTTTGATGATGTACTAATGCATATGACACGGTCATACTCTTGAATGTGAGAATATTGGTTTTTGAACTCCAATTGTCTTTAACATGCAATCGTGAGTGATAATTGAAAGGACAATGTTTCTTGGACAAACAAACTCCACATAAGCAAAAAATTGAGGATCAATGCAAATTCAGGTAAAGATGAGGTAAGTGTTGATATTAGAATTGATATGAATATCTCATCGCACTTTTCGTTTTGGAATGGAAAATGGAAAACAACATTGGATACGCCTTGCTTGTTTACAATCTTCGAAAACTTCAAAAAGATCCATCAAAGAAAGTGAAGTAAAATTGGTTGATTAGTGTGATCCACGTTTGAGGAATTTGACTTACACTTGGTGTTTTTGCAGGCTGGAAGACCTTCTAAACCATCACAATTATTCAGGCCAAAACCATGGTAAGGTTGGAGGTTTTAATTTTGGCAAAGAAGGTCACTGGGCCTTCTGTCACAGCAGGTGTCGACACCTGGTGTCAACATGTCACGCCCTGAGCGCGGAAGATTTCTCGGATGCGTGACGCGTCTATATAGATCATGTCATTAGAGCAATAAGTATGTTCGACATACATAATTTACAGAGTGCGTAGAATTACTAACCACTAATAACCTCAAATATGCCATTTTCTTTTCATTTTTTATTCTTCTTCCTCTCTCCTACGCGTGTTCCTCTCCCTCTCTCTCACCCATTCGACGTGGTGGAAGCTCCATACCGACTACAGACAGTGGCAGGGCGACGGCGCGGTGACGTGGGTGATGGCGAGGCGATCGTGTGGACGTGCGGCGAGCGTGGGAAGCATGGGGGAGGCAAAACTTCAACGGCGTTCTTCGCAGGATCAAGCTCGGATCGACGTCTCGTCGCGAGCCGGAGGTAGGGTGACGTTCCCTAGCTCATTGCCTTTCCATTCCCGCGATTCGTAGGCGGAGGCGAGGCCGAGAGGGGTTTATTTCACGCCGGAAAGGGTGAGTATGCCACGGGGAGGGTTCACCCGATCCGGCATTTTAAGCCGCTAAACCGCATTTTGGGGGCGTAGAATCATGCTAGGGGGCTTGGGAGTTTGTTCCTCATCATTTTCCCCCTCCGTGGGGTTTGTTTGGGGTCGGAAGCGGCGATCTCGGTGAGGTTCACCGTCTTTGCATCCGCGGCGTTATGCGGTCGAACCATGGACCGCACAAGCCTTGTGCGTCCCTGGCTTGGCCGCACATCGGCTCAGCGCGCAGTGGACTTGTGCGGTCTATCGCGAGACCGCGAATTCCTTTGGGCGGCCCTATGCCGACCGCCCATCTCATGGTTTTGACCATTGATTTGACCGTTACACAGTGTCTTGGGATGTGCGGCCAGGGGCTGGCAGCATAACCCTTTGTGCGGCCATGTGCTGACCGCACGTCCCCGATGCCTTTTTGGCTCGGCGCGCAGTGGGCTTGTGTGGCCTGTCAGGGACCGCACAACCCTTGAGCAGCCCAGGATGGACCACTCATCCTGCGAGTTTTCGACCGTTGCTCGTGACCATTGCACAGTGTCGTGGGCTGTACAGCTATGGACTAGCGGCACATACCCTTGTACGGCCTGGGCACGACCGCACAACCCTTGGAGTCGTGGCAGGTTGGGCGGCCAGGGTTGAACCGCACCTACCATGTGCGGCTGGGTCCCAACCGCACATGTTGTTCAGTGTTTGGGTTGAGCGGCTGAGATCTGACCACACATCCCTTGAGTGGCTATTGATCAGTCGTTCATCCTGGCAAGGGTGGCTGTGATGGAACCGCCCATGCCTCTGAGCGGCGTGATCATAACCGCCTTTCTTCCGTGTGGCCAATGATGGACCGTTCATCATCTGAGACGTAACCGGTGATTTTTCATGCCGATGCGAGTTTCGGGTGAGTGGACCTCGATCCACGTGCTGACCTGTAGTCCGACTGATGTTGGGCAGCATGTGGGGACCAGGTGTGGGCGCCGTGTGGGGGTCCCAGGACGTGACGTCTTCGGCTTACGTCACCATGAGTCAGTATTGGTACGAGGGGCAGTCCCCTGTACTCTGTCTGGTTCAGACGTTATTTTTCGTGACTTGAGAGTCTACCTTCCAGTGACCCGACCACTAGTCGTAGCTTCCTGCGCACGCGGGTGCGGAACACAGAATGGACATAGAACCGAACAATGGCCATCACGGCCACAACAGGACTATAACGCACCTCTATAGGGGCGTTACACTGCTATAACGCACCAGCACAGGGGCGTTAGGGCAAGTAGACCTAAAATTTAATGTAGACCATGTAACGCACCAAGACAAGCATGCCACATCAGCATAACGCACCAGGATAAGGGCGGCATGGCCAACGGACCAGAACTCAAATAAAAGGGCATGTAACGGACCTATATAGGCGTGTTACACAAGCCTAACGCACTAGGACAGGTGTGCCAAAGCCAACAGGCCTAAAACTAAACCTCGAATGACGTAACGCACTACCTAAGGCACGTTACACCACCTGATGCGCCAGGACAGAGGCGTCAGGGCCAACAGGCTTAAAAGCCTAACACGAACCATGTAACACACCAGGGCAGGGGCGTTACACAATGTGACGCACAAGGGGAGGTCCGTTAGGGCTAACCGACTGACCCGGTCTTCGAGGCAGACATGATTATCGAGGGACTGAAGCCACAGTCCTCAGAAACCACAACACGTAACGCACCAAGCCAAGTGTGTTATAGACATGTGACGGTCCTATGCTGGTCTATCACACCAAGGGCGTAACGCACCACCATAGCCGCGTTACAGTCAAGTGACGGTCCTGTACTGGTCCGTCACATGACCCCTACCTCGAAGAATGTAAAATGACCCATGGATGTGACGGTCTATCGAGGGACCGTCACATAGTGTGACAGTCTCTGGAGTGACCGTTACACAAATCTGGTGACTAAAACTGTGGAATGGTCGAATCAGCCCATTCCATGCCCCATTCACGCCGAAGCTCAGGGGAAACAATGCCACTCGATGAAAAATAACCCCTAGAGGCTAAAAACACCACATGCATCCACTAAAACGTGAGATCGGGCCGATTCCAACGAATCGACCCTAAACGAGTCACTGGGGTTCCCGAACTCCTACCGACCCCAAATGACAACCGATCGATACGAAACTGGTGGGGTTGGGATCCTGACATCCCACTGCTCAATTTGACACTAATGACATCGAGAATGGTTGCCATTTTTCAGCGAACCCTACAAACCCCAAAAACTATGATTTTCAGTAAACTGACCCGATCTCCCCGATCGAGCACCCTTCTACGCAAAATTATAGGGAAAACATAAAGGATGAAGTGGCGATCCATCTCCCTACCTCCACCGACGAAACAGAGCACCGAGGTGACTAAACTGCGTGGAAAACACCACGCAAACCAAACCATCAGCTTTGAATCCACCATTCGAGATCGCACCAAAACCGCACCAATCCTTGCTCCACCACGCGTCTCAGTAGCTTCCCAGCGTCGTCACCTCACCCGCGGTCGCCTCCATCTGTAGCCGGAGCCGAGAGGGTGAGAGAACAAGAGAGAATGGGAGAGAGAGTGAGGGATGGAGTGAGAGCAGAGAGAGAGAGGGTGGGGGGGTAAAAGAAAAAGCAAATTAGAAATTTTTCTACTTTTTGTAATTAATTTGGGTATTTACACAATTCGGTTTAACTCAAGCCCTTTTAGCAATTTAAAGTTAAAAAAATAAAAAAAATATGTGCAAACCCTTTTTTTTCTCTAACCGACTGACCCCTCTCCTCTCTCTCCCGAAACCATCTCTCCCGTGCCCCCTCTTTCGGTGGAACGCGTAGGAAACTGCGAGACCGGCGCCCCTCTCCCCAGGTCGTCCCTCTCGACGCGGCGACCCCAAGGCGCGACGGTGGATGACAAACGGCCAAGAGGAAGCCACCGCGGCGGTGCTCCCACCCTGTGGAACCACGAGACTGGCGACCTCCCCCTCTTCCCCGTTCCTCCTCTTCGCGGGGGCGGTGACCCGGGGTTGTGGCAGAGAACTCCGGCGGCCTCACCGGCGAGCTGCGGGGGTGTAGATCGCGGCGGCGCCCTCATCAGAATGAACCCACAGCGGCTTCAGTGGCACTCTCCCTCCCCTCTCACGGCATTCTCGCATCGATATCGACGTCCTCGGCTAGGAGTCAGGAAGGGAGCGGCCCTCTCCCCGTGCTAGGACCGGTGGAGGCTTCCCCGCGATGTGAGGAATGCGGAGACGTCAACCCAAAGTGTAGAGATGACCAGGATTAGGCGAGCCGCGACATGACCCTCGGCTTGCATGCAGTCGGATCGGGCATTTTCATCCCGATTGGGGTAGGGGGATCGACGCCCTAACCCACTTAATCGTTCCTAAAAGCATGCCCATCGTCATTTATGTTTTAAAAGCATGCCCATCGTCTTTAATTTTTAACAGCATGCCCATCGTCGCTGAGTTCATAGGTAATAAATTGTTATATTATGATGGTGGAATGGCAGGGAACAGGTTAAAATAATTCCCGTCGATTTAAACCGACCGAGAAGAGATCCGGTTATGATTCCCATGGATCCGGTTCTACGGTAAGGACCATGTTTAATTTCTGTTAGATTTTATAACGGCCTGCCATAACCCGTTCGTTGACCCGGGCGGTCGACATCTCAACCGCTCAAATATTTAGATTTGAATGGCGGTAGGAAGTTCACGGTTAATCTGTTTGGCAACACGTAGTGGTTCGTCGTTCGACCGACTAAGGCTATAACGGCTCTAATTTAACCGCTTGTTCTGCGAATTGTACGTGTTTGTTAAATTATGCATTTAATGGTTGCATACTTGTTATTTTAGCACAATCAGTTAATTATGCATGTAATCAATGAATATTTGCCATTTTAACATGATCTGATCAGTTATGCATTTTAGTCTTGCATATTTGACATGTTTAATTATTATCATAAATGATGGCATATTTTTTATTAAATCTCAATAGAAATAGATTCTCTTTCCTAGTGATGGAATCACCAGTCGTAGCCCGACGACTTCCAGTGTTGATCCCACCCGGGAGAGGTGGCGGGGTATCCCAGTCTATGATTTTTAAGCTAGTTCCGTGGGCCCCAGTCCAACCGTAGCGTCCTACGGAGGGGAATACTAGCTAGAGGCCTGGCTCTAAATTTTTGCAAAGATCTCAACTTCTTCCCTGCTGTGAATCTCGAGATTACGCTAGTTCTTCTCAAGGTATCCCTTCAAGCATTACATGGAAATGACGTTTACCTTCGGCGGCGGCCCCCAGAATCCGTTGACTTCGGTCCTCTTCGGGTCCAAGTTCATGGCTACGAAGATGTACCAGCTCAGCCCACCGGAGGTAACAAAGAAATCGAGATTGAACAGTAACCATGTGGAGTACCATTGTGGTTTGTAACTGGCCACAAGAGCTAGATCTGCGTAACCAGTTCCCTTCAAATTGTTTGCAGGATTCGGTGCCGGCTTCGATGCTGGCGAGGCCGACAAGCTGGTTCCTCGATGGCCTGACGAAGCACATGGTGGTCACGGAAGACAGGTATGGGTCCGTCCGCCGGGTCTTCGTCATGTGCAAGGAGGACGGGGCGATGACGGAGGACTTCCAGCGGTGGATGGTGGGGCGCAGCCCGCCAGAGGAGGTGAGGGAGATCAACGGCGCCGACCATGCGCCCATGATGTCGAAGCCCCGGGAGCTTTGCTGCCATCTTCTGTAGATCGTCGAGAAGTACAAATGAATAGAGAACCGATCATCAGATGTACTGGTTGTGCTTTGATGGATATGCGATGTTATTTTAATATTTTTTAAAATATGGAGAGTTGTATGCCAAATAGGTTTACATAAATTTTAAAATTTATGACGCTATTACCAAATAAAAAGTGTCAATTTTTATCAATTTTACATTTTAAGTTAAAACTTATGTTAATATAATTTTTTAAATAAAAATAAATTTAAAAAAAAATTGTTCCCAGACACCCTATAAATCTCCGATCACTTTGTTTTGTTTGTCCAATGCGTGCACTGTAGGTTAAGCAGCAGGAAGCGGCACTTTCGGAGAGAGGGAACGACGAGAGAGAGAGGAGGGGGAACATCTCCATCTCCCCGGCGGACCGATCGACGCGCCACCCCCTCCCTCACGGTCATTCCGGCGCCTACAACCGTTACCCCTAGTCTGCCGCCCAACAGTGGATCTCCCTATAATAGACCTCCAACCCCTCAACCCCGGCGCCCTTGCCACCGCATGCAGGGACTGGGGGATCTTTCGGCTCGCCAACCACGGGATACCCCCTTCCCTCTGCCGACGGCTCCACGAGGAGTCCCGGAGGCTCCTCGCCCTCCCCTTCGAGGCCAAGTGGGCTCGGTTCATGGGCCCCGCTGCCACCTACTTCTTCAGGACGCCAACTATCTCCCTGGGCGTCCGCAACCTCAACTGGCTCGAGGGGCTGCAAGCCCCCTTCGGCCGGCTGACGCCACTGCCCTCCTCCACAGGCGGCGATCACGACCTCAGCGACTCTCCTTGTCTCAGGTACGATGGTGGAAGAATGTTTTATGGATGCCAAGGCGATGTTTATCCGATTTGTATCTATATTCATTCATTCCATTTTTCATTTGCCCAACTTCCATTTTTCCACTCCAAATTGCCTTTTCAGCATAGGCAATCCCCGTGCCTATGACAAGCTGGTCAAGCAACGGGCGTTCAAAAAAGGCGACCTCGTCATGATCAAGGAAAAGGAGGTTCTAGCAGGAAGATCCAGCGGCAAACTCCAGCCCAATTGGCGAGGACCTTATGTCATTCAGAAGGTCTATGAAGGAGAGGCCTATATGGTCGTCGACCATAAGGGAAACAATCCCTTCCCTCCTCTCAATGGTAAGCACATGAAGTTCTACCATGCGCCACTGCAAGAGCTTCCCCAACAGTCCTCACATGACATGCCTCTCCCCAGTGAAGGTGCAAGTTAAAAAAAATGGGGTTAAAAATATTGATACCCTGGCAGACTTGGTTGACCTCCAAGGGTTGGCTGAGGGCAAAAAGGCCATAGATCTGACTGAGGTGAAAACCTGAAAGGGACCTTAGGTAAAATGGGCAACCCCTCGGTGTTAAAACCTGCAACGGCGCACCAGAAAAAGCTAAAGGGGGCCAGCCTCGGCGAAAACCCGAAAGGGCAGTGAGGTTGGTAATGTGAAAGAAAAAATCCTCTCTCAGCTCGCTTTCTGGGTGGCTCCAAGTCAATGGCTCCACCCTATCTCGGCGAAGAAACATCCTATTGATGCCTTGGCTACGCCTCCCATGTCATTCTATAACACCTAGCCCCACCGCGGCGTCCCGACATTGTCACATTCCATCCTATCGGGACCATCAACACCTCCATTTGCAATGGATTTGACTCTTATGTCCCTTAGGACTGTCAAGTCTATCCATTTCTTTTCAAGAGTTGACCCATATGCTTCTTGGCATGTCAGCCCCACTCATCTTTAGGACTTCCCAGGGTCGGATCCCATGCCTTGTCGGGCTATCCAATCTGACCCTCTAGTCCCACCGGGTCTGGCCTATGTATGTCCCTTTTGGATTGTCAACCCATCTTGTCTATCAGCTTTTGGGTTTGACTTTCACGTCCCACTAGGGCTGTCAAATCCATACTTTTCTTCCCTTGGGTCTGGCCCATGCACGTCCCTTCCGGGCTGCCAACCCATCTCGCCTATCGGCTTTTGGGTTTGACTCTCACGTCCCACTAGGGCTGTCAAATCCATACTTTTCTTCCCTTAGGTCTGGCCCATGCACGTCCCTTCTGGGCTGTCAACCCATCTCGTCTATCGACTTTCGGGTTTGACTCTCACGTCCCACTAGGGCTGTCAAATCCACCTTCTTTTATCCCACTGGGTCTGGCCTATGCATGTCCCTTCCGGACTGCCAACCCATCTTGTCTATCGGCTTTTGGGTTTGACCCTCACGTCCCACTAGGGCTGTCAAATTCATACTTTTCTTCTTTTGGGTTTGGCCCATGCACGTCCCTTCCGGGCTGCCAACCCATCTCGCCTATTGGCTTTCGGGTTTGACTTTCATGTCCCACTAGGGCTGTCAAATCTACCCTCTTTTGTCCCACGGGCTTGGCCTATGTATGTCCTTCTCAGGCTGCCAACCCTATTTGCCTATTGGCTTGTGGATTTGATTCATATATAACGCCTTTCACGAAGGCGTGTCTTAATATTTTCTTAAAAATTTAAGTTTCAAAAATTCAGGGTTGCTACAAAAGGGGTTTAGGGCGTGCCACTGAGGAAGCTGTAGGCCGTGCCGCTGGAAGACTCAGGGCACGTGCCTCTGGGATGCCGCCACAGTGGGTCGCTAAAGGGCTGGCAAGCTGTGTCGTTGGAGAGCCCTGGAGGAAGCGTGCCGCTGGAGGAAGTCCACCGGGCGTGTGCCGGTGAAGGGGCCATTGAAAGCATGCCACTAAAGGGCGCATTGTGAGCATGCCACAGAAAGGGCACCAGGATGCGTGCCGGCGAAGGACCCAGGGGTGTGCCGGTGAAGGCCTTGGATGGAGTGTGCCGCTAGAGGGCTTGAATGAGTGTGCCGGCAAAGGCGCGCCAGCGGGTGTGCTAGAGAAGGCGCCCGCAGGGTGTGCCAGTGAAGACACTCTTCGGGGCGTGCCGATAAAGGGAGGCACGTAGGGGTGTGCTGCTGAGCGGCTGAGGGGTGCGCCGCTGAGGATGTCTGGGTAGGTGTGCCGCCGATGGGGGAGTGGGGGCGTGCCGGGGAAGCACGTCGCTGGTGTGCCGCTGTAGGCCCACGGGGGTGTGCTGGGTAGCCGTGACTAAGGGCATGCCAGAGAAGGACCAACGCGGGTGTGCTGCTGAGGAGCCTGGAAGGGGTGTGCCGGTGAGGGGGGAACGCTGGGAGTGTGCCGCTGGGGCTTCATGGGGGTGTGCCGTTGAGGGCACCCCAGGGGTGTACCGGCGAAGGAGCGTGTCACTGAGTGACTGGTTGGGGGGGGCGTACCACTGAAGTCTCGCCAGTGGGTGTGCCACTAAAAGGGGCACTAGAGCATGCCATTGAGGGCTTGAAAGTGCGCCATTGGGGCATGTTTGAGCCCGTCACGAGCACGAGTCATGGTTTACTTGATTTTTCTTTGGGGCCCATGCATTGTGAGCCTCCCAGGGGTTGGTTTCTCTTCGATGTCGTGACTCCGGAGACAACTTCACGGCAGCACGTGTATATTCGGAGAGTCTAGATGGCCCATCTTCTCTGCAATTTCTTCAGCTGAGGATGTTTGTCAATGCTGGACTGGACGGGACATATGGGCGTGTAATTTTACACGTCCACAATGGACCACATGGGACCATTTAGTTCGTTCTTTGTGTTCTCACCGAGTTACTTTCAACGGTCCAATGGCAGGCCATGTGGGTCTTAGGGCGGCCACTCTTATGACCGTTCAACGCCCTGTCATACAGATTTTGTTCTTTTCGCATCTTTTCCACTCTAAGGCTTTCCGTATCTCTCTCCCTCACTCTCTCGTGTCCCCCTAGGATCTACTGTTAGTCAGTTAGCATTCATCCATACATCCATTCACACACATTCACATGCACAAAGAAAATCAACAAAAGACATACCATATCATAATCATATCATCATGTACAAAGTCATCTCATGAGTACATCAGGCCTGACCCTCTAGCCTGTCGCTGTCCCCCTCCTCCTCCAGTGAATGCTCCAGGTCGAGTCCAAGTTGATCCTGCTCCTGGCGATGACGTGCCTCAAGGTGGTCGTGGTAGAGCTTTGAAAGAATTTCTTCTATTCCATCCACCAACATATGAAGGACAAGCGGATCCAGATGCAGCCAAAGTGTGGCTAGATGCAACTAAACATGTGTTCCGTTCAATGGAATGCACCGAAGATGAAAAAGTGATCCTGGCTACATTTCAACTGCAGGGAGTAGCACTCGCGTGGTAGACCACGGAGTGGGAAGTTACTTTCAGATCTCGTCCGCTTCGTCTAATAACTTGGAGGGAATTTGTCACGTCGTTCGAGCGTACTTACAGTCTAGCTTATCTCAGAGTGGACAAAATGTACCAGTTTATGGAATTGGCTTAAGGCGACATGACTGTTCTGTAATATCGCAACAAGTTCATGGAATTGGGTCGATATGCGCCTCATATTCTTGCTGATGAAGGTTTGAAAACCGAGCAATTTCTGCGTGGGTTGAAGGCAGAGCTAAGGCAGCCTTTGATTGCAACCAGGGTGGCAGAGATGAATGCAGCATATCAGGCAGCTACGGCATTAGAACTGGACATGGCACGATACCGAGGGCATACCCAAGTTGACTCTATTCAGCCTAGTGTGCAGCATCAACAGGTCAGTCAGCCGAGTGTGACAGGAGTTCCATCTTCTGTTCCTGCTGCTAGTGGCACTTCTTTTACAAAGTCCAAGTTTAGGCGGATGTTTAGAAAGCCCAAGAAGTGGTATGACCGTCAAGCTTCTTCTAGTACCGTGCAACAATCAGCACCTTCTTCTTTCCAGTGACAGGGACCGGTAGCAAGTCAGCCGAGACCATGTCCGAGATGTGATGGAAGCCATCTAGGCAGGCCGTGCTCAATGCCCGTGGTGCGTTTCCGATGTGATCAAGTTGGGCATGTGGTCCGTGATTGCTTGCAAAGGCGGAAGCAGCCTGTGCAATTTTCACAGTTTTTACAGCCACTGTTCAGACCTCCTCCACCACCACAATCTCAGCAATATCCTTGAGCTTCAGTCTCTTCATCTCACCAATCTTTGGCAGCTGGTAAAAAGTAAAAAGGGAAGGTCACGCATATAACTCGTGTTGAAGCGGTGGGATCCCATCTAGTTAAAGGTATAATTATGATTTATGGTCATGCAGCTCGTGTTTCATTCAATTCGGGTGCTTCTCATTCATTTATTTCTGAAGATTTTATTGCCTGTATTGAGGATCCGACATCTGAAATGTCTTGTAAGTTGCTAGTTGAATTACCTTCTGGAGATTTCATGTTCACTCCTCTTTGTCTGGAAGAGACCCCCATTGTGATTGGGAATCTGCAGATGCCAGCTAAATTATATGCTTTGAAACTGGTCGATTATGATATTATTCTGGGCATGGATTGGTTAGAAGAAAATGGAGCCGTGGTTGACTGTAGATCGAAGAAAGTCTATTTTCAGCCACATGGAAAAGCCGCATTCTATTTCCAAGGTGCTGTGGGATGCCGTGAAGGCCAAAAAGTGGGCCAAGAAGGCCAGGGCCATCCCCGCGGTCGAAGATGGCTCTGGTTTGGCTCTCCCCTCTACCGAGCTAGAGGGGGCCGAGCCTATTCTGCTGGCTCTCCTATCTGCTGGGCAAGAGGGGGCCGAGGAGGCCGGGGCTAAAGCGGGCGGCTCTAGGACCATCGCCTAGACTAGAGCACTGAGTGAGGCAGGTGGCATTTAGGGCGGAGATGCCGGGGCCAAGCTGATGGAGGCCGGGGGGTCGCAGGAAGAGGTGATGCAGCCCCAACAAACCGAGGTGAGAGGGGCGGAGGAATCAGCGGCTCAATCCGGGCCAGCCGGTGGGGTCCCCGAGGGGGTGCCGCTCGGAGGGGGAGCCCCTATTCCGGCTACTCTGGAGAGGCTGGACATCCGGGGCCCTCTATACCAGAAGTGCTGTAGCATCGCCACAAAGGTGGTGCGAGGAAGAGATAGGCAGTGATCCCCGGCCGTGACCCTCGAACTGGTTATGGAGGGTGGCCTGATCCTGGCCCAAATGGGGGCTACCCTGGCTGAAGCTTACGCTCGATCGGAGTCAGACCGGGCGAACCTTGCCTAGACCCTCCGTATGTCCGATAGGAAGATATCCCAGCTCACTGAGGAGCACGATGGGCTGTTGCGGGAGCTCTCCTCTTTTAAAGAGCTGGCGAGGGCGAGTCAGGCAAAGGCCTGGGACTTGACCGAGCAACTAGTTCGGGCACGTGAGTCACTCCAGATGAAGGACAAGCTTCTAGAGGAGGAGCGTGCGGCCCATGCCAAGAGAGATGTCCAGTGGGAGGCTGAGTGCGCCGAGCTACTAGACCGAGCGGAGGAAGCTATGCGCCTTCGGTTGGAGGCTGAGGCAGATCGGGCCGAGGCGAAGAAGCAGATGGCCGAGGGAGATCGGAGGTTGGCCAAGGTGGAACGGGAAAAGGCCGAGCTCACTAGTAGGGTGGGATCAGTCGAGGCGGAGGCACTCTAGCAGTTTAAATGCTTGGAGGCTTATCGGGCCGACCTTAAGGAGGCTACCCTCCCCTACTGCGAGTCTGCGCTTCGTCGAGGCATCCGTAAGGGGTGCAAGCACGGCTATATCCGGGCCATCTCCTGGGCGGAGGAACAGGCGCCAGGGACGATCATTTTCCCCTCTGGTCAATGTTACGACTCGGACCAAGCAACCTCAGAATCTTCTGGCTCAGCATCAGGGGAAGAGGATGACCAAAGGGACTCATCATCGTCTGAGGGATCGCCAACTCCTGATGCCTCGAGAGGGCGTGCAACCGAGGCAGTTCCCACACCGGTGGGGTCAATGCCAGGGTCGGCCATCGCTGGGGATACCGGGGGTGGACCATCCGGGCCTTCAACTTCCGAGCCTCAGGATGGGGTAGAGGCCTGACTTTCTTTTCTCATTTCTTGTATTTTTTCTTGAAGAAAAACTTTCTCTTTTTGGTGTAATGAAAAAACCAAAAATGTAAGGTGGTGGCGTCACTGTTGTTAACCGGGAGTTACCGTAACTGGCCGGGAACGTCTTCCCCACGCCCGGAGCGTGGAGGTACACTCGCTCTCCACTCTTTATCGCATTTGCTTATCTTGTATAGCTTTGAATGCTGCTGCGAGTGTAGGTTTCTAGTTAGATATACTTGTATCACCGCTGTGAAAGAGCGAGCTTGAGTGTTACCGTCCCGTGACTCAATCTGAGTTAATGCGAAAAGCCGATGCCCTCGACTCACGGTCGGTTTCTCAACCGCGCCCGGTCCCACGCATCCCTCGCTAAGGGACGATCGCGAGCTAGAGTCCCAGGTCGCGCGTCCGTCCCGCATCAGCTGGCGATGAGAGTTAATGGGGATTGACCCCAGTCTTGTCTCCGAGTGGGAGGACGCCTGCGTGCCTGGATCAGGCGTTGACACCTCGACAGTGTCGTAGCTGGCTCGATGTGATCATGCTACGCGCCAAGGGTCGCACGCAATGACCGGTGGGCTTATTGTCGGTAGCGTCGGTCCAAAGGTTGCAACGCGTCACCGGGTGAAGAAGAGATGACGCTGCACCGGGTTGAAAGGCTGTAAGCCTTGTCGGGTGAGGGTACCGAGAGGTGTGCAAGGTACGGTGGGGCATTGGAAGTGTGCTACTGGAGGGACTTGAAAGCATGCCATTGGGGAGGCACTGAAAGAGTGCCGTTGGAGGGGCACAGCGAGTGTGCCATTAAAAGGGGAGGCACAAGTGTGCCGTTGGAAGGGGGCACAAGTGTGTCGGTGAGGGGGGCCTCACAAGGGTGTGCCGTTGGATGGCACAAGTTGGTGTGCCACTGAAGGGCCATTCGGGGTGTGCCAGGCACGAGCCATTGAGGGCGTGCCAGACACGGGTTGCTAAGGGCGTGCCACTGGAGGGGCCTTAGAGGCGTGCCATTGGGGAGGCCGTCTAGGGCATGCCGTTGGGGAGCTCTTCAAGGTGTGCCATTGGAGAGGCCGTCTAGGGCGTGCCGCTAGAGGGGCCTTAGAGGCGTTTGAGCTTTTCCTTCAGGAACTCAACAACCGTGAGCTCCCTAGGACATTCTTCACCGCCAAGGACCCGAAGGTGGGTTCACGGTAGTGTGTAAATTCGGGAGGGTATCCTACTTTTTCTTTGTCATTTTAATGCGTCCGTGCAAATGTGAGGACTTGCCGGACGGTAGTATTCCCCGGGGTCTTGGACAGCCAATTTCCTGGGTCTTCTTTCTTCAGTCCCGACTTCAAGGCTGGGCCGGGAGAGATGTGTAGACATACGAATTCACACGTCCACAAATGCCCCCCACCCATGGGTAGCACGGGCGAAGGATAAGCTGAGCGGTGCACGTCGGTGCACTGGCCTATAGGGGTTATGTTCGAGGCTTCGGCATCCCAGGAGACGACGCTCTCTACTCGGCCTTGTTGTCAGTGCTCGCGTACACACGCATGAGCGCTTATTGGCACACAAGAGCATGTGGATGGAATGTCCTCATATATATATATTCATCATTGGATATCCTGTGCAGTCCAGATCCGACCCCTGTCCACAACAAAATCTCTAGAAAATTGAAACCTCCATTAAAAGTCTTATAAAAAAATATCCCCGTCTTCCTCTCTTTCCCCTCTACAACTTTCATGAAGATGTCAACTTCCAGATCCGACGTTTGAGTCTCAGTTAATGCCAATTCTCAAGAAAATCTATTTCTATCTTGAGTTTTCTGAGTCTGTCAGCCAGCAAATTATAAATTCGACCGAGGCCAGATCTAGGATAGTTAAAATTCTTTCTTTGGCCATAGATCGAAGTACTTCAAGTCAGCTTTCCAACGGCACTAATTTCGCGTCGATCCGATGTCAGGAGTGATCACAGAAGCTGATCTCACCGGGTTACGCGCTGTAAAATAGAACTTCAGATCCGTGGGCAGCAATGTCAACAAGTGAAGACCAGAGCCGACTCGCCTTCCACAAGGCGAGCCAGCGTGCCGTCATGCCAGGGAGCACCTCTCCAGGAGCCAGCATTATAGCGGTACCCCTCCGGACCCATTCGGACCCACCGACCAGCATGTGGGCCCTACATTCGTGAGTACGCGTGTCGCCAAAGCTACATCAAAATGCTGCCGGTCAACCCAATATCGGTCCTCTCGGGCCCACTTGTGTAGTCCTTTACCTCTCTGCGTGGAGTGGGCATCAAAATTCACTGTTGTAATTTAAATAGTTACTATACAGGGAGTTACTGGCTTGATCGGGATCGTCTTCCCCACGCCCGACGCGTGGAGGTAAATCCGCTCTCTCTCTCTTTCGCATTTGCTTTACTCGTATCTATTTGCATATGCCGTTGTGAGTGTTAGAATTCTTAGCCCGATATATTGTTATCACCGCTGCGAGAGAGCGAGAGTAAGTGACCCGTCCCGTGACTCAATCCAAGTACACGCGAAAAAGCCGATACCCGAGACTCACTGCCTGTTTCTCAACCGCGCACGGTCCAGCGTTTCCCTCGCATAGGGACAATCGCGAGCTAGAGTTCCAGGTCCCGTGTCCGTCCCGCATCAAATTGGTATCAGAGCGTCAGTTGAGTCTAGGGTTGTCATTGCATAAAAAGGGGATAAAAAAGTGTCTTAAGTCTAGGTTAGTAGTCGAGTCGACATTCCAACTTGTCTTATCATTTTCGGGTTGTGTCTAGTGTCTTGTCATCAAGTGTCAGCATGGCCATCTTATAGCTCCCCGTGTCCCATGGATTATCAAAGGCCCACATCCTATAAAAGGTGGCGATACGCCCAAAGATGGGAAAACCAACTCGACTACCTCCGTAGGCCCGTAGTCCGGGACTTCTATGGCTCCGAAAACCCGAGTGACTACCTAGAGTGGGAAGCCGTTATGGAAGACTACTTTGAGGTGTACATTATGTCCGGTCCCATGCAAGTTGACTTTGCCAAAAGGTGACTTTTTTATGAAGTCGCCGAAACATGGAGGGACATCAAATACTTCCGGGAGGATAGGAGGCTAAGGCCCATCGAGTCATGGTGGGACATGACGGGTGACACAAAATGTAAATGCGCCCTAGGACCAACTTGATAGAGACAAGTTGTGAACTTACTCTGATACCAATTTTATGTGACACAATCCCTTGGACCTAGATTCACAAGCAATCGAACCGAACGGTGGATCCACTCAAGCGGGTTTACCCACGTCGTGCACACCCGGGTCCGTAGGTGGACCGGCGATGATGGTGAGGGTCTGAGGTTGGTCCTTAGGGTTCCAGGGGTATGGCTAGCTCAGGGAGGATCCCAATGGGCCAGGGATGCCCAATTCACAGGTGGCCGACATGCCAAGGGCGTGGGAAGTAGTGTCTCGCTCACAGCTCACCCGCGGTGGCACTCAACTTGATGAGAATTCGGGACCGGGCACTCACCTCACCGCTGATGAGCAGCTTAGAAATAATACTAAGCTAAGCAGAGTTAAACCAGTAAGGAGAGGGGGCCAGAAGCTCACCTGATCAGCGTGAAGATGCCGATTGATGTGACACCACTCCTTGGACCTAGCAAGCAAGCACGAATCGAACGACGGACTCACTTAAGCAGATTCACCCGCGTCGCGCACACCCGGGTCTATAGGTGGACCGGCGATAATGGTGAGGGTCTGAGGTTGGACCTTAAGGTTCCAAGGGTTTGGCAAGTTTGGGAAGGACCCAATGGGCCAGAGATACCCAAGTCAGTGGGTGGCTGGCACACCGAGGGCGTGGGATGTAAGATTTCTCTCGCAACTCACCCGCGGAGGTTACTCACGAAATTTGCAATATAGTCCGAGCACTCACTCGCTAACTGACGGCACTAAGATTCAATACTAAGCAAGCAAAATTAATCCAGCAGAGAAGTGTGGTCAGGAGCTCACCTAATCAGTGTGAAGACGCCGATCCTAGCCGGAGACGGGGCGAGCGGGGAAGTGTGGGTTCCCCTCACACTGCATCGATGAAGCTTCTCCCTGTTTAATAGATTACATGAACTACTCCTCACGCAGGAGGGGGAACTAGGGGTGGGGAGATTTAGGTTACAATCAAACACTACCTCCACGCAGGGAGAGGCGCTAAGCCGGCCAGGCGGGGTAGGGAGGGTAGCTAAAGAGGAAGCCGATTGACCCCTTCGCCGGTTCTGCCCGCTTCTGTGACTGCTTGATAGGCAGTCGCCGTTGACACCGCCACGGGCTCTACCGGACTTGGAAGTCGCTGAAACCAATGCCAACTCTTTGTTGATTGATCCAGGAGGGCTCCTGAATTTTTGTGGAACTTCCAGATGACGTCGAAGGCCGGGGCAGGCCCTGGAACTGGACCACTCCGTTCTGGATCTGACTGATCCCAGAATGCTGTTCAGGAAGACAGGGTCACCACAAATGCTCCCAGTGTCCGAACGTGGCGGGACTGGAACGTCAACATTCGTGGTCTGATCCTCTTCGAGCAGCAACCAGAAAGAACGCCAGAGGAGGTCGGGGCAGAGAGATAGAGCTCGTTGAGTGAAGGGGTGTCTGTTCAGGTCCTGACTGGACTGATCTGGGGGAAGCCCTAAGCAAATGGACTCACACTTGCAGGGGGTGGCTCAGGAGGTCCGAACTCCTCAGGCATGCCTTCCCCTGAAACCACCTTGTCCGAGGAATAATCATAATCCACCTTCTCGCCCCACGAGGACGCGGTCTGAGAGGGCACTTCCCTCACCTGCTTGGGAGTCTCCCTTGCGGGGTCAATAGCTGGTGCTTCCTCATGCGGGCTTGGCAATGGGGAGGTCCCAAGCCTTAGCCTCCTCCTCACGTAGATGCGCCCCTCTGGGTGAACTCCCAGGCACACCTTCAGTTCAGTGACTGTGCCAGGGCCTACCAAACAAAATAAGATTCGGATCGAGTTGGAGTCGGAGAGTCCCCAAAAGATCAAGGAAGGTATCTAGGGTGGCAGTGATGGTTACCCTCCCTGACGTCTACGGCAGGAGGAAGCTCGTGGCTGGCCTCCTCAGCAAGAGCTGTGGCCTCAGGAATTGCGGTCTCCTTCGCACCGATTGAAAGGAAGAAATGCGTGTGTTATGCATGCATAGAGATCTCACCCTGGGAGGTGACTGAATCCTGAAGAATATCGGTGCCCTGGGAACCTTACCTGTGGGATGGGTTGGTTCAGTCTGGGCCGTGACAAATTGCATGAAAGAAGGGACTGAAGGTGGAGGGGAAGCTGAAGCGGTCCGAATAGCCTCCACCCTCCTCTGCTCAGCCTCCTTCTGCCCAGCTATTTTAGCAGCGACCAACGCCTTCTCTACGAGCGACCCCTTTTGAGGTCCTTCAGTGGCCTTGGGTGAGGGAGTTGGAGTGGACGGTGGCTCTGACCCGACCCAGGCCTCACCTGCGTCGGGGGGCGGCGAGGGCATCAGTTCCTCCCTAGCTGATGGACAAAAAGCAAAGGCATCCGGGTGTAAGCAACCCGTTCCGACACAGAAATGAAACTCCACCTGGAAGACGCTTTTGATAGAGGAGTCTCACCTGTGGGATGGCCCGGTTCAATCCGATCGACCTCGAATTCCTCGAATGACGGGATCGTAGGTGGCGGGGGAACGATCTTTGTAGCCTTGGTGGCCTCCGTCTTCTAACGCTTAGCCTCCCACCGCCCAGTAGCCTTTGCCTCGTCCAGGGACTTCTTCATGGGCGATCTTGGCTGGGACCTCTTTGCGGGCGGAGGCAAGGGAGTTGTAGTCGGGGCCGGTGGTGCCGCCTCAAAATGCGTCGACTTCTCTGCCTGCTGGAGGAGGTTGTGATAAGTCACCATCTGCGTGTTGTCCGGATGGTCTGTGAAGAGGGAGGACAGGAAAAGTTAAGAATTGATTAGCATCCAGCACCCTGAAAGAGGTAGCCACGAAAGCAAAGGAAGAGAAATGTCAAATACCGTGTGGGCAGGTGTAGAGCCGTAGTGATATCGGCTAATAACTGAGAGACGGCTCCTTGTCACGGTAGGTGGCCTCTCAGACCAGCTAGCACACATCCCCGATCATCTGTCATCAATCGGCAAGGGTGGCTAAGTCTGCATGCTTGATGGCAATTCAACAATTAAATCACAAGCTACCTCGATCATGGGCTCCTCGATACATGCAATGAAATCCTCAGAAATAAAGGAGTGAGAAGCACCTGAATCAAATAAAGCACGAACTGCACAACCAAAGACAGTAATTGTTCCTTCGACAAGATTGGAAGTTACAGCCTCTGCTCGTGAAATGTGAGTCACTTTGCCTTTTAACTTCCTACTAGCGGCTGCAGAAGATTGGAAAGAAGATGCTACTGAAGCCTGAGGGAGAATTTGTTGAAATTGCAGAGATGGCGGCGGTGGTGGAAGTGGAGGCCTGAATTGTGATTGAGATAGCTGGGACGGTGCTGCCTGTGCGAATTGCACTGGGATCGCTCGCATTGGACAGTCTCTCACCACATGACCTGGTTGGTCACACCGAAAATACACCACCGGCAACAAGCATGGTTTGCCTGGGTGGCTACCACCACATCATGTACAACCTTTAAACTGACTTTTTACAGAAGTCTGTCATTGCTGGAAGGAAGGAACTGACTACTGGGTAGCACCAGACGAAGCCTGCTAGTCAAATCGCTTCTTAAGTCTTTTCTTGCTCTTGAATCTTCTAAACTGGGACTTGCCAGAAGAAGCAACACCACTAGCTGCTGGAGTGGTAGAAGAAAATCCTAGAACAGGAGGCAGATAACCTGAAGGAAGTAGAATTGTCGGCTGAACTGACATCACTTGAGAAGGAACCAGGGATCTCGCCAAATCTAATTCCAACGCTGCTGTAGCCTGATAAACTTCAGTCATATTGGTGACACAGGCAACAATCAGCGGCTGTCTTAACTCAGCACGGAGGCCATGAAGGAATTGCTGTCTTCAATGCCTCATTTGCAAGAATGTGGGGTGCATAACGGCCCAATTCCATAAATTTGTTCCGATATTCAAGCACTGACATCCCTCCCTGGACAAGCTGTAAAAATTGGTGCATTTTATCTATACGGAGATAAGCCAGGCTAAAGGTAATCTGGCGGAGTGGGCGACATTGGAAGGAAACCTCCCACTCGGTATTCCACCACGTCAACGCTGCGCCCTAGAGCTGAAAGATACCGAGCATCACCTTTTCATCTTTCACGCATTCCATCGATCGAAACACGTGCTCGGTAGCATCCAACCATGTCCTGGCGGCATCTGGATCGGTCTGGCCTTCAAAGGTCAGCGGATGAAATAGCAAAAATTCCTTTAATGCACGTCCGTGACTGCCAGGCGCATCCTCCTGAGGTGGAATGATGGGAGCTGGAGCAGGAACACTGCTCGCTTCCTGAGGAACCGAAACTCTCCAACGCCAAGGCGGCATCTTGAAATGACTAATAGATAAATAATAAATAGGGAAATTCATTAATCATACGAAAAACATCCTAAGCCAGCAATAGACTGTACAAATGGACTGATTCTGGACAATAGCTGTGCAATTTCGATTCCTTACACGATTCCTCAACACCTCTCTGATACCAACTGTAACGACCCAGAGCTCTAGATTACTACACCAAGGAGAAAAGAAAATTTTCTTCAAAAATGCATTGAAGGAAAGAGCACAAAAAAAAGAAAGCAAAGATACATCAGGCCTCGAGTCCGCCCTAAGACTCGGGGATCAAAGGCTCTTCGGCATCGGGTGATCCACCCCCGGCACCCTCGGCGACAGTCGACCCCGGCACTGACCCCACTAGTATGGGAACTACCTCGGTCGCGCACCCTCCCGAGGCAGCCGGAGTTGGTGATCCCTCGGACGAGGTAGAGTCCCCTCGGCTTCCCTCCTCACTTGATGCCGAGCCAGAAGATTCGAAAGACGTCGGATCCGAGTCGTAGCACTACCTGGACGGGAAGAGGACCACCCCTGGCGCCTGCTCCTCTGCCCAAAAGTTGGACCAACGATAGCCTTGGGTGAACCCCATTCGGACGCCTCGACGGAAGCTCGACTGGTAATAAGGGAAGTCAGCCTTTTGGAGATCGGTCTGGTAGTCCTCTGAGCTTTTGTACCGCTCGAGTGCCTCTACCCCGACCGACTCCACCCTACTACCAAGCTCGGCCAACCTCTTCTCTGCCTCTGCTAGCGTAGCCTCAACCTCCGCCCGAAGTTGCTCGGCCCCCTTGGCTCGATCCTTAAGCTCTGCATGCTTGGCCTCCCATTGCCCATCATGCTCGATCTGAGTCGTGCGCTCCTGCTCAAGGAGTCTACTCTTCAACTTGAGTGAACTACGGGCCTGAGCTAGCTGCTCAACTGATGCCCAAGCCTCCGCCTGGCTTGACTTCACCCGTTCCTGAAGCAAGGTGATCTCCCGCTGAAGCTCCTCGAGATCGGTAGTGAGCCGAGTGACCTTCCGATCTGATGTGCTGACGGCCCAAGCAAGAGTCGATCACTCCAACTCCGCCTGAGTGTAGGCATTGGCTATGTCAGCCCCCATCTGGGCCAGAAACAAATCACCCTCCATGATCATCTCGAGGACCACAGATGGAGGATTCTGCCTATCTCCTCCTCGCACCACCCCCGAGGCTATGCTATGACTTCTCTGATACAGGGAACCCTGGATGCCAGGAGGAGGGCCAGTCCTCTCTGGAGTGGCCAGAATGGGGGCTCCCCCTCCGAGCGATACTCCCTCGGGAGCCCCGCCAGTTGGCTTGGACTGGGCCGCCCCGTCCCGTGTCTCTCCTGCCGCGGTTGGCTGGGATTGAGTCATGTCTCCTCGCGACCCTCTGGCCTCGACTAGCTTGGCCCCGACACCTCTACCCTGCACTCCTCTGACTTTGCCTGACGCTCCAGCATCGGCCACCACCGCCCGAAGGTCGCCCGCCCCTACTGCAACCTCCATGACCTCATCAGCCCCCTCTTGCTCGACGGAAGGGAGAGTCGGCCGAATAGGCTCGGCCCCTTCTAGCTCGGCAGAGGGAAGAGCTGAGCGAGCACCTTCTTCAATCGAGCAGGCGGCCCCAGCCCTCTTTGCCCACTTCTTCTCCACCGACTGAGCCTTCATAGAATCCCGTAGCACCTTCTCGATGTAGGCAGACTAGAAGTCTGTGATTGTCCACATGAACCTCGAGTATGAACAGTGTTCATAACTCGTGTAGGTTTGCCTGTTGACGAGGTCATGACTCGTGCTGTTTCTTCACTTTCATACCGCGTGTAGTTTTTGTCCATCATACTTCTAGTATGAACAGTGATCATACTTCGTGCAGCTTTTTCAAGTTTCTTACCTCGAGCTATTTTTAGGCTTTGGTTTCAAAAACATACTTTGTGCAGTTTTTTGAAAAACATACCTCGAGCAGGTTTGCTTTCGAAAATGTACTTCATGCTACTTTTTGAAAATTCAAGCAGGTTTGCTTTTGAAAATGTAGTTCGTGCTATTTTTCAAAAAACACACCTCAAACAGGTTTTGCTTTCGAAAATGTACCCCGTGCAGCTTTTCCACTCAAAACCATACCTCGTGTTACTTTGTGTGCTTAGCTTAAACCTCGTGCTGTTTTGTTAAGAAAGCATACCTCATGTCGTTTTCTTCCAAGTTCATAACTCGTGCTATTTTCTTCTTGTTGTTGACGAAGGTCATGTTTCGTGTTGACTCTTCACCTTCATACCTCGTGTCACTTCATGTTTCGTGTTGTTCTTCAAGTTCTTACTTCGTGCTATTTTTTCTACTTTCTTACCTCGTGGTGTTTTCTTTCTCAATATCATACCTCAAGTCATTCTGGCACTGTTATACCTCATGCACAAATTCTCTATCACACTGCCTGCACTAATTTGTATACTGCGTGCATGTTTGTTTGGGCTTTTGGTGAAATGTCTTCGTGCAAGTTTTACTTTCTGATATTTTGCCACAAGCATGTAATCCTTAAATGAACCATTTCTGTCAGTCTAACTATTCGACAGAATGCCAGGTACCTTATGATAATTCTAAAGACATTCCTCCAATGATAAGGACACGTGATCCAAGGAAGCAACCCTCTGACACGTGTGTCTGATGTTCTGGAAGGCCCCTAGAGCATGGAGCATGCAGTCCACACTCCCGGTGACTTTCTAAAGCTCCTATAAATACAACTGGTCATCGTCCAAGAATGGCGCGCTCGAAGAAGAAAGAAAACTGCGCTAAAAGAAGAAGAGTGAGCCAGTTCGAGAGAAGAAGCCGTGTTTAAGAGAAAGAAGAAGAAGAGCGCCCAAAGGAAGAGAGAAAGAGAAGAAGTGAGAGTTAGAAAAGTTAGAGTGATCAGACTCATGGATCAAATCCAGAGTCTATTGTTTTCTAAAGTCTCATTTGTTGATCTATCAGGGTTCAGTCTTTCTGTCTCTGTTGAAATTTCCTTTTGTTTATCTTCTTTTGATTTCAACTTCGGTCTCTTGCGTTGTTACCCTCTGTGTTGTGTAGAGGAAGAGAGGAAGGTCCTCTGTGTGTTGCAGAGGAAGAGAGGAAGATCCTCTGTGTCTGCCCTCTGTGTTCCAGAGGAAGGGAGGAAGGTCCTCCGGTGGTTTCTTCTGAGTGTGTCAGAAGGTTGAGGAGGTTGTTCCTCAAGGTCACCCCCACCGGTCAAAAGGGTATGGCTCGATAAGGGTGACGAGCTCTGAGGCAGGCTGATGGACCAGATGATCAAAACACTGGCATCGATCACACTTTTGAACACAGGTCAAGCAGTCGCACTGGAGAGTGGGCCACCAGTAGCCTTACCGCAGTAAGATCCTGGTGAGCGATCTTCCCCCTTGATGCGCATTGTAGACACCTTCTTGGACCTCTTGAATTGTTCGGTGGGCTTCATCAGTATCGAGGCATTTAAGGAGGGGACTGGAGAAAGACCTTCGGTACAAGGCTTCGTCCAAGATGATAAAGTGTCGAGCTTGATACTTCAAATTTTGAGCTTCTCGAGGGTCGGGGGGCTCCTGAGAGTCTCAGAGCTAGGACATATATGGGGTCCTCCAGTCGCTTAGTGATGCTTGATCAATGGTCATGAGTTCCACTTCTATGCTCGGTCACTCTAGCTCTTCGAGGAAGATCGATCGAGTACCTTCTGGGCCAACAGAGGAGGCCAATTGACAGAGGGAGTCTGCCCAGGAGTTCTCCTCCCGAGTTATCCAGATGACCTAAAAACTCTCGAATAGCGGGGTTATTCCTTTTACCAGTTGAAGGTATTTGATCATCGGTGTTTTCTGAGCTTCGTAGTCATCGTTGACCTGGCTGGCGACCAGCTGGGAGTCAGTATGAATCCTGACTCGTTTGGCCCCCAATCGTCGTGCCATCGTGGCTCCCGAGATGAGAGCCTCATACTCGGAGACGTTGTTGGATGCCTGAAAGTTGAACTTCAAGGCGTACTACAATTCTGCTCCTTCTGGAGTTCTGAGGAGGACACTGACGCCACTGCCGACAGAGTTGGAGGACCCATCAACAAAAAGATTTCTAGTGGGCCCAGACGCCAGCGGAAGGGCCTACTCGGTTGGAATGGTGCTCTCCCCAATGAAGTCTGCGAGTGCCTGTCCCTTGATGGCTGAGTGGAGGTGATAGGAGATGTCATAAGTCCCGAGCATTATGGCCCACTTGACGAGGCGACCCATAGCTTTAGGGTGAGTGATGATCTTCTTTAGGGGCTCGTTGGTTAATACGACGATGGAGTGCCCTTGAAAGTAAGGCCGAAGGCACTTGACCGAGGTCACGAATGCTAGCACGAGTTTCTCGATTGTGGGATACCTTCTTTCGGCCTCGTTGAGCACCTTGCTGGTGTAGTATACTGGTCTCTACACTCCTGCGTCGTCTCAAACTAGGACTGAGCTCACTGTGGAAAGGCGACAGTGTTTCACCCGGGATAGGTTTCGATCACACTGGGTGTGAGCCCAGAAACTCCTTTAGCTTTGCAAATGCTTTCTGACATTCCTCATCCCAAGCGAATGTGGGGGATGCCAATTTGGGCCCTCTCAACAATTTGAAGAAAGGTAGGCATCACTCGGCCGCTCAGGACAAAAAATAGTTGAGCGCCGCAATTCATCCCATCAAGCGCTGGACATCCTTGATGCAAATAGGCAGCTGCATGTTCAGGATGGCTCGAGCGTAACGGTGGCGGTTTCGTGGAGATCGTGGGTTTAAAAGTGAGATTTCAAGATCGGCAGCGATCCGGTGACCTTCAAGCTTCTCTGAGGTAGGGGGACGGATCCCTACCCTCTTTACTGCTTTTCCTATGATTTGTAGGCCGTGGGGAGGTCGAGAGGGGTATTTTTGAGCCGGGAGGGTCGAAATCCATGTTTTGGGGTTGAGCATTGGATCTCCCGTTTTGTGGGATTTTTGACCGATCTAAGGTGTAAAATCATGCAAGGAAGGTTGGGGATGGATTTCTCTTTGTTTCCCCATCATCGGGCGATGATCGGGGTGTGGATCAGAGTTTTTGGTGTTTTTCGTCGATTTCGCGCTCGGGAGAGCCTTGCGGCCCTTCCAGGGACCGCTAGGCTCCCTTGGCGGTCCTCAGGAGACTGCTAAGCACCCTTGTCGTGTCGGCAGGCCTTAGCGGTCTACTCAGGACCACTAGGCTCAGGGTGGCAGTCACGCGATAGACCGCTACTCTCGAATTAGCGGTCGTCAGACGATCATTTCTCCAGTTTGACCGGAGCACCCTCGGGGTGCGTGCTTCTGACTGTTGGGAGCCACGTGCTGGGTAACGGTAGGGGCATGACCGTTTCTTGTTGCCTTGCGGTCTGGAGAGAACCATTTGGCTGGCTTAGCTACCCAGCGATAGATCGCTAGGCTCTCTTATGGCTCATTCCCTTACCGTCATGGCTTGACCATTTGGCTGACCCTTGCGGTCTCATAGAGGACCGCTAGGCCCGCCTTGCGGTCCAGAGAGGACCGCTAGGCTAAGGGGCAGTCCTGAGTGAACCGCCGTCCTGTTTCCTTTCGACTGGTGATTTCTGTGAGTCGAGTTTCACCTCCAGTGATCTGTCCACTAGTCGTAGCTTTCCTGCACATGCGGGTGGAGACCCACTTGGGAGCGGTGGAGAGCGTGACCCGAGTGAGATGGTTGTTAAGCTGGTTACCGTAGGGCCCCCACCCGCAGACGAGTCCAGGCTTCGGGGGAAGAACCAGCTAGAGGGCCTGACCTAGGGCGCATGGTCTGTGTGTGCACACGTGATTGGGGGCGTTGGACCCGCGCTGACGAGTGCGATCCCAACTAGTCCTTGTTCGTGGTACTTGTTGAGTGTGTCTCAGTTTCTGCCTGAGACGAGTAGGGAGACACGTAGACGCGGCGTAAGACGTCAAGGGACGCAGTCAGTCTTGCTTCTAGTGGGTAGAGCTCATGTCTCCTGGTAGGTACAGACTCGTGTTTTGTTAGACCGAGGTTGGTTTGTACGGTACGGCTAGTTGTAGAGAGATTTTCTGTTTATTTATTATTACTTGTTGATTTTGTCGTACTCTCGTTAGATAGTGTTACCTTCTGTGCTTATTCGTGCCTTTCGCCTTGTTTCTTTCGCGCGAGGTGGGGGTCTACGGGATCCCTACTGAGCCTGTGAAATGAGGCTCACCCCTGTGTTTTCAGGTGAGGCGGGTTCATCGAGAGGCATATCCGACAACCTCGCTACTCCGGGGGGGTTGGCTAGCCTAAGATTGAACCCCTAAGGGGCAGGGATACCCAACTCCATTGGCGGCCAGCACGCCGAGGGCGGGGGTTGTAGGGTCGCTCTCTCAACTCACTCTGTGGTGGTTGCTGAATTCGATGGAATTTTGGACCGGCACTCTCCTCACCGTCTGACGGCACTAAAGTGATACTAAACCAGCAAAGTAAAAACCAACAAGGAGGGCAACCGAACGCTCACCTGATCGGTGTGAAGACATTGATCCCGGCCGAAGATTAGGGCGAGCAGGGAGGCGTGGGTAAGCACCTGCACGCCACGTTGGTGTCGCTTTGACCCAAAATTTAAAATGTTACACCACTACACCTCGTGCAGGAGGGGGTTCTCGGGGTGGGGGTTAAGTGATTTACAACCAAAACTACCTCCACGTAGGGAGGGCCCTTTAGCTGGCCAAGCAAGGGGAGGGGATTAACCGAAGAGGCCGGTTCTGTTATGGTGTGACTAGCAAAGGTAGAAACTAGAAGTACGGCTGCTGCAGGCATCACCCGTTGCTACTGGAAGGCGGAACTGATGCTGAGTCACCTAGGGGCAAGGTAGCAGTCGGCCGAAGGAGCTGGTGGGCATCTGGAGGCCGAGCCAAGGTGCTGTGCCTTTGTCTTCTCAAGCTGTTCGGTTCTGCCCTGTCTAGGACTGCAAGATAGAGTGTCGGTGTCGTGACAGCCATGAGCTCTTCCAGAGGTTGTCAGAGGCAGGACCAGTGCTGGATCGTCCGGGGCTGACCAGGGAACGGACCTTAGATGGCCGGCACCGCTCGGCGATCAACAGGGGTCGCAGCAGCTCAGAGTTCAGGCCTAGTCCGGACTGCCCCTGTTAGGAACAGAGTCTTGGATGGCTGTTGCAGAAGCTGCTCCAGGTGCTCCCGGACTCCGATTGAGGTGGGATTGGCGTTGACGCGACCGTGGTCAAGGAAGCTTTGATGCAGAACAAACGGTAATACAAACAGAGGTCAGGGGAGAAATCTCTTATCAGAAGAGTGAGGGCCTATCCAACCTCAGCCTGGCTAGACCAGTCTGCACACTTCGACGCCATCGGCTGGAACCGGGTGCTCTGGATGAAGATTGACCTCCTACTTCCTCGAGGCGATGGGCAACTTGTAGAAGTACATCTCATCCAAGTTTCACTCCAGGAATCACAAGGGGGAGGCTGAGGGAGCTTCTGCACTGAGCCACTGGTTGTCTGCCTGGGAAAAATGGCACAGGTCACCGAGAATCGCTTCTGTAGATAGCCCCGAGATAAGAAGAAAGCGGGACTACTCTCGTTGCGAAGCTGACAGGAAGAAAAATCTGTCGATATATGGTACGCCCCCTGAAGACTCACGATGGCAATGCTGCAGTCTCTCCAATCTGCTAGTACATTGTTGCTTGTAAATTGGGATCAGCTTGTGGATGGAGATGGGTGTGGTGGTGGGGATGGGCAGCAAGGAGGATGTGTGGGAGGTGGGGTGTGACGAGGATCTCATGGCTCCAGGTCCGGGCGGTGTACTTGGCACTGCCAGACTTCCAGTGAGAGAGGCTGGCAACGATGGGGTTCGCGGAGTTCCTTGGCATGGAGGTGCTAAAGCTAGACACGGCGCTCCTCTTCTCACTACACGACTAGTGAGATTTGGTGAGCCAAGCATTCATGTTCCCGTGGGGACACATGACGCCCACATTAGAGGATGTGGCGAGGATCACAAGCTTGCGAGTGTACAGTGCGCCAGTCAACGAAAGGATGTACCTTGACTATCGGGAGCTGGCACAACAACTACTGGGACTCGAGCTACTGAGGCCCGGACAGCTTTCCTCAGTGTTGTCGAGAGCGGGGCTTCAGGAGAGCTTGGGTTTATGAGGAGCCGCGATCACCGTGGGAGAGCTGCCAGAGCAGCACCTGGGATGACTCACAGACAGAGCGCGATAGAGTGTAGTAGCAGGACTGGGACCCGAGGTGGATGTGGTCCTTCAGTGGTTCCTGATGCTGTTGTTTGAAAAGTTACTCTTCATGACGAGAGCTAACGGGGTGAGTTGTAGGCTCCTGCCCTTGCTAGAGGATCTGGACACAGCTGGCGAGTATGCGTGGGGCACAGCCGTGCTTGCTTTCTTGTTTGACATGCTCAGTACCACCAGCAGGCGGATGATGCTCGATGGATTTTCACCACTGTTTCAGGTAAGACTCGACTTCTACATGCTTATGCAATTGCTATGACCTTATAACTGCTATAAGCTGACACCTTGACACATGAAATGCATGTATGGGCCTACGTGTACCTACCCGGAATAGGGAGAGGGAGGGAGGTGCACCCTGACAGAGTGCCCATCGCGAGGCAATGGATGACAGTCCAAGACACAGGTTTGCTATGACGCCAGGTGTGCACCATCCAGGATGAGATCAATATGCTACCCTACGCATCGGTAAGACCTAAAATTAAAATGCAACTACATGCTTGACCTTACTATTCTCCCCCCTTAGTTCCGCTGGACACCATACTAGGGCGAGGGACGTGAGGGACAGCCAAGGGTGGAGGTGGCCTAGGCTTACGCGGGATGCGACATCTGGCTATATAGTATGAACGTGATCTAGCTGCTGCACTACCGGCTGATCATGAGGACCCGAGGAGTTCACCAGCCAGAGGTAGACTTCCCTATACGCGAGACGATGGAGGAGAGCATGGGACGACACTCACGCGGACTCTCGGGGGAGATAGACTGGATCACCCAAGTGGTGGACTAGATCCAGGACTGGACCAAGCAAGGGCGGGTGGTACGAGCCCAAGTAAACAGTGATGAGGCTAACCGAAAGGCCTACCCACGGTACTACAGAAACTAGGTCTTCCGTTGATACGGGATGAACTGAGGGACCGACTCTAGGTGATGCAAACCTCGGACTCTAGATGGAGACGTGACAAGCAACACTTGGACACTAGAGACGCCTTGGCCCGACACTAAGAGTTCCTATGGGCTATACGTCGCTAACAGAAATGCAGTCCATTCTTAGGTCTGAGACATTCATCAATTTGCCACCGTCATTTGGTATCAGTCCCTTTACCTGCTGCACTTGAACTCATGGCTTATAAGTGAAAGGAGGAACCCAACACTTGCGAACCCAACAGTGGACTTATGGCTATTTGCTTGCATGCCTGCTTTAATTTAAACTCATTTTCTGACCCTGTTATTGACCTTAATTTAAGCCTTCTTTGTTGATGGCAAAGGAGGAGAAGTTTTTTAATGAGTCATTGAGTCTTTGCCTATTTCTTGACTATACTTCTTTAAGAGATGACTCATGACTCTTAATGACTCATAGTTGCCATCATCAAAAAGGGAGAGAATGTTGGGCATGTGTGTAACATACTTAATTCTATGGTTTTGATGATGTCTACCTATGGAGTCATTGATGCGTCTGACCTGCATTTAATGATGTCAACGCTATACATTTCAGGTCAGCACAGGTAATGAAAATGGCCTCATGAAAAGGCACAAAAATCAAGGCATGTGATCATATTAATAGGTGCACAGAAATCAAGGCAACAGGTTGCACAGATGTTCAAGAACAAAGGTTGGTGCAGCAACTACTGTTCACACATGAAGGTCGGTGTACATTCATGGTTCATCAGACTAAGGTCGACGCACATGAACAAAGGTCGATGCACATCGTGTAGGCACAGTAACTAAGGTCGATGCATATCTTGCCAAGTAGAACAAAGGTCGGTGCACCTTTAGCCATTCAGCAAAGGAAGGTCGATGCATGTACTGTTGTTAGTAACTACTCAGGTCAATGCACATTAATGCATTGAGGGAGTCAGGTCGGTGCACATATTGAAGACCTGAAGACTAAGGTCAGTGCACATATCCGGTCAGTGCACATATCAGGTCGATGCACATGCCCAAGGTCGATGCACCTCAAGACAGCATAGGACTAAGGTCGATGCACCTCATGTCAACACTGGACTAAGGTCGATGCACCTCATGCTAGCACGTTCGAAGGTCGGTGCACTTGGTAAACTCAAGTCGATGCACATGACTCAAGATCAAACCAAGGTCAGTGCACATGTGTTTTTCTGCTCAGAAGGTCGGTGCACATGCTGAACCAAGGTCGGTGCACATTTGCCTTCAACTCTCTAAGGTCGATGCACACTCCTCTTGTTGCAGCTAAGGTCGATGCATGTGCAGAATGGTTGCATACCAGGTCGATCCATGTTTTGCCATCACTGCTAGAAGGTCGATGCATGTTTTGCCATCACTACCAGAAGGTCGATGCATGTTTTGTCTTGCACATTAAGGTCGATGCACATGTTGTATCCTACATACACAGGGTCTGTGCACATGAAGCATCTAGGTCTGTGCACATGTAGGTCTGTGCACATATAGGTTTGTGCATGTCTAGGGTCTATGCATATGATGCATCTAAGTCTGTGCACATATAGGTCTATGCATATTGAGGGTCTGTGCACATGTAGAGACCAAGGCTGATGAACATGCATGCTGTTTGATGAAATTTGGCTTCTCAATTGGAGGTCATTTTCTGGATCCACTTCATCAAACTCTTTAATTGCATTTCGCTTTGCCATTTCCTATAATTAGCATTTAGATACATGGAGGGATGATATTCACATTGATTCACAGATTGAAGAATTATATCTCAATGATTTGTGGCTTGTCAGAATCAAAACTAGGGGTGCACAACACTTCACACTCGGAGACGTTGTTGGATGCCTAGAAGCTGAACGTCAAGGCGTACTACAACTCTACTCCTTCTGGTGACTTGAGGAGGACGCTGGTGCCGCTGCCAGCCAAGTTGGAGGACCCGTCAACAAAAAGGTCCCAGGTGGGCCCGGGCGTCAACTGACGGGCCTCCCTTGTTGGAATGGTGCTCTCCATGATAAAGTCCATGATTGCCCTTCCCTTGATGGCCGAACGTGGGCGATAAGAGATATCGTACGCCCCGAGCATTATGGCCTACTTGGCGAGGTGACCCGTAGCTTCAAGGTGAGCGAGGATCTTCTTCAGGGGCTCGTAAGTCGGCATGACATTGGAGTGCCCTTAGAAGTAAGGCCGGAGGCGCTTGGCTGAGGTCACCAATGCTAGCACGAGTTTCTAGAGTGTGGGGTACCTTCTTTCGGCCTCATTGAGCACCTTGCTAGTGTAGTATACCGGCCTCTGCACTCCCGCGTCATCTCGGACCAGGACTGAGCTGACTGTTGAAGGAGTTGATGAGAGGTACATGTATAGAGTTTCGCCCAAGATTTGCTTTGACAGCACTGGGGGCGAAGCCAGGAACTCTTTTAACTCCGCCAAGCCTTATGACATTCGCCGTCGTAGGCGAATGTAGCAGATGCCAATTTGGGCCCCCTCAACAATTTGAAGAAGGGTAGGCATCATTCGGCCGCTCGGAACAAGAAACGGTTGGGGGTAGCAATGCGTCCTATTTGGCGCTAGACATCTTTGATGCACGCGGGCAGCTTCATGTTCAGGATGGCCTGAACCTTGTCGGTGTTGGCCTCGATCCCACGTTGTGTCACTAGGAAGCCCAAGAACTTTCTGGATCAAACTCCAAAGGCACATTTCACGGGATTGAGCTTCATGTTGTACCTTAGGAGGGTGTTAAAGGTTTCGACTAGGTCGGTGAAATGGTCTTCAGCCCTGGGCATCTTGACGAGCATGTCATCGATGTAGGCTTCCACATTCTGATCAATTTGCCCTTCAAAATGTGGTTGATCAGCCTCTGGTATGTCGCACCAGTGTTCTTCAACCCGAAAGGCATTCGGGTGTAGCAGTATACGCCGAAGTCAGTGATGAAGGCTGTCTTCTCGATGTCTTCGAGATCCATCCGGATCTGATGGTAGCCGAAGTAAGCATCTAGAAAACTAAGCAATTTGTTACCGGAGTTCGAGTCTACTAGTTGGTCGATGCTCGGTAGTGGGTAACAGTCCTTTGGGGTGGTCTTGTTAAGGTCGGTGAAGTCCACACACATCCACCATTTGCCAGAAGCTTTGGGTACCAAGATGACCCCATCTTCTCTCCCACGTCCTCCCTCCATCCAGGTCACCCCAAGCCGCTCCAGCAAGCCCACGTTGTCGCCCTCGCCATCAAGTTTGAAGATCTCGACAGTCTGCCCCTGTAGATTCATGGACTACACCTGAGCACCTGTTGCAGAAGATCCCCAAGCATCCTCTGTGTGAATCTGGACGTGCCCTTCTAGGAGATCGTTCTCCTTCTAGTTGGCCTTGCTCTAGAACTAGTTTTGTGGGGTTTCGACTTCGGCACTGATCGTGGCATCCGTTCTCGTGAGACTGCGCAGAGCCTGTGCGTCCCTGTTCGCCCAGGATGCAAACTCCAGTTGAAGATCACGCCACGGTCGCCCTGCTACTCCTCTGACCGTGCCCTCACTCTGAGACATTTCCTTCGACGTCCTGGACAAGATCCAGGTGGTTTGATCACATTTGTAATCCCAAGTCGGTCGCACCATCCAGCCCACCCCGACTGCGACTATCCACACGCCTGTAAACCAGAGCTTCGCCTCAGAGACAACCATGTTGCGCTCGGTGATTAGAAGGTATTCATCTTTTGAGAGTACGTATAGGCTCTTGTCAAGCATCCATCCCCGCTGGTCTTGCTTCATTCTGAGCCCTGTGGAGAGCGCACCAGCCTCTGTACACTGACTGCGCAGACCTATCCTGTGGGACAGATTCGCGCAGGTCATCTTCTTCGACCTACCCCACCCTCCTACGACCCAGAATGACCCCAAACTTTCAGGAGCGCTCCTACACCTCTTCCTCTGCTCGTGAGCACTGACGGCACCTTCAACGAATCTCTGATCGTGGCGTGATAGCCGAAGCATTCCAGTTTTGTCCTGCAGAACGGCGCACAGGGCAGCAAGCCCATTCCCTTCCCCTTGCTCCCCCCTCCTATGTGAGGGTAGTTTTGTGTTAATCATTCCCATCCTCATGATCCCCTCCCTGCGTGGAGCGTAGTGCCATAAGGTTGTATACACAGGTTCGCATCGGAAGCCGCCGTCGACGTCCCCATGCGCGTACTCATCCCGCGTCAAAAGCGGTCTTTAGTAGGTCCATGACCAGATAGACATGGTCGATTGTGGTGCCGCATTAAAGCAACTTTTAACAATTTTGAAATTTAAGGAAAATAAAGAACTATGGTCACGGTTGATCACAGTGTCACGTTCAGAGTCGCGGTCACTGCTAGTACTGCGATCTGAAACAGAACCTTGCCTTTCGGCAAACTTCGACACACCTTGATTCAAACTATGATTCTGATCAGTATAATCAATAAAATTTAGGCAAAAAGGTACCAAATAAGAGAGAACTTAAAGACGCACACTTTAATATATGATATTGAGAGTTTGGCCCAAGAGAACACCTACCTTAGATGATCTAGGAAGAGGATGACGAAGAACGTCAGAACCCAAGATGACCTCGCCTTAACTCACTAAATCCTCCCTCGATCTAGCACACCGCTGCCCTCTGGAGCAAATAAGGTTTGCCGAGAGGCATGGCCTTCAATCTATTGTCGTGTTTCCCTAGATTCAAGATGTCGCCTCGAAGGCGAAGTGCCCCAGTTCCTCCGAATGAGGCTAGCGTTTCACCTGCTCCTGCTGTACCAGTTCCTGCCCAGGCTGCACCTGTTCCTATTCCGCCTGCGGAGTTAGCCAGCAGTCGTGGATGAGCACTGAAAGAATTCTTACTGTTCCATCCCGAGGTAGCGAGGGAGTGGTTGGATACTACCGAGTGCGTCTTCCAATGCATAAAATGCGCCGAGGATGAACGGGTTATGTTGGCTTCATGTCAACTTCAAGGTACTGTACGCACGTGGTGGACTTCAAAATGGGAAGTTGACTTTCGTTCCCATCTGCTTCGATAGATCTCCTAGGCTGAGTTTGTTGCTGCATTTGAGTGCATCTATACTCCAGCCTGCCTAAAGTTAGCCAAGGTGTATCAATTTCTGGAGCTGACATAGGGCGAGATGTCAGTGCTACAATATCACGATAAATTCATTGAGTTGGGCCGGTATGCACCTCATATCTTTACCGATGAGACTGTGAGGACTCAGTAGTTTTCACGCAGACTGAGAGCAGAATTGAGCCTGCCGCTGTTCGCTACACGTGTGTCTGAGTTGGATTCCGGTTATCAAGTCGCCGTCGCGTTGGAGTTGGAGTTGGCGAGGACTCGAGGTTTTGCTCAGACTGGGATGGTTCCGTCGGCCGTGCCGCATCAGCCACCCCACCAGTCATCTGCTTCAAGAATTTCTCCCGGCTTTTCTCCTGCCGATAGTGCTTCCTTTCAGCAATCTCAGGGTAGAGGTTTCCGTCATAAGAATAAGAGGAAGAGATTTGATTAGCCGTTGTTTTCTAACCCGAGTCAGCAGTCTGGTTCTTTTGTTCAGCCGCGTCCAGATTTCGTTACTTTTCAGCCAAGGTTATGTTCCCGACGTAGTGGCAGTCATCCAGGTGTACCGTGCTCTCTGTCAGTTGTGTGTTATCGTTGTGATCAGTCGGGGCACATTTCCCGAAACTATCCGTTGAGGCAGCAGATGGTGTAGTTCTCGCAGACTTCGCAGTTGCTGCAGCCGTAGTTCTGTCTTCCGCTGCCGCCTCAGCCATCTCAACTGATTCAACCATTTCAACCTCCAATTCCTGCACCTTCTCAGTAGTCATCTGTCGCTACTTGTCCACCGAGAGCCAGAGTCACACATATCACTCGTGCGGAGGCATTGGCATCTAATCTGATCGAAGGTACGCTTTCGATTTATGATCGCTCAGCTTATGTTCTTATCGATTCAAGTGCGACGCATTCTTTCATCTCTGAAGATTTTATTGCCTGTATCGAGAGATCGATGAATGAAATTTCCTTTGACATGCTCGTGGAGTTGCCATCTGGCGATTTTATGTCTACTCCTCTGTGCTTGGAAAATTCTCCGGTTATGGTCAGTGGTCGGAAGCTGCCAGCGAGGCTTTATGCATTACAGTTAGCCGACTATGACGCGATTCTTGGTATGGATTGGCTGGAACTTTATGGGAGGACCTTCTTAAGGGCCTAGCCTTGCAAATTGAGCTGACTGGTATGTTGACCCCAGGGACCGACCGACCTAAGAGCCTTGACCTCCTTCACCTATGTGTCAGGTCCATCACCTCAGTTTACACCGTTGGTTGCTACACTAGTGACCTCCTTTTACTCCTCCCCATATCTGATGAGCCCGACTCCATCCACAAATTGGAGCTTCTTATCTCGGGTAGAAAGCCAAGTCATCCCCTCAAGGCTGGCATCCTGTCTCTCATCACACTCAGGGATGACTCATCACCCGATGAGGGATTTGCGATGTGGAAACCCATCGGGGATGAACTTGCCATCCCAAACCACAATTCCTTTGATCCCCTGGATCCCACTGATTGGACATCATGGCACCACCATATCTCTTTCCACCCCTACCACACTATCGACCAACCCACCCGAGACACCAGTCCAATTGTTTCATTGGAGGAGGATAACCCACCATCTTTTGAGGACCTAGAAGGCATAGAGTTTCTCTCACTAAGTGGCCCCTTCCATGACCCCTTCGATCCCTCCCAATGGGAGCTCAGGTACCCATGTGGCCCTCCGGCATCACTCACCACCCAGTATTTTCCACCCTCACCCACCATGTTGGATCAAGCCACCTCTTTCAAGACCTGGGCCACATATGGGAAGCCATGACCATGGACGACCTACACCTTGGGAATGAGGAAGTGCCCCACTCCATGATATCCACCTTCCTAGACCCCTTCGATCCTCATGAGTTGAAGCTCGATGGCCATCCCATAACCCCATACATGGAAGTCATTTTCGAGTTAGAAATACATGTGTCATGGTGTCGTATTACATCATTCGGCAGGGCTAGCAAGTCAAGCCATCCCACTTGTGTCACACACACATTAGGTCCAGAGCATGACTGGCTAACATGCGGATGTGCTGGTCCTCCCCCTCCGATCGCCATAAAAATGGGTATTACACACGATAGGAGCATCCATGGATGTCCTGGTCCCCCGGCATTTAGCACCCCCATGCATAGGTTCACTTATGGATGTCTTGGTCCCCCAGCCTTTACCACACCCATGCATGAAAGATTTACCTACGGATGCCCCGTCCCCCCTAGGTCTGTCAATGTGAAGCCAATCCAAGACCGGTCTACATTTGGTTGTCCCGGTCCACCCTTACACTTTGTAGTCTTCACACCCACACCGCATCATAATGGCATACGCATTCAAGCAAGTATCTAACAACGAGCAGTGAGGTTCAAGAGGAGCAGGCAAAAGCTCGCGAGCGCCACTTAGGATCCCAAGTAGGCAATCCAATGATAGTGGTATCGGAGTGGCTCTACCTTAGGGCTATCTCCAAACCGAGGGCACGAAGACTTGGATCTTCCTGAGTTCCGAGTTGCATTGGCAAACATGCTTACGGGCTGAACTTACAAAAGGATTTTGGGATACACCTGACTTCTCGTGTGGCAGACCTATAAGGGCCCTGCGGTGGAACCCAATGAACACCTCTTGCTTAGACTTTTTCTACTCGGTTGCTCACTGGATCAGTGCTCGAGGCATGTTACATAGTGATTTTTTGGGATTGCGATGACACCTAGTGTGTGCTGAGATGCGAAGGCCGAGGATCTTTCTGATGCCTTTGTGCGTTGTGGAGTGCGCAGCGGAAGCATGTGGGTTGATGACCCATGAGATGAGGATTCTTTTCATACAATTCTGGCTGGTCAAGAGAATTGCTCCTTTTCGATGTGACTCCGTCTTAGCTGCATGTGCCTAGACGTTGTCGTGACCGTGCCGTTGTCGGTCATCTCTCTGGTTTTAGTGCAGCATTTGCGAGTGTTGGGAAAATCGTCGCCTTCCCTGCTGATACCGTACCCTCTACTCTACATTCTTTCTTGTGGGTGTTGTGCTCTCGAGACGTGTTTGTAGTCCTTGAGATGCGTTCCCAGAGATTGTGGTGTCTCTTGTCGTTTCGCGATCGATTTCAATTGTTGTAGATCTTTCTTTGGTAAACGGCCTAATGCCTGACTCGTTCCCTGTAGTCGTGTGCTTAGCTGCCGCGTGCCTTGATCCCACCCTGCTTGCAGTGTGTTCCATGGTTCTGTGTGCTGTACGGAGTCAGAATCCTGCAAATGCTACTGTCATTGGCTGTTATTTTTATAAGTGCTGCTCTCGTATGATTCTGCATTTATGTGTTGGACCATTGTCTTGTTAGTAGCTTATTGTGCTCCTTTTCTCAATGGAGTAGCTCGCGACTCGATCAGATGCGATATCTGAGTGAGGACTAACTTGATGCTGTGTGTGATCCCGTGTTACCAAATTTTGTTGTTGTTTCTCCGTGTAATCATCATTGGCGTCCTGTGTGCCTAGTGTTCCATGTCTCCTTTGGCACTGAAGCCGATGATGTCGTCAAGCTATCAACTGAGAGGACTATGCTTCCTTGTGTAAGCTGATGCTGATGGTGCCTATCGCTTCTGTCGCTTCTGTCGCTTCTGTCAATTAGTTTCTCGGTGTTGTTTACTCTGGCAGTCGTGTCTCTTGTCTTGCGAGACGTGAACGACATTGCCTTGTTTCAGAGGTGTCGGACTTGTGTTCACTTGTGGTCATGCTCACTTCTGAGCGTGCATCCGTGATAACAGTCAGATGCTGTTCCTCTGAACTGTGTTTCTCATATTTTGTGTCCATAATTGTCAGGTTATTCTTCCCTATCTTACCCTTGTTGGTCCTTAAATTTTGAGGATGAAATTTCTTAAAGGAGGGGAGGACTGTAGCGCCCTGGATCTCTGGCAGATCTTTATTGGGTCCTGCTGGATCTTTATTAAGTTTTCAGATCCTTTTAGAAGAGTTTCAGACTGCTTTTGTAGCTCCCGAGTTGAGTATACTTTGACCCATTTATCCTTCAGTTCCTCGACTCGTGGTCGCTGCAGTCGCATTGTACTCTTTGCTAGGATCGTTTCGGCTATTTTTACGGATTTTTAGGCCTTGGTTAGGCATTTATTTAGAATTGTTAAAGAATTATTGAAATTAACTCCAAAGATGATGCGGGTCAACGTCCATATTCTATCTTGGCTTAGACCATGTCTTCGCCAAGTTGGTCAATTTCGACATGTCGTCAGGTTGATATCTTCATCTACACAATCTACCATTGTTTCAGACCTTCCGTCTGAGCAATGTTCGTTGACTCTGACACCTCATCAGGTTGACATCCATATTTAACCTTGGGTTTGGGTCTCTCATTCACCTACCATCTGATTTACCCTCACCCTAAACCTTCTATCAGGGTAGGGCCTGTTAGCTTTGACAGGACGTCGAGTCAGCACCTATCTTATATTCTACCCTTGACTTAGGCCTCACGCCTCTGCCAAGTTCGTTGGCTTCGACAGGATGTCGAGTCAACACTAATCCTATATTTTGCCTTTAGCTTAGGCGTCTCTACCAAGTTCGTTGGTTTTGATATGGCGTTAAGTCGACACTGATTCTATATTCTACCCTTGACTTAGGCCTCATGCCTCTGTCAAGTTTGTCAGTTTCGACAAGACGTCGAGTCGACATCTATTCTATATTCTACCCTTGGCTTAGACCTCACATCTCCGCCAAGTTCGTTGGCTTTGACAGGACGTCGAGTCAACACTAATCCTATATTCTGCCCTTGACTTAGGCCTCACGCCTTCACCAAGTTCGTTGGCTTCGACAGGACGTCGAGTCAACACTAATCCTATATTCTGCCACTGGCTTAGGCCTCACGCCTCTGTCAAGTTCATTGGCTCTGACAGGATGTCGAGTCGACACACATTCTATATTCTGTCTTTGGCTTAGGCCTCACGTCTCCGCTAAGTTCGTTGGCTTCGAAAGGATGTCGAGTCGACACCCATTCTATATTCTGCCCATGGCTTAGGCCTCACGTCTCTACCAAGTTCGTTGGCTCCGACGTGACGTCGAGTCAACACCCATCTTATATTCTGCCCTTGACTTAGGCCTCACGTTTCTGTCAGGTTCGTTAGCTCCGACATGACGTTAGGTCAGCATCCATATCCTATATTCCTCCCTTGGCCTATGGCCTCACACCTTTGCCAAGTTGGTTAACTTTGATAAGTCTGTCAAGTCGACATCCATATTCTGCCCTGGCCCAGACCCTTTGTCTCTTCCAGGTTGGTCATTTTCGACATGGCGTCAAGACGACAACAGTGTTGTATTTCTGCCCTTATTCTGGACATGTCGTCTAAGGAAGGTTTGTTGACTCCGACATCTCGCCGGGTCGACATCAATATTTCATCTTTGGTACGGGCTTTCCGTCTGGTCAATGAATAAAAAGACCCTTCTACCTCAGGCTCGGACTTTTCGTCCAGTCAGTCAAAAAAAAAACTTTTCACCTTTGGCTCCGACCTTCCGTTCGATCATATAATAAAAAGACCCTTCTACCTCTGGCTTGGGCCTTTTGTCCAATCAGTCAACAAAAAAAACCTTTCACCTTTGGCTCGGACCTTCCGTCCGACCATACAACAAAAAGACCATTCTACCTCTGGCTCGGACCTTTTGTATGGATGTGGGTGCTATCAGTAAGGTGGAGATGGGAGAAGCGGATGGCAGGACAAGGGGTTTAGTGGATGCAGAGGATGGAGGGGTTTGATAGTTAAGCGGGAGGATGACAGGGGTAGGAGGTGAAGCGAGGTTGTGGTAGGAGTGGTGGAGGGCCATGAGCCGCTGTGTTGAAGCCTCATCATCATAAGACCACCCAACGTGGGGAGCCGGGGTTGAACAAGATTAACCTAAGCCAATGCCGGTGACTGAGGCTGCGGAGGGGGCAGATGGTTTGGCATGGGGTTTTGGTGGATCCCCAAATCCTGAACAAGCTGATGCTGTTGTGGCTACTGCTGCAGTTGCGGTGCTTATTGCTGCACTTGATGCCTCGGCACTTGCCTTCTCTTTTCTTTAATTTTAACAATGGCCTTATGCATCTCGTCCCAGTCAATGCGCTGCCCTTCATGCAAATCATATACTAGATCTCAGAACTGAAAATAACCTTCAATAGTGTGCCTGGGTTGCCTATGGGACATGCAATATTTGGTTTGGTCAACCACTGGGTTCCAGTTAGGCTGTTATGGAGGGAGTTGGATCGCGCTCACAGACATGAGGGCGAAGAAAATGTCCGTAAGGGACTCGGGCAAAGGAGGATATTGCGCTCTTCTTGGAGCTAGTCGTTTATTGGTATAGCCATTGGGTGGAGGGATGTTGTGGTATTGCGGGGGCTGTTGTAACTGTTGTGGAGCGGGGAAGATAGGCTGGGTGTTCTGTGCAGCAGGGAAAATGGGTTGGGAATTTTGAGGGGTGGAGATCTGAGGATTGCGTGGGGTCTGAGGAAAGCGGAATGGAGTGGACTGGTTGGGGAAGGGGAAGGCAACAGCTTGCACTTGCTCGTTGGTTTGGACTCCTTCAATGATGGGCCCCTGAGATTTTCTGTTGTATTTGATCTTTTGGGCCTCAAAGAGGGAGTGGATGGGGGAGTCCTTGAACTGGGTTTGAATAAATCTTGCCCGGCTATAAAGTTGGTGCATGTTGGCAATATCGTTCATGGCCAATATATTGTGAAAAGTGAGTGTAGCATTAGAAATGAGCAGTTTGACCTTCTCCTCCTCCGAAATATGACCCGACACACAGGCGGCCATCTGCCTCCATCTATCGGCATATGTAGCAAAGTCTTCATCAGCTTTCATCTTCTCGGCCACTAAATCTGTAAATGAATACTCCGGGCCAACCCGGTATTGAAACCTCTGAATAAACTTCTCCCTCACTACTTTGAAGCTTTCGACATCTTCTAATGGCAAAGCATAGAACCATTCCAGAGCAACTCCATCTAGCGATCGGTGAAACAAATACATCATGAGACGATCGTCATATTGGAACTGTGCCAAGTCATACATGAAATCCCTCACATGAATATAAGGATTGCTATTCCCGTCATACTTGCGCTATGTGGGGAGCTCGGATTGAGGAGGGAACCAGATGTTATGGAAACTAGGAACTGGAACATCCGCCAAGGATTGTGGGCCAACCTACTTTTGAAGGAAGTCAAGTTGTTGTTGCATGACAGCCCATTTATCGAGGAGTTCTTGCTCCCGAGATGGAGTAGGTGGAGTGAAAGGAGTAAGCTCAAGGCGAGGAGCTGAAGGATAGACAGATGGAGGGGGAGGCCCATAAGAAGGATATTGGGCCAGAGGATGACCCAAATTGGAGTGGACGTAGGCCGCCCCTTGCTGAGGGTGAGCAAAATCGACCGGACCAACAAGAACTTACGGCACTAACAGGCTGGCCCTGTAGGAATCAATCTGGGTAGATGAGGGAAGAATGGTCTTCCCTTTATCAAGAACTTGATGGGCCAAGCCAGAGGACTGGCTCGCCTCTAGACTAGAGAAGCGAAGGATCCTGGGCTGGATCGGGGTAAGGTCAATAGGAATAGGTGAAGGCCCAGACCCATCAACTCTAGATTGTAAGATGGAGGTAGTGGATAGACCTTGTGCAGTTGTAGGAGATGGGGCACCTGACCCCTACAAGGTCTGATAAATGGCCTAGAGTTGGGCCGGATCCAACTGGGCCATCATTTGCAAGATCTGACTAGCGGGATTATTGGTGGAAAGGGAGGGTTTAGCGCCCTCCATGGAAGCAGAGGATGGAGGAGGGGTAGACCCTTCTCCAGATTGAAGAGGCACGACCCTGGGCGAGTCCTTTGGGAGTCCATGAGGGAGAGATTCCTCATGGGAATGGGGAAGATCTTAGGGAGACATGGTGGACTCAAACAAAGGATTGAAGTAGGAAGTGAAAGAGGAATTGCCCCTAGAAGATGACTCTATGGATCGGAAGCAACTCCACATGCACTGTGGCACCTAGCAATGATGTGAACAAGACAAACAAGCACAAATAAGTAACTAGACAAAAATGACTCCTATGTAAATAAGAGAGGGGTGAGAGGCAACCAAAATCAACCATGTTATGATGATGCACAAATTTTATTTGTTTCTTCTTTAGAACCTTAATGATTTCAATTAAAATGTTCTCTCCAACATTAGGTTCTTAATAGGAAAAGATAGGGGGAACTTGGTTAACTCTAGGTGTAAACTCTCCCTTACTTATGCAACCTAGACATGGGGTGGCAAAGGTACAACTGACCCGCGTCCATGTGGAAATCCATGACTCACAGGGACTTATGGAGGTCCCTGATATGGTCACCTAGTTGACCGCAAGGAATATGGAGGCGAGGGGATCACACACCACGGAGGGAATGCAACTATGATGTGAAAAATGAATGATCCTATGTGTACAGGAGTGCATGCAATTTCTAGCCTAAAAACTAACAAACAATGTGCAAATAATGATATAAATGTATGTCATAATAGAGGAGGAGATCAGATAGCACCCAAGAATAATAAACACAGTAAAAACTGTAGAAATATCAACACCCTCGGGATGCGTACCTATAACCTGGAGAAATGATCGTATAGGAGATCGCTAAGCAGATAAGACGGTCTATCGCTAGATAGCTTTTAGGCCTGAAACAGCCTGGAGAAGATCGCCAGGGAACCAGAGAGCAAAAAATAGTAGGAAATAAAATGGGAAAATCGAGGAAAACACAAGGGCTAACTGAGAACAGCAAAGAACAGCAGGTGAAATAGCAGCTCAGCACGGTTGGCACTAGAAGTTCCACCGTGATCGCCAAAAAATAGAGGTTGTGGGTATTTCTTTTATGTGTGTTGAATGTGATTGTGATGGTGAATATGATGATATGTGAAATATGGTGTGAGCAAGTGATGCACTAACTCAGGCAATCGATATCAAACACGAAGCACATGGGCATGTCATCTTAACAATGCAGAAATAAAGGAAGGAAGAAATGAAAACACACGCCGAGACGTGGAGCAACGGAATAAAAGGAAAGCACACACCGTGGGTGTGGAGCTGCTAAAAGTAAGGAAATAAATGGAATAGATGGTAGAAGAAGACGACCAATACCCAAATAAAGGAAGATGTGATCGCCACCAAGGTAAATAATATAGTAAAACCACAATATGTACCTTGGAAAGAGCTGAGTGAAGCCACCCACCCACAGGAGATGAACGGAAAATGGTCCTACGATAGACCGCCTGAGATTTGAAAATGGTCTTCCAAACGGCTACAAGTGCACCAAGAACAGAAACATAGAAGTTGTATCTCCACCCCTCCTGGCCGGCGAGAGGAGTTGGGCCTCGTGCAATGAACTCTGTAAAACTGCAACAGAATGTAGATACAAAGAAAAATAACCCAAATAAGCCCTTGTACAAGTGTAGTATCTATAATGTAATTAAACTAAGATGCATAAAAGGAAGGGTGGATACCTGGGGGTGGTGGTTTTTTAACCCTTGTGGGGTGTGGAAAAGAGTAGGAGGATGTTTGAAAATGATGCAAGTGGGGGAGAAAATTATGAAGGGGCTATGCTACAATTGAAATAATTAAGATCCCGATAATTTCTGGTGAAATTTCGGCAGAGTTTTCCCTAGGCCAGAGGCGTAAGGAAAAACACGGGTGCGCGTCCACAAGGAGTGACGATCCCAACAAAGAGACGGTGGGCCCCGAGGGGCAAACACCGGAAGTCCTCGGCTGAAGAAGTGCTTGTTTCCCCCTTCGACAGCACACCAGATCGGGCTTCCCCGGCATGCCCCCTCCGGCCTTCACCGGCACGCCCCCTGCGACCTTCACCGGCACAGCCCTGGGTGTCCTTGCTCGGTACACCCTCTACGGCCTTCACCGACACAGTCCCAAGTGCCCTCCATCGGCACACCACCCTAGGGCCTCTACCTGACACACTCCCTAGTCACGTTTGCCCGGCACACTCGAGGTGGCCTTCCCCGATACACCCCAGTCGCATTTGCCCTGCATACTCAAGGTGGCCGTCCCCGGTACACCCCAGTCGCATTTGCCCAACACACTCAAGGTGGCCTTCCCCGGTACACCCCAGTAGCGCTGGCCCGGCACACTCGCGGTGGTCCTTCCCCGGCACGCCCCCTGACGGTTTCACCCGGCACACCTGAGTGCTTCCCTCTCTGGCACACTCGTGCCCCCTTCCAACGGCACAGTCGTGCCCCCACTTATCCCGGCATACTACCCATGCCCCTCACCCGGCACGCTGCTGTGCCCTTGCTCCCCGGCACACTCGGTGGCACTCTATCCCGGCACACTGCTGTGCCCTCGCTCCCCGGCACGCTCGGTGCCACCCTATCCTGGCACACTCATGCCCTTGCTTCCCTGGTACATCTGGCCCTGACCTACCCAATGCACCCTCACGCCCTGCACCTGGCACACTCTGTGTCTTCCCAATCTGGCATGACCGATGACCCCGTCAACTGCCACGACGTCGGAGAAGGAGGGGGAGAGAAGAGGAAGAAGAAGGAAAGGAGAAGAAGAGACGACGAAGAAGAAGAAGAGGAAGAGAGGGAAGGGGAGGAGCCTAGGGCTCCGCTGCCCCCTGAACGGAAAAGAAAATGAAAGAGGGGTGAAGAGAAAGAAGAAGAAGAGGAAGAGAGAATGAAGGAAGAAGAGGAAAAGGAGGGAAGAGGAGGAAGAAGAGGGAAGAGAGAAGGAGGGGAGCCTCTAGCGGCGACCTCCTCACCCTGGCAAGGGGAAGATGACAATGACGGCGATGGCCGCGGTGGTGGTGCTCGGCGATGTAGAAGGCAGAAGAAGAGAAAGGGAGGAGGTCCACTCGTCTCACCACGGGAAGGAGGGAGAGAGAGAGAGTTTGAATGAGCGGGGGTCGCCTGACCGTGCCACCCCCGTCCCTTTTATATGTGGCGAACAAAAAGGAAAGAAAGAAAAGAAAGGAAAAAGAGAAGAGAGAACAAAAAAGAGAAAAAAAAAAGAGAAAAGAAAAGAGAAAAGAAAAAGAGAAAAAAAGGGGAAAGAGAGAAGGGGGGAGAAAAATGCCCTTCCAGCTTGTAGAAGGTTGATATTGTGGTTATGGTTGTCTCCCCATCGTTTGGGAATGATTGGGGCATGGAAAGACTGAGTTTTGTAGGTTTCTACGATTTTCACATCGTGACAAGAACGCGCCCATAGTGTAAGTCGCGTTACTCGTTGAACGCGCAATAATCAGGCATTGGGTCTCATGTAGGAGATGCACAGTAGGGCGATTAGGATTGCGACCCATGTGATGGGCGCGATCCTTTGTTAACGCGACCCAGGCGGAGGCAGTGATTATGCGTTATCGTGCCCAAGGTTCTAGCCGCTTCGATTAATACGACCCAGGTTAGCGCTGCGTCAGTGTGTCATCATGACCTAGGTGTTGGGTGTGATCCTATGACATCGTAACCCTTTGTAGGGGGGCGTTAATCATCGCGATGCTAGGTATAGGCGCGTCAATGGTTTCCATTTTCCGTGTCTTATTCGAGTTGTCTCGGGCTCCGGTGAACCCAGTATTCAATGCCTTGTTGGCATTTGGCTCGATGGATGCCTTGGGTGTCTAGTGAGAGTCATATGTATGTCAAGGGATCCCGAAAAGGCGGCTTTATCCCGAGCACTGTTCAGTGTTTTATTTGAGTTAGTTTGGCTTCCGGTTGGCTTGGCTTCGACCCCTTGGTTAGCCCATTGTTTCGTGCATGTCGTGGACATCCTATGAGGGCTGTTATCGTGTTATAGGGTTTCTGAAAGTGCCATTGTACCGTGTAGTGTGCCCGTGTTATATCTAGAGTCATTATGGTTTTTGGTCAACCCAGTTGTGACCCAGTGGTTGACTCATAACCTCGTGAGTGTGTCGGTTATCCTGTGAGGATCGAGACTCTAGTTTTGGACGCTTGGAGGTATCGTCTTACCTTAGTTTAAGTGCTTATGTGATTCGAGGGCCTTGATGACCCCGCATGTTTCGTGTTTTATCTTATGCAGAATCGAGACTCTGATATGCGGCCTAGGGGCTGACGACTTATGTTTTTCCCATGATTTGGCTTAAGGACTAGGCTGATTAACGACATATTTTCGTGTTGTGTAGTGATCTTGACTTGAGTCATGTGACTCGAGGATCATTGTGTTAGTAGGTCTAGTTGACTGTCCTAAGTCTGGCGGCAGTTCTGCGTGCTACTTTGTGCTTCGTATTACGTACGACAGGTGCGTGCTTAACCTGTCTGCACTTCAATATTTTTGTTTTGAGTCTCTGTGTCTAGTGAGCCTCCACTAGTCGTAGCCTGATGATACTTTGTGTCGGACAACATGGGACTGGTGGCGGGGTAGTTCTCGGTAGAGAGGGTTTGTAAGATGGTTGCCGTAGGCCCCTTTGTCTAGCCTTTAGAGTCCGATGGGAGGGGAAAACTAGCTAGAGGACTGGCTCAAGACATTGGGGTTATGTGTGCAGACGTGGTCAGGGGTGTTGGACGGCCGTCGACGGGCGTGACCCTGACTAGTCACTCGTTACTGTTGTTCCTTGGTTCCTTGTTTAGTGTCTTAGGTGGGGGCAAGCAAATACACGCACTACCCTTGCACAGGAGGGTTAAACGAGGGGTGGGGACCTCTAACAGTGATTGTACGACGCACTCTGACGTCCAATCGTGGCACTGCCAATGCAGGGATGAAGCTTGGGGGATGCCGAAGGATGCCAGCAAGTTCGACGTTGAGCCGATGTCGCTGGAAGGTGGAGGAGGTCGCTGCCGTTAGCCTGCGCGGTTCTGCCTCGCAGGATTGGATAGCGCAATCGTGGTGCGTCGACAGGTACGCTCGCTGACGAACTCCAAACACGACGGGACCAAGTCGTAGACGTAGCAGACAGGGATCTCTACAAACCCTCAAAAGATGGCGGCCGTCTGATCACCTTGCTGGTTGTGGTTGCCGGAATGGTTGGCGTTGGGGTCCTGGGCGAACAGCAGGACAGGTCATCGATAGTCATGGTGGAACTTCCAGTGCCGACGTCAGAACAAGATGAAACCACTGGCGTTGGTTTCGTATCGTCGAAATCCGCAACTTTTCAGAAGACTTATCAACCTGAAACTGAGAGGAGGAGGGAGTGTCGGGGCTGACTTGGCAATAGTCTGTTCTGGGTGAACAGAGGACCCCGGGTCTGGCGCGACTGAGGGAGAATGGACGCCCTGGGCTGTGCTGACGACGAAAATGGACGGGACCACCTCGGGGTTGAAAGCGACTTGAAGGGGAAGAACTCTCGTGAAGGGGGCTCTGGCCGATCAGCACAGGAGAAGTCGGTGTCAGCATTGCCAAGGGGCGCTCAGAAACAGGCATAGTCCGGGCATAGTTACACGGAAATGTCTGTAGCGGTTGATGCCGTTGACAAAACGTGACGAAACCACCACTGCTGCGAAGAGGAATCGGGGTAGAACGATCCCACAGAAGGGGGATTGGGATGATTCATGCAGTAGGCAAAGGTGTGGATGCTGCAAGGTCTGCCGATGATTTTGCTACCAGTCTGGGCGCAGCAGAACAAGGGAAACCTCAACGTCGATGACGGGGATGTGGCCGAGGGAGGCCGGGGCCGCCGTGGACGTACCTAGAGGGGGATGGGGCATGGGTTACAGGGTGGAGAGGGAGACATGGGCATGGGATGCTGGTGGGCTGGCTAGGGTTAGGGGGGGCACGCTGGTTGTGGAGGAAGGAGATGAGAGGGGGCGGCCCAAGTTGGGGGGGATTTAGTGTTTAGGTAATTTTCTTTCTTTTGATTTTTTTTGGTGGAGGCATTGTAGGGATTTGATCTGTAGGAGGGATATTAGGGAAGATTTAGTGGGGTGTGTTTTGGTTAGGAGGGGGATTAGGGAAGGGATAAGAGAGAAAGGGGGGTAGGTTAGCTAGATTCCCTAGGATTAGGGAGGGAAATGGAGGAAGGAGAATATCTAGAAAGGAGGGGATTTAGGGTGGCTGATGTGGCAAGGAGAAAGAGGGGAAAGGGGAGGGTTGGCCGCGGCCAAGAGAGAGAGAGGAGGTGGGATTCCCTAGGAAGAGAGAGAAAGAGGAGAGTTTTACAGATTTTTTTGGGTGTTTTATGGTTTTATGGTTTTGTTTGGATTTATGAATTTTCAAATATTTTTGGATTTTAAATATATTGATTTTTTTTCAAATTTTCTCTTTTTCTTTATATTTTCTTTTGGTTTCTCTTTTTTTGGAACGCTTGGTGACCACCCATATGGCACCTGACCTACATGGAGATGGGATTTTTCTGGATTAGCTCCCAAGTATCTTGAGCTCACATCTTGGTTGATTTGGGCCTCTAGACTCCTCGAATGATAGTCCCATCGGTTAAGTCTTATCTTGATGGCAATACCGTAATGCCAAGCTTAGGCCCCCAATTGCTTCGGATCGCAGGGATACACCCAAAAAGCGTTCGAGGTAAAAGATTTGCCCGACCTAGATCTATTTCCTCACAACTCTAGACAGTATATGATGGAACACCTTAGAACCCTAAGGGTCAACCGCGTGACGCTGACTCGGAATCAGATGCTGTCGCACCTATTGGTGACGCGCTTGCATAGACCTAAGCTTGAGGTAATGTAAGAAAGATGCAAAAGGAGGTAAATAGGAGTCTTGATCGGCTAGAAACATAGAGACTCCTTCGCAGTAATGGCTTTTGCCTTTTGAAGTGGACAACCATATGTGTGTTTTGTTAAACAGGGTTGCAACCTTGACAGGGTTCACCCCTCGGGACCTCCATTGAGCTTTATCTTTTGGAGGGAGAAGGAAGACGAAAAGAGGTAAACCTCTTGAGAGGACCGGTAAAGTTGTTAACCCGGTGAGCTAGCTGAGAGCCTACTCGACTTTCTCCTTTCGGGCAATTTTGGGTCATCCCTGAGCACTTAGATGTCTCGATGCCCCTTTTGTAGCATTTTGTTGTTTGATTTGAAAAATAAAGGGTTTCATTTGCTAAGGTTAGGCACGATCACGACCAGGCCTTTTCGTGTGACTTTGTCACCATTTTTCTTCTTTTTTCTTTCTCTCTTTTTATCTTTTTTCTGGGAAGAGAATAACATTCACTATGGCTTCGAAATCCCGTTTCTTTTTCATGCCTGTAGGGACACTGCCCTCTTCTCGTGCTCTGACCTGGGCTCGAGGGAATGGATCTTACTCTTGCCCTGAGGGTCATGTACTTCGGCTTTCACGCACTCAGCGTTTTAAGGGCGTCGGCTGTCTTATTTGGTCGAAAGGGAGAGGAACAAAAGAGCTTGACTTTCCTGGAGACCTTCGGGATGAGGCCCTATCATAGGTGATGCTGCCCATTTTGGATAAAACACGTGCGTGTATGCATGTTGCCTCCCTTCTAAAGCATAGACCGACGTGGCCGGACAGGGATCTCCATGGCTCTGGCAGACCAAGACCCGATACTTACCATACCTTTACGATCCCTATCTAGCATGAAGGGTTGATGCAACGAATTTGGACTGTGTGGTGATCACCAGGCATTGATTTTTTTTCTCTTTTTGTACAAAACAAGGAAATAAAAGACACTATTTTTTTGGATTTTGAAATTTTTTGTTGTGCTGTCCTGGCACTGTACGAGATGGTCCTGCTCTCGTTAGGTTATGACAAGGTGCTTCTTTTTCATCGTGGTGTCTGTCTCAATCATGTTGTACTTGGCAGTGTTCGCTGAAAGGCTCGAATCTATGGTACGTTGTTTGAGATTTTTCTGTAATTTGTTCAGGTTACTATTGACTTTTAGCATTGGTCTAATGGCCATGCACATTTTTACATTATTTTGGTCATCCCAGCTTAAGTTTGTTTAGCTCCTGATGTGTCCCGCTTCTGTTGAAGTGCTCGATTAGATTCCGTGATTGAGAAGATGCTCGAGCGATCTAGGATTTTTCCTTCCTGGTGAGCTTCTATTGGTCGAGCTTGATGTTTCTCATCCCGTCTGGTGGAGTCTTCTCGAGGTTATCCTTGGATTTGCTGTCTTAGTGATGCCTTTGTCCTGTGTCTACTTAAGGGTGGACAGCTTTACTCTGAGCTTGATCCTTTCCTTGTTTTACGGTTGCATGACTTTGGACGCATTCTTGTGTTAAGAGCTGTTGCATATCATGTTCGTCATGCCATGTCCAACGGCTGATGTGTTGTAAGGGCTCATTTATTGTTTCAGGACGTAAAGGTAAGCTGAGATTAGCATCTTTCCTTGTGCTTTGTGCTGAAGCTGGTACTCATCTCTGTTGAACTTAGGCTTCTTGCGATCGATTGTTTGCTGGATCAGTACTCGTGGTGTTTTATTTACGATTCTCGTTAATTATGATGATGTCGAGCATGTACTAAGATGTGAATACCAAGCTATTTTCAGATGCCTGTGTGCGCTGTATGAGTGCGCAGTAGAGGCATGTGGGCTGATAACCCACTGGTTGAGAATTACTTCTCCTCGATGTGACTTTATCTTAGCTTCCTGTGCCTCGATGTCGTCTGTTGTCATGCTGTTGCTGGTAATTTTTCTGGTGTTGGCATCGGCGGTTGCGAGTATTGGGGAATTTGTCGGCATTCTTGCTGATTGAGTACCCTTTGCTCCTCTGTATTGTCTCTTGGATGTTGTGTTCTCGAGGCGTGCCTATAGTCCTTGAGATGCGTCCCTTGAGATTGTCGGTTTCCTATCGTTTTTCATTATCATGGGTCTTTCTTGGTGAGCTGTTGGATGCATGACCTGTTCCCTGTGGTCGTGTGTTCAGCTGCTCTTGTGCCTTGATGTGACCCTACTTACAGTTGTGTTCCATGGTTCTGTGTGATATTGGTGCTCGATTTCTTCAGTGGAGGTAGGGAGATGGATCACTTCTTCGTTCTACACATTTTCCCTACTCCTGCGTGCGATTTGGTGCTCGATCGGGGGAGATCGAGCCAGTTTAGTGAAAATCGTAATTTTTCAGGTTTGTAGGGTTCACTGGAAAATGGTAACCATTCTTAGATTAATTAGTGTCAAAACGACCGCTGGGATGTTAGGATCCCATTCCCGTAAGTTTCGTGTCGATCGGTTGTCATTTGGGGCCGGTAGGAGTCCGGGAACCCCAGTGACTCATTTGTGATTTGGACCTCCCGTCCAGATCATTTTAAGAAACAAACTCTTCTCTTCGTCCCTTCGGGTGACGCATATCCCTTTTGATTGGGACCTCCTGTCCCGACCATTAAAGGAATAAACCCTTCTCTCTGCCCTCGTAGCTCACTTTCCAACAACTTCGGCTTTCATTGCCTGCTCTCCTCAACAAGCTGAGCAAGTCTCTCAAGGGCTACACCCACAGGCCCCGCTCTTTCGTCCCTTCCTCGCGATACCTGCAGGTGGGGGGCATTTGTGGACACCCAAATTTTTACGTTTGCAGAAAGCCTTTGACGACAGCTGCCTTCTCCTTTGATCTGGCAACAACACCTACTGACCCGGTAGGGGTTAACAGGGACGATCTGGCGGGACCCCACTAGCAACCTCATCCTCCCACTGTAGCTCGATTCGATGGCATCCCCGGTCACTCGATCCGGCGGTGACTGTTCACCCATCCCGCAGCAACGACGGGAATAAAAAATGGCAAGAACCGATGGGCAATCTCAATGACTGGAGGTCTTTTCCCAAGCTATGGCGCACAGTGGCTGAAGTTCCGAAGGTTTCCCCATTCATGCAAGCCTCCAAGGGATCACATTGCCAACCTCCTGCTCACTCCAAATCAAGCAAGTTTGCAGAAGACAGCGACGGGGCGAGGCGCTTCGAAGATGCTCCCGTTGACCCCTTTACAAGCCAATGAGGCCATGGGGGAGCTTGGATATAAAAAATGCACAGACGGAAGGAGATAGGCATGCATCGGACCCCCTCCTTGGCGATCCGATCTTGCTCCAGCTCTGGCGAAGAGAGGAAGAGGAGAAGAAGGGGAAGGTAAAAAGAAGAGATAGAGAAAGGAGTTCATGCTCCGGCCCTCCCAGCACCGTGTTCCCTATCTTCCACTGTCCGTTTCCCTTCGTCTACCAATTTTGTTTATTTTCATCCCTTAGTTCCAGGGCATTGTAAGGGCCTTCGTGCTCATCTAGTTGTAAAAGTGTGAGGAGCCACAGGCATGCATCACTACCCTCCGTGGTAGTCTTGGCCATTCTGTTGGTTCTCCGGACGCCTCCTTCAACGCCTACCTCCAGTTCCTCCCCTCTCTTTCTCTCCATCGCGAAGGTTCTCATATCCGATCTGAAGGGAGGACTTCAACCCCCATCCGATGAGCTCATCCCCTTCCAGAGAGAGGAGCCGGTGACCCTCTGCACGCACCCAGGTGGTGCATCCCCTGGCCTCCCTTCCATTTCACCTGGTGGCATCCATAGCTCTCTACCCGTTGACAACTCCACCATGGTGACCAAGTGACCGAACCGGTGCCTCCCCTTTGGCAACTCGGCCGAAAACCCCTGGTCCTACCTGCCTCCTTTGCTAGCCTGTATCTCCTCTGTTTTGGTCTCCTCGTTAGTACGGTGACCCCATCATCGTGAGAACCCCCCCATGACTGGCTCTTCCTCGGAGCCCCGTTCATCTTCCCAGTGTCCCCTCGGACCTTCGGCCCCGTTTCCACCGAGGCTAGTGTTTCACCTGCTCCTGCTGTACCGGTTCCTACCCAGGCTGCACCTGTTCCTATTCCGCCTGCGGAGTTACCCGGTGGTCGTGGACGAGCACTGAAAGAATTTCTATTGTTCCATCCACCGACATTCGAAGGTCAATCGGATCCCGAGGTAGCAAGGGAGTGGTTGGATGCCACTGAGCGCGTCTTCCAATGCATGGAGTGCGCTGAGGATGAAAGGGTTATGTTGGCTTCTTATAAACTTCAAGGTACTGCACGCACGTGGTGGACCACGGAGTGGGAAGTTGCCTTCCGTTCCCGTCCACTTCGACAGATCTCATGGGCTGAGTTCGTTGCTGCATTTGAGCATGTCTATACTCTAGTCTGCCTAAAGTTAGCCAAGATGTATCAATTTCTGGAGCTGACACAGGGTGAGATGCCAGTGCTGCAATATTGAGATAAATTCATTGAGTTGGGCCGGTATGCACCCCACATCTTTACTGATGAGACTGTGAGGACTCAGTAGTTTCTGCGCGGACTAAAAGCAGAATTGAACCTGCCGCTGTTCGCTACCTATGTGGCTGAGTTGGATTCTGCATATCAAGCCGCCGTCGCGCTAGAGTTAGAGTTGGCAAGGACTCGAGGGCTTCTTCAGACTGGGATGGTTCCGTCGGTCATACAGCATTAGCCACCCCACCAGTCATCTGTTTCAGGAGCTTCCCCTGCTTCCTCTCCTGCCGATGGTGCTTCCTTCCCACAATCTCAGAGCAGGGGTTTTCGATTTAAGAAGAAGAAGAAGAGGTTTGATCAGTCAGCATTTTCAGATCCGAGTCAGCAGTCTGTTTCTTCTATTCGACCGTGTCCAGATTTTGTTACTTTTCAGCCGAGGTTGTGTTCTAGGTGTGGTGGCAGTCATCCGGGTGTGCCATGCTCTCTACCGGTTGTCTGTTATCATTGTGATCAGTCAAGGAACATCTCCCGAAACTATCCGTTGAGGCCGCAAACGGTGCAGTTCTCTCAGACTTCTCTGTCGTAGCAGCAGTAGTTCCGTCTTCCTCCGCTGCCTCAACCTCAACCGTTTCAACCACCAGTTCCTGTTCCTTCTCAGCAGTCATCTGCAGCTACTCATTCGTCGAGAGCCCGAGTTACACACATCACTCATTCAGAAGCGTTGGCGTCTAATCTGATCGAAGGTACGGTTTCAATTTATGATCGCTCAGCGCGTGTTCTTTTCGATTCAGGTGCGACGCATTCTTTTATCACCAAAGATTTTATTACGCATATTGAAAAGTCGGTGAATGAAGTTTCTTGTGAGATGCTCGTGGAGTTACCATCTGGCGATTATATGTCTACTCCTCTGTGCCTAGAAAATTCTCCGGTTATGGTTAGTGGTCGGAAACTGCCAGTGAGGCTTTATGCATTACAGTTGGCCGACTATGACGTAATTCTAGGTATGGATTGGCTGGAACTTTATGGTGCCGTGGTTGAATGCCGTCTCAAGTAAGTCTACTTTATGCCACGCGAAAATTCGATTTCATTCCGCTGCATTGTATTTCCAGATTGGGGAAATAGATCTCTGATTTCAGTAGAGATAAATTTTTAATTGGGCGATTCATTCACCCCCCCCTCTGAATCTATAGCACTGTGTCCTCAACTCGTGGTATCTGAGCATTCTGATCCCAACACTTGGTATCAGAGCTGTTCTGGAAACCCAACACGTGGGTGCTGACCTCGTCTCGATCCGCGGTGCGTGGAGGCGCATGGGGGCGTGAGGATGGCGCGACTCCTGTCATCCGTTCGGCACCGAATCACTATCTTCATCGCGCAATAGGTAGGGGGATGGACTCCTCACCTCGCTAGGATCGCACTGGCACCACATGCACACCCATGCACTGCCATTTTCCTCATTTTCTGTGCATAACCCCATGTTAGCCTAATTTCCTGAGTTTGATTGTATTTTGTTTTTGATGGCATGAATGGGTGTGGAATGTGTTGTATGGTTGGGCAGGTTAGTTTAAAACTTCAATCCCCTCGTTTTGAGCCCACCGGGAGGGGTTTTGGCCCAAGCCAACCCTGACCCGCTGTCACGGTACTATTACGGCTACCATGTGACCGTTTATCCTTGTGTGGTCCACTCCAGACTGCCTAACCCTTTTGAGTGGTCCAACTCAGACCACTCGAGACCAAGAGCGGTATACTCTCTACCGTTCATCCCCTTGAACAGTAAGGCGGTGACACTAGAACAGCCCAAACCCGTCCGTTCATGCCAGATGAACGACCTATCGACTGATCGCCCATGGGACTCTTCGTCTCTTCCAGCGGTTGGCCATTAACTGCCTATACCTTGTGTGGCACATCCCTAACCGCCTAACCCTTAGGAATCTTGTGGACGAGCGGGCACTCTCTGGCCACTCATCCCTTGAGCGGCCGTGCCCTAACCGTTTATGTCCCGTGAATCGATTTCAGTGTATTGTATGAGCGGCTTTGGCCCAGCCGCGCATGATTGATGAGTGGCTGACTTCTAGACCGTTCATCCTATGAGCGGCCAGAGTCCAACCGCCCATCCCTGCAGAATTTCATTTATGCTTTAATCGTTGCATTATGGCCATGTTTAAAGTATTTCATAAATTGTGGCATTATTTTAGATCCCGATAGAGTAACTTTCTCTTTCCTTGTGATGAAACCACTAGTCGTAACCCAGTGACCTCCACTGTCGGCCCACCCGGGAGAGGTGGAGGGGTGTTCCCGTCAAACAGTTTTTAAGCTAGTTGTCGTGGGCCCCTGCAATTACCGTAGCGTCCTTAGGGGGGGAACTAGGTAGAGACCTGGCTCTAGGTAGGAGTCAGTGTGTGCACACGTGGTCAGAGACCTGGACTGACACTGACGAGTGTTGCTCTGACTAGTACTTAGTTTGGTCCTGTTACGCCTCTCACTTGGAGACTTTAGCCACGTGAGTTGCTTGAGATGCAGTATAAGCCATCAGTGGACGCATCTGGTCTCTACCTTCTAGTGAGTCTCTTCTTTTTCCTATCACCGGGTCCAGCAGAGGTGGTAGATCTTGGAGTCACACCAAGATGAGGGCTTCACACCCTAGAAGGGGGCAGCAATCACTGCTACATGGGGGAGAGGAGAGAGGGGCACCCTTGTGCTGCTCTTGCATAAATGCCAATAATCTTCATTAATTGTATGAAAAATAGAAATAAAAGACTTATATAATACAAGAAAAAAGACCTAAACTAACCTCAGATCTAGGGTTAGGGAGGGGCAAATGGGGGATAGGAGGTTATTCTCCCATGTGGTCAAAATGACCAAAAATAAACTATAAGGAGGGGGACGCCCCTTTGAAAAGGGGGAGAGAATATGGACTTTTCTTCTCACTTGTCCCCTTGGTCCAAGTCTTCCCATGGACCAAAGACCAGCCCATAGGGGCCCATGATCCTAGATGGACCAATGGGAAAGAGGGTGGGGGACCCCACTGGACCTACTGCCCTTTTGCAAAGAAACTCAAAGATCCCTAAGGACTAACAAATTGGCTTATAATGCCTTACAATTACAAACCAAATAACTCAAGCACATAAATGCAAACTAAGGGACACAAATGTAAACTAAAAATGTTACTGTCCGGTGTTGATTCCCATCAATTCTCCCCAGGTTGGAAGAACTCGACCCCATTGAGTAGGGGTGCAGCTGTGCACGTGGCGCCTGCAGACCCGTCACTGAACCAGGAAGCACGGAGTACGCTCCACTCCTCATCACCTGCTCATCCCGTATATGCTCCATATGCTCACGCTGCTGGGGAATGAGGCTAGTGGTAGACACTCCGGGGTGGGGTTACTCTCAAAGGAAGGAGACGGCTCAATGACTCACTAGGAATCACCGAAGGATCCCTTTATGTGACTAGATCCGAGACATTAAGATAGAGTTAATCCCAAATTTCGACAAGTTCTACAACGCATGCAATAGATCCAACTTGCCTCACACTCGAAAGGGATTAACATTGCGAGCTTGCATTAGACTGACTATGCAACTCCTAATATGCCCAACACATGCATGTACAGACTCTGAACAAATAAAGAAAAACACAGACTCACACAAGACCCTAAATAAACCTACTGTTAGACCGACCCATACATATGCAATGGTGGACCAGGACATTCGAATGTGTGCCATGCATACATAAGACGCAATCAAATGTCGGTCGAACCATAGACTCCTAGACATCCCAAAATGCACCATGCATGCAAGGACTTTCTATTGGACTGGGGAGGTTTGGGAGGTTTTGGTGGGCCAGGGGAGTTGAATGCACCTTTCTCATCACCCCTATATGTATGTATATCTTGCCAGTGAACGGGCTTGATGGGTGTAGATGGCCCGGCCTGTGGGGAAGGGGTGTGATAGCGAACTCCCTTGAAGAAGTGGAGTAGATGTGGTGGGTCAAGGGATTCACTAGGGAAGGGGTCGAAGGGATCAAAGAAACTGTGACCCCTTGAGACGGGTTCCCTCATGACACGGTCCCAAGTTTGAAATTCTTGAAGGTATAAATAGTCACCTTCATGCATTGTGATCGGTGGGACGACGGTCATGTGTAGAAGGTATGGTTCCTCCCTCGGGATAAGTGAAATGAAGTTAGGCTCTACTGGCATGGGGAGGAATAAGAGAACCTCCGTGGTGACGTGACCCACGGTGCACACGGAGGTAATGGACCCTAAGGCTAGATGTGTGAAGCTACGACTATTCGGTTGGTCGAAGCCTGGGGCCAATAAGTGCGTCAACTACAACTGTTAGTCTAATCCCTTAAGAAGGTCATCCAATATATCAACATGGTGACAAGACCGGAAGGTGGTATGGAATGAGTTGATGGGCACTAATGGTAGTGTAGGATCCATGGATGGGTAGCAAGGTGGGGCCAAGCCTTTCTTGAGCCAACTAAGTAGTGGCTCATCTATGAACAGCTTCCCCATTAGAAGTACGGGTGGCTCTGGCTGAGATGATTCTGAATAAAGTTTGGAAGGTGAGGGTGGTGGCCACGGAGCTCTCACGGGTGGAGAAAGAGGGTCCTCCAAGATGGGGAGATGACTTTAGGATGGCACCATAGATGGCACCAGGTTATGACTACCAGCTATGACCTCCTTAGGCTCGGGTAGGAGTCCGTAAATATGAGGACACGTCATATCCATCCTATCCAACCAGTCTGAAAACATTTGCAAGAGTTCGACAAAGGTGCGAGTTGGAGTTGGGGCATTGTGGTGGACTCGCTCATCGTCTCTCGACTTGGTTATGGACCTAGGCTCTTCCACATGTGGTGCTCTTTTCCTCCGACTATGGTCCACTTGGTTGGAGTTGATTGAGTGGGATTGGTTGGAGGTAAATGGGTGGGGTCGGTTGGAGGTGACTGGGTGCGACTAGTTGGAGGAGACCGGGTGGGGATGGTAGACCCTCCTAAACTCCCTCTTCATGTCCCACCATGACTGGATGGGCCATTGCCTCCTAATCTCCCTCAAGCGTTCAATGGAGTCCCATTTTTCGGTAGCTTCATGAAGAAGCCATTCTTTGGCAAAAGAGCGTTGCCTAGCCTCAGACATGGGGTAACACTCAAAATATTTATCCATGGCGGGTTCTCACTTGAGGTAGTCGCTCGGGACCTTAGAACCATACAAGTTTGAGGCTTCGGGCCAACGAAAATGGAGGGGATGGTTGCCAAGTCCATGGGTGTTATGCAACCAGTTATATGACCAAGGTGACTTGGAGTCCATTGGACACGGGGGAACTACAAAATGGACATAACGACACAAACAGACAAGACATGCAATGTTGGAATGCAGACTCGACCACAAACCTAAACTCTAACCAATATTCGGTACACGGCAGAGGTGAACCTCATGCAAGGGGCTACCTTCCCAATAGGCATAACCCATCTTTTCGGTAACGTCTTTTAATATACCATGTATTGGGATGAAATGTAAATCAAGATACTTTTTTTTTGAAAATAATGACTACCCTAGACTCAACTAGGCTCTGATACCAATTTGATGCGGGACGATGACGCGAACCTAGTACTCTAGCCCGTGGACGTCCCTAGAGAGGGAAGCGTGCGGACTGTGCAGTTGAGAAATCGACAATGTGTCCATGGTGTCGGCTCTCGCACGTGCTCGGATCGAGACACAGGATGATCACGCTCTCACTCTCACAGCTGTGATAAAAATGTATCGAGCTACTTAACCTATCACTCTAGTAGCATCATATAGAATATATACAAGTAAAGCAAAATGCCGAGTGGGGGGAAATTGACACGATACCTCCACGCTACTAGGCGTGGGGAAGATAACCCCGACTGAGACTCGTACTCCTGGTACAGTAATTAATTAAATTACAGCAATGAATATTACTGTCCACTCCATGCAAGGAGGTAAAGGGCTACACATGGGACCCTGGAGTAGCAGGTTTGGGTTGACAGGCAACGATTTGGGCAGCTCTGGTGGTAGCACGCACTGGCAATTGTGGGGTCCACGTCCTGGTCGGTGGGCCGAGTGGGCCGAGAGTGGTACCGTCATGACGGGGACTCCAGGAGGGACGATCCCTCAGTGAGAGACGCGTCAGTTCACCTTGTGGAAGGCGAGGCTGTCGACCTGGGGGTCGTTGCGGCGTGCTGTCCACGAGCCTGTTCTGCTATCACAGCACTGCGCGACCTGCGAGAACAGGTTCTACGACCAGATCTGAGCTTAGAACGACGCGAGACCAGCACCATTGGAAAGCTCTCTCAGAGATATACAAACCCAAGCTATGCAAGGAATTTTAATCTCTCTGTACATGCCGTGGTTGAATTTAGAACACGCTGGCTCATAGGTCTAGAGCTGACAGGGTAGAAAGTGGATCTGCCTGAAAATGTGGGTTGACCAGAGGGAAAATGGTGGATTTGGGTGCTGGAATTTTTATGGTTAATGAGAAAATCAAAAAATTTAATAAATATCTCAACCCACTCTCTCTCTCCTCACTCTCTCGAAATACACACACTCTCTCTCCCCATCACACGTTCTCTCTCCTCCATACCCCCATTCTCTCAGTTCGCAGTCCAAATGGACCCCGGTCGACGCGTGGGAGGTACCGACGGGATGGGCTTGACGCGAGGATCACGCCAGTACCCTTCTTCCCTTGGATCGTGGAGCGTGGAGACGCGTGCGAGCTAGAAGACGCTGTGGTCCCCATCCTCCGATCGGCATCGATTCGCGGCCTTCGCCATGCAAAAGATAGGGGATCAGACTCCTCATCTCGCCAGGAATCCGTTGACGCCCTCTACGTCACCATCCGCCGCCATCTTTCTCATTTTCTATGCATTTCTTATTTTGGGTGATTTTGGGGTTTATTCTCAGTTTGCATGCCTCTCTCATTTCCTGGTCCAGACGACCGCTGATCGAAGCAGGAGAGGTACTATTGGATTGGTCGCGTCGCGAGGATCGCATTGACGCCCACCATTCCTCGATTCGCGGAGCGTGGATTTGAGTCGGGTCGTGAGGCGCCGTGTCGCCCTCTTGCCGGTTCGCCATCGTATCGTCGTTTTCGTCGCCATCCAGGTAGGGGTATGGATACCTTATCATGTTAGGACACCGCCGATACCACTTGCGCCGTGGTCCGACGCCCATTACCTCATATTTCGTGCATATTCCTATTTAGTGTATTTTTAATCTTTTAATGCATTAAATTGTCTTTTAATTGTTGAAATCTACTCCATGGGCATCGTATTTCATTTCTAGTGGCATGCTTAGGCTTGTATGATAGGTATGGGTTGGCAGGTTCAGCAGGTTTTGTATTCTGTCCGCCCCCCATCGATTTTGATCGATAGGGAGGGGTTTCTGATTCTGACCTCTAGAGTCACGAAACCCAGGTGACATAACGTGCCTACCCCGGTGCGTTATGCTCCTTTAACGCATCCCTAGAGGTGCGTTATATTGTCCGTGTCTGAGTTTCCTATGGATTTTCATGTTCGGGTGGCTTTAACGCACCTGCCCTGGTCCGTTATATCCCCTGTGTGTTGAGTTAAAGGTCCGTTGCCTTTAACGCCCCTATCCCTATGCATTAAACTCATATGACACCCCTGTTGAGGTGCGTTATATTCCGTGGTTTCCTATGGATTTCAGTCGCTCTGGAGGGCATAACGGCCCATGAGAGATGTGTTATGTTCACTATAACGCCCTACGCTTGGTCCGTTATATCCCCCGTCATTGGTGTTATGTGCCTGTTGACTTTAATGCCCTTGATCCAGTGCGTTATAGTCCTATGGCGCATCTTCCCTGGTGTGTTATAGTCCCATTTCCCTGTGGATTTCTGAGTTTTGTGAAGTATAGCGGTCCTTCCCTGGTCCGTTATGGTGTGTAACAGAGCAGTCCCAGTCCGTCATATACTTGGAGATTTCAAAAGTATGCATGTGTAATTTCTATGCAATCCATGTTTCATGCTCCCCTAAGTGACAGCTCGTTGAGCCCACTTATTATAAAATAAGCCCAATAAGTCACTCGGAATCAAGCGCTTCCTAGGCGGTTTCTAGGCTCAGAAGTCTGAGCGTCGGTCCGGTCGTGAAGGTCACCCACCGCGACCTCCTGCCCCTCGCCCGAGCTACGCCTCCATCACTCGGGTAGGAGTCGGTGCTTCATGCTTGGGCCAACTGACGAATGCTTATCCAACCTGCCTCTGAGAGTCCTTGAATATCAGGAGGTTATAAGGATAAGGGATGCCAAGAGTCCTCAGGCCTTAAAGAGCCTATGTCGAGGACGTAACCCCCTCCTTGAACTCCTCCGCTTGCAGAGTTCCTGAAATAGGCATACTATTTAAAGTTGGGAAACCCTCTAGTGAAAGGTAAGGCATTTCACGCCTAAACTCCCCCTGAGCAGGAACCACTTCACCTCTTCTGGTGGGGAGGGATCTCGCGCATCTTCGTCACCTTCCCTTCATAACTTCACACCATAGCTCTATAGTCTGCTGACTTAGGCATCAGAGAGTTTTTCCTAGGGAACCACCCCTGGGCCCCCTAATCAATTTCCCTTCTTTGCAGTCTATACTTCGTAGTCATCTTCTCCGGCTCAGGACCCCCGCGAGATCACGCCTCTTCATCTGGCACCGTCTATGGGAAATGGCCAAGGAGCCAGCATGGTGCGAAGAAGCTCTGTGAAGAGGCCTGCCGGTGACAGGGGGAAGGCCGTGGTGGCAATGGGAGAAGCACCTTCCTACGCCACCAAAAACCCACCCTCTAATGCCAGCAGCCCTGACAACGAGCAACCCCCTCCCACGGCGACGAAACTACCCCCCAGTGGGAGCGCTGACGCCTTCCAAACCCTCAACGTGAAGTTGGACGTCCTCGTGGATCTCATGAGGACCTAGGCGGCTAGGGAGGAAAAGTCGCGCCTCCAAGAAAGTCCCCCCCCATGGCAACACCTCCCAACGAACTGCTGGAGGCCGTTTCACCCTACGGGGATGGAAGCTTATTCACAATAGGTCAAGCAGACCTTCACAAGCGCCTCCCCCAGAGCAGGAAGCTTCCTCGACTCCGAGGGGGGAGAGGCCTAGAGCGCGTCGCTTGTTCCAGGAGACTGAAGCCCCCGGGGGGCGCTAGGGTAGCCTCTGGGCTCGCCCCCTAGCCCCTTGGCCCAGCGACATCCGGAGTCATCCCTCCGGCTACGAGACTTCGAGAGGCATTTCACTGAGCAGGAGCGCGCCCTTCGCGCCCTGCAGAAGACCTCTCCTAGGGAGGATGAGGAGAAATCCCCATTCTTCGACCACATGTTGAAGGCAGAGATCTCCCCCAGGATCTCCCTCTTGACCTTCAAGTCGTACAATGGCCAGGGTGACCTAGCTGATCACTTCGATAGTTTTGACACCCTGATGACTCTTCATGGGGTGTCCGACGCTATTAAGTGCCGAGCGTTTGTGACTGCCCTGGTCCAGGGAGCTCAGGCATGGTTCCGGGCCCTCAAATGAAGATGACTCCCTAGCCAAGGGGGTCAGATATGAAGCTCACCGGCAGGGGCATCCTCTTCGGAGACCCCCTCGATATCGACGAGCACCTCGTTGCCCCCAGTGGAAGCTACAACAGCTAGCTCATCGCCTGCTACCCTGGTCGCATCATGGGGAAGCTCACCCTCCTCCAAAGGGGAAGACGCACCTGTAACAAATGTCGGTGGAAGCTTAGCATTAAAGGGTAAATCAGAAAGCCCTACCTCAAATGGCTAAGCATTCAGTCATGTACCTGAGGGTCCCATGCTAGAGGACTCTACCAGCCCCACAGTGAAAGCTGACACCACGGCAGGCAAAGGCGGGATAGGTAGCCTCACCAGCACTTGTGGTAGTCCACCCAGTGTGTCCCCAACGACGGGCGAGGGCACGGGGGTCACCTTCCCGGCCTCGCCCTCGAAGGACGGGAGGGCCACTGATGGGTCGGCACTCACCAGCTTCTGGATCATCTCCAAGGTGGCTGTCGCCTCCTCACTTGCTAAATAAACAGCACAAGCTCAGTCAGTAAATATAGCTTGCCAAAAGCGCAACAGCAACGGGGTGACCCCCTCTATAGTAATTAGACACTTACCCTGGCAATCGCGAGCCACCGCGGGTGCTGGCTCTCCGGCCTATCCAGACACTCCACCCAGAATTCCAGGAGGGGGCTCAACCCCTGACGTCTCTGCCGCCCCTGCACAATCAGATGGTTATGTTAATAACCATAGCCAAACAAAAGTCACAGCATACGCCCAGTGATAGAAGCTCGTACCTGTATGGGCTCTCTCTGTAGCCTACCATGACTCAAAGTTAGGGAACTCCTCCATGTTAAGGGGAAGTTCACTCATCATGTGAATAAACCCCTCCATGTCAATCTCACACTCGGCCCCGTCCTCAGACGGAGGGTCCACCTCTCGACGGGGTGAGAAGGTCGCCTCCACACCAGTTGCCAGCGGAGCTGCAAAAGACAAACCCAACCAGGTAAAATTAGCCGACTACCATGGCTAAACCAAGCAAGGGCAAAGAGGCCGAAGCGACGCTTACCCAAGGCCTTCTCTGCCTTGGCTTGCCCATCAGCCTCGAGTCCTCCAGAGAACCCGCCGTCCCCAGCTGCTGCAGCCTCCACGTGAGGGAGCTTTCCCCTAGGCTGCGAACCTCCATCCCCGCTCCCCGAGGACGCCTCCGTGGAGGGGTAATCCCCCTCTACCGCAGAGCCTTTGAACAAACACAACAACATACAATGCCTCGGTTATATGTCCCAGAAAGCAACCCAGTTAAGACAGCATGCTAAAAGGAAAAGCCTTACCTGAGGCCACGAAGGGGGTCAACGGCAAGGGTACCAGCTGCTCCGGTCTCAGCGACAGTGATGGGGGCAACACTTACCCCTCCACATTTTGCAAAGCCCAGATGGATCAACGGCTTGCGCCATTATGTTCTCCACATTTTTATGAGTCAATCCATGTAATTGTCATATTTTATTTGAGTCATAAACTGTTGAACCCAAAAAGGGGGGTTCGGATCGGGCGGAGTTTAGATGGATTCTCCCCCATCTTAAGAAAACAATCACAGGACAATACATCAAGGGCACTACCATTGTCAACTAGAATTCTATCTACGTTACAGCGGTTTATTGTAGCCGAGACAATGAGGGCATCGTCATGTGGAGTGGTCAACCCTTCTAGGTCTTGGTCTAAGAATACCAGGGCCTGTGGTTCACTCGGTAGGTCCTTGGGGGGCTCGAAAGCTCGGCTCGCCCACTCGGCATGACTTTTCCTTCCTTGGCTACTATCTCTGTCTGATGCAGCTCCTCCAGCGATGACATTAATGTGGACCCCGCGGGGGGCATTGTCGATCTCCTTAGCGGTGCCTCGATCTTATGTGCAGACACGTATCGGGATAGGTGTCCCTAGTGTGCGAGGCGCTCGATCTCGTCCTGGAGCTGGTGGCAATCGCCGGTGTGGTGCCTGTGGTTGCTATGGAATAGGCAGTGCTTGCTGCAATTGCGGTGTTTCCCCTTCATAGGCTCGGGCTAGCGGAGGAGACCCGAGCCTTTGATGTCTTCATAAATTTCGTATACCGGAGCGGTCAAAGGAGTATACCACTCGTATCTCTGAGATGGCTATTTGCACTCTCTGTCTCGATTCTGCCTTTTCCCTTGGCCCAAGATAGGCTCAGATGTCTGCTTCTTGTCCCCCTCCCAACCTGAGCTGGTTATGCCTCGGCACGCGCTGAGGACCTCTTCACACTCAGCATGTCGTAGAGCCAGAGTCACTAGCTTGACAAGGGTCGAGGGAGGGTGGAGGACGAGTTCGCGACAGAGTTTTTCATCGCGGGTGCCCCCAGTCAGGGCAGTTATGGCTGAGGCTACTTCTAGGTGGGGGATCCTCAGGGCTTCCGATTTGAATCAGTTGATATAAGCCCAAAGCCTCTCCCCTTGTTCCTGTTTGAGATCCAACAACCCCGCCACCGACCTGGGGGGGCCACTACCCGTAAAACTTTCATTGAATACTCGCCCAAGCTGCTTGGAGTCCCGAATGGATCGGGGGGCGAGGGCTCGGAACCATGCCTGAGCGCCCTAGACCAGAGTGGTCACGAACACTCGGCACTTCATGGCATCTGGCGCCCCGTGAAGGGTCATCAGGGCATTAAAACTATCGAAGTGATCGGCCGGGTCACCCTAGCCATCGTATGACTTGAAGGTCAGGAGGGAGATCTCTGCCTTCAAGATGTGGTCGGAGAATGGGGATTTCTCCTCATTTTCCACAGGAGAGGTCTTCTTCAGGGCCCGAAGGGTGCACCCTTACTCTGTGAAACGCCTCTTAGAGTCTCGCAGCCGGAGGGATAACTCTAGATGTCGCTAGGTCGAGGGGCTACAAGGGGGCACCCGGAGGCTGCCTCGACGCCCTTCGAGAGCTTCTGTCTCTAGAGGTGGTTAGCGCACCCCAGACTTCTCCCTCCTCGGAGTAGAGGAGGCTTCTTATTTTAGTGGAGGGGCTTGCGACGCCCCTCTCTCCTCTCTCCACCGTGCTCATTCTCTCCCTCTTCGTTCGCTTTGCTCTTTTCCCCTCTACTCCGGATGTAGACGGAGAAGGCTCCGAGGATGATGTGGAGACGGCGTGGAGGTGTCGTGGAGTGTGAAGGTGCGAGGAATGGAGCATGGCGTTGGCGCGATCCCTCGGTAGATTCAAAATGTTACAACGTGGGTTCATGTGGTGGTTTCGGCATTTTCGGCTCGGGAGATCGGCAAAGGAGGTAAGGGGATAGATTCCTTACCTCTTGTTTTGCTTTCCCCTTGAATTCTGTGCCGATTAGTGCGCGTTTGTGTAGGTTTCTAATTTTTTGGAGAATTATAGCATGTTTTGGGGTGTGCGATGGAATTGTCGTTCCATGCGATGTTTCTCGCGTTAAATGGTTTCATTTGAACCTCTGGCATGTTCAGATGCCATTCCTGCCAGTTTGACTGGATTTGGTCGTGATTCAGGGCCAGTAGGAGTCGGTTACCCTTGTGAGTCATTTTGGGTTGATATATGGAAATCGCACGTTTGATCATCATTTTGTGCTTTGTTGGCCCCTTCCGGCTTGTGGAAGGTTGCTATTGTGATTTCGGATGTTTCCCCATCATTCTGGAGACGATTGGGGTGTGGAATGGTGATTTCCATAGAATTTAGTGTTTTTCAAATTTGGTGTTTTAACGCGGAACTCTCAGGGGGTGCGATCTCAGAAGAGATGCGCTGTGTCGTGTGGTCGCATTCATCGAGGGAGATGAACAGTTGGGCAGTTGGGAACGCGTCCCATGTGATGGGCACGATCCTTTGTTAACGCGACTTAGGTAGGTGCCACATTAGTGTTATCGCGACCCAGGTTCTGGCCGCGACTATCATGTAATTGCGCTCGAGGTGCTGGCCGCATCTATTATCACGACCAAGGCATGCGCCGCGTCAATGCGTTGACGCGCTGTTGCTGTTGGACGCGTTCTCATGATATCGTGACCCTCTGTATGGGCGCGTTAATCATCACAACGCAGACAATGGGCACGTTAATGTTCTCTATTTTTGGTGTATTATTCGAGTTGTCTCGGGCTCCGGTGAACCCAAAATTCAGTGCCTTGTTGGCGTTTGACTTGATGGATGCCCTTGGGTGCTCCGTGAGAGTCATATGTGTGTGTTAAGGGGTCTCGGAAGAGTGGCTTTATCTCGAGCAATGTACACTGTTTCTTCCGTGTTAGTTGGCTTTGCTTTGACCCCTTGGTTAGCCCTTATACGTGGATGTCGTGGACGTCCTATGAGGGTTGTGACTATGTTATAGGGTGTTCGGGAGTGCCATTGCATCGAGTAATTTTTTGTGTTATTTCATGGGTCATTATGGTTTCTGGTCAACCCAGTTGTGACCCAGTGGTTGACACGTGACCTCATGAGTGTCTCGATTATCTTGTATAGATTGAGACTTTGGTTTTGGATGCTTGGAGGTATTATCTAACCTCAATTTACGTGCCTATGTGGTTGGAGGGCTTTGATGGTTGTTTTTCTTTTGTGGAATTTGAGCTTTGGTGTTTTGGTTGTTCCTGTTGACAGCACTCTTTGGGTTAGTAGAATTTCTGATGTGGCACAACCTCAAAGATGATGTTGGAATGACTCAATGAACCTAGGACCTAGATCCGCAAGTATACATGGAGTCACACGGACTCACGCTAGCGGCTCACTTGCACAGTGCATACAATCTCTCGATGGTGACTGGGGGATGATGGCAAGGGTCCAAGGTGGGGCCCGAATGCTCTAGAAGACCTAGCTGGCTTAGGCTAACCCCTAAGGGCCTGGGATTCCCAACTCTGTGGGCATCCGGCACGCCGGGGCGTGGGGGTGGGTGGCACTCGCTCACGGTCTGCAGTGGGCACACTAATAGTGGTTTGCGAGTCCAAGTTCTCATCTCACCGTCTGACGAGCATTCAAGATGATACTAAACTAGAAAATAATGCGACCAGCCAAGGGGGTACCAAATGCTCACCTAACCGCTGTGAAAATATCAATCCCGATTGGAGACATGGGTGAGTCGGGAAGCGTGGGCACGCACCGGAATGTTGCGTCGGTGATGCTTGACCTGAAAACAAGTTGGTTACAACACTACACCTCTCACAAGAGGGGGATCTCGGGGTGGGGGTTAAGTGGATTACAACCAAACACTACCTCCACATAGGGATGGGTTGTAAGGCGGCCAGGCGGGGAGGGGGAGTTAAGCTAGAAACTGATGTGTCGTGATCCGCTGATTCTGCCAGCTTCTGGAACAACTGGATAGACAGTTGAAGACGTCACCGTCACGAGTTCTGCTGAGCTCAAAAAAGGCTACAACCAGTGCCAAAACGTTCTGACTTGACCCAGGAGGACGTCTGAGTTTTCGTGGAATTTCCTAACGATGCCGCTGGCTGGGGTAGGGTCTAGAACAGGGCTAATCTGCTCTAGTTCTGGTAGCTCCCAAAGTGATGTTGCTGGAAGACGAGGCTGCCACGAACATTCCCGTGCTCTGATGGAGGCGAGACTGGAGCCGTTGCAATAGCAATCGAGTCTTCTTCGATCCGAGACCAACGGGGCCATCAGCAGATGTCGGAGCTGATCGCGAAGACCGGCACAGTGGTGGGGTGTCGGTTCAGGCTCAGGGAAACTGACCTTGCGCACCTTGGAAGAAAAATCAAGAACTTTTGACTCCAATGTCTAAAAATGGCTCTGCTTCTTGGGGATGATAGATGACTTGAAGGGGAAGCCCTCAGCCAAGTGGTGCCCCTAGATTCCTAGAAATACGATCGTGGGAGTCTCTGCAAGCCTCTTCTGGTTGTCTACCGGGGAGGAACTGCGCAGGTCACCGAGATTTGCTCCTACGGACAGCTCCTAGATCGGAGGATGGCGGGGGTTCCCTCGTTGCGAAGCTGACTGGCCGATGATTCTAGCGGTATATGGTGTGCGTCCTGAAGCCTCACGATGACACCGTGGCACTCTCTGAAAGCTGCTGATTTTTTGCTACTTGTGACCGAAACCAGAGCGTGACCCGGAGAGACGGTTGTTAGGCTGGTTACCGTAGGGCCCCTACGTATAGCTTGAGTCTGGGCTTCGGGGGACGAACCAGCTAGAGGGCTTGACCTAGGATAGACAGTCTGTGTGTGCACACGTGGTTGGGGGCATCAGACCCGTACTGACGAGCGTGACCCCAACTAATCCTTGTTCATGGTACTTGTGAGCGTGTCTCAGTCTTCGCCTGGGGCGTGCAGAGAGACACTTGGGCGCGGTGTAAGACATCAGGGGACGCAGTCGGTCTTGCTTCTAGTGAGTAGTGCTCCTGTCTTCTGACAGGTACGGACTTGTGTTTTGTCAGACCGGTGTCGGTTTGTACGGTACGTGTAGTCGTAGAGAGCTTTTCCGTTTATTTATTAATGCGTGTTGATTCTACCGTAGTTTCGTTAGGTAGCGTTACCTTCCGTGCTTGTGCACGTCTTGTTGTCTTATTTTCTCGTGCGAGGTGGGGGTCTACGGGATCCCTACTGAGCCTATGAAATGAGGCTCACCCCTGTGTTTTCAAGTGAGGCAGGTTCGTCGAGAGACGCGTCCGAGGTTCCTCGTGGTTCGTTCGGCCAGGGTTAGTTGCCAGTTACCAGTTACCAGAGCCGGGGTATGCCCCGCGTACTTATACTTTTTCTTTCTGTTGACTGTACTTATTTTAGACATGAGACACACTAGATCTTGTAGTTTTTAGTGAGTAGTTATTTATTTATTTCCTGCTTTATTAATTAGATCATTGCGTTATTTCTACAGTTATTTTAGCTTCTTGTGTACCTTCACACCATCCTTTAACCCTTCTGAGTCTTCAGACTCGTGGGTGGCGGGCCAAGATTTGAGTCGCGCCGGTTTCTTTCCGGTACTCAGATCTTGAGTCGTTACAGGATCAATGGGTGAGGTAGAGGATGGCACGGGCGACGAGTGACAAGGACCAAGCCTGCTTCTTGGCTAGCCCGTTCGTGGCGGGATCATGCGTTGCGAGATGGGTGCGAGGAGGAAGAAGCTTCCTAGGAAGTCCGCCGGCAACCTGGGGCCCCCTGATGATCGCTAGTGTTGCAGTGATTCCCACATAGTGCCATGGCTTTCTACTTGTTCCCACAAGCGGCGTCAAAAATGTAGAGGTTAAAAGGTGTTACATCTGCCTCATACTATACCTTTAAGATTTGGTTGATGGGGAAGAGTGACTGACCCCCCTGAAGAAACCTGCAACCACCAAATGAAGCCCGCCTCCAGGCTGTCTCTGAGCCAAATGGAACCTGCCGTGGCTCGGTGGTGCTCCGCGTACGGTACCGGTGGCTCGCCGGCCCGGACCGGTCAAGTGCTCGGGTGTTCGCACCAGATAGAGGAGAGGATAGAGGAGGGCCTTACACCCTGGAGATCAGAGGAAGAGGAGGAGAGAGGGAGAGGGGCACCCAATGCTCAAGGGGTTCTTTCTTCCAAATGAATTTCATTAATTTCTCACATAGAAATACAAGCTTATATATGCCACACACAAAATATTGAAGTTTTCAATGCAGAGATCAACACTTTTTACACGGTGGAGGACGAGACGTCATTAGATTTGTAGAGCCTCAACCAATTGAGCAGCTTGCCCATAGATGGGGAGCCTTATGAAGAGGTGTGCCTCCCGGACTTGATCAAAGATGAAACTGACGGGGATGGGTACTATTCTCTGGGATACTCATATCGGTACCTGATGAAGGCGTACCGAGAGTTATATCAGTCAGCCCATAGTGACAGGCAGCCTCCCTACGGGTACAGGAAGAGGGCCAAGATGACCCTGTGGCTGCACTATTTTTATGATGGGCCAAAGCAATATGAGGAATTCCCCTGCGTCAGCACCGTTGTCGCCCGCAAGAAGCCTGCAAAGCCCAAGACGGACCCGAAGATCCCCTCCAGGGGGCAGTAGAGCGGGCCCAACCCGATGACAGTCAACCCACTGATGCACTACGCGACGTACCTGACATACTGGCTATGTTCATTCACAATGCCATACGGGGACGGGACAGTGATCTGGCCAGATGCAATCTACCCGGCGTGCCAGATGGCATGGGGGATTAAGCTGTCTCTATGTCCATCTACCCTCTGCCTAATATACAAGGCTCTGGGGGATATCAGCACCCATTAGTTCCCGCGACAGGCCCGGTATGTGTGCTCGCTGCATTTCTTCAATGTATGGGTTTGTTCTCTATTCCCGGGGTTCACCCCGTGTGCCATTCAGGACTGGGGGCTCGTGTCGCAGATGCTTGAATTTGCCAGTGTTGAGCCACGGCCTACCTCTCTACGGCTATACGATATTCGGGGCTGATTGACCATAGTCCCCCAAGATGCCGTCGGGACCATTCATTTTGGGGCATTAGCTACGCACTCCAGCCCCCTAGTGAACCGTAAGAGAGAGTGCAAGGACGAGCAGGTGGAGAAGTACGTCCACCCAATTAGCCAAGTAAATGTGGTTCGCCCGCTGCTGGAACCCGAGTTGAGGGACTAGGCATTGTCCATCCGTCCCAGCATGCTGGCATTCAGGAAGGGGGAGACGTTACTGCTACAGCCATATTACCCCTTCCTCTTCAGCCAAAACTTTGGCTACGACCAGCATATTCCTGTATATAGTGCCTAGTTCGGCTTGGCGACGCGGGCTGTTCGGGGAAACTTGGTTGCAAAGAATGCAAGAGTCTGGTGGGACTTTTTCCATCAGGCAGACGCCGCTACCTTTAGAGTACCAGCCCCCAGTCGCGTCCCTCAGGTAACACCTGAATACGTGAAGTGGTGGAGATGAGGACATCTCACGCCACTCTCTCTAGCTCGGGTCGTCTGCTCCACTATGAGGTGGATCGACTATGATTCTCACATGTTATCTCCATTGTTGGGTCTTATATCATGTAATTTTTACTTTAATTGAGTCATGTGTGTATCCTCTTTCTTTATTTGAGTTAGTCCATTAGGGAATTGGGCCATTATGTTAGCTAATTGGGCCCAACTAGTGAGCTAGGCCCATGGGCACCCATGGGAATCTGATGATCTTCAAGGAGGGAAATCTTGGGAATAAATAGCCATGAACTCCCGATGTGGCTCCGCAAAGGATGGAGAGAGAGGGGGGGTGCATTCTCTGGGTAAGGACTCTTATCGATGTAGGACTCTTACCCTTATCTTAATCCCCCCACGTCCTTCTATCAACTCTGTTAGCGGGGAGTTTGCTGACAGTTAAATTAGATAGGAGCCTAGTCGGGATAGGTCTCCCTCGGGACTAAGAGAGGGGATCCCATACATGGGGTTGCCCACCTCTGGATAAGGATCAACCCCGCCCTAGACCAAAATTCTCGAGCAATCCTCCTATCCTAGCACTCTTCCGAAGGAAATCCCCACGGTATCTTTTTGGTTGCTCAGGGCCATCAATTGGTGGGGTCTTTCCCAAGCTTGGGGTCCCTAGTGTGAACGTCCATCCTGGACTAGGCAGCGCTTCTTGGCCCTCTTATATGGGCTTCCATTAGATAGGCCTTGGATATTACCGTGGGCTGTCACCTATCAGGCCAAGCGAGTATGTGGGCCCATGGATTAAAAGGATTAATGGGCTGCAATTTTCCCCCTCTCCACTTGCCCTCCTACTCCCAAGCTTACCGCATGGCTCGACGAGTAAGGTTCAATCAGGTTGTCAGCAAGGGTGGGTACCTCTTGATTGCACATCCTCCAATACCTTGTGGCTAGTGCCATGAATCCATCACGAGAAATCCGATGTGTTTGTTGGGCTCAACCATGCTTGAGTGGCTGCATTTTAGGTGGCGGGAGCATTGAGCGTGCCTTTCGTGTCAAAGTCGACGCCGGTTTGCCTTGTCGCTCGAGATGTCTCGACTCACGAGGAGGCACCAAGCTCAGCTATAAACACTACATCTTAGGTCTTTGGGCCGCTATGTTACCTTCGTCTCAAGGCTTCTTTCCTCTTGGCTCTTGCCTTCACTTCTAGTCATCTCACAGTTTGGCAAGCTTTCCTTTATGCTTGATGAGGGACACAGAGGGAAACTAGAGGTTGTCGGTGCCTTCACAAAGCTCGCCGCGAGTACTTCTGTGGCTATTCGATCGCTTCCTTCGCCTCCCTCCTCTGATTCTTCTTGTCCTTCTACCGTGTCTGCTCCCATGGCCGACCAGGAAATGTCTTCTTTTAGCGGCGAGATCTAGCAGGAGGTTGAAAATCATGCTCCCCCTTCTCGCTATCAGTTGTAGACACACCATTATTGACATTATATTGAGTAAATCTCATATCACACTATGATGTCTCAAAATGACTCTCATCTTTGATTTATCTGAGTAATTTTTCTTATTTTTATCTTTTTTTAAAAAAAATCGGGGATGATCTTAAACGCGGTGCACGACATGGATGCCTTTTTAAATACGTGTCACCCAAGGGTGACACGTTCATAATTAATTAGAAAATTAGCTCTCTTGTGAAGCATCTTCTCTCGTAGATGCATCTTTTAAACTTGTCTAGGATAGAAGACTCCCTCTTGAGTCAAAGTTCGGCACCAACCGAAAATGTATAAGGTTTCACGATGATGCAGAATTTAAGGCTTCAAAGACATGGGTGTGCATTATTAATTCTGTGAATTTAGGTTTATAAAATAATTTTGGATTCGAATGTAGGACACTTCCCCACTGACCGCAACCAGTGTTTATTTATATTGGATGTAATCTGAACACTCTTGTTTAACTATCGAAAAGAGAGAGTCATTGACCTAGGGGGCCGCGATGTTGGGAGTAGGCCAACACAAGCAACAATGATTAAGCATTTGAGGATGAGGTTTGGGGACCACTCACAATTTGGTATTGCTGGAGATATGGGACCTAGGTTGAGAAGGTGGGGTTTAGACACAGTTTGATAGTGGCTCAAGGGTTTGGCATAGTTTGGAGCTGGTTAAGGGGTTTGGTCTAGTTTGGCACTGGTTGAGGGGTTTGGTGCAATTTGATACTAGCTCGAGGGTTTAGATCTTGGTTATGAGCTTTGGCTGCAACCTGGAAGGACAACGTGGGTTTTGGATCTGTACACAAAACGAGACTAAAAGAGAGGGTGCTTTCTCAATTTGCGGAAACTCAGAATTTTGACAATCCATGAGAACATCTTTGTGATGACAGTTTTACTCAACTTGATGATGGCTCAAAGAGCTTAACTACATGACATAGAGGGTCTGTGCGACATTTCTTTGTTTACATAAATTCCCTGGCTTTCTTGGAGCTTCGAGGGCATTTTCATAATTTTTGCCATTACAAGGCTTTCTCCCTTAAAACAAGACATTGACATGACCCGAGGGGTGAAGTTGTAATGTCCCAAATTTTTCAGATATTTTTCGGATTAGGATCTGTGGGTTTCAGATCACTTTCGGGAGTCCCGGAGAGTATTTTATGGTTTACGTATATTTTTCCCTGATGTGCCTACGGAACCCTATACAAGGTGAACCGTTACATTCTCCAACTCTGGGACATTACCAGTGCGTCAAGTATTTTTTGAGGATCGTGGAAAGTATTTTTTTCTATTTTTTACATTTTTCAAAATTTTTAGATTTTCCTATATAAACCCCCCTCTCTCTCTTCCTCACTCTCTTTCCCTCTCTCTTCTCTCCCACGTTCTCTCCTCTCCCCCTCTCACTCCGGCCGGCCGACGGAGGCGGCAAGGGCGAGGCGGCGATGCTCAGGGGGCGAGGAGCGTCGGGCGTGAGACGAGAATCACGATGGTGGAGGCGGTTCGTGGGTTCGTGAGCTTGCGAGGGTTTAAACGGTGCTTTCTTCATGGATCGACGTCCTCGGTGCGCGAAATCTTCGGTGGAGGTAGGGGGACAGATCCTTAACCTCTGTACTTCCTTTCTTGTAAGTTTTTTAGGCCGTGGTAAGCCAAGCGGGATTATTTTACGTTTTATGAAAAAGTGCATGTTTTGGGGTGTAAGCCGATTTACGCGATTCGATATAATTTTTGAGGTTTAAATGGATCCTCTCGATGCTCGAGAGGTTGGGGACTGGTTTTCCCTTATTTTCCCCTTCACATGGGTGTGGATGGGGCGTGGAATGGAGTTTTTCGCTTGATTCGCCATTTTCACACTCGGGAGGGAATGACAGTCCTACCAGTCATCGCCACTGTTAGAGGCGGTCGACTGGGGGCCGCCATTCGACCCAAAAGTGTTAGCAGGTTTTGCGGTCCGGAGGTGACCGCCTAGGGTAGTTGCGGTCTTGTGATTAACCACCACTTTCAGTGGCGGTCAGGCCAGAACTGCCAAATCGTGGTCATTTCTTGTTGAGTCCCCAAAGCTGGCAGTCAGGTGGATGACCGTTTCTCTGAGTTGCGGCTAGAGCATGGCCACATGGTGTCGTGTGTTCCTCGTATACTAGCGGCCTTGCGACTGACCGCTAAACGATTTTAGCGGTCAGGCCAGGACCACCACTAGGGTTACGATCTTAAGGAAGACTGTTTCTTTTCCTGGTGTCCCTTGCAGTTAGCGGTCTAGAGTGGACCACTATAGTGGTTTTGCGGTCCTTATAGGGTCGCCATTTGGTGTGACGGTCTAGGGAGGACCGCCAATTGATTTTTTGTGCTAGCCGCGTTTGGTTCACATTGTGTTGGCCTCCAGTCGACCCGGTTGTGATCTAGTGGTCGACTTTCAGTATCGTGGATGTCCCAGACACCCGTGGGTCGTGTGTTCTTATTTTTTAGGGGGGGTGTCTGGAGGTGCCGAGTTGCTTCGATTAGCGTGCCTGTGGGTCCTGGGGCCTGGGGGTCTGAGTGACCCCATGTGTTCTGGGCTTTCATGTTTTCTCTAGATCGAGTCACCGTGAGTCGGTAAGAGTGCGGAGGGCCTTCCCCGCAAGACGTGGATTTCTCCGAAAAGTGGTTTCCGAGTGGGCCATGTATGTGGCCTTGGACTGTGAGTCCAATTGACCAGCCTGCGACTGGAGGTATCCCATGTATACCTTGGATTAGGGATTAACTCGGTGACTTGTGATCTACCTTAGAAATCGTGTCACCGTGATTTCAGACCTAGGGATTAGGCTAGATTGATGACATTGTGCCGTCACATATGACAGTCTTGACCCGAGTCTCGTGACTCAAGGGCCGTCGGGTTTAGTAGGTCTAGTGGGTTGTCCAGAATCGGGTGGCTCTGAGCCACCTATTACTCCATGTTACTCGCGATGGGTGCGTGAGTGGTTTTCAGTGTCCATATTCTGTGAGCCCCCACTAGTCGTAGCTTTCTTGCGCACGCATGTGTGGACCCACTTGGGTGTGGTGGAGAGCGTGACCCGAGAGAGATGATTGTTAAGTTGGTTATCTTAGGGCCCCTCCGCGCAGCCTGAGTCTGGACTTTAGGGAAGAACTAGCTAGAGGATCTGACCTAGGGCGTATGGTTGGTGTGTGCACACGTGACTGAGGGATTCGGACCCGCACTGACGAGCATGGCCTTAGTTAGTCCTTGTTTCGTGTTCCTGGTTATTGTATGGTGTCTTAGTCTCCACCTAGGGTGTTGTAAAGAGACACCTGAGGCTGCGAACTAAGTCATCAGTGGACGCATCCGACCTTGCTTCGGTGGGTAGGTACTTCCGTCATGTGACGTGAGTTGTCGTGTCTTGAGATTCTGTTTCTCGTCTGCGAGACGTGATTTTACATGTAGTTTTTAGATGTTTTCTCGGAGCCATGGTCTAGGGTTTCCAGTGAGCGTCACCGAAGGCTTTCCCCTATACGGCATAGAGTTCATGATGATGAGGCCGTGACTGTGTTTCTGGAACGCATGGTTTTGGAGTGGGCCTTCGTATGTGAGCACAGGCCTCCACGACAAAGGTGTCATGACATTTTCCTAGTAGCATGTCTAGGGTGGTTCGTAGTCTGGTGGTTCCCCAATTGTGAGATCGGGGTGTTTGTTTCCTTTCCTGTAGGAGTAGTTGTAGAGCCGTGATTTTATCAGCTATTGTGTTTTGGGGATTTGTGTACGGCAACACTTTCTATCATTGTTATTATAGCTACTCATGCTGTTGCTGTTGTTCTTGCTATTGCTGCTTTTCATACCACCGTTGTTTCTGGTTACGATTCTGTGGGACCCCTACTGAGCCAGTGATAGGAGGCTCACCCCTAGTTTTCAGGTCTTACGACTCTTCCTTGAGGATTGAGGTTGCTGCGTAGAGGTTCTTAGCTACTAGCTCACCGGGCAGAGTGTTCACTCGGTGTTGGGTACTTTCTCTGCCATAGACTGTGCTTTTGCTGGACTAGACTCTGTTGTAGTTAGTTGTTTATTTTTCTTAATTGTTGAATTGTCCTGCTTTATTTCCTATTTCTGTGTACACCACACTTATCCTTTTAGCCCTTTTGAGCTCTCCAGCTCATGGGTGGCGGCCCAAGATTCGAATAGTATCGAGTATTCCCAGTATCCAGATCTTGGGTCGCTACAAGCATCCTGGGTGGAGGCAAAAAGGTCAGTACCTGGAGAGGTGACTATTCCCAGAAACGGTAGCTTACTTTTTCATGGACCAAAAGGCCTGATATAGTAATCCAATGATGACAGGAAGGTTGACTGAGCAAAAAAGCCTTTCTAGATCTCAAAAAATGTGAATTTTGGCATTTGTGGTTCCTATTTTTGGTCTCAGGATGCTTTTCTGAAACAAGTACAGTTCTACTAAAAATGGCCTTAGGAGCCCAGATGCGTCGATGCATATTTTAAGTTCTTCATCACAAGGTTGGTGCAGCTGGCTTGGCATGACTCATGAGGTCGACCTGTCTTCGGTACAACTGCTGAGGTTCCCTTGCGAGGTCGATGCATATATGATGCTTGGCCTTTGGCAGGGTCGGTGCACATTGGAAAGTTTCTTCGTAAGGTTGGTGCACATTAGGTCATTGGCCTTTGGCAAGGTTGGTGCAGCTTTGGAGCTTCTTCACTTGAGGTCGATGCACATTTGAATTCCTTCAATGGAGGTCGATGCACATGTGACTTTAGGCTCAGTAAGGTCTGTGCATATTTGCAAACCAAGTCTGTGCACATCTGTATTTGCCACAACCAAGTCTGTGCACATTATTGTTTGAAGCATACAAAGGTCGATGCACATCTGACTGATTGCATATAAAGGTTGATGCACATATTTCTGAGGCACATGAAGGTCGATGCACATCTGACTGATTGCCTACAAAGGTCGATGCACATCTCTCTGATTGAAGCATGTAGGTCAGTGCACATCACTGATTGAAGCAAGCAAAGGTCGACGCACATGAACCCCTTTCTTCAATAAGGTCGACGCACATGGAGAGCTCCCTTTAGCAAAGTCAGTGCAACTAAAAAATAAGGTCGATGTACATATTATCACACCTGGACACATCAAGGGATGGCATGAATTTCTAAGCCAATTGGCTAATGACTCATGGTGTGATGTCATCAAAACATCATATACTTAATAGGGACGTTATATTATTGATAACATTTCTTTGGCTGGTGATATGGTTCATCATTTGGGCACCCCTTGTAGAGGCTAAAATATGATCTTCAAATTGGACATGGCAAAAGCTTAGGACTGGATGGAATGGAATTTTATGTACCCTGTGCTTTGAAAGTTTGGTTTCTCTTTGGCAGCTGTTTCTCTTATTGAGCCCCTCTTAAGTAATTGTTGGTTCTCCATATTATTGAATGGTCGATCACATGGATTCTTTAAATCTTCTAGGGGTCTTCACCAGGGTGATCCTATTGCCCCTACTCTTTTTATCATTGTTGAGGAAGCTCTTAGGGAAGTCTGCACTACGTCAACGTTCCTATCCGGTGCATGGACGCTGCAGAACAAGCAACAAAGACTGTTGCTGGTGAAGTCTGCACTGCGTCAACGCACCAGCAGGGTGTGTAGACGTTGTAGTTGAAGCTACAAGGACTGAAGCCCACAAGAACTCCACTGCGTCAACGCAGTGAACAGGCTGCGTCAACGCATCAGCCATCCCCCCCTCCTTTCACAGCCCTCATACCACCCAGGTTCTACCCCTGCGATTCTCCAGCGGCCAGCTAGTTGCATCAGTCTTCACCAGCATCTTGGAGGACTGGCGGGTGGGTGGCTGCAATAGAGGCCTTCCCTGGTCACCCTTGGATCATCCCCAGCAGCAGCCCCGGCCTGCAGTAGTGAGGATCATCCACGACGACAACTTCCCTTTCTCTCCTCCCCTCTTCCTCAACCAGATGGTGCATGGGTTGTTGCTGCCTTGGGGGATATTTGTGCTAGTCGGAGTGCAGAAGCCACCACTTCTCCAACCGGCAACCCCAGCTCCTCCCCTTTGGAGGAGACCAACTTCGAGCCCTCCTCTTCTAGTGGGCATCAGTTTCGGCTCATTCCAGCATTGCGACTGAGAGCATCGCCCCCGACAAGCCGCCTCTATCTAGAAGATAGGCTTGACTGCGCGGCCCAGTAAGAATGGTCAGTGTTGGATCTACATCCATCAGAACGGGACCATCCAGTTCTGGCACTTTCTTAAGGCCTCCCTCTTCACGTCAAGACCAATCCTAGCCAGATCTGACTCTAGGCCTGTGAGCTACAGCACTGGTAAGTCAGGTCTTCGATTCTACCCCTGCACCTAGTTCGCCCCTCCGATGATCAGAAGCTGCCATTTCACCATACGAGCAAGTATCGAGATGATATTTCTTGGAGATGAGCTAGGGCCATCCCTCTTTCAAGCAAAATCAGTCCTAGTTCGTTTTGACATCTCAGTGGGAAGTACGACCCCAAAGAAGGTGTTTCTGTCCAGTAGGCATAGCGTCGGTGCAGTCTCACATGAATAGCCAGTTCCAGTACTGCCGACCTCTGAAAAGATTGATTATTCTTCCTGGATCTTTCCTAGATGAGCACCTTTCCAGCAGTGCCAAACTCGGCTTCATCAGGGGTCAAGGAGCACCGCTGACAACAAGTTGCTGGTACTAGACTATGCAGGCAGTGGGCGAGGCTGTGAGGACTGAAGGCTTGATCCCCATCATCACTTCCCTCTCTCCCTCGCCTGGCCAGCTTAAAACCCCTCCCTGTGTGGAGGTAAAGTTGGTTGTAATCTCTATTCTCTTTTCCAAAGTTGACCCTCTAGTGAGAGATGTCGCATGTTGTACTAAATAGGATCGATCAAGCTTCCCCGACGCATGTATGGGGCACCGCACGTTCCCCGCTCACCTGGTCTCCGGTCGAGATCGATTTCTTCAAATCGATCATGTGAGCATTCTGTTCCCCTTTACTGGTCTTTCCTTTGCTTAGTCAGTATCATCTCTTACTGCCCATTGAACTGTGAGCGAGTGCCTGATCCCATCTATAGACACGCAAATTCTGACATGACCGTGAGTAAATCCTGTGTTATATTATGACGCCCCGAAGCGGCCCGCATAATTAAGTTATTTAATTGATCTCTAATTTTTATCTGACAGTCTCGTCTCACACAAAATCAGATTAATTCCACATAAATGAAACAACCGAGTTGTTTCATTTCAATAAGAACATAAATATCTATTTTATCTACGATAAAAATTCCGTGGTCCATAGACTGGCACGCCCGATGGGACATTTCCTACCTTTCTTCTTTCTGTCAAAGAAAGTCCCCAAACCTTCTTCAGGGTTCTGATTGCCCCTCTTCTTCTTACAGAACGGGAAGAGGAGGGCACATCTTTCTGCTCGTTTGAGAGCTCTTCGTGCACTCGCACGCCACTCCTTTCGTGCTACGCACCACCACCACCACCAGCAACAGCAGCGATGGCCGTCGTCACCTACGGCCCTCAAGTCATCGCCAACCATGCCAAGTTCGGATACCTGGCAACCCCACTGGTCTTCGGCGACTTCCCGCCAGTCGTCGGTTCGCCCTTCTTCCTGGGCGTCACGCCAGTGGCTGAAGCCAGTTAAATCGCGCCTGCAGCAGCAACCATCAAGGGTGTCAAGCCCTCCGTTGCTTCAACCGGCCGGGTCCGCCCAATCAACAAGCCAGCCGTCGGGGGTGTCAGGCCCTCGGCTTCGTAAACAGGTCGGGTTCGCTCGGTCAACAAGCCAACCATCGGGGGTGTCAGGCGCTCCACTCCAGTAACTGGACGGGTTCGACCGGCATACAAGACAACTGTCGGGGGTGTCAGGCCCTCTGCTTCATCAGTAACTGGTCGGGTCTGCCCGGCCAGTTCTTCACAGACCAGGGGTGTCAGGCCCTTCGTCTCAACAAATGGCCGAGTTTTCCCGGTCAATCAAGTCTCCCGCAGAGGTAGCCCCTGCTCAACGGGGGCAGCGCCGTCGCCGCAACGGCACCGACTCCACGGCGGCCACCCTCAGAGGTCCTGCCCCTGCTCAATGGGGACAATGTCGCCGCCACCACGACGCCGTGCCTACCGTAGGCATCACCCACGTCGCTCCTGCACAACGGGAGCAACATCGCAGTCGCAAGGGTGTAAAGCCTGCAGCGGTAGCATCCCGCTCCGACAAAATCATAATTGTCGGAGACATTCTCATTCGGCTCGATGGAGACGAGCCGATTTTGCCACGGGGCCGCCACGTCTTAACTATCCCAACCTCCAACCGTTTCGAGCTCCTACGATAGGTCTGAGAGGACGGAGCGAAGTCAAAGAAGGCCGCCGTACCGGCAGCAACTCAAGGTCCAATGCAACGACCCAGGCAGCCCACTCCCCGACCCAAGTCAGGGGGCAATCCAATTGAGGAGCGTCAGCTCCAATTGAAGAAAATTTGGGTCACCAAGGAGGAGGCTCGGATCATAAGGCGTGTAAGAGTGCAGGAGCCCTTCCGCATGTCTGATCTGCAACGAATGCGGAGTCCGACAAGCACTGAGACCTCGGCATCCCCGAGATCTACAACTCAGCCCCCACGTGGGCAGAAGCGCCGAGGGGCCGGCAAGAAGGTGCGGCCTACCTCTCCGTGGGCTAGCTCAACGCACACGGAGGAGGATTATTCAGCCCAGGCCTCCACGTCCCGATTATTTGTTTTTGACAGACTAAGGTACTCACTGTCTCTCTCAGGTGCGCCACACCAGTCCTCCTAGTGGGCCGACACATGCGTGCCGTGGAAGCTATGACTAGTGGATGGGTTACCGAAAGTACAGACCCTCAAGTCATGGAAAACGACTCCGAAGGTAGACGAGTACAAGGATCGCTCCTCGTACAACACCGACTCATGGTGACGTAGGCCGGAAACGTCACACCCCGGGACCCCCACGGCGTCCTACACATGGTCCTCACATGATGCCTAGCATCAGTCAGACCACGGGCTAGCACGTGGATCAAGATCTGTTCACCCGGGACTCGAATCGATACAAAAACTCACCGGCTAGGCCTCAGACGATGAACGGTCCATCATTGGCCACTCAAGGAGGCACGGCTAACTCACAGCCGTGCAGGGGAGAATAGACGGTCCAACTTAGCTGTTCGTCACTTCCAGCGAAAACCAGACTATGACGCGCCTGCCTAGGGGCGTTATAGTGCTTAACGGATCAACACTGGTGCGTTAAGTCCCAAGTCACGGAAGGAAACATAACGCACTCCTGTAGGTGCGTTATGTACATAACGGACCAGACATGGTGTGTTACGTCACGGAGTAAAACAGACTATAATGCACTCCTCCAAGGGCATTATAGACCTTAACGGACCATCTCCAGTGTGTTAAGGGGAAGGCAATGGCGTCAAGAATAACGCACCTTCCCTGGGGCTCCATAGTACATAACGGGCCTCCATAGGCGCGTTATGTGACCAGGACCCCCAACGGTCAAAAACCAATGGTCGGAAACCCATAACGCACCAACACCGGGGCGTTATGTCTGACATAACGGTCAGTCGTGGGACCGTTAAGCCCCGAAGAATAGACCCAAAACTCACGGAGCATAACGCACCTACCTGGGCGCGTTATGATCATAACGGCCACTGGGACGACCGCTATATCGTCCCGGTGGCGAAACGGCGAACCAAGCCCAAAAACACCGACCACACTCCCATACCTCCACAGGAGAGGGGGAAATCAAGAGGGAAGCTCCCCAATATCCCTAGGCATGATTCTACGACCTCAGATCGGCCAAAAATGCGGTGAATCACTAGATCAGGCGATCACTCCCCAAATCATAGTTTTACCCCAACCTGCTCAAAAACACCCCTCTCGACCTCACGACGGACTAGAAATCACGGAAATAAAATGCGGGGAGCTAGAAAACGTCACCCTACCTCAATGGAGCGAATGCTCCACCGAATTGATGCCGAAATCGTGAAGAATGCCTTGAAAACTCTCGTTCCTTCCACGAAACCCCACGAGCTTTACGCCACCTCGATCGCCACACCGTCCCCGCCGCCGCCGCGCCGTCGCCCCGTGTCGTCTGCAGCCGGTGGGAGCTCGTCGCGGTCATCACCGGTCAAAGGGAGAGAGGAGGGGTGCTCACGGGAGGAAGAAGAATAAGGCTGGAATCAGGGACTCTGTTCTCTAGCTCGGACCTTCTCAGCACTGCAATGTCTGGAAGATGACACCACCTGCTTGGTAGGAACATTGCTTGTTACTATCTGATTATCTGGCTAAGTATCTTTTATTTCCTCAAAGAAGGGCAAAAATGGGTTGATCTATTCACCCCTCCCCTCTAGATCTGCCTATCACCACTCTACAACATGATGTTGAGGAAATGGAGGATTTGGGAGCAGGTGCTAGTAGTAACTTTCAGGCTTAAGGTCCCAAGGGACCAGGGGTCAGCCGTTCTCACTAGCCTGACTGTCATGCTAGCCATTCATTGTCAGGTGATGGAGGCCCAATGAGAAGACCTCAAACTACCTTGCATCCTAGCGATGCCCGAGGTGGAATTCGGCAAGGATGAGGTGGCAAGATTTAAGGGCAGATTGTATGTTTCGACAGAGGAGCAGGTGGGGAGAGCCGTATTGTAGGAGGCACATGGCACTCGTTACACGGTCCATCCAGGAGCAACGAAGATGTACCAAAATTTGAAGAGGCAATTTTGGTGGCCAGGAATAAAGTGAGATGTGGAAGAGTTTGTGGCCTTGCATTTCATATGCTAGTAGCTGAAGGCAGAACACCAGTGGCCAGGTGGTACCTTGTAGCCTCTCGAGATTCTAAAATGGAAGTGGGGCCATGTGACCACGGATTTTGTGGTCGGTTTGCCACGAACCCCGAGTGGTCATGATGGCATTTGGCTATTTGTTGATAGATTAATGAAGATAGCATGTTTGTTGCCGATCAAAGTTAGTTGGAGTATTCAGAGATTGGTCTGATTGTATGAGGAGTGGATCGTACCTTTTCATGGGGTTCCTACCTCCATTGTCTCATATCGACACCCTTGCTTCACTTCTGGCTTTTGGCGGAGTTTTTAGAGGGCTCTAAGGACAAAGTTGGCATTTAGTTTGACTTATCACCCACAGCCTAATGGTCAGTCAGGGAGGACCATTCAGGCTTTGGAGGATATGTTGAGGTCATGTTGCCTAGAGTGGCAGGGTTCCTGGAGTCATCATCTGCCACTCATAGAGTTCGCGTACAACAATAACTACCACTCGAGTATTGGCATGGCACCTTATGAGGCATTATATGGGCGTCCGTGTCAGACTCCGTTGTGGATGCACTTTCGGGTTGTTATTTATTTATTCATTTATTTTATTTATTTTGTTATTCAGTGTGTGGGCGTGCCAGTCACAAAATGACGATTTATTCGGACTTCGAAGAAGTCACGGGTGCGCTCCGTTTGACTGGTCAGACGATTGTGGATATCGTGTCAGGAGACAAACCCGTCATACCGTAAAGACCACGACGTTAATTACATCCCCTTAGAGAGAGAAAAACCATTGATTGATCATCAGGAAATGGGGCCCTATGGCCTAAGATTAACATTAATAGAATGAGATCATGCAATTCACGAGCTGCGTTAAGGTACCCCTAAAATTACGGTGTGAACGTTTAAATCATGTTGGTCATCGCTTATCAACCATTTCATGTTCGGACAGAAGTCCGTATCGAAAGCATGATGAAGACAGTGATAAACTCGTCTTGGAGGGAGGGGTCTCATGCTCGCTGCGCTTGGAGGGGATGGAGGGGGTTGGCAGCGGTTGAGCTTCGATGAGGCGGGGCCCCTACGTTCGTCGACACCGTGCTCGGCCTGCTCGCAGGGGCTGTGCCAGTTGGCGTGCTCAGAGCGGTGACTGGCAAGGTGGGGTCACTGTAGTCGACGGAGTTGCAGGTGGTGACCGACAGGGAGGGGAACACTGCGGTGCCGTTGCCGGGGAAGAGAAGGGCACTGCTGGTGAGGACCGGTAGGGCGGGGTTCTTAGAGACGATCTCGGCATGCTGGCGGAGGCAGACTGTCGCCTGTCGTTGGTACCGGAGGGGCCTACGGTGCCCCTATTCCCTCCAGCCACCGGTGCAAGGTGGAACGGCTTGAAGATGAAGGCCTGTCAGATGGTGGTGGCACCGGTTAAGGGCAGCCTGGCTCTACATGGTAGTCGCTAGGGACTTGGGTGGTGGCCGCAGCGGGCTCGCAGCCGACGCGGCGGATGCTTTGCAGGTGATGGCAGACAAGTGGCTCTGTTACTGGGGTCGCGGTGGCTATGTTACTGGCAGACGGGAGAATAGGGCGATGGGGAAGGTGGTCAGTGGGGCTGTGCCCGGTGGAGAGGAGGGAGGGGTGCATGGGTAGTCTTAGCAGAGTGGAGGACGAAGAAGTGGGTCGTGTTGCGGTAGCCAATGGTGAGCAGAGGTTCGACGGGCTGGGACGAGGGAGTTGGTGGTCGATGGGTAGGGGCTAGGTTTTCAGATGGGGTCGGTGCATGGCGAAGGGGAGGTTGGGTTCTCAAACAGTTGCTTGGGTGCATGGCGGCCGAGTGTGGCCAATGTGGAAGGGTTGTGCCAGTGGGAGAGAGGGGCAGTGCATGGCGAAGGGAGGGGTTGGGTTCTCCGACAAGGCTGGGTGCATGGTGAGGGGGTGGGGTTGGATCCGCAGACAAGGTTGGTTGATGGTGATGGGGCGTTGGGTTTTCAGATGAGCAGGGTGCATGGGCAGGGATGGGGGCTGGGCGAAGCTGGGTATGGTGAAGGTTGTTGGAGGCCCAACCGTAGGTGGATGATGGTGGCCGGTGATGAGGCATTAACAAGATGGTCCCATGGGTGACAGGGTTAACCATGACTGGCTGTGGGGGTGTGCAGGAACGGAGGTGGTGCTTCGTCTCCCGACAAGAAGTGGTGGGAGGGCGGCTGGTGAGCAACGGGGAGAGGGGCAGCCATGGCATGGTTTGAGGTGATGGGGGGGGTTAGTTGACGGTGGATAGAGGGGGGGCATCTCACCCCATCTCCTTCTCAGAGAATAACAAGGCATCTCACCTCACACGTGGGATATTTTTATTTTCCAAAAATTTCTATTCAACGTCACTACTCTCTTAAAGATAGACTACATGACCCTTTTTATAGGCTCTACAAAGAAAATCAAAAGACAACTCATTAATACCTAACACCTACTTTCTTCTCATCATAACTCTCTTGGGAAGACTAAAAGACATAAAATAGACCGACTCTTAGGGCTAGTATAGACCAGTTCTGAGAATTCCTTGAAAGTAACCTTGCTGTTACGGCAATCAACAGTTGTCTGGTACTTGGATAACCAATCAGCTCCTAATATGACATCATAGTCCTTTAGATCTAAGCATATGAGGTTGATAGGGAGATTTTGTCCCTCTACCAAGACTTCACAATTTTGGTAATGGTGAGTAACACCAGCTTCGCTCCCGAGAGGGGAAGTCAAACTAATTTCATCCATTCCGGTACCATGGGTAATGGATCAGCAAACCTTTTGGAAATAAAAGAATGTGATGCACCAGTATAAAATAAGACATGTGCAGACTTGGAACAAACTTTTAATGTACCTTCCACTAGTCTACCTTCGTCTTGTTCCACCTCCTTAATAGCCTGGAGACGTGCATTCTTCGTCGTTGGGTGCTTCACTTCACCGGCTTGATCATTGAGCAACAGACAGTCAGGAATCAAATGATCACGGCTCCCACAGCGGAGACAAGCTCCAAGTTTTCTCCAACATTCTTTGGCCTCGTGTCTGACCTTATCACAATGTCTACACACCACCTTGGAAGATGTGGTGGTGAGGGAGAACGGCTTGTTGTTTTTCTTTACTTTCTTCTCCTGAGAGGACTCTCCTCCATTACTCGGCCTTTTCTTGTTGAAGTTGGGTTTGAAAGTGCCGGAGCTAGTAACATGCTCCTTCTTATCCTTCCCATGAATCCTCTCGGATAATTCCATGGCATCTTCTAGTAACTGGGCTCGGCGCACTATCTCCAAATAGGCTTGTATGTCCATCGGGGCCAGTTGTGTGATTTATTGGGGCCTGAGCCCATTCTAGAATCTTCTATACTTCATCTTCTCGGTACTGACTAAATGCTTAGCGTACCGAGATAACCTCGGGAATTGTGCCTCGTACTCAGCCACCGACAAAGATTGTTGCTTAAGTGCGGCAAATTCGGCGGCTTTCTTCTCTTGAACTCGATCTGAGAAATAGTTATTATTGAAATGTTCCACAAATTCTTCCTATGTAACTTGGTCCTGCTCTAATGTGGCTTCCATCGACTCCCACCAGCATCGGGTGTCTCTTTCTAGTTGGAATGTTACTAATAAGACCTTCTCTTGGTCTATGCATTGTGAAACTCTAAAGATACGTTCGGTCTCTCTGATCTAGTGCTCGGTGTCGTCCGGATCAGTGGATCCCATGAACTTAGGAGGGTTCATGTTACGAAAACTTTGGTGGAGGTTTCTAGCTCCATGGTGTGCACCTCCTTGTGCTACTTGTTGAAGTGCTTGAGTGAGGCCTTGAACGGTACTTTGCATATCACGCCATTGTGCACGTTCTGCGGCCATGGTCCTACAATTACAATAACTATATTAATATGTGATTATGCTCAAAGGTATTAGTTTCTAAGTTAGCTCAACCCTTGGCTCTACCCAATCTCACCAGGTAAAGGTTCAAACCTATCCTTGGACTTGGGTTTCCTAGGAATTGAATATCCTAGGCTCAAATTGACTCTGTTTGAAGATGAAATTGCATGCCTAGAAGTAGAAAAGAAAAACGCTTTTAAACTTAAAGATGAAATCCAAGAAAGGCATGATTTGTTGAAAAAGGAGCTTGAAAAATTAAATGCCAAATTAATTGAATGTGAGAAAGCTAAGGAAGAAATGAATGGAAAGAATGTAAATCTTCTCACTGAATTGGACAAAATGAAAAATGGCAATGAAAAATTGTTGAAAGGGAAAGAAAAATAAAGTGTGAAGAGTTCACAATTTGTGCATGGCAACAAGAATGGTTTTCAATATGCTGTTAAAAGTTCATCTCATCATGGAGAATGTTCACACACACACCATGATACACAAGCTGTTAATCCTCATTTCCCCTCCACTTTTCGAATGTAAATAACAGGAAAAATTTTGGTAGGAAGAGACCCACTTATTTTTATTGTGGGAAGATAGGGCATGATATGTACATATGCCAGTTAATGCAATATGATGATGACATATTTTTCAGTAAATACAATCAATCTTTTGGTAATGCTAACATGAAGGGACCCAAGCTTGCTTGGGTATCCAAATCAAAATGAGCATGGTTGCTTATTAGTGCAGGTCTGCATGAAGGCGGCAGAGAATAAATGGTACCTAGACAGTGAATGCTCCAGGCACATGATGGAGAATAAATAACTTTTTACAGACCTTGCAAAGAAGAACGACGGTACAGTAATTTTTAGAGGACAAGATAAGGGTAAGATAATCGAAATTGAGAGAATTGGTAAGGATCTCAACCATTGCATTGAAGATGTTTCACTTGTTAGAGGTATTCGCCACAATTTGTTTAGTGTAAGTCAACTTTGTGACAAGGATCACAAGATTATTTTTGAGTCTTCTCACTGCACTATCATTGATGCTAATATACAGAAAATTAAATTCATAGGAGTGAGGAGTAACAACACTTATCAAGTTGACTTTGATGAACTTGCTTCTGAAAAACTTTGTTTAGTTGCTAATAAGAGTGAAGATGTTTGGTTATGGCATCGCCATCTTGGGCATGCCAGTTTTAATGTCATTAGGAAGTTGAACCGTCATGATTTAGTTAGAGGACTTCCTAAATTAAATTTTGAAACTTCAAAAATATGTGAAGCATGTAATAAGGGAAAACAAACCACAACCTCTTTCAAATGTAAAAATATTGTTTCAACAAAAAAACCCCATCAACTGTTGCATCTAGATTTGTTTGGTCCCACCAGGACTCGAAGTCTTGGAGGGAAGCTTTATGATTTCGTAATTGTCGATGATTTCTCGCGATATACATGGGTTTTGTATCTAGCAAACAAGAGTGATGCATGCAATAAATTCATTGATTTTTGTGCTAGAGTTCAGAATGACAAAGGATATTCAATTCAGAAAATTCAACATGACCACAGAAAAGAATTTGAAAATCAGAGTTTGATGCATTTTACAGGAAGCAAGGGTACGAGCATCCGTTTTCATCACCAAGAATCCCGCAACAAAACGGTGTGCTTCCCACCACTATCAGCCCCTATCCCCAACCTGCTCAGTCCAGTTCGCAGGTAGCAACAGAGGTCCGAGTTGCAGATCCTGTCCCAGAGTCATTCGGCAACAATCAGAGGTGCACCATATATCGACGGAAAGCTCGTTGAGAAAGCTTCGCAGCTGTGATGGTCTCGTTGGCATCCGACATCCCTGCTGCCCGAAGGACTCGTTCTTCCCCGACTGCACAGATCAGGACCAGTTGGCAACCTGAGATGACTTCCTGGAGCTCCCACGGTCGCATCCCACAACTTCTGAAGGTGCCGCTTGGCCGAGGACTTCTAAAACTAGTCGGCGCCCATCATCAAAAAGTGACGTCCAGTTCCACATCTGGAGGAGCGTCTTCCAATTTTCTTCCCCCAGGTGCGCAGAACAAGTCCCTCCGGACCTGACCTAACCCCCCCTCACTCAACGGGCTCCTCCTCACCGCCCTGACATCGTCTGGTGCTCCCCCTAGTTACTGCTCAAAGAATACTTGTCCACGGTCATCCTCGACTTGGTCCTGCCATGATTGGACTTCAGGAGCGACCATGGCGGCTACAACCAGCTGTTGCTACACCCTGGGATCAGCCTAAGATAGAGTGCAGAGAGCCTGTTCCAAGAGCCACCCCGGCCGATGACGACAACGGGCTCATCCACAAAAATTCTCTAGCGTACCAGGGTCTGTCAGCGACGATTTGACACCAGTTTCAATGACTTCTAAGCTCAGGGGAGTGCATAGTGGCGACTACAGCGACTCACTGTCCTGCAGTCCCAGACCTAGACAGAATCGGAGAAGTGCTCGCTGGGCACTAGTTTTATCTAATCTCCCCACCCCGCCTGGCCGGCTTAGCACCCCTCCCTGTGTGGAGGTAATTTTGATGTAATCCAAAGTTCCCCACCCCTTGTCCAACCCTCCTGTGTGAGGTGTAGTACATGTAACAACAGGTCACCTTCTAAAGCTACATCGGCGCAGCGTGCAGGTGCATACCCACATCTCCCCGCTCGCCTTCATCTCCGGTCGGGATCGGTGTCTTCACGCTGATCAGGTTAGCTTCTGGGCCCCTCTCCTTGCTGACTTTATTCTGCTTAGCTTAGTATTGTTTCTAAGTTGCATCGTCGGTGGTGAGGTGAGTGCCCGGTCTAAAATTTCATCAAATTGTGCGACCACCGCGGAGTGAGTTGAGAGAGCAACCCTACAACCCACGCCCTCAACATGCTGGCCGCCCACTAGTTGGGGCATCTCAGACCCTTAGGGGTTCAATATCAAGCTAGCCAAACCCCGAAACAGCGGGGTCCCACTTCGGACCCTCATCTCCATCGCTGGTCCACCTGCGGACCCGGGTGTGCGCTACGCCAGTGAGCCCGCTAGAGTGGGTCCGCCAACTCAGTTGTTTGCTTGAAATTGTAGGTCCAAAGAGTGGTGTCACATCATAGGGACAATAGATGGATCGGTATCATAGTCAAAATCATGAGTCCATCTAAAGAACCTGAACAGAAATCTCTCTCTCTCTCTCTCTCTCTCTCTCTCTCTGTGGGAACTCTCTCTCCCCCAGGGGAGACAGGACGGCGGCTGGGAATGAGGCTGTGAGCTCCTCTGACCCGCTGCCGATCTCCCCTCCCTCTCTCTCACTCTCTCACTCTCTATCTCTCTTTTTCTGTCCTCCCTCTCACTCTCTCTGCGACCCCCAGTGGAGTGTGACTGGCACTGAAGGGGGAGACACCCTCCGATGCCCTCTCCACTTCTTGCACTCTCTCTCTCGGGGGCAACCAGAAGCTCCCTTAGAAGGCCGTCATGTAACCGAGCGCCTTCTTCTGGGTGATCACCTGCCTGCGGGTCTCCTCCTTAACGGCCTGGATGCAGAGACCGCAGACCCGTCGCCCACTGTGCTGCCGCCGCACCAGTTCTATATATGTTGTTGTGCAGTCCTCCGTGCGCGTGAGGCCGGGGCAGGCGCACCTGGCGGCCTCCACCTTTGGGGATCCGCCGGTGACCTGTGGGTGCCCCCCACCGTGGCAGATGATCTGCCAGTGGCCAAGGTGCCCCCCACCGCGACCCGGTCCCCAAAGGCTACAACAGTGATCCTGCACTACCTTCACGCCACCTTCTCCATTGCTTTGTCGACGCCGGGAGGGGCAGACATCCCAGGGACCCCAGGGATGTTGCCGCTGCATGGCTCACAGTAGCAACAGGGTACGAGCTCGCCGGCGACCGAGGTGTCACCTACTGTACATGTGACCCGGTACCTCTCTCCCCCCGCTCCCCTCTCACCCGGTAAATCAACGGGGGACTGGAGCGTCAGGCTCAATCACGTCCACCCTTTTACACAGTCAAAGGACATCAATGACTGTATGACATCTCAATATATAAGGAGGATTACATGTAATCTCTTATACGGTCAAAAGATATTAACAAAGAGATTCTCCTTTGTAGGTGCCAGTCGCTTCTTGGTTACTTACGTCCGGATTTTAGTTCAGCAAAGGGAGTATTATGACCCAATTTCACCGGCTTTATTTATTTACCATAGTCAATCAAAGAGAGATAATTATGCATGAATAGGGAAGCCACATTTGAAAGTTGATCTGGAGGATCCTTTTAAAACCAATGTACGTAAAAGATAAAAAAAGGGCTGCACAGTATGGAGTGAGAGTTAGAAAGTTGCAAAACAAGGTTAGAAAGAAAAGAAAAATAATCTCCAATCCCTAAAAGTATTTGATATAAGAATGTCTTGCTCCACACGCAAGATATATATTTACGCACTCTGGATGTGTAACAACCTCACATCCTCATCCGTGTAGCCCAACCCATGATGGCTTTTGAATTTTTTGAGACGTTGAATCATGAATTGAGTGGTACAGATGAATGCGTGAGATTAGTGCCCGCCTCCTTATATTTTTAAAAAATAAAAAAAGTTACTGCACACCCCAACTGTGTAAATACTATGAGTGTGCATCAAAACATTAATTATCGTTTGACATTAATTGTTTGGTGGATGGGAGGTTAAAAAAATTCCTTAGCAATAAAAATTCATGTTGGCAATGTATCTTCTCCAAATTTCTCTTCTCAACCCTCTCAATTTCTTTAGTTAGATTTATTTCCCATGTATGTTGATATTCTATTTTTGTACAAATGCACTCCAAATCAATGATTCTTTCTCAAATACATGAAATTTTCCAATAAAATTTAAATGAAAATATTTCCTCCTTGTGGGATCAACCCGTTATTCACCACTTTACTCATATTTTCAAATCTATTTGAGTGAGTGAGTGTGGTTATATAAATTTTGAAATTATGTATGGCACGATATTTTTAAACGACGGGTGCCGAGCGCGTCAACAGGCAAGCACGAGTCTTGTGGTCCCATGAGATTTTAAATTTGGGTGCATGGAGGGCACACTCCCACCCAAAGATTCCTTCAAAAAGCGCACTTCGAAGGTCCACGTGTCAGGTGTAGAAGAAGAGTAGATCCGCATGGCGAAATATTCAATTTAGCCTCCCATCTTGAATCACGTGCCGCCAATCCATTTTACTTTAAAGTCCATGTGAGAATCAAGAGTTCTGCCTTTATGCACCCTAGGTGTTTGATCAAGAATCTGGGTTATTCTTGACAACCTGGTTTTCTGTCAAAACAAAAATGGAGATTTATCAACAATCATTATGAGACTTATGAAACAAGTGATGAGTATCTAAAAGAATGCAGTCTCAGATGTTTTACAAGTTCAGGCAAATCATGTAAATGAATGCACAAAAATATGCATATGCATCGGTGCACAAACAAGATGCATCAACCTTTATAGCTAACACATGCAGCAAGTTAGAACAACAACATTGACCTTTAAGCCACACAGGCAGACCTTATTCTGTTAGAAAGACAAAGTCTAAAATGATGGTGCATCGACCTATCCTGGTGACATATAGGTAAATGCTTAAGGTATCGATGCAGTCACTTACTGCACGGACCTAACTTCACAACAGCATAGGGTGCATCGACCTTGGTAATGATAACCTCTATTGCACCGACCTGACCTTACAACAAATGCACAATGCGCATCAACCTAAGGAATGGCATCCTTTATTGCACCAAACTTATGCTGCAATAGCTAGCTCACTAGCATCGACCCTTCTATAATGTGCATCGACCTTATGCTACAATAGCTAGCATATAGTGCCTAGCAACATCGACCTGTGTACAAGGTGCACTAACCTTATAGAACAAATAGTGTACAAGATGCACCGACCTGATAGCGCATACTATGTACACTTGCATCGACCTTCTAGACCAACGACACATATGCATCGACCTGTTTATTCAATGTAGTGGGAGATGCATCGACCTTATAATGCAACACTTATGAACATGCATCAACTTGATAATGAAACACTTATACATATGCACTAACCTTCTGGACTGAAATGCATATATGCACCAACCTTACTCTCTCAATGCATGAATATGCATCGACCATGTAGTGCAGTAGCAAGAGTATACATCGACCTATCTTTTCTATGTATATGAAGATGCGCACATTCCAAGTTTAATTTGGGTTTTATTTTTCTGTTGTCTACGTTATTTGCAGGTCAGCATCAGCATAGCACGAGGCCCATCCCCTCTGGCCGGCCGGAAGGGGTGGAGGATCAAGTCCTACGTTTGGGAGTTTGGCAGCATCACACGGTCGTCCTCCGTCAGTCTGCAAGGGTACACGACCTAGATCGGACTGTGCAACGCCTTCCTACGGTCTTCACTGGACCGTTCTGTCGCCAGCCTAGCCTTCATCCCGCTTCTTTTTTCCAGCGTTGGAGCAGCTTGTAGAGAGGCCGTGCAATACATTGGGCAATTCTTCCTGGACCATTTATAGCTGCCAGCGTTGCTTCTTCAGGTGAGTGTCTTTGCCCTTTCCAAGGTACGTAGTACTCTCCAGTACTTCGCGTCTTGGTGGTGATCATGATCACACACACATCTCTCCACCCTTCTAGCTTCATTTTGCTTGTCTTTATATCTGGATATAGAAAAGGTAGGGGAAAAGAAGGGAGAGGGAAAAATATGTCAACACATAGGTAGACCTTATATGCAATGAGATATGGATGAAGACAAGAATATATATGAAGATGCACCTGTGTGAAACACAGGTTGACCTGTCGAGCTAAGCCATGTAAAGTTGCACAGACCAATTAAGGCGATGGCTAGAATGACTAGAGCTTAAGCATCGACCTGATGCCTTAAGCAACCATGAAAGCTTAAACCTGAGTCTAGTGAAAAATAAATGTGCATTGACCTTATAGAACATGTTGCTACATGTGCATCGACCTTGTAAGCATAACGCTTTCATGAACGTCATCCTTGTAGATTACATGCATGTATATGCATCGCCCTTGCTGAACATACAATCTAATATGCATCGACCTTGCTGAACACAAAGTCTAATGTGCATCGACCTTGTAGAGCACAAGGTCCTCTAGTGCACCGACCTTGCTGAACACAAGGTTCAATAGTGCACTGACTTGATATAATGCATGTGAGTATGTGCATCGACCTGACAGGCTACAAGTATGAATGTGCATTTACTTAACAGGCTATAAGCATGAATGTGCATCGACCTGATGCTTAGCTGCATCGACCTGACAAGCTACATGCGAGTATGTGCATCGACTTGTCATGCTACAAGTACACATGTGCATCGACCTTATGTTTAACGTGGTACATAGATGCATCGGCCTGATAGGTTTCAAATAGGAATGTGCATCAACCTGTATACTTCAATCATGAATATGCATCGACCTTATTTGCTTCCATAGTAGATGTGCATCGACCTTATCTGAGTAAGACATGAACGTGCATCGACCTTATATGACTAAGTGCCTATATGTGCATCAACGTTGATTTCTGACACTTAAGATATGAATGACTTGTTCAACATGAATGGCTCTATGCAGATCTGCCTCAACATGATTCATTGTGTGACATCATCAAAATCAGGGTTCCAACAATCTCCCCCTTTTTGATGATGACAACTATGAGTCATGTACATGTTTGCAACCCGACCAGAGGCAGCACCTCTGCAACGCTGGGGAAATACAGCTTAACCCGACCTGTGGAATCCTCCACAGCAAACTGCTGACTCACAGCTTGACAGATCGAAATGAAAGATGAAAAACGATATGAATCGGAAAAACAAGAATCCTCGGCTGACCTAACACTTCTCCAGAGGCTACAGTGGCTCATCGATAGCCTGGAGGAATATATCCCTCCTCGTCCTCCCGGTCTTATCCCACACGATAGCTACATCCCGTGGGAAGAAATGCAGAAACGAGCTCGCCTCAGGAATTGGGTTCAGGAGATGATCTAGAAAGTCAAGAACGGCGAAACGCTCTTCATCCCAGGAGAGCTCTCCTTGTTCTACAAGGGCAAAGAGATCACGGCAGAGCAGCTAGAAGAAATGCTTCACGGCTGCACCTGCAAATTGGTGGCTATTCCACCCCCAGACAACATCAATGCCTCCCGGCGAGGCGAGCCAGTGGCCTCCCGAACCAGGCAAAGGGCTACCACCCCGCTTGGGCTGCATCCAACTCCAGAACACACCGGCCACGACCAGGGTCATGGCCATGGACGTGGTAGAGGTCACGGGAGGAGCCCCTAGTTACCTCTTCACCCGTCTACCTTCGACCTGGAGCAGGTCATCCTCTTTTGGGGAGAGGAGCCTACCCCCGTCCCACAGGTAGAAATTCTGGGGAGATCAAGTGTCTTCAATCCTTCTGGCTTGGAGAAAATCACCCCTAGCACCCCAGTCCCTGCATCATGTCTGACCTATCCCGTTGAACAAGCAGGGCCGTCTGGCAAGGATAGATCGGCCCTCCAGCAATCCCCAGAAGAGCCATCATTGGCGCCCCGGTTCCAGGAGCCCGCGGGTGACCAGAGTCACGCCGATCCCAGTGGCGAAGGCAAGGCGGTGCAACTCCCCGACAAGGAGTAGCACAATAGCCTGCAGAAAGCTCAGCCCAACATACTGCCTTCACTGGAGGATGCTCGAGCTCGAGCCTACCGGAAGGTCCTCCACCAGATGAAACGTTTCCCCGCCAACATCACAATCTGAGAAGCCATTGCTTGGAGTAAAGAGTTGAGAGAAACTCTTATCAAAATACTCCAAGAGCCAGAAGTCTACGAAGCACACGCGGCAGAAATGAAGGCCGCCACATATGAGGCTTTCGCCGCCGCTGTTACCTTTACGGAGAAAGACTTGCTGCTCTCCCCTCCGTGCCATAATCGCCCTCTCTACTTGAGGAAAAAAATCAATGGGCATGAAGTAAATCGGATCCTGGTGGACGCTGGTGCCATTGTCAATATCATGCCCCTGAAGACATTCAAGACTCTATACCTAACCCCCTGCCTCCAGAAGGTTCAGGCGGTCAAGATATCTGGCTTCAATCAAGACACCGAGGATGCCCTCAACCAGGTGGATGTCGACTTGGTGCTCAACGATTTTGCCTCTAAGGTGACTTTCATCATCGATGCCAACACATCCTACAAAGTACAATTGAGCAGACCCTGACTTCAGGCAGATTTCTATTTGTCCTGAGTGTCTGTCACTAGTTCCAGAAACAAAATAGCAATCTATAGAGCTTGTCTTTTCCAATCCGCTCACTAGATTGAATTGAAAAACTTATATGTTGTAGCCCTTGGAGCTTCTTTCAAATGGCACTGGTCTTGCCTCGATCCGCCTCTAGATCTAATTGCAGAAATTCTAGCCGTCGAGGCGCGCAGATCTGTTCTCTGTGTAGGTCTGATTTTATAGTCTGGGAAAATTTTAATTATAAATACCAAAGGTCAACTTCAGCGATCGCCCCTCCCAGGAGTCGACCATGGACGTCCCGCCGATGATCTAGCCAAGCGGCGCCTCCAGAAGAGCTCAGGAAGGCGACGTCCCTTTGGAAGCTGGAACTTGCTGTCTACCGAGTCAGAACCGAGTTGGCGCAGGACCGAGTCAGACCAGCAGGCGGAGTTCGACTTGTACGCACCTCCAGATTGCTGCCCGTCAACTCAGGGTCAGTCCTCCCAGGCCCCACTGTAGCCCTTTACCTCCCTGCGTGGAGTGGGTAAAGAAATTAACTTTTGTAACTATTGTAAAATTATTTTAACCGGGAGTTATCATAGCTGGCCGGGGTCGTCTTCCCCACGCCCGGAGCGTGGAGGTATCATCTCCGCTCCTATCTTTAGCATTTACTTTACTCGTATATACTCTATATGCCGCTGCATGTGATAGGATAATAGCTCATTTTACATTCAATCACTGCTGCAAAGAGAGAGAGAGAGAGACCCGTCTTGTGACTCAATCCGAGTATAAGCACGGAAGAGTCGACTATCCGACTCATTGCCGATTCCTCAACTGCGCATGGTCCCACGTATCCCTCGCTAGGGACGCCCGCGAGCTAGAGTCCCAGGTCGCGTGTCCGTCCCGCATCACAGATGCCCCCTCTTGGCGCACCAGTGATCATTGTGGGTTGTGTAAAGCAGTTGGACCGGGGCCATGTGGCAGTGGCTGGGTTTGATTGGTGAGAGAGCAGCTGGAGCAGGGGCCGTGGAGGTGGCTAGGATTCTAGAGGCGGATGGTTTGTACAGCTACGACCGGAGTGGAGGCTATCCATTAGAGTTCCCCCTAGATCGTCACATGTTTGAGTTCATCTGAAGTTATGTCCCTCCTGGCATGGAGGAGGGTGACTCACAGATTCCAGGGGCCCGTCACCGGCTTGAGCAGGCTATTTTGATTGGGAGGGACTGCCTGCATGGTGTAGCCTTCTATAGCTACCTGAGCTTCTCGGGGGACTACTGGAGATAGCACCAGTTTCCCAGTGTTGAATGCCTGGGGTTCTTCCATGTGGCGGAGTAGTCTGGAGTCTGAGTTGGGCCGATAGGCCCTGCTAGCTGGGATTTGCACGGTCACCACTGCACAGAGACAGAGGGGACTGCTGGATTGGTGTTGGAGCCTGCTGGTTCGCAGTATGCTGGGGAAGGCTATGATGATCACATCATGCTGGATGGAGTCATGCGACAGACTGTCACTAGAAGAAGGGCTTAATATATATGTACAATAATGAAAGGGATACATATACAATATCGATTAATAGGAGATCTTTTAGAAATGGCTAAACCTTATAAATATGCATCCTACGTGAACTCCCCTCCTTCTTGGCTTAATCAAGCATTAATAGCAAGGAGGAGAGGTTTTCTCTCCCCCCTCTTCCTCCCTCTTGCTCTCTCTCTCTAGAAGCTCTTTCTCTCTCTAGAAGGGGAAAGGTTTGGGGAAGATCGTGCCAGGAGGATACCGTCGCTGTGCGAGGATCCGTGTGGATCTACTCTAGAGGTCATACTTCTGTGCGGCTCGATGTTCGCGAGATTCTACATCGGACACTGCGGACAACGTCATTCCGCACAAGGTATAAATCTACAACCCGTAGTTAGGGGTTGGGTAATTAATGCATCGATTAGAGCATGGATCTAGGATTCCATCAAGTCGGGTTCAGGCAAATAAATTTTTGTTATCCGTTATGTTGCCCGAACAGTGTTGTAGCAAACCTTACACCTGTACCCAGCGTTGGGGAGACAGGAGAATGGGGCAGAGGACCCACACCCAACATCGAGGTCACCGCGTCCCATAGTGGAAGACCTGTGCTGGGAGTCGACGCCACTGAGGGGTAGGGGACAAAGTCCCACAATGGGGCTGAGAGGCTCGGGGCCCGACGCGGAGAGTCCAGGCTAGGGACCGAACTTGAGAGATCCCGAGGTTGTGCCCCCGATCTTGGTGTTGGGGACCCTTGAACCAAGTGTTGAAAACCCAGGTCGGACGATAGCTCTTAAGAGGTTCAGGTCGAGAGGCCCGAACGGAGTGCTGGGGAGCCTTGACCCTTGGTCAGGAGACTCGTGGGGGGGGCTGGCTCAATTGGAGCTCGGGACTGAGCGCCCGAGTAGGATGCTGGGAAGCCAGGCATCCCAGGGTAGAGATCCGTACCGGATGCTAGCTTAACTGGAGCTCGGGGTTGGAAGCCCGAGCGAACGGCTGTAGTGGAGACCAGGACTTGGGGCATAAGGCCCACGCTGGGAGTCAGTCGAGACTGGGCCCAAAGGCTGGCACTTGCCCAGGCAGGAGTTGGTCTGGGGCCCCTATGGGGGTTGGTGATGGAAGACCCGAGCCAGAAGTTCAAGCAAGTTGTTGAGACTGGGAACTGGTGCAACGCGTCCGCTGCACCAGTGAGCATGGGAGCTGAGGGTAGTTGCGGAGTAGCCACAGGGACCACACCCAACAAGTAGTTGATCCGACGACTGGGGCGAAGTTATCGAAAGTAATCGGCACTGCCAAGTAACCCACCCAGGCATGGGTGGCAATGACGATGGGACCATAGGTAACGGCCGCCATGGCTGCTAGTGTGCTAGATGCTACGGTGGCGATGGCCGTTGGCAGTCATCGAGTGTGGTCCGATGATTGAAACACGAACTAGAAGCTGCTGGAAAGTGCAAACAAGTGCTCTCCTCTGCCTCTCCTGCAAGGACAGGAAAAGGGCACCAGGACTTCAGGGCTGAGGAAGTGGCCATGATGAATGGGTGATAAATGCAATGGCCCTAGGACAAGACTTAGTAGAGACAAGTCTAGAACTTGTTCTGATACCAAGTTGATGTGAGACCACTCCTTGGACCTAGCAAGCAAGCACGAATGGAACGGCGGACTCACTCAAGTGGGTTCTCCCGCGTCGAGCACATCCGGGTCCGTAGGTGGACTGGCGATGAGGATGAGGGTCCAAGGTTGGCCCTTTAGGTTCCAAGGGCTTGGCTAGCTTGGGTTTGAACCCCCAAGGGTCTAGGGATGCCCACTTTCGCAGGCGGCTAGCACGCCGAGGGCGTAGGTTGTAGGGTTGCTCTCTCAACTCACTCCGCGGTGGTCACTCAATTTGATGGAATTTTAGACCAGGCGCTCACCTCACCGTCCGACAGCACTAAAAGTGATACTAAACCAGCAAAGTGAAAAAAAAACTAGCAAGAAGGGCAACCAGACGCTCACCTGGTCGGTGTGAAGACACTGATCCCGGCCGAAGATGAGGGCAAGCGGGGAGGCGTGGGTATACACCCGTACGCCACATTGGTGTCGCTTTGACCTGAAATTTAAAATGTCACATCACTACACCTCATGCAGGAGGGTGATCGCGGGGTGGGGGACTTAATTTTACACTCAAACACTACCTCCACGCAGGGAGGGGTGGTCAGCCGGCCAGGCGGGGAGGGGAGAATGGAATTAGAAAGCAAGGGGATGAAGCTCGTCGGTTCTGTCCGTTCTCTAGAATAGAGGATAGATGGGTAGTGTTGTCACTACTGCAGCAACTCATGATTTTTTCCGGAGACGAAACCAGTGGGAGGGTCTTCGTAACTGGGTCAGGATGATGCGTGATTTTTGCAGAATTCTTTGCTCACCGGATCCAGTCGGGGCGTGGCCGCAAGTAGGGCCCTGGGTTTCTGGTTTTGTCCATAGGAGTACCTCAGTAGTAGGAAGAAGTGGCCGCCACAAGTGTTCCTGAACTCGGAATCGAGTGCGGCCAAAATTGTCAGAACCATCGTCGAGTCCTCTTCAAGACATCACCTGCGTGAACATCGGCGGAGGTCGGAGCAAACCAGAGCAGCCAGATGAGTGAGCAAGTATCGGCTCAGTTCAAGAGTTGACAGAGTAGAGTGCCTGGGGGAGAAAATTTGGAAATCACTCCTCTGGATGTCGATCGAGGCGCCACTTTTTGCTGATGGCGGTCAACAGGTGGAAGAAGGTCTCGGACAAGTGGCGCCTCCAGAAGCCAAGGGGTGTGGCCGTGGTGGCTCCTGGAACTTGCCTCAGGTTGCTGGTTTGGCCTAATTTGTGCAATTGGGGGATAATGGCTCTCCCAGACAGCTCCAATGTTGAAAGATGGTGACACCACCTCTGTTGCAAAGCTGACTTGATGTTCTTTCCAACGGTATATGGTACGCCTCCAGTAGCCCTAGGATAATGACATGGCACCCTCTGCAAGCCGATGTTTTTCTACTACCTGTGAACTGGATGGGAAGGGTGGAGTTCGAGATATTACAGTGCTCAGAGTCTGTATGGTCTAGTACAGTCGACAGCTGGCATAGATTTTTTATTTTCTATACCACTTTACTTCTTGTGTGAGCGCTTGCCTATGCTATGTTGGCACTATGCGAGATGGTCTTTGCTCTCGTCAGGATGTGATAGAGAGTGTTCTTTTGTCATGATATTGGTTTTGGTTCTGTTGCACTGGGCGGAATTTGCCAGCAGATGTGAATCTGTGGTGCAGCGTTTGTATTTTTCTGTGGTGTGTTCTGGTGGTTGATGGGCTCTGTGATGGCTATGCATGTTCTCCTGAGGAGATTATGTTGTTTTGGCCGTTCCTCTTGAAGTTTGGTCAGCCCTGAGGTGTTAAGGTTGTGCTTTAATGTGGTTGTTTGGATGTCTCATTGAGAGAGTGCTCCTGGTAAGCTGTTGCCAGACAAGCTTGATCTTTCTCATCCTGTTTGTGGCGTCTTTCTGACTTAAGCTCTGGAAGTGCTGTCTCGGTGAAGCTGTTGCCCTGTGTCTACTTATGTGTGGATTGTGTTAATTTTGAACTTGATCTGCTCTTATTTCGACGGTGGCCTGGCTTTGGACCCAGTTTGTATGTTAGGAGGCTGTTGTGCATCGTGTTGGGCGTGCCATGTTTGGCGGCTATTGTGCTATGAAGGTTCAGTAATCGTTTCAGGACGTGATGATAGGCTGAGATTGGTATTCTTTGTGGCTTGTGTTATGGCTCTTAGCATGATGATTTGCACTATGGTGACTTGTGATCGGTTGTTAGCAGGATCGGTACTCGAGGCGTGGTATAGTGCAGTTTGTGAGTTGCGACGGTGCTGAGAGGTGTGCTGAGATGCAGATGTCGAGTTGCCTCTTTTGCATGTGTGCATTGTGTAAAGTGCGCTGTGGAAGCATGTGGGCTTGTAACCCTTTGGTCGAGGATCGTTGGTTGGAAGATTCTGGCCGGCTGAGAGGATTGTTTCCTCGGTGTGTTTTCGTCTTGGCTGTATGTGCGCCTTGATGTTGTTGGTTATCGTGCCATTGCTTGTGGCATTGTGATTGTTGGCACTGGCAGTTTCGAGAATTTGAGAAATCTGTTGGCAGATACGCTGATTGAATACCCTTTCTTGGTCTGTATGTCTTGGAAGTTGTGCTCTCGGGACGTGATCGTGATCCTAGAGATGCATTTTTTCGAGTGTTGTTGTGCGTCCTTGTTGGTAAGCTGTCCGTGGCTAGTCCCTTTTTAGCAGTGTGATCAACTATGATTGTGCCTTGATGTGACCCAGCTTACAATTGTGTCCCGTGGCTCTGTGTTGAGAATGGAGCTGGGATTCTGCTGGTGTTGTTGAGTTTGTTAGGTTGTTTGTTGGTTATGTTCAGCTTGGGAGAAGTTCCCTGTGAGTCTTAATTTGGCATGATGTAGACCGTGATCTTGTCGGCTAGTTGTGTTGTACTCTTCTGCCGTGGTAGAGTTAGCATGCGACTCGAATCAGATGTAATGTCTGAGTGAGGACTGAGTAAGAATCTATTAGGAACAGATCTGGAATGACGCGCAAGCAAGCGTGACTCTGGCTTGGATGGGGTAGATGACCTGGAACAAGAGCCTACTTCTCTAGACCTAGACCCTACCTCCCTAGACTCGACAGACCCTACATCTAACCTAGGAGAAAGTAAATCTACTAGGAGGGGAGAAGCAGGGGTCTCGTGCCCCTGGGAAGCTGGCAGATCGAAGATAGCGTAATCTTCCACAAAGATCTCCATTTTAAAATTGGCATTTTTTTTGGAGCTTGGTGGAAATCATACAGCAAGATGAAGAAGAGGAAGGAGGAGGAGGAAGCGCCTTGGGGCAGACAGAGTAGAAGAGGGCATTGAAGAACGGATCAGTGGATTGGAACCACATACCGGAGAGATCGGCGGGGGAGTCAGGGGACCACCTGGAAGTGAGATTAACTGGCGGGCAATGCCTGCATGGACAATTAACGATCAGGAATTCAATCGGCTGCTTATGGAGAAAGGGAGATTGGAATACCGAAGGATCAACCAAGAGAGGTGGCGATCGGGGAATGAAACTGAGTTGTTGGAGGAGGGTTCTTACGCGGGAAGGAGACCAAATAGAAAGGTGAGGTGAGCTTACCCTTTCCCGAGGATGGTAAATCGGCTTCTTCGGCTTCCACTGCACAAGCCGAACCTCGTGACTCTTTTTCCAGCAAACCGTAGGCTCTTTAAATAATCTGGAAAATGCTTGGCTGAGATTGATCATATCATCAACGAGCCCCGTTAGCACTTGGGGCGGACTGGCAAATGCATATGCTGTATTTTTCTCTTTTGATTGAGATGACTGTGACTGTAATGTGCCTGGCTGGAGAGGGCCTCTAACAAAGTGCTGATGATAGTCCCATGTTAGTGGGCCTGAATCACCCATTATTGATAGTACAGACTCTCAGTAGCCGAGACCCCGTCTATTCATCTTTCGGCCCTTGGGCATTGGCTTAGTTCGCCCTTGGAGTTGTGCTCCGAGGCCTCTCTCCGGTTGATAGCCTAACTTGAGGATAATAGACCAGCCCTTAGAATCTCAGATCTTGGGCTTCTCCTTAACATTAACAGGTGCAGTGACAGGCTTGCGGGGTGCGTAAGCCCAAGGAAAGTCTAGATCTAATACTGAAATAACAGGCCGACTACTGGGCCATAAAGTGGGTAAAATCTTCTCTGAGATAGCTTTTACTGACTGGACCGAGGATAAGCTTTTAACTTTAACGACCCTTCCCTGGAATGGGAATTTGAGACATTGGTGTGTGGTAGATGGTACAGAACTAAGAGTATCAATCCACGGACGACCCAAGATAGCCTTGAACATAGGGTCAATGTCCAACACATAAAATTCAATGGCCATGGTAAGAGGCCCAAGCTCGGCCTGAATGGTGACAACCCCATGGCACGCCCTCCGTGAATTATCATATGCTGCAATAGTGGTAGGGGTTGGCCGTAGAAGCTCCTCTGAGAGATTGCAGGCCCTGAGGGTGCTGAGTGGCTGAAGTAGTCAGCCAAGCAATTAAAGCCACATTCCGAGTGCATGAAGAAGAGGCTGACTGATTCAGTGTGACCCCGAAGAAGCATGGTCACCCCAAACCCCCCAAAAAGAAAGGTAGGTTTAATAGCTCCAATGCTGGGGGCATTTTCCAACCTCCTGCAAAAATGGATGTTCTTTCTCCCACCGAATTAGCGCGAGGTAAAAAACAAGAGATTAATAGAAAGAAGAATTTAAAGAGAAGATTGAAACAACAAACCGAACAGGTCGCTGCTATGGAAGCCCATAAGGAGCTAACTCCTCTTCAAAAGATGCAAAAGTTAATTGATGAGCTTGAGTACATTCCTTCCATGCTCACTAAAGTTGTTCCCCTCGATAAATATATCTTGTGTTCCCCTCGATAAATATATCTTGTGGGAAGAATTAGAGCGAAAGAATCGGCTCAAGAACTAGCTCCGCCGAATGTACCAGCGAGCACAGAAGGGCGAGAAGTTTCCCATCCCAGAGGAGCTTTCCATCTTCTACAAAGATGAAAAACTCAACATAGAGAAGTTAGAAGAAATGTTGAAGAACTTCTCGTGCAATATGGTGTCAATTCCTCCGCCAGAAAGTTTACAAACACCAAGCGGAGATAGCACCACTGCCACTATAGCCAGAGATAGGATCACTATGGCAGCGTGCCGACATCGTAACATGGAGCTCCGAAACCACGATCACGGTAGAGGACGAGGTCGTGGCGAGAAAGGCACCTGGCATCCTCTAATGGGGAGAGTCCTAAAATGGCATACCCCCAAAGAGTGACTGCCTTCAGAGGAGAAGAGCCATGTCCCATCTTGAAGTTCAAGTTCGGGCTAATACCTTCTTCTTTGACCTATCAGGCGAGGAAGATGAGCCAGTAAAGCCAGCCTCGCATAAAAAACTTCCTGATCTAACTCAAACTCAAGTCGTGGATGCTACCTTCTTCGATCTGCCAGATAAGGAAGATGAACGAGTAAAACCGGCCCCAGAAGAAAAGCCAACTGATCTAGCTCGAGCAGGTCCCTCTGAAAAGGACAATGTTGAACTGCCTCCTCCTGAGGAAGATTCCTTCGCTCCATTATTCCGATAAGAACCTAATGATCAAGGGAAAGCTAAGCTAAGCTAAGAAGCCCAACCATCAACCCAAGCCTCTCTCGGAGATGATCTCTCCGCTAGACCAACCTCGTGCGCAGGCCGATCGTAAGATCATCCAATATGAAGTGGTTCCTAACTAATGTCACCATATGAGAAGCCATTGTATGGAGTAAAGAACTGAGGGAGACCCTCATGAAAATACTCCAAGAGCCAGAAGTTTATGAGGCTCGGGTTGCTGAGCTCCAAGCTCAAGCATATGAAGCTTTCGCAGCAACTATCACCTTTACAGACAAAGATATGCTCCTGTCTTCCCCTTGCCATAATCATCCTTTGTACATGAAAGGGAAGATAAATGGTCATGAACTGAACCGGATTCTAGTAGACCCTGGGGCATCCGTCGATATAATGCCTTTTAAGACTTTCAAGTCTTTATTTCTCATGCCCTATTTCAAAGGGTTAACGACATCAGAATCTCGAGATTCAACCAAAATTTAGAAGATGCATTGGGCAAAATAGAAGTGGAAGTGACCATGGACAATTTTATCACTAAAGCCACGTTCTACATTATTGACGCTAACACGTCGTATAAAATCCTGCTCGAGAGACCTTGGTTGCATGAAAATTGGGTCATCCCTTCAACTCTTCGCCAGCACATTAAGTACACGAAAGGTGGAAAGCAGCACACTATCTTTGCTGACCAAGCTCCATTCCGTCTGAATGAATGCAATTTGACGGACGCTTAGTTATACTTCGAGAAACCCACCATCGAGCCTCCCGTCAAGGTCAAGGACAAAGGGAAGCAAAAGGTTACTACAGAAGAAGATGATGAAGAAGAGCTCTTCGTGGTGGACAAGGATCTCGCCAAGCAACACCAACAGAATATACAAGCCAACACCGCTAATGCCAAGCCAACCCGGCAAGAAAGGCGAGAGATTAATTTTGAAGACAACCTCATCAGTCGGGCAATTGACAAAAGTATCTCCCTCCCTTCTACATACATGCAGCTCCTATTCCAAAGAGAAGAGCACAAAGTGGAGCAATTAAATACGTTTATTGTCACATACTAAAGGAAAAATGAAGAGTAATGAGGCTATTAAGCCCATCATCTTTTACAAAGGAGACTTAGTACATCAAAATCCTCTCGACGATGACTTTGGCTGGAATGAGGTGCCCAAGAATACCCCCGAACTCCTCCGAAAAATGAATGACATGCCATAATATATTAAAGAAATGTGCCGAAAGCATAACATCCCGCAAATACAGGAAACTTCCCACCACGACTACTTTCGGCAATTGTGGTACCCGTCGTAAGTCAGGGGGCAACCCCCTTTCCCCAAGAATGATAAAAGAAGGCTTGGCTACGACCTGGAGGCAAACTTCAAAGTCTATTGTGCGGTCAACACCATTGGGTTGTCACCCTCCGCCAGCAACTCAAATCCCGATCAGGAGACCAGCGGATGCATAACTGAATATCAAGGGGAACCGACGCCTGAAAGCCACAATGGTCAAGTTCAATCATCTATTATTGGCAACTTGGGGCACTATGACGCCCCCGTAGCCGGTTCTAGTGACGAAGAAGATTTTATCATATTACAGTCTGCCCTGCAAAAACTTGAAGATGTTGGACAAGTGGCTCTGGGCCAATTGGCTAGACTCAACCTTGGGATGTCAGAAGCCTCCACACCAATCATCAGTAATTCCCCCATAAATGATCAACGAGAAGAACAAGCCATCACTTTAGAGGGTTTAAAGCAGGAGAACCAAAGACTGAAATCTCTCGTACATGAGTTATTGCGAGAGCGTGATGTCATGTTTAGGCATCTTGCATCTTCATCACACTACCAAACCAACTTGGGACCCCAATAAATGACAATCCTTCAAAAATTATGGCCGAGGCGTCAGCCAATGGGGCCAGACCCACTAAGGTTCATCATGCCATCAAGAAAAGGGCAAGTGTCGTAGGCTTCTCCCCTATGGATATTCGTTTCTAGGGAGGAATTGGCTCGAGCAAGGCCTATGAAGATGCCAAAGGAAAGTCTCCTATTATAACGCTAGCACAGCGGATGGAGACACCATACTCCTTCATCAAGGCGTATACCAAGTCATTGTTTGAATTTTGCATGGCACGAGAGCTTATAACTCTGCCAGAGCCTCGGAAGCAGGTCAAGGAAAGTAGGGTCAAAGAAACTAGTTTCTGTCGATATCACTGAATGCCGGGACACTCCACAAAAGGCTGTTATGTCTTCAAAGACAAAGTTGAAAGCTTAATACAATCGAAAGTCATCCAAATTAAGAATCATCGGGTGTCTCCCCCGCAACCTCATCAGTGAGATCGACCTAAGTCCTCAGCTAAACAAATCCTTGCTTTAGCCCCGTCTACATTGCCTAAGTTTATGGCAAAAGAAGGACTCCCGGGACAGCCTCCTTTCTCTAAAAGAGATGCAAGAGGCCTTGCCCATGGCCGGGAAGTAGACTTTAAAGTCTACTATCTGTCAACACCATAGGGTTGTCACCCTCCTTCGGTAAGTCAAGTTGTGACGAGGAACCCAATGACTCTACAAATGAACATCAAAAGGAAGTGGCACTTGAAGAGCAGGATGAGTAGCCTTGGTCATCCATTATCAACAATTTAGAATATTATGATGTTCACGTCGCTGGGTCTGACGATGATGAGAATTTCATTTATCTAAAGCCAACTCTACGAGGACTTGAAGATGGCAGACAAGCAACTGTAGATGAATTAGTCGAGCTCAACCTCGGGGACGTGACAAGTCCCGGCCAATTTTCATCGGACTCACTCGCGTAGCGCACACCTGGGTCCGTAGGTGGACCGGCGATGGGGGATGAGGGTCCGAAGTGGGACCTCGCTATTCCGGGGTTTGGCTAGCTTGAGGCTAAACCCCTAAGGGTCCGGGATGCCCAATTTCACGGGCGGCCAGCATGCCGAGGGCGTGGGTTGTAGGGTTGCTCTCTCAACTCTCTCTCTGCGGTGGTTGCTCAATTTGAAGGAAAGTTAGAACGAGCACTCTCTCACCATCGACGGCGCAACTAGAAGCAATACTAAGTTAAGCAGAATTAAACTAGCAAGGAGAGGATCCGAGGCTCACCTGATCAGCATGAAAATGCCGATCCCGATTGGAGACAAAGGCGAGCAGGGAGACGTGGGTATGCCCCCGCACGTCGCGCCGATGTAGCTTCAGATGGTGCCCTGTTGTTACATGAACTACACCTCATGCAGGAGGGTTGGACAAGGGGTGGGGAACTTAGATTTACATCAAAACTACCTCCGCATAAGGAGGGGTGCTAAGCCGGCCAGGCGGGGAGGGGAGATTAGTTAAGTCGGTGTCGGAAGGGCACCTCTCTGGTTCTGTCCAGGTCTGGGACTACAGGATAGTGAGTTGCTGTTGATGCCGCCACGGGCTGTACCAGACTCATAAGATGTTGTGGCTGGTGTCGAGTGGTTGCTGACAGTCCCAGGTACGCTTGTAAATTTCTGCAGATGGTTCCGACGTCGTCAGCGACCGGGGTGGACTCTGGATCAGGTTCCATGCTCTCTAGTAGGGACTAATCCCAGGGAGTAACAGTAGATGGATGAAGTCGCCACGGCCGCTCCTGAAGTCCAATCATGGTGGGACCAAGTTGAGGATGACCGTGGACGAATCCTCTTCCAGCAGCAACCAGGAAGAACACCAGACGAGGTCAGAGCAGAGAGAGGGAGCTCGTTGAGTGAATGGGTGTCAGGTCAGGTCCTGAGTGGCCTGTTCTACGCACTTGGGGGAGAAAAATTGGTAGATGCTCCTCCGAATGTCGAACGGGATGCCACCTTTTGCTGATGGAAGCCAATTGGTTGTAGAAGACCTCGGCCCAATGGTGCCTTCAGCAGTGCTAGGGTGCGACCGTGGGAGCTCTAGGAAGTCATCTCAGGTCACCCACAGGTCTGGATCTATGCAGTTGTGGGAGATCGGACCTCCCAGACAGCAAGGAAGTCGAATGCAGGCGAGACCACCACAGCGACGAAGCTATCTCGACGAGCTTTCCGTCGATATATGGTACATCTTCAGATGATGCCGAATGACTCTGAGACAGGATCTGCAACTTGGACCTTTACTGCTGCCTGCGAACTGGACAGGATATAGTGATGGAAGGGGGGATAGTAGGGAGATGAGGAGAGGGGAATGGGGTGGGAATGAGTTGGGGCGTCCCCTGACTATTAGGGGGGTCAATGGGGGGTCTAACCAAGCTATGAGAGGTGGAGAATGGGGCTGTGAGATGGTGTTTGCAGGGGGTGGGAGTGGGGCTGCTCTAACCAATATCCAGTACGTGGCGGAGGTATTGACCCGAAGACCCAACTCACACAAGAAGGCAACCTTCTAAATTTGCTTAACCTATCTTTCCAGTAATGTCTTTTGATATACCGGATACAGGAATGAAATGTAACACCTTAGACAAGAGTTTCCTAGACTTAGACTGTGCTATGATGACTACCCTAGACTCAACCTTGCTCTGATACCAATTTGATGTGGGATGGGATGAGACTCATGACCAATTTGGAAGCGAACTTGGGACTCTAGGTGACGACGCGACCAATTTGATAATGCAACCAGCAATGATGCAACCAACTCGACACCAAAGAGCTCGAAAGAGGATTATGTGTCCTCACCAAGAAATGCTAGCTCACGATTCATCCCAAGCGAGGGAAGCACGGGGATGTGCGCAGTTGATAAATTGGTAGTGAATCAATGGTATTCGCCTCTTCCGCGTGCTCGGGTCGAATCATGGGATGGGTCACACTCACTCACTCTCGTAGCAGTGATAAAATTAGAATGAGCTAGTTAACCTATCACTCAAGTAGCGGCATACGAACATATACGAAATAAGCAAATGCGACAATGATGGAGCGAAAATGTACCTCCACGCTCCAGGCGTAGGGAAGATGATCCTGGCCAGGAACTGTAACTCCCAATATAGTGGTAAAATTTAATTACAACAATGATTTCATCACCCACTCCATGCAAAGAGGTAGTAGGCTACACAACGACACTGGGAGCACCGATCTTGGGTTGACGGGCAACAGGGCGGCGGGGTTCTGGGGTGGTTCTAGCTGCAGCTCTGGATTTGAAATTTGCTGGCCGATTGGATAGCGAACAAAGGCATCCAAAGGGACGTCAACCTCTGGGGACCTTCTGAAGGCGGTGGTTCACCGGGACGATGGTGGAGGGTCCATGGTCGACCCTCAGGAGTGGCGGTCGCTAGATCTATATTGCCATATTTTCTGAGGATTTAATTGGTGACCTCCTTCTGCTGGCCTGTCTCGGGATAGAACTGCGTGCTCTGACAAAAATGGTCACCACGCCAGGTCCAGTGTCGGATAGGGATGAAACTAGCACCGTTGCGAAGGGCACTCAAAGAGCTTCGGCATATATTAATTCAAGATCTATCCAATGGTCAGATTTTAAATGAAAATCTCTGAAACTCTGTAGTTATTTCTGGCTCATGTTGTAGAAAAGATAGGATGGAATGAGATCTGCTTGAGAATGAATTATGACTGAAGGGAGGTTGGCAGATCTAGACCTTTGGACTTTTATGGATGAGAGGGGGGGAAGTGAGGATCACGCACAAATATTTTGTAATTTGCTGACATGGTTTGAGGTGTGGGAAAAATAGATCTACAGACTAATATCTCGTAGGCCTGCTGATTGGCAGACTGTGAGGGGTGGAAAGAAGTGACTAGGAGGAGGGGCAAACAGTGGCGGATCAGCATGAAGATTGATCTGGGGATGGGGGAAGACGTAGGGAAGAAGCCCTCAAAATATAGCCCTCATAGGACATCAAGAGACATCCACGGGACAACGGGCAAACCATAAGGTCAAGCCAAGATATACGGAAACAAGAATGTCAGGAAACGACACTCAGACACCGCCCTAGGACACGTACCTAAGACAGACAGACATGAGACAAGCCATCATGGCCAACGAACAAGACAACGGACAAAACTCACTGGGCGATCAGAAGAAGGCAGCTCGGTGAGATGAACGGTCCAGATGGAAGCCATTCAAAGAGGGATGAACGGTCTATAACGGACCATTCAAGGGGGATGAATGGTTGGGGGCCAACCACTCAACAGAACTGACCCCTAGACACTAAAATGGATGGACGGTTAAGGCTGGGCCGCCCAAAGGCTAGAGCGGTTAAGGACTAGCCACTCAAGCCAACCGACCTACTACAGTGTTGGTCAGAACGGTTTTGACCAAACCGCCTATCTGAACTGACACAAAATTGTTGACCAAAGGTCAACTGGGATAAGCGGGCAGGACCTGGCCGCTCAACCCAACGGGAAAGCTAAACGACTGATGACTAGCCGCTCATGGAGGATGGGTGGACCACTACTGGCCGCTCAAGCCCCAGAGCGGTCTATCGACTGACCACTCAACCTGAGACTGAGACAAGATAAATGGTCTGAAACCAGCCGCCCATGCAGCTTAAGCGGTTGCCATTGAACCGTGAAGGCGTTACGGCGAGTAAACCAAGGGGTTCATCCGATCGTGGCCTTTCAACGTCCCGTTCATGCCAAAACAAAGGGGATACAGCCACAATCACCCTGACAATCACATAGACTCCGACCGGAGTCAAAACGACGCACGAATCGCAAGAAACGAGTGATTCTTACGAAATCACCCAAATGGGGTTAACGAGGTTCCCGGCCTCCTACCGGTCCCGATAGACCACCATTCGACACGAAATTAGTATCAATGGAACGCAGACGTTCCAGAGAGTCGAACGGTACTAACCATTCCGAAAATCGTCACTGTTTTTCGGCAAAGCCTACGAACTCCCAAAAACTACAACCAGCCTAAACTCGCTCATTCTCACACCGTAGAGCGTGAAACTACGAGGGAAGATGCAGGAAAGATAGGTTGTCCATCTCCCTACCTCCACCGAAGAAACCGCGCACTGAAGCCACTAATCCATGTCGAAAACTGCAAAACACAAACCACGCCGGCTTTGAATCCACTGTTCAGGATCGCGCCAAAATCGATCCGATCCTCGTCCCATCGCGCATCCGATCATCCCCACGCCGTCGCCACCTCGCCCATGAGCCTCCTCCATCTGCAGCTGGAGTGGGAAGGGTGAGAGAGGAGAGAAAATAGGAGAGAGAGAGGCATACGTGAAAATGAGAAGGGAGGAGAGAGGAAGAAGAATAAAAAGAAAAGAAATGAGGAAATTTTCCTAATTTTTAAAAATTTGATTTTTAGTCTAAAAATTCACTAATTTAGAAAAATATGTAAAAATAGTCAAAACGATCCTCACGAAGAGTACATCGCCGGGGTTTGGCTAGCTTGAGGCTGAACCCCTAAGGGTCCGGGATGCCCAATTTCACGGGCGGCCAGCACGCCGAGGGTGTGGATTGTGGGGTTGCTCTCTCAATGGTGGTCACACAATTTGATAGAATTTTAAACTGGGCACTCTCTTACTGCCGATGGCACTAAGATGCAATACTAATTAAGCAAAGGAAACCAGTAAAGAGAAGTGTTCTGAAGCTCACCTAGTCATCATGAAGATGTCGTTCCCGACCGGAGACAAAGGCAAGCGGGGAGGCGTGGGTACATACCCGCACACCGCATCGATGAAGCTTCGGATGGTGACCTGCTAGTACACTCACTACACCTCATGCAGGAGGGGGATCTCGGGGAGAGGATTAACTTAAATTATAGCCAAAACTACCTCCTCGCAGGGAGGGGCGTTAAGCCGGCCAGGCGGGGTAGGGGAGAGCTTAAAAGAAACCAAACCGGTGAGCAATGCCGGTTCTATCCGCCTTCAGGAACAGGGAACAGGTAGTCGGGGATGTTGCTGCTGCAGCCACTCACGATTTTTGCCGGGGACAAAACCAGAGGGAGGGTCTTCATAACTGGATCAGCATGACGCCTGATTTTTGCAGAATTCTCTGGTCGCTAGATCCGATCAGGGGATGGCCGCAAGTAGGGCCCTGGGTTTCTGGTTCCGTCAGCAGAGGTACTTAGCAGTAGGAATAAGAGGCCGCCACGAGCGCTGCCAGACTTGGATTTGAGCAAGGCCAGAGTCGTTGGAGCCGTCATCAAGTTCTCTTCAAAATGGCACTGTTGGGAATGCCAGAGGTATCAGAGATGACCGGAGCAGCCAGAAAGGTGGGCGGGGGTCTATTCAGTCTAGGAATAGTCAGAATAGAGCACCTGAGGGAGAAAATTAAGAAAACACTGTTCCAGATGCCGAACGGGATGTCGCCTTTTGCTGATGGACGCTGACTGGCTATAGTAGCTCTCGGGCAAGAGGAGCCTTCAGAAGCTATGGGATGTGACTGTGGGAGCTCAAGTAAGTCACCTCAGGTCTCTAGCAGGTCCTGATCTATGCAGTACAATAGCAACTGGATGCAGGCGCCACAGCCACTCCCGAAGTCCAATCGATACGGGACCAAGTCGAGGAGGACTGTGGATGAGTCTTCTTCGACCAGCAATTAGGGGGAGCTCTAGACGATGTCGTAGCAGGGAGAAGGAACCTGTTGAGTGAAGGGGGGTCAGGGCAGACTGATAGGAAGTAGAACCGCGCGCCAGGAGGATGAAAATGAGAACTCTTGCTGTAGAGATCCAAACGTCACTCCGCTTCTTGGGGATGAAAGAAGACTGGTAGAGGATGCTCCCAGCCAAGTTTGAAGCCCAGATTCGCTAAGGAGAAGCCGTGGTCAAATTTTCTCTGAGACTCTGGTTGGCTACCTATGTGGCTTTGCGCAGTCGAGGAAGAATTACTGCCACGATCAGCTCGGAGTTCAGATACGACGAAACCACCTCGCCTGGAAAGCTCTTTGTTTCTTCTTCTCACTTTCCTGGTTGATTGTCCAGTGAAAGTTAACCTGTCAAACACCGAGATTCTCGGTGGGACTTCTTTATGGAGGGGCGGCCCATAGCATCCCAGCCTTGCATCCTCGATGTCTTCCGGGTTAACTTGTTGCTCCTGATTTCATTTGGCGTCATTCACGGCTTCTAAGAGCCGCTGAGTTCTCATCAAGGTGTTTCTAAGGCCGCGGAGATATCCTCACACGGCCTGAGTGATGTCGTATTGTCCCCGGGTGGGGTAGACAATTAGTGGTGATGCTTGCACCGACGGTCTATAGGCGAGGCACCTCCACTCATGCATCCTGTTGTATCTTCCTTCATTCAAATAGATGTTCACCTGTCGGCCATGAGCACGGAAGGCAAGTCTTCATGATGCTTGAGCTGACATCTCAATCTTCTCTTCAGCATCTTCCTTCATCTTTTTCTTGAGCTAGTCAGTCCTGACGGGCTCTGGTTGGGTTGAGGCTAGGGCACGTCTCTTGGGCACCCATGCTTGCTTGAATTTAGTTGGCCTCTGGGATGACTCTTGCTTTGGCATGGACCTGGTGCGGTCCTCTCACTCCCGGGCCAGCGCTTGGAACTGATTACACACCAGCACTATCGGGATGACCTTGTCATGCGGGATCAAAGCTTGGCAGCCATTCAGGTACACTCTGACTCCTCCGATCATCACGAATTTGCTTGAGAGGGAAAGCCAGCCTTGCGGCGTGCTGACAATCTTCCTTGCCACCCTCCGGGCAGTCAAAGTGCGCTTCTTCTTTGCTTCAATGTGGTGGACGTAGGAGCCTACCACCTTCACAGCTTCGGGTGTCGCCTCCATGGGGGCGATGGGCTTGGCCTCCTTGACGTCCAGGAGGTCCACAAACATAGCCCCGAGGAGGTTGGGAAGCCAACAATCGGGGGAAAGTCACCGAACTGGATTGGCACTGCTAAGTAGCCATGCTCCACATGGCTCGCCACAACCGACGGGCCGAAAGTGACAGCCATTGGTTCCTTAGAAATGAATCCCTCAAGAATAAATCCATCAGGAATGAATCCCTCCCACAATTTCAAAAATGCGGAAGTTAGAATTTTGGAGAAGGTCGTCAGGCCCCTAATCCTAGCGAAAAGATGAGAGGTAGTTCAGTCCCACCGGGTGTGCCAACTTGTCAGACACACTTTAAAAGATATTTTTTACTGTTGTTATTGTAATACCTGGGTATCATTTATCGGTTTATTAGATTATCATTTTATTAAGTGCGAGAGCGTTCCAGTCACCTAGGTGACAATGTGTTTGGGCTTTGAGACTGGAGTGGTCCGATGCCCAGGGTCCGCTCTATCTGACTGACCAGACGATTGTGGGTATCGAGTCAAGACTGAAGACCCGCTGCGCCATAAAGGTCATGACGTAAATTACATCCCCTCAGAGAGGAAAAACCCTCTGATTGAACACCAAGAAAAGGGGCCTCATGACCTAAACATGAATTTTTATGACAGGAGTTGAGGGAGCCTCAAGCCAAATCTCATGTCGAGCCAATAAGGTCGTCAATTGTGGAAAGACCTCAACAGCTCGAACAGACAAAGTCGCCAATCAAAGCAAAATCGGTGGAGTTACAAAGCCCCTAAGGACCCTGTGGGGAGACAGGATTTATTATTATTTTTTTGTTGATACACATATTATTAGGTTATTGCGTGGGCGTGCCAGTCACTAGGTGACAAGTTTGTTGTGCGCTCGATCTGACTTGGTCAGATGAAAGTGAGATCCGTGTCGGGGCCGGTAGTCCGTCATACCCTAAAGGCTATGACGTTAATTACATCCACCGAGAGAGGAGGAAAACCCTTGATTAATTGCCAAGATACAGAACCGCCAGGGCCAAGAAGTTTGTACACGCATTTATGCGAAATCGAGTGATGATGCTACATACATCCGAGCATGCAAAACTAATTGTTCTTATTAGCCTAAACCCTCGATACGTGGCGGAGAACATAGGTCCGAGGACCACCATCACGCATAGTGAGGGCTTTCAGTCGGACGTAATCCGACCTTCCGCAGATCACCATTTGATATACCGAGAGCTCAGTCGTATAATCATATGTGCAAGTAATGATAGATGTAATTATAAACAAGACATATAAATATGATAGAAGACAGTTTGATTAATTGATTTTCTTTTTTTTTGATTCATGATTTATTAACATTGGGTTACGGTTGATTTGTTTCCTTAAGGAGTTATTTGATCCTTGGTGGAGAGGGCAAAGGTCGACCTAAAAGCGAGTGAGGGAGTGAGGGCAAGTGAGGTAGACCTGGGGGAAGTGAGGTCGGTTTGGCTGGGTCGGCGGAGCGACGCGCTGGGTCGGCAGAGAGGCTGGGACAGCGAGGCGGCATGTTGGTCGACAGGGAGGCTGCGTCGGCGAGGCAACACTGGTTCAGCGCAGCGAAGCGCTGGGTCGGCACCTATTGAGGTGTAGGAGCGGAGCAGGTCGGCGCGGGTGGTGCCGACTCGAGGCAGTTCGGCACAGATGGTCGCCGACCCAAGGTGATTTGGGGCCCTCAAAGGGGTGCCGAAGGATTTTGCAAGTGTGGGTCGGCACGGATGGTGCCGAACCAAGGGTTTTAAGGGGGATGCAATTCCTGGCTGGGGAACAGGTCCAGGTGAGGCCTGGGATTGATTCAAAGTATGTTTGACCTGCATAGGAACCGCAGGGAAATTGACTTGCCCTTCGATCCCCAGACCTGCGCCAGGCGGCCAGGTATCGCGCCAGGTACTGCTTCCAGAGGGGCAGCGGGGTCAGGTCGGGGTCACGCATCATCGGTCTGCTCTTCCTCGTCGCACGGGCACGGGGCGTTGATGTTGTCCGCCAGCGGGCAGGACTCGCAGCCGGCCATCAGTAGGTGATCGTCCGGACGCGCGGACGACCTCGCAAGTCGCGCTCGGCTACCATATACCGGAGGGCGTCCATTCCATGATCATCTTCCTTGACGGGGGCCTCCTTCGGCGGCTTGCCGTCGAGGATAAGATGCACCAATTCCTAGATTTGGTTCAAGGTGAGATGACCGTGCTACAGTATCGGAACAAGTTCATTGAGTTGGGTCAGTATGCACCACATATTTATGCTGATGAAGCCTTAAAGATCGAACAATTTCTCTGTGGTTTGAAAGTCGAATTGAGAGTGTCGCTGCTTGCTACCCGTGTGAATGTCATGGACGATGCATATCAGGCAGCTGTCATAGTTGAGCTTGATTTAGCGAGTTCTACAGGGTTTCCTCAGTCTAGTGTTGCTCAGTCGGTTATACCGTTTCAGTAGTCTTTTCAGCCGTCAGCGACTGGAGTTTCGTCTGTCGCGCCTACTTCTAGTGGCAGTTCGAGGCGGATGTTTAGAAAGTCTAAGAAGCGATTTAACCGTCAAGCATCTTCGGGTCTTATGCAACAGCAATCGGCGTCTTCTGATTCTGTCCAGTAGTCTGTTCCTTCTCTTCAGCAGCGCTGAGAGTTTCCCGTGAGTCAGCTGAGACCGTGTCCGAGGTATGGTGGCAGTCACCCAGGTGTATCGTGTTCCTTACTGGTAGTCTGCTATCGCTGTGATCAGTCAGGTCACGTTGTTCGAGATTACCCGATGAAGTTCGCACCGGCACAGTTCTCGCAGTTCACCCAGTCACAACAGTCTCAATTTCATCTTCCTGCACCACCTCTCTCTCAGCCATCTTTTTTGCAAGTTTAAACTTCTTCCCAGCAATCTTCTGCAGCCTGTAGCTGGAAGCCAAGGAGTCAGATTACTCACATCACTCGTGTAGAAGCCATTGCGTCCAATCTTGTAGAAGGTATGGTTTCGATTTTTGGTCGTTCAGCCCGCGTTCTATTCGATTCAGGTGCTACCCATTCATTTGTTTCGGAGGATTTCCTTGCTCGTCTCGGGGAGCCGGTAACCGAGTCACCCTGTGAATTGCTCGTTGAGTTACCACCCAGAGATTTTATGTCCACTCCATTTTGCCTGGAAGATTCTCCTGTTATCGTCAGTGACCAGCAGTTGCCAGTGAAGTTGTATGCGCTGCAGTTGGTCGATTACGATGCGATTCTAGGCATGGACTGGTTAGAGCGGTATCGTGCCATGGTTGACTACAGATCCAAGAAAGTCTACTTTCAGCCACGTGGGAAATCAGCTTTCTATTTTCAAGTTACCTGATTCTGTTATTCTCGCTTTCTGTAGTTGGGTGTAGTTCGTTTTCAGTTTCCTCCTTGTTCTTCCTTGTAAATTTCGAGGACGAAATTCCATTAAGGAGGGGGAGACTGTAATGCCCGCGATTTAGTGGATCCTTAGTGGTCTAGGTCTAGAATTTATCCCATGATTTTAGGTGATTTTTACAGATTTTTAAGCTATTTTTGGGTATTTAAATGAATTAGTTAAAATATTAAAGTAATTAAAATAGGTATATTGACAATTTTAGTTTTGAAAAGGTTAAATTGTAATTTGAGGTAATTTTAAAAAAAAAAAGAAAAATTAAAATTTTTATAAAATATCTCTCCACTATCTCCCCAACTCCCCCACCCATTGACAATTTAATCCACAAAGGAGGGATTGAGATTTGGGCGAGTCAACTCTCAGAATTAGGCAATGTCCTCCATGACCTACCCTTCATTGATCCATTTGACCCGTCATATTGGGAACCTAAGATTCAACCAGCCCTTACCCAAGTCTCCAACAACACCCAACACCTATTCCCTCATGGAGATTACTACACATGTTCAAGCCAAACCCCACAACATTATTTCTCTAGTGACATGTGTTTGACTGGTAAAAGGCACATTTCATGGGAGGTCTTGCCTTCATCAGGGAGTCTAGCATCATATAGTGAAGGTTGTAGTTTTGGGTGCCCAGGTCCACCCCTACTTACCCCATTTGGCTTGAGTCACTTGCATGATAGGTCCACTTTCGGATGTCCTGGACCCCCCCTATATGATAGAGAGTCTATGCATACCAATAATAGAAATCCGCAAGCCAGCAAGTAAGTCTACTTGAGCAATGGGGCCTATAAGCAGCAGGCGGACACCCATCGACGTTACCACGAACTGCAAGAGGGTGACCTAGGAATGGTAAGGGCAAAGCATGCACGGACACTGGACCATTCTGGGCCGTGAGGAGAGTAGGCTCCAACACCTACGAGAAGGACCTCCCTAAGAAATATGGGGTGAGCACTGAGTTTAACATGGCAGACCTCGTGCCATATAAGGGCCAGGCAGTAATACCTAGGGATCTATTTGAGCCTACATCCCCCCTTGAGAGTGAACCCAAACCTGTGTGTCCACCGACCCCAATGAGAGCACGGCGCAAACAAATGGAACAAATACTGGACTGGTAAGTTGCCAACACGAGGAGCAAGGTGACCCAACGTTACTTAGTCCAATCGAAGGGTCGGTCTTGGTCTGACGAGGATTGTGAGCCCGAGCTAGACCACTTGCGCTCCACTTGATGGAGTCGAGTTCTCCCCACCCCGGGGGAATTGATGGGGACATCGAGGCTGAGCACGCGATGACAAAGGACCCGGCACGACAGTGGCAGACCATCTAGCACATTTTTTGCATTTTATTATCTTTTATTTGTGTTAGTTAAGTCTAAATGAGTTAAATAGAGTCATGTAAGTCTTAATAGGCCAGCTAAATAAGTCCCAAAGGGCCATTGTTGAGACTAGCTCGGTTATAGGTCACTAGTAGTTTATATTCACCCCTCAGGATAGCGGGGTCAATTTACTTTTGTAATAGGTATTTGTGGACTTTTTTCACCCCTGGTCTCTCCTATAAATAGGGAGGCAAGGACCTTATTTGGAGCTAATGAAGAATTTGAAAATTTGAGTAGTGAAGAATTTTCGTGAGCCCCTTTCCCTCTCTCTTCCTCTTTCCTACTTGCGCCACCCTCTCTCTCTCTATCTCTCTCTTGCGCTCTATCTTCTCTCTCCTCCCTCCCTTGGCCGTGGCCAACATCTCACCTCCCAACCTTCCTTGTCACATCAGCAACCTCCCCCCTAGAGAATCTCTCTCCTCGTGAGCGCTCTCCTGCGCTAGTAACTTATATCCCTGGACTGAGCTAATCGGCTGGAGGGAGAAAAGAAAAGAAAAAGAAGAAAGAGGTCGTGATTGAAGCAACAAATATAGATATTTCATTGATATGAGGTGTCAGAGTACATCCTTACTCGGGGCATCCCCCGATATACATAAGCTCTGAAGATAAAAAGGGAGCAAAAGTCAATAAAAAAATAAGAACAAAGAGGGAAGATTACGGCAGGTGGCGCCAAAAAATATCTTCCGATTCCAAGAGGCCTAAGTGAGGATATTGAGTCAGCTCCTGCAGCCGAGACTCGGTAGTCGCCAGCTGTGATAATTTTTCCTCGAGAGAGGCGAGCTGCCCTTCAGCTAGGTCAGCTTCTTCTATAGTCTAAACCTCTAGGCACTCAGTCTCCTACAGTTCTGCTTCAGCCCTGGCGAGTTCCCCATGCAGCTCCTCAATATGAGCCTTAAGGAACGATCGACGCTCTGAAGATGTGCTGGCCGCATCTCTCAACTGCCCCACAGTCCCCCTCAATGAGGTAGCAGTGGCTTTACAGTCAGCCTTTTCCAACTTCACGGCAATCAGTTGATCAGACACCTCGCGGCTGAGGTATTCCGCCTGTGGGCGTGCTTTAGCAACATGGTGACCCGCGGGGTCCAGTCCTCCATCGGGCAGTCGAATGCCAATAATGAGCGGGAGAGGTGTTCTATGAGACTCCTCAACTGCGCATAAGTCAAGCTCGGGGAAGCCGACATATCTCTGGAGTCAGCTCCTGCAGGCCGAGGACGACACCCCATTTTCTAGACTCCCCGGGAAGGTATATGGGCATGCCTCGAATAACTGACTCGATCAGGCTATCTCTATGCGCTAGCAAAGCTCCCTCAGCTCGATGGATGAGAATTATATCACGCTTCCCGTGAAGGTTGAAGTGTCTAATGAAGGCCATCAAGTGCTTGTCCTTGGGGTGGTCCAGTCTGACGCCATCCCCGCGCTCGTACTTAAAGTGGTCACCATTGAGAATCATCAGGTGGCTGGTATCCACAGTATCAGTCTCTGAATCTGAAGATTCTGTAACCACGGCCACTCGCCTGAACCCTCGGTCCAGGGAGTGAACATTCTCCCACGTCACAGCGACACAGGACGCAGAGGAAGGAGAGCCGGATGCCATGTTATCTGTAAGACAGCATCCAGAAAAGAACAACCAAAGTCAGAAGTCAGTTAATTGAAGCAAGATTTCTCATAAAATTTTGGCAGAGTCTCCCCAGCCCGGGAGTTTGCCAAAAAGAAGCAGAAGCCGTCCACCAAGGGAGCGACCCCTAAACACAGCCATGGGCGTTAAACCAAGGTCAAACAGGACACCCGGGGAATTTAGCTCCGAGGACAAGTTCTGCTAGGAGCCTCTCGGGCTCGAGAAGTGGGTTTAAGACCCGAATAAAGCAATTAACGCTCACCCTCTCAAGAAAGCCCCACACTCGCTCAAGGTCGCTCGACGCGGTGGAGAGGAAAGAAAGGAGTGAGAATTAAACTGTCCACCAAGTTTCTTCACCGTGCTCTACATATTCCCAGGAATGGACTTCTAGAGTCCCGGTATGATCTTGACCTGTCTGCAACCTACACTCTTTTGACAGGGAAGCCCCGGGATCTTGAGGATGAAACCCAGCTCTTTGTAAAGTCTTTTAACACCAATCGGTTTCCCCCTCTACAGCGTCTCCTGCACCATATGTTCACTACCATAATAACCCCACAAGGGGGTGACAGGAGTAGACTTACAGAGACCCAACGATTTATCCTCTGCTGCATGTTTAACAACCACCAAATCTGTCTCCCCGAGATTATCCTATAGATTATGGGGAGTTGCATTGGGCACAAGAGGATCCTACCCTATGCTGCACACTTAACTGCAATATTTCAAAAAGCTGGGATCTCTCTTGCTGATGAGGAAAAGACAACCATTCCTACAACCAATGTTTACAGTATGAAATTTTTTGAAAATTTTATGCACTTCAAAAAGCAAGGGGATCAGATTGTCAGAGTTCTGCCTGGTCATCAATTGGCACCCTCCGTCGCCGTAGCTCAGCCACCTCAACCAGTCCAGCAGGACCAACCTGCTCCCGAAGACCAGCCTCCTCCAATAGAACAGCATGCTCTAGAAGTACAACCTGCTCCAGTGGATCAGCCTGCACAGCAGGAACAACCCACTATGGATGAGCAGTTTGATTACCATGAGGAGGAAGTCCATGTGGGTCTTCAGAATGACCAGCAGCGACAAGAAGCTCCACCAGGTATTATGATGGGGTTTGGTATTCCCCATCCTCTCTCTCCTGAACAATCTCCAAGGACATTTACTGGAGGAGATGTTCCTACTGAATTCCATGCTGAGGCCTCTACATCAAGGGGCACTGCCTATGGTGCTGCTATCGGACTGAGCGACATCCACCCTGGCCTCATTCAATTTCTAACTGCCCAATTCAGTCACATGAATTCCTCCTTCCTCAAGCTCAGAATGCAAGTGAACAGGATTGAAGCAAGACAGATGCACTATGAGCAGTAGGAAACAAGCAGATGGGAGAAATTTGTCAAGGACAGGTACAGATATGATCATAACTTACAAGGTTTCCTGAACTCTATCATAGAGGTTGGTGACAAGGCCTGGAAAACTATGAGGTGCCTGCAAGATATCCACACAGAAACACTAGAAAAGACCAGTCAAATGCTTCAACATGCCTCTTCCATCCGTGACGATCAAGGCACTCTTACCATCCAATATGCCTCCTTGATCGACAATTCTGCCTCACTTGTAGAGCAACTGGCTACTGCCATAATAGACCTCAAAGACCATTCTACCAATGAGGCCGGTCGTACTATTGCTTCCACTCTTCAGCTAGAAGGCACCATCAAGGCCCATGCTATGCGACAGCTCGATGCCTACCGAAGCATGATAGATAAGCTGTCTTTTGATTTCACCAAACTTTTCACTGCCTCCCAAGAACTTACTGCTTAAGTCATCGCCAACATTGCTCACACCATCTCCAATTCAGCAAAGGTTCTTGAAGCCTCCTCCAAGCTTGCACAACAAGTGCATGCAGATATAGATAAGATGATCGCCAGCTCCACCAAAGCTGAAAATAAGATGGATGTTGTCTACAACAAACTTGAGATGGTAGGAACTGAGATTCTAGAACTCATCCTTCTCCATAAGGCTCAGTTGCAACCGATGTTGCAAGACACAGTTGATGAATGGCACCCTCCTCCTACTACTGAAGCCACTTCTTCCTATGCTCCGCCTAAGAAAGGGACTCAGCAACAGGCACAAACAGAATACATATGTGACATGTTACATAACTGGTTAGAGGGCATACATGGGAATATTCAGACTCTTCACCGATATGTCAAATAGCAGGATGAGCAGCTCACATTAAAGGTCGACTCTCTTGCCGCAGCCCTTTAGCAATTGCAAGAACAATTCTGGATAGCCCAGAGGGATCACTTTCTAGGCAGCCAAAGCACTCATCCTTCACCCCCTCCTTGCTGATGACAAAGGGGGAGAAGCTTTAGTAGTTTGTCACATCATGCATGTGCATTTAGTCAGGCTAAGTTTTTGCATATAAAAAGTTGTCTTTGGTGAATGTGCAAACACTTCTGTGTATGTAATGAATGATATTTTGATGACACTGTGTTTAGGTTAAATCAAATATTTTCTCCTTGATCAGCAAAAACTATTTTGCATGATGCTTTCTTTACCCAAGTGCTTTATGATACATCAATGCATGGAGATAATGATTCATGGTTGTCATCATCAAAAAGGGGGAGAATATTGCGTCCCCTGGTTTTGATGATAACTAACCATGAATTATTATTAGATCCTTGACAAATAACCTTACACGTTCTCCTTGAACATATTTTAGGACAAACACACAAAGTGTCGACACCTCCCCACAACGTGTCGACACCCCAAGAAGAAATCACAATTGAAGTTGTCTCTGCCCGGGCTCGAGATCAACAAGGTGTCGACACCTTGTGTCAAAAATGTCGACAAATTGGCTCAAGGAATCAAGTTGCACGATTGACGTCCCGACACGTCGAAGCTCATGTCTCGAAACCTCAGCCCAAGTTGCACACGATCAGATATTACAGCAATGACAAGGTCCGTGCAATCCTTCTAAAGAATCCAGCAAGGTCCGTGCACATCTGCTATGAAGTCAGTGCACACTCCACCCTGCACAAGACAAGGTTCGTGCACATCTACCATGAGGTCGGTGCATGTCCTGACTTAATGCAAGTCTCCCAAGTAAGGTCGGTGCACACTCCAACCTGCACAAGACAAGGTTCATGCACGTCTGCCATGAGGTCGTTGCACGTCCTGACTTAATGCAAGTCTCCCAAGCAAGGTCAGTGCTAGTCCATGCATAACCCAATAAGGTCCGTGCTAGTTCATGCAACGTGTCGATACCTTGCCATTTAAGTATCGACACACTCAGAAGCTTCTAGAACGGATCTAGAACCAAAAGCCCCCGTTTTCCTACATCCGTAAATCTATTTGAAGGATCCGTTTCACTAAAAAGAGTCGCTGGAAGGACCTCTTTGTTAGGAAATAAATGACTAGTAGAGACATCCTCTACTTTGCTGAAACCGTGGCAGATTGTGTTCCCTACCTTCCCACATACCAGCTGGGTTGAGGTGGTAGGTAGAAGTCAACTTTGACAATAAGGCAAATCAAATAACGTGGACGTGACATTCTGGTACCAGTCTTCACAGTAGACAACGTAAGAAGAAACCTTGGCCTTTCTATTCATATACAAAGATATATATATATGTGAAGCACAACAGTTAACAAGTTGAGGAAGTGGAGAAAAGATCTGAAAGCTTGTTGAATAAGAAATCCTCTTCTCGGAGCAGCTGGAGATTGTGAAGGATTGAAGATCATCTTCCTCTAGCTAAGAAGCTCACAAGGGAAAGCAACATCATTATTCCAAAGCCTCAGTCACTAAAGTGTTAGCTGAGGATGGCATCTACACATTCCCTTGAAGTCTTGGTGAAGACCAAGGAGGAAGACAAAGAAGACATAGCCTTCATCTCCTTCTGTCCAGACAGAAGCCTCTTATTACATATAGCTTCTCTGCTATAACTTTATCTGGTTGTTCGACTTTTCTGTTTTGTTTTCTTCATAAACAATCTCTCTTATAACTGTACCCTACCTGTGAGTAGGAAGACAGACGACGTTGGTCACCGGTCTGTGGTTGCAGGGTTGTGTACCCTCAAGTTGTTTGGCAGTTGTCTCTCAGTTAGAAGTTGTGAATCAGCAGTAGTGCTCTTGTCCTAGTGAAGCCTCACCGTGTTGCATAAGGGGTGGACATAGGACTCTGGATAGAGACCGTGTTGTGCCCCTGCAGTCATTAGTATATCATAGAATAACCGGTGGACCTTTTTTCACCTTCATCCGGTGACTCCTCACTCCACGGGACCACCGTCTCCTCGTGCCACCGGATCGCAAGCGCACGCCACCGGATCACCTTCACTTACGGTCCCACCGTATCACGTCTCCACGGTTCCACCGGATCAACACCTTCCAGCCTCATCGTTTAACCTTCACCTCTCTTCCCACCGGATCAACCCTCAAGTTGTCCCACCGGATCACACCTTCCCACGCCCCACCGGATCCAACACTCCCACCGTCCCACCAGATCACACCCACAAAACCTCCACCAGTTAACCCTCGGTAACGCCCCAACACCCTCATCCGGTGGGTCCTAGTGCCACCGGATGACCTTCCACTTCCCACCACCGGATGACGCCCCCATCCTGTACCTCCACCGGATCATTCCTCCCTCTCTCTCTCTCACGCACGCGCACACAGAGGAATTCATGTCGCAGAATCAGGGTCGGCCGCTGCCAAAGTTTGGTGAGTGGGATATCAACGACCCTGCTACCGCGGAGAGCTTCACCGTGATTTTCAACAAAGCCAGAGACGAGAAGAAGGCATGCGGCAATGCTCCGAGTCCCACTTCTCTTGGAAACGATGTCCCAACCTATAACACAGGAGTTTGTGCTACTAGGCCTGCTAAAAAGTGGTGGTGCTGTATACAAGCCAGCCCTGCACAGTCCTTCCTGATAGACACCATGAGTGCTAGTGTGGATATGTTCAGGATTTTGCTATATTCCCACAAGACCCAGGGCCCTGAGTAGACAAGCTCCGGCAAGGTGGTTACGCTGGGACTCTCCTTCGTTGTGGTGTCGTGGTGGATTTGGGGCTGTCTACCATGCAAAGCTAAGGAAAGATGGAGGCACAAGCAACAAGATAATTCCTGGCTGAGCTGGGAGTCCTAGCTCACATTTACCACTTGAATCTGGCACATCTCATAGGCCACTCTATCCAAGGTTCATCGTTCCTGGTTTTCGGGTGCATGGAGAACAGAAATATGAGCCAACACCTCTGTCGATCTGGCAAGGAGCCGCTCCCTTGGTCCATCAAAGTTCAGATTGCTCACGACTTGGCCAAGTGGTCTTGAATATACTCATGAGTACATTGCTAGGTGGGGGGCTGAATTAATGTTCCATAGACTCCACATGCTCAAGGCCAACGTGCACGGAGTTCCTTGGCACGGTTCTTAACCCACGGGAGCATGAAATGAATTAGTTTCTGGAGGGGACTTCAAGGAACATGAGATGGCATTCTCTTCATTGAGCAAACGTAACGGCAGGGAAGATGCACAACCGGTGGCAGCGGCTGGCCGTCCATCCAGTGGCTTGAGTTTCGAAGGTTTCTCCTTCCGTGCAAGCCTCGAAGGGGATGTCACGCTGCAAGCCTGCTGCTCACCCCAAACGGGATATCGTGAAGGTGACGCGTGAGAAAAAGCCTGGAGAAGATGACCGAGCGATCCTCCTCCGTTGACCATTGCGGTCGGTGTCGTCTCCATGTCCTCGGGACGCACCGATCGCAACGGTACCACTCACGCCAGGGTGAACGACCACGTTCGCCCGCAACAGCGTGCCGAAGAATTCACCGGAAATTAGGTCAAAAATCGAAAAATCACGCGGGGAAAGCCGCGGAACGCCTCCGGGCCCCCGAAACAACCGCGGATCGCGCTGATCCGAACACGAAAGGTGTCCGAAACGAAATTTCAGACACGGCAGAGCTGGATGCTACGAAAAAGTAGGTCCGAGACCCGAGAACAAGGATCCAAAAGGATCCAGGATATCACAAAGACCGTCGCACGTGACGACACAGTGCCGTCGATCTAGCCTGATCCCTAGGTCTGAAACCACGGTGACACGACCTCCACGGCAGCTCACAAGTTTCCGAGTTGATCCCATATCCAAGGGATGCACGGAAAACCTCCAACCCCAAGCTGGTTGACTGTACTCACAGTCCGAGGCCACACACACATGGCCCACACAGAAAACACTTCTCGGAGGAACCCACGACATGCGGGGAGAGGCCTCCGCACTCATACCGACTCACGACGACTCGTTCTACCAAAGGCACGAGAGTCTGGAACACATGGGGTCACCAAGACCCCGAAGACCAATGAGCATGCTAATCGAGGTAAAATGGTACCTTCGGACACCTCCCAAAATACAAACACAAGACCCACCTCCGGTCATCCGCTGGGTCACAACCGGGTCAACCGGCGGCCAACACAACGCGAAATGGACACGACAAACACGAACAACAAAGTGGCGGTCCTCTCTGGCCGTCATAGTGCCTAACGGTCTCCTCCCGACTGCAAGGCCTAACCTTGCGGTCCAGCCAAGATCGCAAGGCCCGAGAAACCACCAGAACCCAGGCGGTCACTCCCGGACCGCCAAGCATGGTGGCGGTCCTCCGCCTGACCGCTAGACGTAGCCTAGCGGTCAGTTGCAAGGCCACTGTCCCACTGACCTTAAAACGACTTCAAACCGGAAAACGGTCACCCCCGGACCGTAAGACACTGCCTAGCAGTCTTCACCAGACCGCTAAGGCCACCTGGCGGTCTATCGCGCGACCGCAAGGCCCGGCCTAGCGGTCCAGGGAAGACCGCAAGACCCCTAAAACACACGAATCGCAAACGGTCACACCTGGACCGCAAGGCTCTGCCTGGCGGTCTCCTAGAGACCGCTAGGCCTGGTGGTGGTCTATTGCGCGACCGTAAGGTACGAACTAACATAGGGGGGACCCTAGCGGTCTCTACCTGACCGCTTAACCCCCTAGTGGTCCCTGGAATGACCGCTAGGTCGTCCCGAGCCCGAAAATGGAGGAAACTGCGAGAAAATCCATTCCACGTCTCGTTCACACCCATGTGAAGGGAAAAATAAGGGAAAACTAGTCCCCAACCTCTCTAGTACCGAGAGGACCCATTTAAACTCTAAAAGTACGATCGAAACTCAAGATCCAGCTCACACCCCAAAATCATGCATTTTCTCCAAAACGTAAAAATAAACCCGCTCGGCTTACTGTTATATCTCTGTGGCTTCAATGTACTACACGATAATCCTTTTTCCCTTCGGAGCTTTACAGCTCTTGGGAGACTTCACGGGTTCCAAGCAGTATCGGGTCTGCTCGGTAGCCCTATCTGGTATATCCGGCATCCGAGATCTGATCATCACATCGACACTCTAAGAAGAAATCCACCTTGAAGCTATCTCTATCTAGGCTCTGGATTCACCAAGTGTCGACACCCTGTATGAAGAGTGTCGACACCTCATTTCAAGTGGCAAGCCTTACCTCCTTCTGGCGCGTATGTCCCAACACCTCAGAATGAAGTCTCGGCACATTGGCACACTCTGCGTGCATGTATGATGCACGTGTCGACACCTGGTCGTCGAAGTGTCGACTTGCTCTGTGTGGATGCCACGACTCTTCAAAATTCTAATGGGATGTGTCGACACCCTGTGAGTAATGTGTCGACACATTCATGTTCTCCCAGATTGGATCTATAATCGGAAGCATCTACTTTCCCAGATCCACAATCAGACCTGGAGGATCCACACTCACTTTTGAAGGTCGTCAAAATGCTCTTCTTGTCAGGGGAGCTATTGTCTACCAGAGACATCCTCTGATCTGCTAAAGCCATTGCAGATACTATTCCCTACCTACCCACATACCAGCTGTCCAGTAGTGGACAACGTAAGAGATGCCTTGGGGCTGCTAATACATAGAAGAGAGCACCTCTAGCAAATGTGAGAAGGAAGACACAAAGAAAAAGTGAGGAGAAGAGAAGAAAGGAAGCAAGCTTAAAAGAGAGACCTCTCCTTCCTGGTGTTGCTGTTACAAGGGTGACAAAGCAGATCTTCTTCCACCCTAGGAGCTCTCAAAGCAATGGGGATATCGTCCATCCATAGAATCATCCAGCGGGAGTGAAAGAGGAGGAGCTCATCCACCGTTCCCCTTGTGGTCCCGGTGAAGACCCAGGAGAAAGACAAAGAGAAGCCACGCCTCATCCACTCTTCTTCAGAGAGGAGTTCTCTCTTCCCTTAGAGTTTCTTTGTCATTCTCCATCTAGTTGATCCCTCCACAGTTTTTGTTTCTCTTATCAAAACAAATACTCATACCTTTTCCCTACCTGTGTGTAGGAAGACAGATGATGTGTTCACCGTCTGTGGGGTTTGGGTCGTGCACCCTCAAGCTGTATGGCAGCAGAGTTTGTGAGAGGTTATCTCTCTATTGGAAGCTGTGAATTAGTCGTAGTGCATTAGCACTAGTGAAGTCTCACCGTGTTGTGTGAGGGGTGGATGTAGGTCTCGGGATAGAGACCGAACCACCTTAAATCTTGTGTTGTGTGGTTTGCCTCTCATTGTGTGCTGGCACTAGATGTTTGGTAGGAACGTTCTGTTCATCATCCGTTCCTCTAGTCTGTTATCCATCATTTATCTCATGCTTAACTAATCCTAGTGTTGTGTTATTTTTATTTCCGCAAAGAAGGGCAAAAAGGGGCTGATCTATTCACCCCTCCCCTCTAGATATGCACACGTCTCAATTAAATACTTTGAGACGGTTAAGGCGGTGAGGCGTACCACCTCAATAAAAAAAGGCGTAAGCCTCATGTAAAAAATATGAGGCGCATGCCTCAAGGCATTTTTCTAGTGCCTCAACTTGAGGCTTAAGCCTTAGTGTCTTGAGGCACCGCCTTTTTAAACAATGGATACAGCAGGAGCGTTGAGACGGCAGGGGCGATACGACAGCGCCGGTGTGCCTATAAAAGGGCCTTGAGCCCGTAATAGAGAAGGGGGCTGCGAGAAAGATTCAAAGGGGGCTCTTAGGAGGCTTGGAAAAAGATTTAAGAAAGGGGCTTTTGGAAAAGAAGAAAGGAGAGAGGGAGAGTGAGATGAGATTTGGTTGTAGCCTTGTGAGAAGAAGCTCCTTGAGCTCGTGAGAGACTAAGGAGGAGAATAAGAGGAAAAAAAAAGGAGAGGTAGAGAGGAGATCTAAGGAGACAACAGAGAAGGGACAGGGAAGGACAGTGAGATCGAGCTGGTAATCCAGTCTCTACTAAGGTGGGTTGCCACCATGTAAAAAAGACCATTGTGGGCTACATTGATTCCCCCCCCATGTTTTGTTTTATGTTTGTTCCCCCTTACGAGCAATGTATTCTTATCCCCCACGTTTGATTCTCCTTTTATTTCTCATGTTGATACAATCTCTCTGTGTCTCTATTTTGATAATCATGAATAAGGAGTTAGCATAGGTTCTGCTCCCACATTATGTGCTCTTCGCTAGATTTGTTTTTACTATTGTCGTTCCAACTCTTTCCTGATAACCTTGTTCATGTGCTCGTAAAAAAAAACAAAGAAGAGGAGGATTATTCCCTCTGTCTCTTTCCTGCAAGCTTCCTAGCCATGTTTGAAGCGGAGGTGATGGGTCCATAGGTTATCCCTTCTCTTATAGCATTTGCTTGTTATTCTGGTCTATCAAGCCACTGGGGGTTGGATCTGGGGTCATCCACGTCATTGGACGTGACGTCAGAATTCAGAAACCTTGTGGACCCTAGTGCCATACGGTTCTCTTCATTCCCTCCCCTGGGCTTAATGCCCGCGAGATCTAAGCTGCCCCTCAATTTTCACGTTCTCCGAATTCTCTTCTTGACCTTACATGTAACCCCTATTCCTGGATGCAGGCGATCTGGCAAGATTTTTGCGCAATCCGACAGGCCTCATGATGACTCGGCAGCCATATAAGTGGCTGAACCAGTGGCACTAGCGGGTTGATCCGGCAGCCTTCTTATGGCTGAACCGGTAGCTCTGCCCCTCATTCGGCAGGCCCGTGGTGGCTAGTTCAGTGCCCTTTGTCATGGATTTGGCAGACCCATCGGCAGCCCGCGGTCCCATTCGGTCTGGTCGTCCCGTCGGGATGGATGTAGTCATTTTTGTGCGTGTCCCTAAGTCCCATCGATACGGAGCGTTGCCACTTTTGTGCGCGTCTCTTAATAAAGGAGCCATCATGGATCCTCAGTGGATGAGTTTTCTCGTCCCCCCCGGTCCAAGAGAGATGGTCCAAGGGTTTAAATTAGGTCCAAGAGAGATGGTCCTAGGTCTAGGGTTTACTACTTAATATCTCTTGTAATAATATTTTGATAGATTAATTGAAGAAAAATGAGATTTTACTTTGAGAAGCCAAGGGCGCCCCTCTCTCTTCCCCTCTCCCTTGTTCTTCTTCCTTCTTGCTGCATTAGATCTAGGGCCAAAACCCTAATATTTCTGAGTGATCTTCCTCTCCATCTCTTCCTCTGGTTACTACAATCAATCACCACCGTCGTCGCCGCCGTCTGTGCTGCCGTCATGCCACCACAACCCGATTTTCACCCTGCTGTCTAGAATTTCGAGATTCTTGGACAGAAGCTCAGTAAAAAGGTTGGTACCGAAGATCCGATCGTCAGATCGCCTTCATTTTTTGAGGACTTCTTCCCTTCGTATTCTTCCTTCTGCAGTTCAATTTTTGTGTCGATCCGCCACCATTAACCCTGCATCCCATATGTGTCTTTTCGCCCTTCACAGTCTGCCTGTGAGCAGATCTGCGAGACAGCCACCAGATCCATAAATTTTCCACCCTCCCAAACAATTTCTGTCTGCCACCAAATATGGTGTGCTTGATCAACATGTCTCCCCCTCTCACACAAATTAATTCCCTCACCCAGATCTATCATTTGATCCCCGGTCAAACCACATCTTTAGACAGATCACAGTCTACCATGCACCACTACCAGAATGTGACACCCTGTTGCAGAGTTTTCCATGAATGATCAAACCATTGGATAGTTGTTGATTTCACCTATGTCGTAGCTCTTCGAGTCCTCTTCGTAATGGTGCTGGCCTCGCTTCGATCCAACTCCAGATCTGGGCACATGAGCCGATCTTGGCAAGTTGCATAGTTCTATCCCTTGACAGGACTACAGGGCTAGGTTGGGAATTAATTCCCCTTAAATGTGCTAGCTCAAATCTAGCATCCGCCGCTCCCGAAGATCTAAGAGGGACACTCCACTGACATCCCAGCCAACCGCCGCTGCCAGAAGTCAACCGGCAGTCACCATCCCACGTGTTGCACTCGCTTGCTGTCCAGCAGGTTGTACGGAACCGAATCAGACCAGCAGTTCACATCGGCCTGAGCGCATCGCCGACACGCTACCCGCTAACCCAATATCAACGCTCCCGGACCGCTGTTGTAGCCCTTTACCTCCCTGCATGGAGTGGGCCATAATTTTCATGCTGTAATTAACTATATTTACTATACCGGGAGTTACGATTCTTGGCCGGGAAGGTCTTCCTCACGCCCTGAGCGTGGAGGTACATTTCACTACAAGAAAATTGACCTTTACCTACATTTAAAAAATCTAGGTATAGGTCCAAAAAATATTGGTAAAGTCTTTAGCCATGTTTGCTTGCCACACTTTCAAAGCGTGGCGCTTGCTCACGTGACTATAGGTTATACCTACATTTCTATGAAATGTAGGTACAGATTGACCTATCCCTACGCTTTCAAAGCATAGGAATATGAAGGGGGTGCCTACGTCCTTGTAGATCACAAAGGAGTCATCCAGTTCTCTCCCCTTAATGGAAAACATATGAAGTTGTACCACACAGCTCAGCCGGCATCCCCGGAATGATCGAAATTCACCTTGGTCTAGTGGCATTCTGCCCTAGCCGAGCTCTATTCACCTTGGTCTAATGGCACTCCGCCCTGGCCGAGCTCTACCTATCATGGTCTAGTGGCACTCCGCTCTGGCCGAGTTCTACCTACCTTTATCTAGTGGCACTCCACCCTGGCCGAGCTCTACCTAACTTGGTCTAGTGGCACTCTGTCCTGACCGAGATCTATTCACCTTGGTCTAGTGGCACTCTGCCCTGGCCGAGCTCTACCTATCTTGGTCTAGTGGCACTCTGCCCTAACCAAGCTCTACCTATCTTGGTCTAGTGGCACTCTGCCCTGATCGAGCTCTACCTATCTTGGTCTAGTGGCACTCCGTCCTGGCCGAGCTCTATCTACCTTGGTCTAGTGGCACTCTACCCTGGCTGAGCTCTACCTATCTTGGTCTAGTGGCACTCCATCCTGACCGAGCTCTATTCACCTTGGTCTAGTGGCACTCCGCCCTAGCCGAGCTCTACCTATCTTGGTCTAGTGACACTCTACCCTGACCAAGCTCTATTCACCTTAGTCTAGTGGCACTCTGCCCTGGCCGAGCTCTACCTATCTTGGTCTAATGGCACTCCGCCCTGGCTGTGCTCTACCTATCTTGGTCTAGTGGCATTCCGCTCTGGTCGAGCTCTACCTATCTTGGTCTAGTGGCACTCTGTCCTGACCGAGCTCTATTCACCTTGGTCTAGTGGCACTCCACCCTGGCCGAGCTCTACCTATCTTGGTCTAGTGGCACTTCGTCCTGACCGAGCTCTATTCACCTTGGTCTAGTGGCACTCCGCCCTGGCCGAGCTCTACCTATCTTGCTCTAGTGGCACTCCGTCCTAACCGAGCTCTATTCACCTTGGTCTAGTGGCACTCCGCCCTGGCCGAGATCTACCTATCTTGGTCTAGTGGCACTCCGCCCTGGTCGAGCTCTACCAATCTTGGTCTAGTGGCACCCGGCCCTGGCCGAGCTCTACCTATCTTGGTCTACTGGCACTCCATCCTGGCCGAGCTCTTTCTACCTTGGTCTAGTGGCACTCCGCCCTGGCCGAGCCCTACCTATCTTGGGAAGTCTCTATGACAAATTTGCTAGTCTAAAAGAACAGAATGTCCAATGGAGAGCTTATAAGTCACAGAGAGTTGTGGTGTAATCGATATAAAATAACGTAAAATATGGGACTACATTCACGGACTGGAATATAGTGCCCGTAGAGCAGAACCTGTAATACAATCTCTTAAAGATAGGTTACTGTGAAAACATACGGAAAATCAATAAACAATAAAATAGTGCCATTATCTAGGTCGCTATTTACAGATATAACGTCTGTTTACTATGTCGTTGATTCCACATTTTTAACAATATTCAAAAAACAATTATTTTCATCAACGTGTATCCTCTAGTTACAAGGTATGCACTAAAACTCGATTGCTCTTGAAAAATGTGATCAACAAGTGGTATAAAAAGATATTTTGCTCTGAAAAATAATCGCTTCAGAAAAATTTCAGACATGATAGACAAAATCAGATGCATTCATGCTTGTTTAATCTCAATACTACTGCTTGTAACTCCTAGAGAGGTCATTGAAATTGATTGATTAAGAAGAAGGGAGGTCTAAACTAGATGTTAATATGGAGACTTGGTTCACTTTTATTAAAAAAATTGATTCTCAGATATGAGTATAGAATTTTTGAACAAACCTTGAAAACATCATATTTAAACCAAGCAGTTCAATAAAGATTATGTCATAAGCCTCTATAGTGGAAGAATCTGAAATATCTTTAACTTTGGAATTATGACCTTGATAACTCATTGAAAATCTTCTCTAAAACTTTTGGAAGATCAGTGGGACTTCTTATGTTCCTGTTCTGGTTCAAATTGCTCATATTTTCACATTGCTCATGTGCTCATATTTTCACATTGCTCATGTGCTCAGTTTTTCACATTGCTCATGTGCTCAGTTTTCAATATCTGATACTCTTTCTTGTGACCAATCACAATGTGCACTTCATCTACTCTGCAATGTTTTTGCTGAACTCATGTAAATTTAACTCTGTATGCTTGATGATTTCATTCCATTCTAAACCCTCTGTTCTTTCAAAGGGGGAGATTATCTCATCAGCATCTCTCTGAGATGAGTTTGGCAGTCCCCAATTGTTTTGCTGCGATTTCCATTTCTTTATTGGGGGACCATCTGTTCACTTTCTGAACTTTTCCATTCCTACTCTTATGCTTTCATTGCTTTCCATTTGTCACAACGAGTAGGATTCCATTTAAATAGGGGGAGAATGCAACATGCCATCATTGCATTGATCAAATTATTGATCTCTTTTTGATGACATCAAAGGGGGAGAATAATTTGATATGAGTCTGCATTTTGTTTGTGTATGGCTCATAGTGTTGCCATCATCAAAAAGTGAGAGATTGTTGTAATCTTGTGATTTTGATGATGACAAACACTATGAATCATGTGCATTATGTCATATGTGTTTGTGTTGCATTGATGTGTTTGTGTTGCCTTGATACTGTGGTTTTAATGTGACTATAATGTGGCCATGATGATGTCAAACTCTAGGGAGTACTTTCATAGAACATCTGTGAACTTTTAAACATCATGGTCATTTAATCAAATGGGTTGCATGCATAGTCATATTATCAAACATGTTGTCTGCACAAACATGTTTCACAGATCTGAGCATACTCAAAGTCGGAGCACATGGTCCAAGCATTTTCATACCAGGGTCAATGCACATGTTCATCTTATTGAGAAAGGTCAATGCATGTTCAAGTCCATGCTGAGTAAGGTCGATGCATGTTCTAGTCCTTGTATAGTAAGGTCAATGCTAGTGTAGAACACATGCATATAAGGTCGATGCATATCACAATTCATAGCAAATGAAGGTCGATGCATATCTTGTTCACACATTCATACAGGTCGGTGCACATTTGGTTAGTTTGCATACAGGTCGGTGCACATTTGGTTAGTCTGCATATAGGTTAGTGCACATTTTGTTCAACCTGCATACGAGGTCGATGCATGTTTTCTAAACTAGATACAAGGTCGAAGCATGTTCTCTAAACTACATACAAGGTCAGTGCACATTTTGTAGAATGCATATAAAGTCTGTGCACAATCGATATAAGGTCGATGCACATTTGTATTGGTCTTATATAAGGTCAATGCACATTTTGCATTATGCGTATAAAGGTCGATGCACATTTTAGGCTTAGGTCTAAAAGGTCTGTGCATTGTTTCATGCAATGTCTACAAGGTCGATGCACATTTCTAATGTGCCTTGTAAGGTCTACGCACATACTGCATTGAGGTCTGTGCATATCTTAGGGTCTATGCACATTCTGATTTCAAGGTCTGAGCACATCTTTCTCTATGAGCCTCCTGGACAGTGAACATTTTAGGGTCCATGCACATTTGGAATTCAAGTCTGTGCACATGTTCTAGTCTACGCACATTAAGGTCCATGCATGATTCACGGTCTGTGCACAAGATGCATTAAGGTCGTAGCATATGTGGCATCTTTGCATTGCTCATCTATGAGGTCGATGCATCTCACGTACCTTGAGCTATAAGGTCAATGCATCATGTGTGCATAATGATCAATCAAGTCTGTGCATCCCTTACATTTGTTTGAATGAAGTCTGTGCATCTCTTATACTTATCTGAATGAAATCTGTGCATCTTTTACACTTGTCTTAATGAAGTCTGTGCACATTGTCATTGTTTCTAACTAAGGTCAGAGCATCTTAAGAGCATGATGCTTGTCAAGTCTATGCATAACTTGATTTGTTTGAACTAACACATGTGCACCATTAAGACAGGTCGATGCACCTTCATGAAGGTCTACCTGTAATGCATCAAGACTCATGTTTTTATTCAGATTAATTGCATGGTTATTTCTACAAGCTGAGGCATCTCATTCTAAGCATTGTTGATTATCTATTAATTGTTATTCTTCTGACATTACTTTGATTAAAACAATTAACATGATAATTATTGTTTGAGAATAACTGATTGATGCCCCTTCACTTTATTTAATAAACCCAGGTTGATTGGTCGAACACCTGGAAGACATATCATGTTGACGGGATCAACTCTCACGTGAGGACTTCAAGTCACGCCCGAAGCATGAGTTCGTGAGGATTAAGTGAACCAATGATTGGCACATGATCCAAGGCAAATATCCTCTAATATTCTACCACATGGGTTATCGTACCATCTGCCCTTACACGTGGAAAGAACTTTTCAAAATTCTCTAAAAAGGCTAGAACGAACCCTCCACATGCCCTAAGCGTGAGCTCGTGGGACCCAAGCCTGAAGCCCTATAAAAGCCTCTCCTGCGATCGAAATCATGAATAAGGAAAGGGGGACGAAGTGAGGGAGGAAGGGAGAGAATAAGAGTGACAAGTGAGAAAAAGGGGAATTAGAAGAATCGGAGAGAAGAGCAAGAGAAGCAAAGAGAAGAAGAGAATCCAAGGAGGAGAAGAGTTCGTGAGAGGATTTTCGGAAGAGCAAATAGAGTGCTATAATTCTGAGAGAGAAAAGTGAGATAGTGAGAGAGAGAAGAAGAAGAAGGAGATCGTGAGTTCTTAGCAGTCTCGAGGAGAAGAAATAGAAGCTTCCTAAAGATCATTCACTGGCCTTTGGATCATATGCAAGCCAGATTTGCTCCTGTGAGAGCTACATTTTCGTATTTTAGTTCTAGCTATTCTTTGTTTCACAATTGTTTCTGTTTTCCATTTTTATCTTGTTTGAACTTCAAGCTATGTGTCAGCATTGTAGAGGATTGGTTCCTCTGGTCAGCAAGCTGTGAGGCTCAATGGCAGCAAGTTGTGATACTCAGCGGACACAAGATGTAGTGTGCAGCGGAAGCAAGCTGTGATGCTCAGCTATAAGCAAGCTATGATGCTTAGCGGTTCAAGCTGTTAGTCAGCAGAAGCCATGCTCAGATCTGAGTGTGGGATGGATGTAGATTTATGGTAGCAAACCGAACCAATTAAAAACTCCCTGTGCATCGTGAGTGATTGTTTGTGTGTGTTTTACTTCGCTAGGTGCATGACTAGGATCGTTATTCTTTAAGTGTCTAATTGTGATTGCAATTACAGTATAATGATCTGAGAGTTTTATCAACTTATTAGTATATCAAAAGGCGTAAACTACAGGTTGGTATAAGATGTCAGTTTGCTTTTAGTAATTGATCATATTTCATTTGTTACTAGAGAATGTTTAAGGTGATTAAGCAATCTTTGTTTTACATTCTGTAAAATTTACCATTTTGACTGAATTGTTAAGAGATCGAGTGCTGGGCCCCCCGATGTGACTGGAGTGGCTGGTAGTCGGGTGCCGGGGGCACCGTTGTGACTAAATTGTTGAGCGATCGGTGTCGGGGGCCCTGATGTGACTGGACTGGCTGGCAGTCGGGTGCCGGGGGCACCGTTGGGACTGAGTGAGCTGAGTGGTCGAGCGCTGCGGGCCCCAATGTGACTAGAGTGACTAGCAATCGGGTGCTGGGGGCACCGTTGTGACTGAGTGGTCAGGCACCTGTGGACGTCAAAAAAGGAAGAAGAAGAAAGAGAATGATCATGCGGCATGCACGTCTCGGCACCCGAGAGCAGGTCAAAGGTGGAAAGGCCGAATAAACCCTTCGCATTCCCTAAACCGCATGAGCACGCACCTGATGCCTCCCCATCTAGCTAGAAAGTCCCACAGGTAGAAAAGACGGCCTCGGTTCCCCTATTGGCGGTGGTGAAAGCTGAATCAGGAAAAAATCGGGAACTCAGGCACAGGCTCAGCATGCACCAGAAATCATGCAAAGCCCAGGACCGAGGCTCGGAGACTTCGAATTAAACACCGCAGAGGCAGTGTATTATAGCTGGAGCATTCTAGGAGCACGAGTGTTCACCTGAATGGCCACGAAGCCGAGACGAAGCCTAAACGGGTGCAACCTGCACTTAAACTGGCGTGCCCTCCCCATGTGATGTAAACTGGCACGCCCCCTTGGAGTGCTAATCTGGCGCGCATAACACCACACCGGTTTAGCTCCCAGCCATCCCGTCGCAGCCCCAGTCCCCTATTTTCTGCAAGCAACAAGTCGATGGATTGGCTAAAATGGCCAAGTCTCCTGCCTTAGACTGATGGGCAATCAACTACACCCCAAGAATAGAAGTTTTTGAGCTCCGCACCGGCCACCCTATTCCTTCCGGTCACTGTCAGCCAATCCCAGGGCTACACCATCCCTACTCTACCAACGACTCTCCCAGTAGGCCACTCAACAACTTAGTACACAGAGAAAGAGAGGGTGGAAGGTGAAGGGGCATTGAACTTAAAAGGCTTCTTCCCCATCTCGACAGACATATATAAGAAGAGGAAGGGGCTGTTGCAATATGTCCCTATTGCTTTTGATGGTGTTAACACTATGAACACTGTAACATGCTCTTACCTAATGATGTTTACACTATGTCAATGCTCATTTTGTTTAATGAGATCCAAGCATGTTCACATGAGGTCCGTGCATATTCTTACTTCGAGCACAATTCTTCATATCTCGTGTCTTTCTTCAGTTCACAGCTCGTGTCGTTCAATGGCTTCTACACTTCGTGTCATTCTTAGTCTGTGTTGTTCTTATATGTTCGTGTCATTTTTTGTTTGCTTCGTGTACTTTTTACAAAACACACACCTCGTGCAGGTTTTGGAAAGGTTACCTCGAGCACTTCAAAGCCTACCTCATGTTGTTTTCTAAGTCTCATCACCTCGTGCAGGTTTTGCCTTCGAAAATGAACTCCTTGCATACATCCATGCGTGGGAATGTGAAATTCAGCATTTGGATAGGGTTGCATGGAAGGTCCACCTTTGGTTGCGCTGGTCCACCTATGGTATTTCAATTTGATAGGATGTTCATACATGATCGGTCCATATTTGGTTACATGGGTCTTCCTCCATTCATCCTCACCAACAACATTTATCTTTTGCATGATAGGTTTACCCATGGATATCCTGGTCCACTCCTATCGGTTCAAGTTGGTAGAAATCACATGCATGATAGGTCCACATTTGGGTGTCCAAGTCCACCTATGTTTGTTGATAAGTCAACATTTGGATGCGTAGGTCCTCCTATGCCCGACAAAAATGATAGGAGTCAAAGGCATGATAGGACAACATGTGGATGTCCAGGACCTCTGTGACAATCAAGATTGATAGAGCTCATGAGAGGATCACCTTTGGATGCCCCTGTCCTCCAACCCTCATTAGGGAACTCATGCATAATAGGGAAACATTCCCTCCCATCTTCACCAACTTTGATAGGCAGTCTAGGCACGATAGGTCCACTTTTAGGTGTCTGGGACTCTCGATATCCTCTAGAAAGTCAGCATTCACAAGGTCCTTTGCACAACACCTCCCAGAGTTGCATGATGGCTATTGTAAGGACATAGGGAAATTCAATAAGGCTTACAAAAGGAAGGCCAATGCTCACTGGCACAACTTGGAAATCCAAGTAGGCAATTCTGTGATGGTGACAACAGAGCGGCTCCACCCTGGGGCTGCCTCCAAGTGGAGGGCACGGTGGTCTGGACCTTTTCGACTTCTAAGACTATGTGGCAACAATGCTTATGAGCTGGACCTACCAAAAGGCTTTGGGTTACATCATACCTTCAAAGTGGTGGATCCAACGCCCTGCAAGGGCCCCATGGTGGACCCTAGTGACAGTCTTGAGCCTACACCTACCTTTGTGAGAGACATCCCTAGAGAGCATCCACCTAGCAACCTGAGTGATCGACGTGAGTAGGTGAAGATGATACTAGGTGAGCAGAGCACCACTACCAGGAACAGGGCGCACCAGCGCTACCTTATGAGGTGGAAGAGCCATCCTTCGACCGAAGACACGTGGTTTAGCTGGGAGGACCTGCAGCGTTGGCCCTGGACATGCGAGATCACCACCCAAGTGGACCCACACTCGACGAGGTTGAGTTTTCCCCACCCCGGGGGTATGATGGGGATATCACCTGCTACTCTTTATTTTTTTAGTCATATATGAATTTTGCATTTCATTTGAGTCTTCTTTATGCAATTTTTCCTTTAATTGAGTCAGTTTAGCAGTCAATGGGTCATTAGCATAGCTAGTTAAGCCTAATGGGCCCAATTAGATGGGCTGGCCCAGAGGCGCCCCCTCCTTGGACTGGTTGGTTATTGTTTGAATTGTCAGGGTCATTTTTGGTCTTGTAAAAGATTGGGTGCCAATAAATAGATCCTAATCCCCTCCATGTAGAACAATTTTGATGCATTAAGAAATACCACACTCGGAAGCAATGGAACTTGCGAGCCCGAGCACTCTCTCACTGGCCAGTGGAGCTATGAGCTAATATTGAACAAACAAAGCACTTAAGTGAGAGCAAGGAGAGAGCACTTAACTTGACTGGTTTGAAGAAACTGGTCCCGCTCAGAGACGTGGGCTAGCGAGGAAGCGTGGATTCCCCACACGCTGTGTCGGTGAAGCTTCACCCTGTTTAAGAAGGTACACCACTACTCCCCATGCAAGGGGGTTGAACAAGGAGAAGGGAAACCAAATTTACATCCAAACACTACGGCCCACAGGGAGAGGCTGTAAGCCGGCCAGGCGGGGATGGGGAAACTAAACTAGAAACTAATTGCTAGGAGATCGTCGGTTCTGTCCACTCTCTAGAACAGTGGATAGACAGTCAGTGTTGATGCCACTGTGGACTCCCCTGAACTCCGTTGGTGACAAAACTAGTGGCAAAACCTCCTGGGTTGGCCCAGGAGGGCGTCTGAATTTTTGGGGAATTTCTGGTTGACGGCAAAGGTCGGGACAGAGTTGTGAACATGGTTGCTATCTTCTGGTTCTGGAGCTTCTAAGTCACTACAGCAGGAAGGTGAAGCCACCACGGAAGCTCCCGAGCTCTGATTCAGGTGAGGTTGAAGTTGTTGGAATCGTGGTCGAACCCTCTTCGAACGGAGACCTGCGGGGACACCGGAGGAGGTCAGAGTAGATGGCAAGGGCCCAAACAGTGACCGGGTATCAGGTCAGTTCTAGAGGGAACTGATCTGCGCACTCGAGGGAGAAAACTAGGAACTCACTGTTTCGAGGTCCAAACGGAGTGCCGCTTCATGGTACTAGAAGGAGACTCGTAGTAGAAGCCCTCAGACAATTCCCGCTTCAAGAACATCTAGGGGATGGCCATGGGAGCCTCTGCAAGTCGTGACTAGATGTCTGCAAGGGTGGATATACGCAGTCTGACGGTGAAGGCTCCTCCGGGCAGCCACGAAATCAGACGAAGCCGAGACCACCACCATTGAAGAGAGGGCTGGGAGACGCTTCCAATGATACCTCTTGTTCTCCCAGGGGCTCCGGGATGAAGATGTGGCAGCCTCTGCAACTAGTAGGAAGTCTGCTGCCTGTGACCTGAATAGGTTATGGTGGTGGAAGGGGATGATAGTGGGGAGATAAGGAGGGGGGAATGGAGTGGGAAGTGGCTGGGGCATCCCCTAACTGTTAGGGGGGTCAATGGGGGGTCTAACCAAGCTAGGAGAGGGTGAAAATGGGGCTGGGTGATGGAGTTTGCAGTGGGTGGGAGTGGGCTGCGAATTTGGTGTTGGGAGGGAGAGGGAGAGGGAGATCTCTCTCCCTTGGTTTGAATGAGTGGTTAATGGTGGTTAATGCTGGTCTTGGGGATGGAAAGTGGTGCCTTGGGAAGGTGGAGGGTGGCTTGGGCAGAGGTGTTCTACCTTGGGAGATGGAGGAGGTGTATGGGGAGTGCCAAGGGTCACCTTGGAAGAGGGTGGGAATTGATTCCCTAAAGAGACTCCAAAAACACACTTCTTAGGATTCATTTTCAACTGGTACTCCCTAGCTCTCTGAAGCACCTTAGCTAAAATGGCGGGGTGTTCCTCTTTGGTCCTCGACTTCACCAAAATATCATCCACGTAAGCTTCCATATAAGCATGCATCATATCGTGGAATATAGCCATCATCATCCTTTGATAGGTGGCATCTGCGTTCTTCAGACCTAACGGCATTATCACGTAACAGTACGTGCCCCAAGGCATAGTGAAGGAGGTTTTCTCTTGATCCTCAAGAGCGAGACAGATTTGGTTGTAACCTGAATAGCCATCCATAAATGACAAAGCTTCATATCCGGCTGTGTTGTCCACCAATACGTCTATATGAGGCAATGAAAAATCATCCTTGGGACATGCTTTATTCAGATCCCTGAAATCGATACAAATGCGCACATTTTCATCTTTCTTGATGACAGAGACTATGTTTGCCACCCACTGAGGATATAAGACAACTCTAATGAACCTGGCCTTGTGCAATTTATAAACCTCTTCTTTCATCTTTAAGGTCATGTGGGGGTGAAATCTCCTTAGCTTCTGTTTAACGGGTGTTGCCCCCTGGTTTAAGCACTAATCGGTGTTCTACCAAGGAGGTGTCAAGACCCGACATGTCCTCGTAAGACCAGGTGAAAGAATCGCTATACTCCCTCAGGACCTTGATCAACTCTTCTTCAACTTCTGGAGGGAGATTAGCGGCAATAATAATGGGCCTGGGGTCTTCTTTAGTTCCTAGATTAATTTCCTTCGTAGGTTCATCCACTGCTGAAGACGGCTCGTCGAATCTCTTCAAGCCTTAGGCGTATAAATCGGCAGTGTCATCTACATCGCTATCCTCAACATTGACTGGGTCCTTCTCATCCATGATCTCATAGACGCCTAATCCATCGTCACTCCACACCTCGTCTTGCTCCTCATCTCCTTCCATCACAATCGCCATAGCTATGAACTCCGGGCACTTCAGAAGAGCTCGACATCGCTGAGCTAGATCTTGCAAGAACCTATTAGGAATGGACTTAGAATGACACACTAGTGGGCGCGGCTCAGGCACGGATGGGTTGGACGATCTAGAACAAGACCCTATTTCTTTGGACCTAGACCCTACTTTCCTAGACTCGACAGACCCTATATCTAACCTAGGAGAGAGAAAATCTACTGGAAGGGGAGCAGGGGCCTCATGCCCCAGGGAGGAGGACGGACAGAAGATAGCGTAATCTTCCACTAAAATCTCCATTTCAAATTTGGCATCTTTTTTTGGAGGTCAGTGGAGATCATGCACCAAGATGAAGAAGAGAGAGGAGAAGGAGGAAGCATGAGAGGATAGATGGATGGACAGAAGAGATCTAAGAATGGATTGGAGGATGAGAAAAATGGAGTGGATAGGTCAATCGGTGGGTAGCGCCTGCATGGACAAGTCACAATTAAAAATTCCATTGGCATCTCAAACCGAAATGGAAGTTGGCATAGATGTCAAAAGACCTATGAGGATCTAAAGGTTTATCTGTCTAATCCCCTAGTTCTACAACCTCCTATCCCCGGGAAACCCCTGATCTTTTACATTTCTATCATTGAGGACTCCCTAGGAGCTGTCCTGGCGCAAGTAGATGATGAAGGGAGAGAAAGGGCAGCTTATTACCTCTCTAGGTTATTCAACCCCGTAGAGGCCAAATACACTACTATAGAGAAGACTTGTGGAGCATTAGTTTGGGTAGCTCAAAAATTGAAATATTATTTGCTTGCCCATGTGGTTAAACTGATCTTTAGAATGGACCCAAGTCGTTATCTCCTGGAAAAGCTTGTCCTTTATAGTAGATTAGCTCACTGGCAGAGCTTTCTTTCCCAATTTGATATCACCTTCGTGGTCTAGAAGGCAGTAAAGGGCTATGCTATCACTTAACATCTTGCCCATCTACCTATTCCTTGCACTGGCTCCATCCAGGATGAGTTTCCTGGTGAATACCTCACCGTTCTCACCCATCAGCCCTTTTGGTCCTTGCACTTTGATGGCGCACTTAATTCTCAGGCCCGAGGGATCGGCGCTATCCTCCTCACTCTAGAGGGAGTGACCATTCCTTTTGCTTATCAGATCTCTTTTCATGCTACCAACAATATAGCCGAGTATGAGGCTCTCCTCGCTGTATTGAAGCACGCCTACCTTTTAGGTGCACGATATTTGAATATCATAGGAGACTCTCAACTAGTGCTACGCCAGGTCCTTTCTACCTATCACACCCGTGACCCGAAGCTCAAGCCCTATCAAGATTTGGCCACTCTCTTGGCTAGGTAGTTTTGCAAATTGATTTATATTCATACCCCTTGATCTCAAAATATTCTTGCCGATGCACTTGCATCACTTGCTTCTTCATTGTCCTTCTCTCTCAGTGGCACTACCGAGACCATTGTGGTCCAGCAATTAGATGCTCCTTCCCTTCAGGATCCTTGGTTTGATAACCTTAGGGAGTTTGTAGAGAACAAGGCTGAGAAGGAAGATTTGAAAGAGGTGTCACTGACATAATTGGAAGAGATCTTAGAAGAAGAAGAGTTGCCTTGGTACCATGAAATTGAGATGTATTGTAAGGATGGTTCATTCCCAGAATTGGCTAACACAGAGTAGCGTAAGGCCATTAGACGAGTCGCATCAAGGTACATAATCGTTGCTGGAGAATTGTACATGAGCACTCTTAATGGGATTCTCATGAGATGTTTAGAAGATGATGAGGCCTGGAAGGTCGTTGAAGCGGCTCATTCAAGTGAGTGTGGAGGGCATGCCAATGGTCAGGCACTGACAAAGAAGATTCTTAGGCAGGGCTATTATTGGCCAACCCTAGAAGAAGATTGTTCCACCTATGTTCGTAGGTGTATTCAATACCAACTCCATGCCAACAAAATTCATGCTCCTGCTTCATCTCTCCATCCTCTTTTTACTCCTTGGCCATTCTCCATGTGGGCTTTTGATATTGTAGGCCCACTAGGTGATCGGGACTGAGTTTGCCCTTCTTTCCAAATCGCATGACTCCCTTGGTCGGAGACACCTTTAGGAACACATGGTCTCCTTTTGCAAATGCCAACTCTCTCTGTCGCTGGTCTGCATAATTTTTATGACGGCTCTGGGCTGTGAGGAGTCGTTGCCAGATCATAGATATCTTCTCCAAGCAATCTTGTACTAATGGTGGCCCGAACAGCTGCTTCCCGCCAACTTCATACCAACACACTGGTGATCTACAAGGCCGCCTGTAGAGTGCTTTATAAGGTGCCATCCCGATGGCGGAATGGTGACTATTGTTGTATGAAAACTCTATTAGGGACAAGTGATCGTCCCAATTCCCCCTCCATTCAATACTGCATGCCCTCAGCATATCTTCTAGCATTTCGATAGTGCGCTCAAATAGTCCATCGATTTGAGGATGAAATGCCGAGCTGAGCCACAATTCTATCCCCATGGCCTGCTATAAACTCTTCCAAAACCTCGCAGTGAATCGAGGGTCCCAATCAGAGATGATAGATAAAGGTGCACCATGCAACCGAATGATCTCAGCGATGAATAGTTTCCCTAAGGATTCGATTGGAGTCTGCTTGTTGATGGGCAAGAAGTGTGCAATCTTGGTGAACCTGTCCACAATTATCCAAATTGTATCATGCTTTCTTCTGGTCATGGGTAGACCTGACACAAAGTCCATGGTGATTTATTCTCATTTCCATTGTGCCATCTCAATGGTCTGGAGAGGACCGCCCGGTCTTTGATGCTCAATCTTCACTTGCTGACACGTGAGACATTTGGACACGAACTCCGCAATGTCTCACTTCATTTCTGGCCACCAGTACATCCTCTTCATATCTTGAAACATCTTGGTACTTCCAGGATGGATGGAGAACTTTGACCTATGAGCCTCCTGCATCAAGTCCTTCTTTAACTCCACATCATCTGGCACTCAAATCCTTCCTCAGAATATGATCAGTCCATCAAGCCCCACTTGGAAGTCCTCATTGTTTAGTTACTTTTACAATGCCATGTCTTGCTTTTGCGCCTCAGCAATTCTATCTAAGTATGCAGGTCTGGCCGATAGCCCAGCCAAGAGGCCGAATTACTTCGTTTTCTTGGGTCGTGATTCAATCACACCCTCTATCATATCCCACTCTCGATGCAAGCTCAACACCATCAATTTATGGCTGAGAGCATCTGCCACTACATTCGCCTTGCCTGGATGGTACTGTAAGGCGAAGTCGTAGTCTTTCAATAGCTTGACCCACCTCGTTTACCTCAAATTGAGTTCCTTCTGAGTGGATATGTACTTGAGGCTCTGATGGTCGGTGAAGGCCTCAAACTGAACTCCATATAAATAGTTTCTCCAGATGCGCAAAGCGTGGACCACTGCTGCCATTTCCAGGTCATGAGTGGAGTAGTTCTTCTCATGGCCCTTAAGCTGTCTCGAGGAGTAGGCGATCACTCAGCCATTTTGCATTAATACACAACTGAGATTGATCCTAGAGGTGTGAGAGAAAATTTGTAGAGAGTGATTCTCTTTGTTCTTCCTTGGGTGTGAAGCTCAGGAGCCCTAGATCCCGCGATAGGATCTACTCGGGGTGCGACTCCCCTTCCTATCAGTGCGACGCCGAAGTTATCGTTTGATTCACGCTCGTGTGCAGATCCAGATCTGCTCGCCCAGATCTCATCTCTAAATCACGAACCTCTCACAGTCATCTCCTCTTCAGATCTGAGCCTGTTGATTTTACCAGGGAAGCCTCTGCAAGATACAAGTAATCCCGCCCCAGTTTTGCATTGATCGGAGTTCAGGATCTCTGGAAACAATTCCCGCCATAAAGTCGTGCAACTCTATTCGAGCCTACTGTCTAGATCTTTGGTTCTCTGATTGTAAACTTTTACAGATCTACTCTCAACGCCTCTAAATCTGACATTCTGAGTGATCATATATTTTTCTATCTTCTTCACGCTGTCGCCAAGCTCGTGCAGTTCTGAGGTCCATGCTCATCGTGGCATTGATTTTGGTGAGACTGCGCAAGCAGATCTGTGCAGATCCGATCCAGATCTAGAGGTGACTTGTAGAAGCTTCCCTGCCTTACCCCTTAAAGATCTAACCAAACCCCTTGGTCAGATCCTTCCTCCTGACGTTGCCAACGATCCCCAACAAGCGGCGATCCATTCAGAGATCGGAGCTATTTATTCTATAATTTTTACTCTTCCTATATAGTTCTATGTGAGCAGAATCAGAGCCCTGGTACAGGCACTATCACACCTAGATCTGATCAGATTTGATCACGCAATTTGGCAGATACGTTCTTCATCTAGTCGCCGACGTGCTCCCATAAATGGCACCCTGATCGAACATCGGATCCAACTGTACTGACTTCTGCAAGTTTGCTGCGTAGGGTGACCAGTGCGGGTAGAACCACTCAGCTTCCAATCGGCTCACCCGATCGGCCTCGACTCGCCTCCCCTCGGCTCCCATGAGTGGGGCCCATCAACCCGTGTTCCAGCAGCCCCAAAATTTACTGTTGTAGCCCTTTACCTGCCTGTGTGGAGTGGGCCATATTTCTGGAATTGTAATAATATTTACTTGTTGTGTATCGGGGTTGTCGAATTCTGTCTGGGTTTCTTCCCCACGCGCTAGTCGTGGAGATACGCGCACGTTCCTTACACTCGTATTTGCTTATCTAGTATGTTGTTATATATGTTGCATTTGTGAGAATAGGACCGTATCCAAATTGCAAGTCATCGTGATTGTGAGAGTGAGAGCCGTTCCTTAGCTCCAGTCGAGCACCGAGCTTGGATTGCGCCACCCTAGGCGATGGTGGTTCCTTAACCACTGCGATCCCATGTTTCCCTCTCAAGGGACGATCGTCAGGCTAGTTAGAATTTCTGTTGAGAGACGTCTCCACCCGGAGAACAGCATGGTGGTTAGCCGCCCAGCTTATCTTTAGCGTGCTAGTGCTGGCCGCACATCGAGTCTGTCTTACATCTTAGCCTGTTCGAGTCTCGTCCTGAATATAATAACCCCCAACCCCCTTTCTCCCCCTCCGTTCCCTCATATTCTCCCTCCAGTGTCCTTCTTCTTCCTCGTGCTTTTCTATCTCCCTCACTCTCCCTTCTCCCTCCGGCAGTCGACAGAGGTGGCAACGGGTGTGTGGCGGCGCGACGGAGGTGGCGTGTGGCGAGGATGAACCCGGGGAGGCATGGCGAGCTGGACCGGAGGTAGCGACAGAGGCATTTTTGAGGAGCTGACCATGTGGGGGATTGCCGTTGGAGGTTTGGGTGAGCCTAAAGCGTCGTTTAAGGTAGAGGGATGGATGCCTGCTATTCTCCCACATTTTCCCCTTCGATTCCATGTTTGACGAGCTTGAGATGGGGTGTTTCTCTTATTTTCGGGGTTTTAGGCATGCGGGGGTTTGAGCAACTATTTTGGGCCATTTGGGCCTTGATTTGCAGTTTGACTATGGCTTTTCAGTCGTAGGATTGTCCGGGGATGATCCCCATGTGTTTTCCCCTTCGTGTGGGGCTTAGTTTAAGCTCGGGCTCTTGTGTTTCCATAGGAACTGTTGCAGATAGCCACGGAGGTGGCCATCATGTCCCGGACTGGGTGGCCATGGCCCTGGCTACCTATGTCTAGTGGGCGGCTAGGGGCTTGGCTGCTCAGGTGGGCAGACGGGTGGATGTCTGGCCGTTCTGCATGTCTCTACCTTTTTCATAGCCCATTGGCTAGGCGGCTAGGTAGGTGTGCACCTAGGCCCCTGGGCAGCCAGGTGAGTGGCCGCCCAGGCCAGTGTTAGCCCTAGCAGAGGGCGACCAGAACCCTGGCCGCCCAGCCCATTAGGAGGCCATCGGGTTGGCCGCCCAGACCCTTGAGCATCTGGACACTGGGAGGCCATGTCCCTGGCCGCCCAGGCCCTCAGTGGGCAGTTAGAAGGCTAGCCGCCCAGCAATGTGGGTGGCCAGTGCTGTGGCTGCCCAGTCCCCCATCAGCTCGGGGGAGTGCTGTCCCATGCTTTGGTCTTCCGGGTTGTCTGCATGAGGGATGGCCTTGTGGATTGCGTGTCTGCGCAGTTCTGTGTGATCTGCAGGTGCCGGGGTGTTGGTGTGGGCTATTCCTGTCTGTTGGTGGAGTGTGGACAACCTTCCTTATGTCGGGCTACTCGTAGCAACTGTCCCCGTGAGAGTTCTGTGACTGCAGAGGTGTCCCCGCTTGAGGGCTATAATCACGGGTAGGTGTCTTTGTGGGAGTTGTGGACTGTGGCCCTAGAGTTCCATCTTGTGCCTGGTTAGTCATCTATGGACTGGCAGTCTTGGTTTAGTGAAGGGGACATCAAAGTAAGGCATCTAACTTTTTAATTTACATTTTTATCATTAAGTCAATTGGGTTCATTCGTAAGGCATTTATAAGCCAGTGGGCTAGTCATTCAGAGTTAGTGGGTTTCTTTCTTTAAAAGAGTCAAATAGGAATTTATTCTCATATTGTGCCTCAAAGGAAGCTGTGGCCCGACGGGGCCACCACCCTCTCCATTGTAATCCCAATTCATTATACAACTCCTCGACAAACTCACTAACCCTTCAGGGGCCTCATCAGCCTCTTGGGTGATGTCCCCAGTTCTTGGTGGCGGTAATTCGATATTATCGGGTTATCGGTACCCTGAGCTCTGGGTCATTACATGGCCGCCCTCGCCGACCGATGTCAGAAGGTCGGAGACGTGTGTTGGTTGGTTCGGGAAGTAGCCCGTCGGGACCAGGAGCCCTCCCTGAGCTACTGGCCAATCTCACTTTGACTTTATACCGGCCCCCACGGTATGTACTACCGTGCACCTACACTATATCTCCTTTTTACCCCTGCCAGTCATTATCGAACGCCGAATGGCAACTAACTCCTTGCTCCCTTTGTTTTCTTTCCGTCACAGACCACCCAGACAGCACCCAGTTGGTGATGTACCGCAATCTCCTCCAGCAAGTGGAGAAGCAGGCTTATTTTTAGGAGGCACCAGCGGCCCCGACCACAACTCATCTGCCCCGTCCTGCGAGGAGGCCCCAGGCAAAATTGCCTGTGAAGAAGGCCCTGGGCGAGGCGAAGGCCGCCGGACGGTGGGAGGCCAAGCACCGGAAAGCGGAGGCCGCCCATCCCTCAAAGACCGTTCCTGCACCGCCTCCCATCCCATCATTTGAGGAGTTTGAGGTTGGCCAGGCCGAACCAAGCCTACCAGCCGGTAAGATTTTCCTTGTCACGATTGTCCTTCAAGCGGGTCTTATCTTTGTCTTAGCACGGTACGCTCAGACCCAGGTACCTTTCATGTTCATCAGCTAAGGAGGGGCCTCTGCCTTCATCGGTCCCCACTACAGGTGAAGCCTGGGTCGGGTCTGAGCCGCCATCGACTCCCACTCATTCACCCGGGGCTGCTGGGGAGCCTCAGGAGAAGTCACCCGTGGAGAAGGCGCTCGTCACCGCCAGGGTGACTGCGCAACAGGAGGTCGAGCGGAAGAGAGCAGAGGTCCTCCGGATGACTTCAGCTTCCCCTCCTCCGCCAGTTCCTTCCTTTGCGAAGTTTGCAGCGCCCCGGGCCGAGCCGAGCCATCCCGCAGGTGAGTCTTTTGGATGCCGATGCCTTTCGGGGTCCGGTCACCCCCTCAGGGAAATCCTTTGCTCCTGTATGACGTGTGTGTGTCCTTCTCTCAGCCGAAGCGAAGGGGGCACGTTCCGTGTTGATCCCCGATATGACGATCAGTCTGCAAGAACTAGAACAGAGGAAAGTTGAAGCTGAGAAGTTTGTGGCCGCGTATGCGGCTGCTCAGGCTGAGCGCAGCCAACCCATAGGTTAGGTTTTTTTTGCTGGCTGTTTCACCTAACACCCTTTCGCCTTGTAAGACAAGGCCTTTTACGCGGGTTTCTTCCTCCAGTCCCTGTAGAGGAACCGGTACCTGCTTCTGCTCTGGATGTGGGTGAAGCCGCTGCACCTGGGGTCACGCCCTCTGTGGAGGAGACAATCCCCAGCCCGCTCCCGATCGCGGAGACCGAACAGGGTAATTCCATCCTAAAAATTCCTGCAAGCTCCCATTTTCTGTCTGTCCCCGGTTTCCCAGACCTGACCACTAGAAAATCCACCAAAAATTCATACCTCCATAAAATTCTTTATAAAAAATAGCCTCATTTTCCTTACTTCAAGCTCCATCATGAAGGGTGAAACACCCAGATCCGCCAGCTACTCCACGGTCCACACCAGTTCTTAGGAAACTTCACCGTCAGCCCTGCCAGCCCCAGATCTGTGAACCAACACACTCTAGATTCAGCCACGGCCAGCATAGAAGATTTTAAATTTCTTTCTCCACCTGGGGTGGTAGTATTTTGAGATAGCTCTCCAACGGCACCAACTCCACAGTGATACGATGTCGGTGCTGATCACAACAACACTTCTCACCCGATTGCGCGCAGCAGAACACCGGTTTCAGTTCGTGGACGGCACCCGACGACCACCCCCGAGGCGGCCGCCCCGCCTTCTGCGAGGCCGATCAGCACACCTCCGCCCATGGGACCACCCAACCAGGAGTCGTCGACATAGCAGCAGCCTTCGGCATCCCCAGACCATCAACCAGGACGTAGGCCCCATGAGTACTTGCACGTGCCACCACCAAAGCGGCCTGCCCGTCAACCCAAACGCATCACTCCCGGGTCTCGTGTGTAGCGCTTTACCTCCTTACATGGAGTGGGCAGAATTCATCACCTCTGTAATTATTATTAATTATTGTATCGGGAGTACGGGTTCGGCCGGGATCGTCTTCCCCACGCCCTACGCGTGGAGGTACATCCGCACCCCACTTTAGTTGCTTGCTTTTCTAGTATAGGCTCTGATGTCACTGCTTGTGAGTATGTTAGGCACCTATATCACTGTAGTTGATCACCGCTGTGAGTTGTGAGTGTGAGACCCATCCTGTGACTCGTTCCGAGCATGAGAGTGATCCGACCACCAAAGACTCAATGCCGATTTCTCAACCGTGCAGATCGACTCGTTTCCCTCGCCGGGACGATCGTGAGCGAGTGCTTCTTGTTTTAGGGCATCTTTGTCCCTTCGGGAACCATGTTAGGTGATGACTTGGTCATGTAGTTGCTGGTCTCATCGATCCACTAGTCGCGTCGTCTAGTAGAAGTCCAAGGTACACGTCCACACCTCGAGTCTCATTGTCGTCCCGCATCACCAATGGTGATTCCTAATGAGTCATTGAGCCATCTCCTTCCTTTGAGAGTGACCCCACCCCGGAGTGTCCACCACTAGCGTCATTCCCACTGTAGCGTGAGCATATAGAACATATAACGGATGATCAGGTGACGATTACTAGGAGTGGAGTGTACCCGCGCTACCTGGTATGGTGACGGATCTGTGGGAGCCACACGAGCAGCTGCACCTCTTACTCGACGTGGTCGAGTTCTTCCCACCCGGGGAGAATTGATGGGAATCAACACCAGGCACTAACATTTTTTTTAGTTTGCGTCAGTTTGCATATGTGTCATATTGTTTGCATTTATATCCTTGGGTTAATTGGGTGTCTACTTGCCTACACAGGGACCCAGCACTGTCGGCCAAAGATTATAGAACTGAAGTCGCTACTGCCTTTGCCAAGCGCCCGCCGCCTTGCTGCCTGCCAACCCAAGCTCGGTGCTTCCGGAACCACTGTGTAGCCCTTTACCTCCTTGCATGGAGTGTGCAGTAGAATCTTTGCTGTAAATTAATTGTATTATTTTACCGGGAGTTATAGAGCTTGGCCGGGATGTCTTCCCCATGCCCCGAGCATGGAGGTACACTCGCCACCCTCATTTATCTTACTTGCTTAGCTAGTATATATTCTAGAAGCCGCTGCATGTGCATTAGTTAGGTTTCTAGCTAGTTTACTTTAATCACCGCGATGAGTGAGAGAGTGTGACCCGCCCCGTGTCTCGATCTGAGCATGAGAGTAAGTTGACCACCCGAGACTCAAGGCCAATTTCTCAACCGTGCAGTCTGATGCGTTTCCCTCGCTGGGGATGATTGTCAGCGCGTACTTCTTGTTCGGGGCATGCTTGCCTCTTCAGGAACCACGTTAGGTGCCGAGTCATGAGTGTAGTCGCTGGTCGTGTTGTCTAGAGTCCAAGGATCGCACAAGTCCGAGTCGAGTCTCCTTGTCGTCTCGCATCACCTCTGAATGTAGATCAGTCTTCCTTGGAATGAGCTAAGCTCAGTGAGGTTCGTGGGCTGTGGAAGCTCCCGGATCACTTTGATCTTGCTGGGGTCCACCTCAATTCCTCAGTATCGGATGATGAAATCGAGAAACTTACTGCTGGACACGATGAAGGTGCACTTCATAGGGTATGCTTGAAGACCTGGTGTAGATTGCATAGATGATCTTCCTACCTTTTAGTCTTGACAACGAGGTCGTCGACATAGCATTTGATGATATTGTGCAGCATCTCGTTGAATATCTTGGCCATGGCCCTCTGGTATGTAGCACTGACATTCTTCAAACTGAATGGTATGCGCTTGTAATTGAAGACCCCTTTGGGGGATGTAAAGGTAGTGTGATTTTTATCTTTGATGGACATCCAGATTTGGTTATAATCAGACGACTTGTCCATGAAAGATAGAGCTTCATGTTCGGTGGTCATTTCGACTATTGTTTCTGTGATCGGGACTAGGAAGTCTTCCTTCAGACATGCTCTATTGAGGTCCTGGAAGTGGACACAGATACTAACTTGGCCACTCTTCTTTTTTACTGGGACAATATTGGCGAGCCAAATCAGGTAGATGCATGGCTCGATGAAGTCAACCTCCGCCATCTTATTGACTTTGACCGAAACCTGGAGCTCCAACTCATGATGCATGCGCCACTATGGTTGTTTCACTGGAGTTGCTGAGGGGGAGATGGCTAGCTCATGCTCTGGCACGTAGGGGTCTAGCCTTGACATCTCCTTGGGCGAAGAAGTCTTTGTATTCTAGTAGGAATTGCTTGTAGTCCTACCTTTCTACCTCAGTGAGGAGAGCGCTGATGAACGTCGACTGGGGGGCTTCATCTTCACCCAAGTTAATTTTCATGAGTTCATCAATGGTTGCCTGGCCACCGTCCAACTCGGGAGGAGCGGGTTGTAAGTTGATGAAAACTTCATCGTCAGTGTCAACTTCACGCTCTTCTTGGTCTTCGCAACCACTAGTTGGAGTTCATGGAGCTGGGAGATTATTGTTACTGAGTTCAGACTGGGATTGATTTGGACTGCTAACGCCTGGCTGACAGCTATCAACTGGTGCCATCGAAGCTCAGTTGGAGTTGCCTGCTAAAGCTGGCAACACTTCATGGCCGTTGTACTAAGAACCTTCCTCACCAGGAAAGTTTGTCGAGCCAGGCTCTTTGACTGGCTGGGAGACACTGGGGGCTTCCTCCGCCCCAATGTCCTTGTAAGCGGATGGCGAAGACTCACTGAGTGCTTGAGCTGGGGTACTAGTCCTGGCGGGGAGTGAGATAAGGATATCCTCTTCCTCATCCTTGGAACTATCGAATTTGGTGTTGACATTAGCTTGGTCACCGACTGGCTGCACCAGACCTACGACGTTGACCGCATGGTAAATATGGAAGTCCGGGTCTTGGTTGTAGCCGAGTCCCCTAGTATCCTTGTGGGAGAACGGGGGTTATCCCCGGACCTTGGAAGGAGTCCACAATCAGTGAAAATATTCACGCTGTGCAAAACCTTGCCATTGGGGAATATGCTGCTTGAGGCACATCTCCCGGATATGTGGTGGCAGGTCATCCAATACTTGGACGGCTTCAGGGGTGTTGTCGACTTGCTTGGACCAGCAAAAGTCATCTTCTGGTGCAACTTGAGGGACTATGCCTCCCTTGTAGAAGACAATGGGTTTATCCCGGTTAGCCTTCTTGTTTTTGAGATGTCGTTTGTAGGTAATGACAAATGTTGTGAGCCGCTCGACCTTGTGTTCTTCTGATGCACACACGAGCTGGATGTAGTCGGGTGTCAGGCATATGCTTTTGTCAATAGCTTGGCTAATAAGATTAGCCTCGAAAATGATTTTGTGCCTCTCGGGGTGATCTGAGATTGACTTGGAGCTACGGCGTAGCCGATGAAGCTTGGCCTTCTCCTCGTCAACGGAAAAGAGATCCTCCTCATCTTCCTCTGAGAGCCAGCCACTACTTTTGCTCATGATTACGGGGTATGGATTGATTCCCCCGAAATAAAGCACAGCATCAGCAAGGTTGCATTCTACTGGAGTGAACAAAGACAGGTCTACAAAGACCATGTGTTGATCCCCACCCTTGGCATACTTGATGCATTGATGGAGAGTTGACGGGATGACCCAATTTTCATGGAGCTAGGGCCTGCCTAGTAGCACTTTGTAAGACGTGTTGGCGTTGATGATGTAGAAGGTAGTCTTGGAGGAGAAATCATCGAGCACCAAGTCAACATCCACCCAGCTGAAGACATCCTTGGTATCTTGATTGAAATCGGATATCTTGACTGCCTGAACCTTTTGGAGGTAGGGAGTTTGATATAAAGTCTTGAATGTCTTTTGGGGCACGATGTTGACAACAGCACCGGCATCCACCAAGATCCGATTTATCTCATGCCCATTGATTTTCCCCCTCATGTAAAGAGGGCGGTTATGGCACAGAGGGGAGAGCAACATGTCTTTCTCTATGAAGGTGACAGTGGCAGTGAATGCTTCATATGTGGCGGCCTTCATTTCTGCCGTGTATGCCTCGTAGACTTCTGGCTCTTGGAGTATCTTGATAAGAGTTTCTCTCAATTCTTTACTCCAAGCAATAGCTCCCCAGATCGTGATGTTGGCGGGGAAGCATTTCATCTATGGAGGACTTTTCAGTCGGCTCGAGCTTGAGCATCCTCCAATGATGGTAATATGTCGGGCTGAGCTTCTTGCGGGTTGCCGCGCTACTCCCTGTGGGGAAGTTGCACTGCCTTGCCTTTGCCATTGGGATCAGGCTGACTCTGATCACCAGTGGACTCTTGGAACAGGGGCACTAATGATAGCTCTTCTAGGGGAGGCTGGAGGGCTGGCTCGTCCTTGCCGGATGGCCCTACTTGTTCTGCAGGAGAGGAAGGAGCTGGTGCAAGGACTAGGATGTTGGCGGTAATCTCCTCCATGTCGAAAGGATCGAAGATGCTAGGTTCCTTTCAAATTTTCACCTCTAGAATGGGGACGGGCTCTTCTCCTCGAAAGAGGATAATTCACTCTGAGTCGAAGGTGGATGAATGGAGAGGTGGCTCGGGAATCCTCCCGTGACCTCTACCACGTCCTCAGCCACGGCCTGTGTGTTCTGGAGTTGGCTAGAGCTCGAGAGGGGTGGTAGTCCTTTGTCTGGTTCAGGAGGCCACTGGCTCACCTCTCCGGGAGGCATTGCTGTTATCAGGTAGTGGAATGGTCACCATGTTGCAGGTGCAGCCTCAAAGCATTTCTTGCAGTTGCTCTGTTGTGATCTCCTTGTCCTTATAGAACAAAGAGAGTTCTTCTAGAATGAGGAGCCTCTCATCGTTCTTGATCTTCTGGATCATCTCTTGGACCCAGCTTCTGAGACGGGCTCGCTTCTGCATTTCTTCCCACGGGATATAACTATCTAGCAAGACTACTCTGGTAGGATGAGGAGGGATGTACTCCTCTAAGTTGTCAATGAGCCGCTGTGGCCTTTGGAGAGGTGTTGGCTTGGCTAGGGATTGTAAGCTGGCTGCCAGCTCAGCATGTTTCTTAAGCCATCTTTTGAGGTTCTTCCTTCTATTCCTCTCCTGTTTCTTGGCGATGGCCACCTCCAGGGGAGTAGGAGGAGGATGTGCTGGGGCTGCAGTCGATAAATCCCCATGGGGATACCTCTGAGTTAGTGCCATGGCAGAGTGAGGCCGATGGCTTTTCTTCGCTCAGATTTCTATCCAGGCACCTTCCGCTTGTTGTATCTGGAAGGTGGCATTGATCGCCTGCTCGATGACCTCAAGTGGGAGCTCCTGGTATGCTGGAACACTAAGACTGGCATTTGAAGATGTATGCACAGTTTGATACCTTACTCACGGTGGAGAAGGAGGTATCTCCTGATGACTTGGTACACTGTGGCTGGCGTCTGAAGACGTATGTGCAGTTTGTTGCCTTACCCGCAGTGGCAAAGGAGGTATCTCCTGATGACCTGGTACACTGGGGCTGGCATCTGAAAACGTATGAGCGGTTTGATGCCTTACCCACGGTGGCAAAGTCTTTTGTTGAGAGATAGACTGGGAGACTTGCTTGGCATCTTGCTCCATAGCCTCGCCTTTACGATCTGGCCTGGAGCAGGGTCTAGTGACAGTCAAAGACGTCGTAGGGTATTGTCGCTTTGGGTAGTTGCCCTAGTTTCACGTGTCAAGCGGGTCTTATGGTGGTGGGCCCGACTTGCGAGCCAGAGTCGCTAAAGGCTTTGAAGATGTCTTCTTTGCAATATGGAATGGGTTGTAGGGCATGCGGAGAAGACCCAATGGCTCACTGGCCGAGAAGACATGACACGATCGGGTCAGAACCTCGCCCTACTTTTGGTTCCCCTTCCTATCTCCTGATACCGGAGATGGGGGCAGGGTAAGGGAATAACGAAAGGAACTTGGGGAGCCCATCATTGTCTAGCCCACCTGGACATCCTCTCAGCCGAGAAGAACTCGGAGTAGCCTAGCAGTATCCTCCCTGGAGAATGGGAGAGATTCCAGCTCTTGCCAGGGCCGCCATTGCACATCCAAAGTGGCAGGGGTTGGCCGGCTAGTTGTCGATGTCTGGGAGTCTAGGGAAGCTGGGGTAGCAAGAGGATGGATGACATTGATTGAGAAATCGCTCAGCTCAGTCTCCTGACTGGTGTCTTGCTCCCTACACCTTCTCAATCACTCAAGAGCTTCTTGATTATTGGTTCGAAACTTGAGCCATTCTGGAGTATGTTGGTAAGGTAGCCTGTGCCCATTTGCTTGAGGAGGGTCGGGTCATTTTGGTGCATTCCCGGTGATGCTCATGGTTTCTTTGACGGTTGTCAAAGTCTCAGCAGTGCTATGGAGTTTCCCTCAGCATTGATTTGCTCCCACTGGATATGTTCCTAGATTAAGTACTGAACTTCCTCGCAGGACTCAATCACGTGGCAAATTCATGCGTGGAAAGGGCAGTACTGATGGTGACTAATGTCCCAGTGAGTGTAATTTGCTGGCGGGTCGCAGGGCATGATTTGCCCCCTCTCGATGAGGACATCGAAGTGTCACCAGGTCCTTTCTTTGGGAAAGGAGAGAGGTATGCGGTTATGCCAGAGTCTCCACCCCAGGTACCAGAGTGAATGCTCGCCTTGACTGGTGCTAGACTCCTCTGTTTTGATGTCAGAGAGGGAGAATGCAGCCATCATGTGAATCACATTAGCTGAATAGTGAACCACCTGCACTGCCTTGGTTGGCCTGGTCCATGTATGTGACTGCGAGGGATCGACGAAATCACTCTTCATTTTGATTAGGCTGTCTCAGATCAACTTCTGTGCTGGGTCTTGAAGACGTAGCAATATTCAAGTGGGTGACCCAGCATGCGGTGATACGGGCAATAGCTGGGATCATCGATTTTCTGGGCCTTGTCTGGCTTGCGAGCTTCTAGTATCTTGATAATTTTCTGGGCCATGCAGACGTCTAAGAGCATCTTCGTGTGTTCCTTTTTGAAGGAGAAGGGTGTCTTCAGATGCTCTAAGAAAGAAGGAGCGACTGGTTTGTCTGCTGAGTTCTTGTCAGAACTGCTTGGCTCGGCCTTCTCACTAGCTTTGGTGGCAGGAGTGAATTCAATGATGTTCACCTCCTTACCGGACTGGTGCTTTCGCATCTGCTTACCCTTTGGTGAAGTTATCAGGGAAGAACATTCCTATTTCGGCGATTGCCAAATTGAGCTAGTCGAAGCCTTTGATGTTGGTGACGAGGAGCTTTCGCTGACTTTGGCTGCCAAGCCTCAGTGGCATATGGTAATGGTGTCCTCTTGGACTGGCGGGTTGATACACCTCATGCTGAGGTCTCGCCATTTCTTGATGAAATTGAGGGCGCTCTCGCCCTTCTTCTGTCAGAGAGAACAAAGCTTAGCCAGGGAGATCTTTTGCTCGGCCGTCTGGAAGCAGTCAAGAAATTTCTTCTTGAGATCTGCCCAGTCGATCACTGAGTTTGGCTTTAAGCAGGAACACCATTGGAAGTCCATTCTTGTAAGTGAGGTGGCAAAGTAGCAGAGGAGATATGACTCGTCCAATGCTAGCTCACCCATGATCGTAATGTAGTAGGCCAAGTGCTCATGTGGAGACCCCTTCCCGTCGAACTTCTACACCTTCGGCGGCTTGGCGTACTCCGGAGGGAGCTTCTTTAGCGGGTGATGCAGCGGGTAGGGGACGCTATAGAGGTCTATAGTTGCGACCCCTTCCCCATACTGAGCTAGCTTTGTCTCGACAATTCACTCGATCATCTGGCATTGTGCTACAAGATTTTCTGGCACAGGTGTATTGGATGCTCGTGGTTGAGCTTTGACTGGGGGTGTGCCAAACCCAATTTCTGTAGGGGTTCGGGGAGCCGCCCCTAAGGCATTGGCACCATTGTGCCCAACTGGTAGGGCCGGTGCTTCAGTCGGAGGCCTAGCAACTGGCTAAGGGTGAAGGTCTTGTTCCTAAAGAAGGTCTTGCAAGAGGGTCTTCAAATACTGGTTTTCCTTCATGAGAGTCTCGAGAGTCACCTCTTGGACCCCATTCACCAGAGGATCATTGTTAAGGGGTACTGCATTGACAGGAGTGGCACGGTCCTTGGCTGGAACTTCTTCCGCTCATTTCAATGCCTGAGGTCTAGCAGAAGTGCCAACGTAACTTGCCGGGGCCGGAGGCTGAGTCTGGTAATGAGGCCTCCTGAGCTGGGCCAGAGGTTGGTTCAGATCATCGGACTGAGTCTCAGGTTGGTGTCCGATAGCAAAACACGCCAACACCCTAACCGTGTCGTTAATGAACTGGACCATCTGCTTCCTCTGGGAACGCTTCTTAGGGCAGACTGGTGCCCCCAATCTGTCAAAGATCGAGGTTTGTTGCCGCGGAGCCTCCATTAGGGGATCGACCCGAGGAGAGCTTGGAGCTGGGTGCTGGCGGGACCTGGGATGAGCCCGTCTTTGTTTCAGCTTATTTAGACGGGGGACATTAAGTGGCTAGGCATCATCAGATGGTGCCGTCGTAGAATCGGCTTTGTCTTGTTTGACGCCGCGCCACAGCACTCGAAGGGGGTTTCGGACATGTGCCCTCTGAACAACTTGAGCCTCTTCTGGGGTAACCCTGATTCTTCTAAAGTTGAGTTGTTGATCTCCCTTGTCATTGTTCCTTTGATGAGACTTTGGAGCTTGGGTATCAGACTGGTGCGGGTGCCCCCAGACTGTTGTCGAGGTGCCCACTTCTCTGAGCTCCACTTTGTCCTCTCACGTTTGTCGTAGGAGGCTGAAGCGATTGGTAGTGGAGACCGTGAAGTCCTACGATCAATGACACCCAAGAGGGATTGTGTGATTACAGATTTTAAGAAACTTTTGCTAGTTTAAACAAATATAATGAAATAGCCCTTTAGAAACTTAGATCTATTATATTAACAATTAGATCTATCAAGACCTATCACACACAACAGATCCTTGGTACTGTGGCGGAGGTGTGAATCCGAAGACTACTCACGCAAAGTGTTATCTTCCTGACAATGTTAGCCTTGTCAATCTAAACCCACCCTTTGATATACCATAGATCTAATGTAAGAATGATAAATTATGCTAGATCTAGATCAAGAGATATAAAAGAAATAATCAGTGTATGTGCTTGCAAGAATGGAGATAGAGAAAAAAGATCAAACCACACAATGGACAATGATTTTTCGGTAGTTCGGATGCAATAGTGAAAACGTACGTCCACCCCTCACGATCTGTGAGGATTCACACACTATCTTGTAAGGGATTACAAGATCCAAAAACACACTCACACTCGTGAAGAGTTTGAAACTCCCACAAAGGTACACACGCACTGAACCGCACAAGAATGTGAAGGAAAGCCACACACACACACACGAAACTGAGTAGATCCACACATACACAGATGTTTAGAGATTACAAATAGCAAACACTTGAAGCTCGAAGAATTTAAAAGAAGAAACATAAAAGAAAAACTCTAATTTAAGCTCCCCATGAGTTGGTGATGTAGATTTTGGATGAAGCTTAAGTCTCCACTTGATTTCCACTTGAATAGCTCCAAAGGATTTTGAAGAACTTGAAGATGGATGAAGAATCCCTTAGATGAAGTATTGTTCACGGAGGTGTTACAGCAGCCCTCTTTCTCCCTTGGTAGCCTCCTTTGATCTCACTTGAGTGATTAGGGTTTCTTGGCCCAAAGAGATGTTTTTATACAACATGGGTGGTCAAGGGACATGCCAAGACACAGACCCACAATTCATGGCATGTCTGGTGACTTTGGGATTAAAAAATCCAAAGGGAAGGGCTTCCCACGTTAAAGAAATTAGAAGTCAACAATTGCTGTCTTGAGGGGTTCGGTCGACTGAAATGTCCGGTCAGTCAACCGAACTTTGTAACTTCCTGAAACTTTCAGCGCTGGAAAAATCGATCGACCGAACTTGACCAATCGGTCGATCGAACTCTATAACATTCCAGAGTTCTGAGTGCTGAAAAATTTGGTCGACCGAACCAACTTCATTGGCTGACCGAACCCAGTAAAAGCCTGCAAAACAACCTTGTTAGCCCAAGAATTAAGTCCATATATCAAGGCCTTATGTTTGAACACTTTAACATTCATTTTGGGGTTCATCAAGCTCAATTTATGCATTTTGAAATCTTTAACCATTTGAGCATTTGATAGGATGATCGTTGGCCTTAATCACTTTCAATGCTCACTTTTGAGCAGTTATGCACGGCACGAGACGGAAACCAAGTTCAGAGTTTTGTTATCATCAAAATCACCTAGAGAAACTCAACAATCTCCCCCTTTTTGATGATAACAAAACTCTATATCATTAAGTGCATTGGCGTGCCTCTAAACAAAATTGGAACCTTGAAATCAACACAGTCCATCCTTGCAAGCTCCCACATGGTTCTTGTACGTGGCGGAGTTTACACTCACGAATTAGTGAAAGTCTAAGGGTATAAGTGTTATGGCCTCTCCTATATAAAGGGGGCTAAGGCATGTGTTTTCATATGAATGAATGAAAAGAACCAAAGTTTGCAACCCACGTAAGGTGCCTTGGCCCCTTGCTCCTTTCCTTCTCTCTTTCTCTTTGTGAGTTTGAGTGTGTCGCCCGGTGTGAGACCGTCCGGCGTGAGGCTGAGCTGCGCGAGGTAGCAAGTTATCTGTCATGTTCGAATCTCGGAGTTACCGTCGATCCTTCCTACGACGCCGTCCGCGTCAATACCGGACCGTGTAGTTTCGGTAGTCTCAACCTGCAACTCCTTCCAAGCCTTATCTCGGAGGAGCGCTGAAAGAGAAGAAGCTAGCCACCAAGGTCGAGAGGAACTGGCTCTGAGGCCGAAAAGATTCAAACAAGTCTGGGTCCTAAAGAAGATCCAGCCTATCTTTCCGACTGTGCCCAGTAGAAGTAACTTCCAACCAGTCAAGGCAGAAAAGGAAAAGAGGAGAAGGTTTATCTCCAAAGAAGATGACACGGCTGTGGACTCCCCACGCCATGTTGCTTTCAAGGCCTACGCACGATAGGCCAATATCCCAGTGGTGAAAGGGAGATTTAATCAGACTGCCATAATGTCATAACTGGCAGACATGCCTCTAGTACGGGACCAATAGCTATCCTCTGATCCTCCACAAGGACAAATCCAAGAAGAAATGACCAACATGGTCAGGGGCTACTTTCGGGGTCTGGGAAACCCCTCCTGGGGCCAACAATGGCTGCTTCAAGTGGTGGTCACTGAAGAAAATGAACAAGATGAGTACTTGTCGATGACAGGCATACAAGAAGAAAGAAGAGATGTGTCGTCTAAGGACGACAATGGATATGAAGGTTGCTCAATGGGTGTAGCCGAAGAAACCCTCCTATATCAGGAGGATAGAAGAAGAATATATTTGTTCGAATGGCTAACCCTCCCTGGTCATTTGAGTAGAGGAGTCTGGAAGTAAAGAAAAGGAATGCAAGTTTTTACTTGCAATATGGCCAGCGTGGCAAGTAGATATGGGGCTTTGCCTGAGAACCTGAAGAATTGGCCTGACTAGCCGAAAGGCCAGGGCCGACCACCCGCAGGGGCAGCGCCGCAGAAGAAATGATGAAAGCGGCAAAGGAAATGCAAATTGTTGTTGAAACCATCCCCACATTGACGGCTAATGTGATGACGTCTGAAGAGGATGAGATGCTATTAACTATCTCGCCTGAAGGTGTCTCGGGTAAAACAGTTGAGGGTGTTCCCGGAACAGTAGCCCTAGATCCATCAGTGTTGATACTCCTACAAAAATATCAACAAGAGATAGAGCTCTTGAAGAAACAATTGCATGGGAAGGTAGGACAAACCACGGAATCAAGCTACCAGAGGTGCAGGCAGAGTCATCGTGGGGAGGTGTTAACCTCAGTGACCTCCCGTCGTCATGCAACTTCTTCCAGCTCGTGGAGCATAGCCAGGCCACTACCCAGCAGCGTCCACCTCAGCCGTTGCTACCACCGATGCTGCCACAGATACATCAACCACCTATGCTACGCCCGACACCTCAGGCGACCACTCTGGTCACCCCTCACCTCCACCCGACACACTTTTACCCTGAGCCACTCGACTTGGCTGTCATGAATAAGCTTACGGTTGAAAGGATGATTGAGATGAAGCTAGCCGAGCAAGGCGAAGGGGAATATACAACATTTGATGCTTACCAGGTTCCATACCCACCACATCATGCTACCAAACAGCTCCCGTCGGGGATCAGCAAGCTGCCAAAGTTTGACAAGTTCAACAGGTAAGGCTCCCCCAAAGAACACATCACCTATTATATGACCATCATGGGTGATTTGGCCACAGACAAGTCATATCTACTAAAATTCTTCGGGTCCTCATTGACGAGACTCGCATTTGAATGGTACTCCAGCCTACCGGTCGGTTCAATTGTCGACTGGTCAGATATGCAACGAAAGTTTAGGGAGAGCTTTCATGTCACCGAAAGGGAGGTTTCAGTGGCTGAGCTATACTCAACAAAGCAAAGACATGATGAAATGGCCTTGGACTACATTAAAAGGTGGAGGAACCTCGCCATGAGATGCAAGTGACCCCCACATCAAGAGGACGCTGTCCAAATTTGTAAGTAGAATCTTTGGTGAGAGATTCTTGAAAGAATGATTGGAATGGAGATGAGGTCATTTGACCGACTAAATAATGTCATGGTGGAGGTCGAGGCCTTCCTCTCCAGTGGCCCTTCGACTCCTGTTGCTATAGGACATGAGGCTAGATCGGCTGATAAGCGGCCCGCGCCTGTAGAAGTTGATAAAGTAGAATTTAAGGCATTCGAGCAACAAATGGATAAAGGGAAAGGGGTTGCCCACCCTCCTCCTGCCAGGCTGGCTGATCAGAAGGATGGCTCCTCCTTGCGAGCCAGAATGAACAAGCCTTATTCATTTCCTAAGGAGAAAACTTGGGCCCTGTTCGAGTGGGCCACCCAATATAACAAGATCACCCTTCCGGAGCTGAAGAGACCCGATGATGTCAAGAAGAAAGATGACCCCCACTTCTGCCCACACCATCAGGCACTGGGGCATCCCATTGAAGATTGTTATGTATTTAAGGATGTTATTGAAAGGCTGATTAAGAAGGGGGAACTCTAGCTGGATGAATATAGGGTGGACCCTCCCCGCCCGCATGAGCTACCCGAGCTATAAAGGACAGTCAATATGATATCTCTACACCAGCAATTACCTGAAGAGGTGTCGAAAGTCTATACAGTAGACACTGATGGACTCATCTCACAAGATCATTTCAGATCCCCGGACTTGATTCAAGGAATGAAAAAGAATTCAAAAGCGACGAATGCGCTAGATGACCCGTTGTGGGGGCAGATGCCGACCACCAAGGGGAAGGAGAAGTAGAAGCCAAAAAACACTAGAAGGGACATAGTCCTCTCTTGAAACACACTGTCAGTCGTGCCCAACAATGACCAAGCATCCAGAGAAGACGGCGAAGAGATATGCTTCGCACCAAGGTGGTCAGATCAAGCCAAAGCTTTAGCCTCCCGTTATGATGATAAGTCTAAGGAAAATTGTGGGTGCCTTTCGTTGCCAGATGAGGAAGTATGCTACCGCACTCCCCCTCCATGTGGGGGCGTGAGGGCAAAGATGTCAATTTCTAAAAGCCTAGACGCGTCAGGCGTCTGTAATAGGACACCGCTAGTCTTGCCTGAGTTTGGGACAGGCGGCAGTGCTCCCGACTTTGCTATAATGGCAGAACTATCTTAAAAATTATAAGAAGTTGAAGTGCTACAAAGCAAGCTGAATGAGATGGGTTGGCATATGCCTAGTCTGTGCTTAAGTTCACCAGCTCTGGCGGCGATGGGTAGGCCCAAGATGGAACAGATGATGGAAACAAAGCCTGTCGAGGAAGAAATTACTAGGGCAGAACTGTACGAGATTAAACAAAGGGCTGATGAATCCACTCTGAATTATATCCGTCGATGGAGAGACCTCTGCGCCAGATGTCAGCACCCGTCGAACCATGAAGAGGCTGTCTGGATATGCAAGCGTAACCTAAAGACAGAAGTCTTAACAAGGATGATTGGCATTGAAGTCAAGTCCTTCGATCTCTTGAATGATATTGTGGCTGATATCGAGGTCTTTTTGGCAAAATATTGCCTTGCCACTATCGCCCCAAATCAAAAGAATAAGCCTACGGGTGAACAACCGATGCATAAAGATGTTCACACTGCTGATCTTCAAGCCTTTGAAAGGCAAAGAAGGAAGGAGAAGGATGTAGCCAGCTCTTCGTCAGCTAAGCCTGGCGAGCTAGGACATTTGCTAAGGAATAAGATGACTAAACCCTATTCTTTTTCGTACAGTGGCCTATTATGGTTAGGGCTCGGAATCAACATGTCATCTTCTGTGAAGGTGATTGTTCGCCTGAGCTGGGTTTTTGCCAGATATGCTTCATACTGAGCTGCCATCTACAAGGCTTCAATCATTGCCTGCCATGCTTCCTCACTCAAAGATAAAATCTCCCATATAGTAAATCTGGTTGGGAGCTTTTTCAGCAGCTTCATTATTCGACTGCCCACCCTGACATTGGATAGCCGCATCTCTTCTATCCACCAAGGCTTTGGAGGTTCCTGCGGTGCTGTTGGCGAGGGCTGCTCTCCTCCGGCTTCATTCTCTTGAGCGAGCTGTTGAGAGGGCCCCTCCTGTTGTGAGACCTCTTTTGTTGGAGAGGGGTTGCCACCCATCCCATTTTTCACCAGGGATGTCGGAGGAGGTAGAAAGTAGAGGTCTTCAGCTCCCAGACTGGGATGTTTTCCTTTTATTATAGATAGGAACTTGGCGAAAGAAGGAGTGCCCCCATCCTCTTTTTCTTGTGCATAGAGGCCTGGTGGAGGGGGAATCCTATTGCCCCTGACTTCAGGCTCAGGTACTTGGTAGGGCTGTTCACCCCTGAAAATGATATTATGGTTCGTTGGAGGGGGACACCCCCATCTCTTCCTGGACCAGGTGGCGTGAGCTACTGTTGAAGCTTCAGCTTGGTTCGCTTCGGGTAGTGTAGTGCATGCTTCTCCTTCTTCACCATCTCCTGGTAGACTGACTAGGGCAGATAGAGTGTTACAGTGCAAGGTGGTCACTATTTTCCCATTCTTTGCCTTCTTCTTCTGCCGCTTTTGTTTGGCTAGCACTTACGCCCAGAAGAGGTCATCATTGGCTTCCTTTGCCTCCTTTTCATCTTTTTCCTCGAGGGTCAGGTTTTCTACCTGCTCCCATGGTACATGGTCTTTTACTAGCAAGGGCATTAGCTTGGGCTGTTCATACTCATCAAGCCCGTTGATATAAGCTTGCAAGCGCCACACTTTAGGGCTGATTTCTTTGTGGATAGGCAACAGAATCTGCCTTCTCCGATTGTGAGTCAGAATCTGGATGAACACCGAAGGTTCTATCACTTGTTGGACAGGAGTTGCTATGGGTGGAGTAGGCTGGATGGTGACACCACGGACATGGGCACCTGTAGCTTCATGAGATACCAACTTCCTTCTTGACTTTGCAGGCACAGATTGCCATCCCTCCTATTCTTTAATTTGCATGAGAAAACACGCCTCATAGGTGTGTCGAGTGCTAGCTTCGGACACTTCTTCTGGCAACTGTTGGTATAACGAGACCATGTTAACAGCTTGCCTTAGAGTTAGAGGTTCATGGGGGCATGGCGGGTCCACCTTGTACTCGCCCATCTGCAACTCCCCTTTCTTTATTAGACTTTCTATTATGTCTTTAAATACATAATAGTCTTCTATAGCATGCCCGAGCATCCGGTGATATACACAGAATAGGGGGTCATCTTGTCTTTTTAACTCAGCAGGTCTCTTTGTCATTTTCCCATTCCCCGATTGGATGACTTGCTAGACATGATGTCGGGAGCCACTATCTTTTCAAAGATAGACCTTCGTAGTGGCTATCACTAGGTGCAGATCAAGTCTTGGGATGAATGGAAGACAGCATTCAAGACCAAGGATGGTCTCTATGAGTGGTTGGTTATGTCCTTTGGGCTTTTCGACACCCCTAGCACCTTCATACGGTTGATGACCTAGGTTTTATGCCCTATGATAGGGGTCTTCTTAGTCGTCTACTTTGATGACATTCTTATCTACAGCCTCACTAGGGAGGACCACTTAGACCATCTTAGGTAGGTCTGTGTTGTCTTGAGGCGTGAAAGTTTATTTGCCAACCCAAAGAAGTGTGCTTTCATGTCCGATCAGATTACCTTCCTTGGGTTTATTGTGTCTAGGAATGGAGTCTCCCCTGATCTGGAGAAGATTAGGGCCATTAGAGAGTGGCCTGAGCCCCGCACACTCCACGATGTCTGGAGTTTTAATGGCTTAGCGATGTTCTATCGTCGCTTCATTCGCGCTTTAGTTTCTATCACTGCCCCGATCACAGATTGCATCAAGAAGAGGGCATTCATATGGACTAAAGCTACAGCCACGATATTTTAGGACATCAAGGAGCGTATGACTCATGCACCTGCCCTTGCATTACCTAATTTTTCTAAGGTGTTTGTGGTCACCTGTGATGCATTTGGAGTGGGTATTAGTGGAGTGTTGAGCCAGGAGTCCCACACCATTGCATTCTTTAGTGAGAAACTGAATGATGCCAAACTGTGTTATTCCACTTATGATAAAGAATTTTACGCAATCGTCCAGGCATTGAGATATTGGAGGCATTATCTTTTGCACCAAGAGTTTATCCTCTTTTATGATCATGAGGCCTTACGATTCCTCCATACCCAGAAGAAGCAGAACGCTCGCCACAGTCATTGGGTGGAGTATCTCTAGGAGTATACCTTTGTGCTTAAGCATAAAGCGGGGGCGGAGAACAAGGTGGCCGATGCGCTAAGTCATCGGATGATGATGTTGACCACCATGAGTGTTGAGGTGGTAGGGCTAGAGAGGCTGAAGGATGTCTATGTTGATTGCCCAGATTTTTGGTCCGATCTATGCCGTCCTTCAGGCCGGTCCCTCGCGTGATTATGGCGAGTTTGTGCTATAGGAGGGTCACCTATTCCGGGGTGACAAGTTGTGCATCCCACGAACTTTTGTTCATGACTTTCTCACATGGGAGTTGCACGCGGGAGGTCTTGCTGGCCACTTCGGCCAGAACAAGACCATAGAGGCAGTTGAGCATCGATTCTATTGGCCCCAGCCTGAAGAGGGATGTTGCTCGTATTGTGGCCCAGTGCCACACTTGTGCTATGGCCAAACAGAGGAAGCAGAATACCGGCCTCTGTACTCCCCTCCCCATCCTGGATAGTCCATGGCAGGACATTAGCATGGACTTTGTGTTGGGATTACCCCGCACCCTCTGAAAGCATGACTCTATCTTAACTTGTGGTTGGTGTTGTATTTTCTGAGGTGTTATGAATCGGAGCCTACGGAGTTACAGAGGATTGCCAAGATGGAGGATCCCGAGTTGTCGTTGTGGTGGCTGTGCACGTGGATCTGAGTGTGCAGTAGAAGATCGTAGCATCGGTTGCTACGGGTGGATTTTCAAGGATGTGTAGAACGTCAGAGGATTGGTTCCTCGATGTGAAATTGTCTTGGGTTAAGTGAGACATGTTGTTGCCGTGTCGTTGTTGAAGGCATTGTGATTTATGGCACTGGTAGGGTGGAGAGTTGGGGAAATCTATTGGCAAGTGTGACATGAATTGTTCAGGTGATGTCCCCAGGCTCTGAGGTAAGAGCGGAGCCAAGGATTGGTAGGCGTCCTTTTGGATCATTTTTAGGCGAAGGATTTGATGAGACAGGATGAAGGACAGTGCCTGTGTGCAGAGGTCTCTGAAGAGATGTAGGCGTGGATGGTGATCCCTGGTCTGTGATCAGGAAGGGAGGATTTTCCGTAAGTCTGAGTCTAGTGATGCGAGGATCGAGGATTGTGAAGTCCTGTTATTTGGTTTCGTCGTGCTCCTCGAGAGGGTAGAGTTTGCGTGAGGCTCGAGATCGGTTGCAGTGTCCGAGCGAGGTTTGACTTGAGTTGTGGCATTGGTCTATGAGAGAGTCAGCGGATGGCTTGTCGTGATTTGGAGTGTGCCCTTCAGATCTGGTGTAAGACCAGGAAAGAAGGAAGAAGCTGAACAAGTCAAGGTTTCCTGTTGACGCATATCTGGTGACCAGTGGGTGGTCTTTCACAAACAGAAGATGCTGGTTGTTGGGGCTCGAGAATGGCATGAGTCGTATGCCAGCGAGGCCCTAGGTGGCCGATTATGAGGTGTGCCTTTTCTCGGATTGGATCTGGGGTTTGCTAGAAGTTTATCTTCTTGCAGAGTTGGTTCTGTGTTGCCATGGGTGCTCGGGTTGCCGGGTGTGAGCTGGTGGAAGCTCAGTGTTGGTTGCCTCTGGTGCAGGGTGTGAGAGCGATCAACGAGTTGTGAAGTTGGTGTTCGGATGGTCCGCCGAGCATGGGCGTTAACCGGTGTTGATTTTCGTGATGAGGGTTGCATTTTCTCGGTAAGCGAGATTGTGGCAGTGATGTCATGGTTGGTTTTCATGTTGGCTAAGGTGACGCCAGACTTGTACTCTTTGCATGTGCCTGCTCTAATGATCAATGTGTCTTGGATTGTGAGCGAGACATTGTCCGCGATCATTGTCTGGCCGCATCCCTCAGGACTGTGATTTTTTCGAGCATTGAGGTTTGGCTGGGGCTCTGGCGATGTCGTCAGTCGGTTCATGACATTCTCCCCTTGTGGCTTGGTGCTTTCGAGGATGAAATTCTTATAAGGGGGAAGGGCTGTAATACCCCAAATTTTTTTTCAGATATTTATCAGATATTTATGTGTATTTTTTTCTGATGAATCTTCGGATCACGGTGTAGGGTGAACCGTGACGTTCTCCGACTCTACCCAAATCGTCTGATACAATGCGCACCCACGGAATTACCCCCTGTATCAGGGGAATGCTTCTTTTCATAAAGAGCACAAGAAGTACACATTTCTACAACATGTGTGCCCATCCTATTTTTCCCCCGTGAAAAATAAATTCCGTGACCAACATATACCCACAAAAAGATTACAATATCAATTGTTTCCACCCTTGAATCCTAGCCATTATGGATGATTGATGGCCTGGTAACCCCTTGACAGTAAAATGCCAATCCATTAAGTAGGTGATGCAATTCTGGATGATGTTGGACGGGTGTTTAAACTGCTCTCTAAACACCCTGCTGTTCCTTACCCTCCAAATTGCCCAGAACATAGCCAGGAAACACAAATCCCAAACTTCTTTTTCTTCCTGTATTGGGTTGATGAGCACCCATTCTGCACGCCAGTCCTCCAAGCATTGTTTAGTGGTCCACTGAACCTTGGTTGCTTTGAAGAACTGAGCCCACACTGTCTGAACTATGCCACAATTGAAGAAAAGATGGTCCAGCTCCTCTAAGAAACATCCACAGAAGACACATTTGGTTTTAATGTCCGGCTTGATCTTGTGCACCATGTCCGCAGTTAAGGTTCTCCTCCAAGCCTTCTGCCATAGGAAAATTCTGGTTTTGATGGGTGTCTTGACATTGCAGAGAGAACTTCCCTTCTTTCTCCCATTTCCAGCTTCTATAATCACTGGACCCTATTGACAGCCTCTTCTGGTCCAATATGCCAGAGAACTGCAGGTATTCCTAGCATTCTATTTCAGTCAGGTTCCTTCTGAACTCTATTGACCACCCTGGGCTCTGCTCTCATTGTGACCAGAATTCATAGACATTTGCCCTGGTCAAAGAAGCAACTGCATAAAGGTTGGGGATGGCTTCTTTGAGCTCAGAATTCAGCAGCCATGGCTCTTCCCAAAACTTGGTCTTCTGTCCATCCCCTACAAAGATTGGTGCTGAACATCTGTAAAAGTCTTTGAATTTGGGAATGTTCCTCCATATACTGGACACTTGGTTGCCAAAAGGTCCCTCTGAACACCATCCATTCGAGCTCCCCAAATACTTGTTAACAACAATATTCTTCCACATGGCTGACTCATCCATATCGACTCTCCACAGCCATTTCAGTAATAGGGCTTGGTTCATAGCTTCAATGGATGTCAACCCCACTCTGCCTTCCTCCTTAAACTTGCATACATATCTCCATGCAATGGGGTATCTGCATTTCTCACCTGGGCCTTTCCCTTTTCAGAAAAAAGATGCTCTAAGGGACTATCTTGAGGCAGACATGTTTTGTAACCTTGAAGATGGACATAAAATAAACTGCAATGTTGGGCAGCACTGTTTTGGACAAAACCCACCCACCCCCCGCAGACAGAAGCTTGCCTTTCCACGCAGCTATACGATCCCCAATTCTCTTGATGATGATATTCCAATCAGAAGACTTCAGGTTGCCGACAGTCAGAGGCAGCCCCAAGTATTTGATTGGGAACATTCCCATCCATACGTTCACATTCACAATCACATAATCATCCATCCATGCAATCATACATTCACATTCACATTCACATTTTCACATGAACCAAAATTTTTTCTCATTTCATCACATTCTAATTGTCATATGCAAATGTGTGTCAAGAGAGAGAACAGAACAAAAGAACCAAAATGAAGAACATGTCACTCGGCCGATCTGTCTCTCGCACCACCGCTATCCCCAGTGCCCTTGTGCCGCTTTGATGGTGGCTCCATGGCACTATGCTCCTCCTCCCGTGGGCGTCTCCGCTTGGCCTCCTCTCTCCTCCGGCGACCAGAAGAGCTGGCCAAATAATCTCCCACCGATGCGCTCGGTGCTACACTCCACGAGCCTCCTACTGCACCGCTCTGGGAAGCGCTCCGCTCAGGTCCTCGGCCCATCATCCGGACCGTCCGCTCCATGGTCCAGAGCTCGATCTTCAAATCATGGACCTGGAGTCATGCCTCACGAGCCTCGGTCCGGTATCTCTCTATGTCCACCATCTAGCCGCTCAGCCGAGTCACTTCCCCCCGGAGTCGCTCCATCTCCTCTCGAAGTCGGGGTACCTCCACCACCTCTGCTCATGCTCGCGCCGCCTCGACTAGTGCTGCGGTCAACTCTCTCACCTGCATTTTTGCATTTGCATCATGGTCAGTCTAGGCATTTGCATATCATGAAGCATTCAAGTCTAAGATTTAAGTTTTCTTACCCGCTCTGCGAGAGTAGCCTCGGCCTCCTTAGCTCGAGCTACGACCCGGGTGAATTCTGCATCCCGCTCAGCCCGTTCCCCGGCAGGCTGTGTGGAGGAGGATGGTGCATCTGGTCCGGTCCTCTGGGCGCCCTCGGCCTGCTGCATGGTAAAGGTCAGTCAGTCAAATTACAGTTTTGGTCAATGCGAGAGCATCTCATTTTAAAGTCCATAGTTTAAGGTAAACTCACCAAGAGCTCTAAGGCTGTCCAGAACTCGTCCCGCTGCTCGATAGTGGCATGTAGCAGTCCCTCGAGCTCGAAAATCCATCCTTGCAGGTCTAGCTGCATTTAGAAGCAAGTATCGATTCATATAAGATCCATTCATTTCATATAGAATACAAGTGTCGAGTTCAGCATTCATACCGGTCGTCGAGTACCACTAAAAACCTGGCTGCCATACCGATGGGTGAAGGCTTTCAAATATGCCTCGTCACTATCAGCCCGTTCTTTCACTGCCTTCCCCTTTTGCTTCCAGTCTTGGATATATTTTCTGGCTCGGCCTCTCCAGTCTATGTCGCTGGCAATCCCTTTTGTTGATTTTCCCGGGCACTCATCATGTCGATGAGGGAATGTCACCATGGGCTGATGCACTCCCCATGTCCTCATGATCAAGCGATAATGAAGTGGCTCAATCACGTTGATGCAGTGGAGCCAAATATCCCATCCCCTATAGGCCAGGGAAGCCTCTACCCACGGCTGCCCCTCATGTCCCTCATCCCCGTACGGTGTCCAACGCACCTAGATCGTCTGGGAGTAGGCAATCATCATCTCCTCTAACTGGCTGTTCTCCAGCCACATAGAAAATAGTGGGCAGGCCGTCAGGATTCGACACCTCAAAGGTCCCCAGCTGTTCGGCCGCTTGGCAGTCGAGCTCCATTATTGACTTAATAATTCCTGACGGGACCCTGACATCCTCTAGCAGGTCCTCGAGGCAAGGTGCCCTCGGTGTGGGGTAGATGGCGAAGGGAAGTGCCCTAAATATCCCTTCTTCTTCTGCAATGAACGGCACATGCAGCGGAGCCACATAGCCTAGGGGTGGCGGAGGAAACCAGCCCTCCGATTTTATCTTCTTCTTCCCTTTGTCCCAGGAAGCTTTAGGTGTCAGCTTTGTCTCTTCTAGATACAGATTAGCATCTGACAGGTGACACTCGAACACCTCAAACAGGTGGAGGTCAGCAAAGATCCTGGCTTCTTTCCCCTCACAGGGGTACTTGATGCATTGGTGTAAGGTAGACGGCACCACCCTATTCTGGTGCAACCAAGGCCGGCCAAGCAATGCCTTGTAGGAAGTGTTGGAGTTGATGACGTGGAACTGGACCTTGGTGATGAAGTCGTCGAGGGCCAGGTCAAATTCTACAACCCCCATGGGCACCTCGCACTTCTGTTTAAAGTCAGCAATCTTGACATTCTTCACTTCGACCAGGTGCACATCGAAGTAGTGTTTCTGGTACACCCAGTAGGGGAGTATGTTGACTGCTACTCCTAGGTCAATCAGGACCCTATTGATAGGCTGTCCATTCAGCTACCCCTTCATGTAGAGCGGCCTATTATGGCTGCAGGTGGGCAAGAGCATGTCGTCTTCTGTGAAGGCCACGGCCACCTCCGGGGGCATCTCCGCCAAACAGGCTTCAAGGTGAGCTGGCGTCTGGAGTGCGGCAATGATGGCTTGCCGTGTTTCTTCATCCAGGGATAGCATCTCCCAGACGGTAAACCAGGTCGAGATTTTCTTGAGATGCTTGACTATTCGGTCGGCAGCCCGAACCTTGAGCTGTTTCATTTCTTCGGCCTTGCCGCATCTACCCCCAGCCTGGGCCTCGGGTGCTGGGTCAAAAAGTGACTCCTCCGCTGGATCTGGTACAGTTGCCTGAGCCCGCGGAGGTTGCTGGGCCCCCTCCTTTTCCTTCATGAATTCGGCAAGGTTAGGGATGCCGTCAAATTCTTCTGTCGGCTGGGGCGGGACCGCTGCCAGTAGAGCCGGAGGATTGCTTGCAGGCGGAGCCGGGAGGCTGTTGGCTCCCTTGGTTGGCCGGGGTCCTTGCGGGAGCACCTGCTTTTTTGTGCAGGCCTGAAGGAACTCAGCGAATGAGGGAGCGCCCTGACTCTTTGACTTCTCGGGATAAAGACTCGACGATGGGGGGATCTCCGTACCTCAAACTTTGGGTTTGGGGACTTGGTATGGCTGCTCACCCCTTAGCATGATGTTGCGGTTGTCCTGAGGAGGGCATCCCCATTTCTTCCCTGACCGGGTGGCATCTTTAATAGCTCGGCTCGCACTAGGCAAGGCTAATAGGGTATTGCAGGAGAGGACAACACCCTTATTTTTGTTCTTTAGCTTATTCTTCTCTTTTCCTTCTTGTGGCTAACGCTTGATGTGCTATGCAAGCTTTTGCCACCTCTTTAGATGATTGTTGGTATAAAGATACCATATTAACTGCTCTTTCCATACATGCGGGCGAGGAGGATCAACCTTATAGTCGTCCATATCTAGCTCCCCTCTCCTGATTAGCTTTTCAATAGTGTCTTTAAAGACGTACAATTTTCAATAGGGTGCCTAACCATCTGATGATATGGGCAGAAGCGAGGATGGTCTTTCTTTCTAGCATCTTCCGGTCTCTTCGGCTCTGGTAGAGTAACCTTGTCGTATGCGACAGCCCATTCGAAGAGGATCCGAGTCTTGTCCTTGGGAAAAGAGTAGAGCTTTTTCATTTTGGCCCGCAAGGATGGGACTTCTTGCTGCTCAGCTAGCTTAGCGGGAGGAGGGTTAGCCACTCCTTTTTCCTTTTCTTCTTGTTGGTTGAATGTTTTGAAATCAATTGCGTGAACTTCCTTGGGTGATGGCCACTTGTCAATAGACTTGTCCTTTTGGCTTGTAGCAGTTGTAGTAGAAGGAGAGCTGGAGATGAAGGCTTCGGATGAGGGACGCGCACGCACATGGGAGCGTCGACAGCGGCTTCCGATGCGAACCTGTTAGTACAACCTTATGGCACTACACTCCACACAGGGAGGGGATCGTGGGGATGGAAATAATTAATACAAAACTACCCTCACGTAGGAGGGGGGGAGCAAGGGGAAGGGAGATGGGCCTGCTGCCCTATGTCTATTTTGTAGAACAGAACAGAAGTGCTCTGACTAGTACGCTGCGCACAGAGTTCAGAAGGGGGTGCCGTCAGCGCTCAGATGAAGCCTGGGAAGTGCAGATACACTCCACAAAATTTGGCACCATTGTGAGGTCCCCGGAAGGCGAGGTTGGTCATAGACGATGACCTGTGCAAATCTGCCTTGTAGGACAGACCTGTGCAGTCTGCTCGAAATGGCCGGTGCACTCTACACAGAACTCAGAACGAAGCAAGACCTGTGGGGGTGGATGGAAGACAGGACGTTTTACATACCCTCAGAATTTGAGGACCATCGGAGCACGACACTAGTCACAGTCACTTCTGCGGTGAGCCTCTATTTTCTAGGGGAGCAGACAGATGGGGGCAGGATGCTCGGGGTGGTATGCCCAGCACGGAGATCAAAATGTGACGAAACCACTTGGGTTTGTTTCTGGACGTCGAGAGGTACGACTCTGAAGAAGGGCTCAACCATAAGATCGACTGAGAGGGCATGGAGTGCTCTGCTAGTCTACTGCTCATCCTTGGCAAACTGGTTCACATGGGCTCTGTGCAGTTGCACGAGAATGGGTACCAGGAACTATGTCGAAGTCAAAATGATGCGAAACCATCTCTGGAACAAAGAGGACTCAGAGAAAAACAAACCCACCTCCCCATCGAGCTCTCTCTCTCCCTCCCACATTTCTCCCACTCCCTCACCATCTCTCTCTCTTACGCGACCCACTCTCTCTCCCTTTCTCTTGGTTTTGGTCAAGACGGCAGCGGACGGAGGCATGGAAGGTACCGTTGGAAAGGTCGTTACGCGAGGATCGTGTTGACGCCCACCTTCTCTCGGTTCATAAAGCGTGGAGGTGGGACGGGACGAGAGGAGCGGTGGCGTCCCTTCGTTTGCATGCACCTTGAACGACATTTTTGGCGCGATCGAGGTAGGGGGACGGATACCCGAGCTCGCTAGGAGCATTTACCCATGCCATGCCCATCGTCGTTGTGTCTTATTAGCATGCACATCGTCATTCTTGGTTTTCATGCCATGAGCTTCGTTCTTATGCTTTTAATCCACCATGAACATCGTTGCTGGATTTTCTAGCAGTAGAATGTTGTTATGTGATGGTGGTTTGGCAGGAAATAGGTTTCTCGCGCACCTCCCGTCGATCCGGCTCGATCGGGAGGGGATTTGGTTTTGAATCCTGTGTTTTCAGTTCTCTGGTAGGGTAACGGTCCTGCCAGAGACCGTCACATGGAAACAGTAAGGCGGTGGACTGTGGCGGCCCACAGCCCATGCGGTAGAACCCTCGTAGCGGCCCAACATGGGTGCGCCACAGACCTTGTGGCAGTTCTACCTTCGACCGCCACAGACCTTTGACCAGGTCATTTGACCTTTGACCCAATAGGGCGGTTGGCCTGGCGGTTTATCGTAGGACCGCCAGAGCCATGTGGCGCGCCTGCCCTGGTGCGCCAGAGTTAGAGTTTTCTGTAGATATTTATAGCCTCAGGTTCATCTAGCAACCTATTAGTGGTGCGCCACATCCCTTGTAGCGCACTTGTCCTCGACCGCCAGAGACGGTGGCGGGCTAATGCTCGACCGCCATTTCCCATAGAATGTTAACTGTTGCATAATCATTTTCTTATGCATTTCATGTTGCATGTTCGCCAAGTTTAATTTCTTTTATAAACTGTGGTACATCTTTACATCCCGAAAGAGTTACTTTCTCTTTCCTTGTGATGGAACCACTAGTCGTAGCCCAGCGATCTGAGTGTCGCCCCACCTGGGAAAGGTGGAGGGGTATTCCCGTTACACGATTTTAAAGCTAGTTCCGTGGGCCCTCGGCGAGTAGTAGCGTCCTACTGAGAAGGAAAACTAGCTAGAGAGCCTGGCTCAAGCACGAGCCAATGTGTGCACACGTGGTCAGAGGCCTGGACTGACACTGAAGAGTGTTACTCTGACTAGTTACTTGATTTGATACTGTTGCGCCTCTCACTTGTCGTGTTTTGAGACCTGCGAGTTGCTTGAGACACAGTGTAAGCCGTCAGTGGACGCATCTAGTTTCACTTTCTGGTGGCTTCTTCCTTCTTCCTGTCACTTGGTTAGCTGAAGTTTATTTTATTGGTAGATTTAGCTCCTGACGCTTATATTTAAATTAAATTGGCATTAAAAATAACTCAAGCATCAAAAGCCTGGTGGATTGCTTCAGCCTTTAGAAATTCTGATGTGAAAATGGGATCATGTCATGATAGACTTTATTGTGGCTTTACCTCGGACTTCACAAGGCTTCGATGGAATCTGACTGTTAGTTGATCGGTTGACTAAAACAGCTAGATTGTTGCCGATTAGAGTTGCTTGGAGTGTGCAGAAATTGGCCGAGCTTTATATTGAAATGATTGTGCCATTGCATGAAATTCCTATTTCACTTGTGTCAGATCGCGACCCGCGATTCACTTCTGGCTTCTGGCGTAGTCTTCAGAAAGTGTTGGGAACGGAGTTAGCCTTCAATTTAGCGTATCATCCGCAGTCAGATGGTCAGTCAGAAAGGACTATTCAAACTTTAGAAGATATGTTGAGATCGTGTTGCCTTGATCGGTAGGGGTCATGGAGTCAACATTTATCACTTGTGGAATTTGCCTATAATAATAGTTATCACTCTAGCATCGGTATAGCACCGTATGAGGCTTTATATGGACGTCCTTATCGTACTCCTCTGAACTGGTTTGAAGTTGGTGACCGTATATTGACAGGACCTGATATGGTTTAGCAATGTGTTGATGTTGTTCGCCTGATCAGACAGAAAATGCTGACAGCTCAGAGTCGACAGAAAAGTTACGCAGATCAGTGCAGGCGACCATTGCAGTTTGAGCTTGGAGATATGGTGTTTGTAAAAATATCTTCGATGAAAGGTGTTATGAGATTTGGGAAGGGTGGAAAGCTTAGTTCGCGATATATTGGTCTGTTTCCTATTTTGGAGAGTGTGGGCCAAGTGGCATATCGTCTTCAGTTGCCAGCGGCTATGCAAGCTATTCATGATGTGTTCCACGTGTCTCAGTTGAGGAAATATGTCTCTGATGCATCCCACGTCCTTGATGATTCAGTTTGGCCTGAAGTGACTGCAGATTTATCCACACCAGAGTATCGGATCAGAATTGAAGATCGTCATGAGCAACGATTGAGAAATAAAGTAATCCCTCTGCTTAAGGTTGTCTGGCAGTGTCACTCCGGCAATGAAGCTACATGGGAACGTGAAGACGAAATGTGTCAGGGGGGATAGGATAGGGACAATGCCCATAATTCACAGATAGAGTGCGATTTACGGAGCACAGCTAAAGAGGGTGTGCATACGCAACAGGGACACTACATAGCCTATGTTCATAGACAAAACTACAATTCGCCCCAGACAATTTTTTCGTGGTGTGGAGGTGCAGGCATGTGAGTAATAAACCCTAAATATGGGGATACGCAGGCTTTCTAAGTAATACTCGAGGACTACTCTATCGCCCACACGTTCATTTCTGGTTCTTGACTTTCGGTAGCTTCGCACAGCCCCCTTATTTATTTTATATTTTTTTATTACAGACTTTACCATTCGATGCGAGTCTCCTCATTTGTTTCAGTGGGGATACAACCCAACAGCAAAACAAATAAATAAAAAAAAAATACACCATATCGCGTGAGTCTAATCATATTGTAGCCCCATCTCTCCCTGTGACCTGGTGCTGAAGGGATAATAATGTTGTCCCTGTAAGCCGGGCCTGAGTCTTTAGAATTAGCCCAAAATGGCCACGGCCCGGCCTTACTTCGGGCCGACATTCTGATTAAACCGGACACGTTTGCCGAATCGGATCCTTTTCGGATCATCATTAAAAATTATCGTGTACTCGATAGACATCTGAACGGATTTATCTCAGTTTTCACCGCATTCTCGTCACGGACTCCCGTCCGAATATGAAAGAGTCTATGAATGATCGACATGTCCGATTGCTCGTGTCTCGGCACAGGCTCTTGCGTGATTTATTCCTACCTCTTTCCTTTACAGTTAGCATTAATTCTATCGGCCGCAGGGCCCCTAATTTCGGTAATTAATTAAGGGTGTTCTCTCATATGGGGGATGTAAATGACGTCATGACCTTTTATGGCACGACGGGACTTGGTCCCGACCCAAATCACACAATCACCAGATGAAGTCAGATAGAGTGCACCATCGACTTCCACGAAGCCCAAAAAAGTCATCATTTCGGTGATTGGCACACCCACGCACTTAATAAACCTAATAAACAATTGAAACGAACATATTTTAGTAAAAAGTGCATCCAGAGGCTTCATACTCTGCTTCATTATTTATGCATGGCTTGTTTATTGAATAGGATATATAGATGACTTCTCCTTCTGGAGACTTCAAGACTATGCCTTTCCCTGCTCTGACTCTGGCTGATCCAGTAGCTGAGGTGTCAATTCTGGAAGCACCGTCAAAGTATAGCTGCCATAGGGAGGGTTGCACCTGGCCGACTTCCAAGGTTTCATCTTCGCAAAGCTCTGGTTCTAGCGGGCAGTCTTCTAGTACAGGATGCTCAGTGATGAAGTCTGCGATGGCTTGGCCTTTGACAGCCCTTTGCGGCACGTAGGAGATATCAAACTCCATAAGGATCACCACCCATTTGCCTAGACGGCCTTTGAGTGCCAGTTGGGACTTGATATATTTGAGGGGATCTGCCTTGGAGATCAGCCTGATTTCATGCAACAACATATAGTGTCGGAGCTTCTTGACAATGAAGACCAATGTTAGGCAGATCTTCTCAATCTAAGTGTATCTTTCCTCAGTTCTGACTAGTCTTCGACTGAGGTAGTAGAGGGCTTGTTCTTTCCCATCTTCATTGTTCTGGGCTAGCATTGCCCCCAGGGAGTTATATGTGCCTACTATATCCAGTACCAGCGGCTGCCCTTTCACCGATGCGCCCAGCACTGGAGGAGTTTTCAGATAATCCTTCAACCTGTCAAAGGCTATCTGGCAATCTTCATCTCAATAAAAGGGAACATCTTTCATCATCAATTTGTGAAAAGGTTGGCATCGCCCTAACAAGTTGGCTATGAACCACCGGATATAAGCCAGGCGACCTTGTAGCGATCTCAGCTCAGAGAGGTTCCTTGGTGGAGGTAACTTGATGTGACACCACCTTGGTGGTGATAGTCACAAGAGATTTATTTTCTTGCCTCCGAACAGTCGGTCAAGAGTTTGAGAAATCTATCATCCCATGCCTGGCGACAGACATGGTCCAGAACCTGATGGGGATCCATCGTTCCACGTTTGTCATTTAGTATGGTCGAGAATTCGGGAGGTCTGTCATCCCGTTGTGGGGTGCAGGTGGCTATCAAATAGCTTGAGGAGTATAAATCCTTCACAGTTTTTACTAGAGAGGAACTCGGGGTTTATACGCCCGAAGCTATTAGCCTCTGGCGTACTACCTAAAATGAAAATGATAGCCGATGACGTCGCACTGATGCTTGGATAGCCGTTGTTAACTACAGCTACACTAGCACACATCAGTCAAGTTCACAAATATAATAATGACAATGATAGTATAAACATAAAGCATTGATCATCATCTAATAAATAAACTTGGAAGAAAACATGATGGAGCCATTCTTTGGGTACTAGGCGGCCAAAGGCCATGCCTCCTTCAGCTAGAGGGCGGCCACCTGTGCGGCCTTCTAGGATAGGGTGGGCGGCCAGTGCTTTGGCTGTCCATCTGTTCTTATCCATAAGGCATAGAGTCCAGAGCAGATGGGACTTCTCTTCCATAAATCACCAACTAATGGATGCCCCTGGTCATCAAGCTAGGGTTTCACAATGGAGAGAGGAAAGCAAGGAGGGCAAGATCAAGAGATGGCATCATCTTCCTCGACTCCATCCAGAGATAGGGAGCTCATCGTCCTCTCCAAAATGCAAGGACATTTGAGCACATTGGTGAAGAACAGCCAGGTAAGGTTATGACCCAACATATATGTGCGTGTTAGCTTTTTAGTACCAGAATTGATTCTTTTTTTATCTCTCTCTTCTCTACCCCTTTTCTACTATTTCAACCCCTCCCAGCCTTTCTGGGAGTGAGACATGCCCGCCACTATGGCTGGCTACATGACTTATTGGCGCCCGTGACACCCGCCATGAGGGTATTTATGCTCCAGTGGCACCTCACGCCCCTGGTCATCATGGGGAAGCATCTTCATAGTATGAGATGGAACTGGGAGACCTTGGGTGCGTTGATCAAGCTGTGGCACCCAGACCGACACACTTTTGTGTTTCTTGAGTTTGAAGCTTCAGTGCTAGTGGAAGAAATCAGCTTCCTATTCTAGTGGAGCGACCTAGAAGTGGGTGACCTAAACGATCTCCCCCCTGGGAGGAAGTCCTGGTAGAGATCATGCGAGATAAGCGCGAGGTTCGGCAGATGACTAACCAGCGAGGGATACTAGTTGACCACCTAGCCTGGTCATTGCAGATCTAGGTGAAGGATAAATCAATGGACGCGGATCGATTGATGCGGGGATTGACTTTATGCCTAGGTGGGGCATTGCTCTTCCTTACGACATGAGATGTATTGAGGCGAGAGCACGTGGGGCCACTCACTCTCCTATGGATGGGGTGCTCCCTCTCACAGGTGGTGCTCACTCACTTGTATTGTGGAGTTACTCAGATGAGTTTGGAATGGGGTACCACAGGGAGCCTCTACTTACTATAGGTGTGGATAGTGTAGAGTCCTAGAGAATGATCTAGAGGGGGGTAAATAGATCAACCACCCAATTAAAACTTACTGTAGCGGCTAGTAGTGTGGAATTAAAACGAGCTACTGCAGGACGACAAGGAGGTACTCAATCACAACCTTGAAACACAGATCAATTAGATCTACCCTTACGCGATCCTAAGCATTCATCTATTGATCGATGAACTAAATGCAACAATGAACTCAGAGCACAGAGCAATCGCACAGTAGATAATGGATTTTAAGGTGGTTCAACCTCAATCCAAAGGTCTACATCCACCCCACACTCAACCGAGTGTGACTTCACTGCTGACTAACAACTTGCCGTAGATCCACAGCTTCGGGGAATTCCTTCCTTACAAATCGCTGAGCATTACAGCTTTACTATCCAGCGGAATCCACCTCTGACCGCTGAGGATTACAGCTTAACCAGTCCAGAGGAACCCACCTCTGTAATCGCTGACTCACAGCTTGAAGAAACAAGAGTTTCAAAGAAAATAGAAGAAACAAAATGAAGACTTGAAACCCAAATGGGAATGTAGCTCAACAATGAGCAAATCAGCTCTGGTTCTAAACCTGGAGACTGATGAACAACAACTCTCTCAAACTTCTCTCAAAGCTTCCTCTTCGATCTACTCTGCTCTCTCTCAGTCTGGATCGTGCTGGCTCCTTTTCTCTCGCAGCTCTTCTTCTTTCAATATCACACTCAAATCTGTTCTCGCGATCAGTCTTCTCTTGAAGGAGAATCTTCTTATCTATAGGCAGCAACAGAGAGGTAGGGCATGTGATCACCATGTCTCCCACCCAAATGCCTTGTCCAGATCTGACACTACTCGACCACGTGGCAGCATCCTAGCATGACTGCTTTCTACGTGTTACTATTATGGCTCATCCTTCATTTCAGATCACGTGCCATTCTTAAACTCCACGAACAAGCATCCTGTCAAAAAGTCAGAATTGAAGTCAGCTTATGACAATTAGATAAAAAATAAGGAGATGCACCGAGTTGATAGAGCTTTAAGCAAGAAGTGCGCAAACTTAATTTAGCATGAGTTCATGTATGCATGGACTCAAGTTTCACACATTAGACATATCCACAAACTTCACGCATTGTCAGAGTGGAGATGCACAGACTATGTGTGTACGAGATGCATATAGTGCACTAACAAGGCATATGCAAAGTGCGAGCGTTGCACTGACTCAATGTACCATGAGCAACCTTGCATAGACATTGTTCGTGCAAGAGATAAAGGTTGCACAGACTTGGTTATGCATTGTGCCTTAGCTTGCATAGACTTAAGGCTCACGAATCTCTTATGCATCGAGTTGCCTAGGAGTGTGCACAGACTTTAAGTCCGCAGTGCAAGAATTACAACGACTTGCTGGCTTGCAACTAAGCATGCACGTACTTGACCGCGTGTAGCAACGACAATTGCATCGACTTTATACACTTGCATGGAATGACATTGCAATGACTTGATGTATGTATGCACGGACTATGTTTCTTGGAGACGTAACATATGCACAGACTTTATACGCTTAAGATGCTCCCTATGCACAGAATTAATGCAAAATGGACTAAGTGTTGCACTAGTTCTATTCTTTATGCACAGACTAAGTGTAAAGATGCAAATGTTTGTCATATGATAATCTGACATATAAAAGTCATCAAAATACACTCATCATCATGTCAATATAAAGTTGACAGAGTCCACTATGCAGTAAACCAAGTCAAACAACACTGTTGCCAATCATTAAAACATATCAACACAAAGCAGTACACATACTGCTTATCAACCAGAGGAGACCCAGCATTCTCCCCCAACATTCCATCTCAGAGGAGACCCAATAGATGGAGGTCCACCTGAGTTTCAACTTCGATGACACAATGACCACGGCTCCACGAATCTTCGAGAAAAGTGCACTCTACCCAGCTAGGGCCATCCTTGGTCCTGAAGACCAGGTGATATGTAAGACTACATTCTTGAAGACCAGAGATGACAAGTGAGACTACTTGAACTTCCTGCCTGAAGACCAGTTCGTGCCGATGATGTATCGGCGCGAGGAATTCAAGACAAGCGGGATACAGGAAGTGGAATTATGGCTCGTGGGAGCTCTGGACTTGGTGTTGTACTAGGCCCATCATTGTCATCGCCAGGTGGAGCTACCTAGATAGATCCCAAGGGCCGCCTCAAAATGAGCTTTAATTATTAGGCATCTCCTAGGGTCCGACGAGGATAGATGGTGGCTTCATATGAGTGGGAAGGCATGGAGGCACCATGCCACCATGACTAAAGCTCGGATCAACGTGGAGGAGGACAAAGATGAGTTGATGAGATATACTGTCCGGTACGCCCATAGCGCCTCGTACATCTTCTCCTCCCAGTCCTTCTTGTTGGAGCTAACAATCTTGGCCAAGAGAGTACATAGAGTTTTATTGAAGGCCTCAGCCAGACCGTTGGCCTGTGGATTGTAGGCAGTTGACGTCCTCCAGTCAATCTTGTACTTTTCTGCCAGCCGATAGACCTTCTGGTTGCGGAAGTGGCTGCCATCATCTGAGATAATTCGGTCGAGGGTGCCGAATCAGAATATGATATTACGGCGGACAAATCTGGCGACGATTTCCTCGGTGACCTCCCTTAAGGCGACAGCTTCTGCCCAGCGGGAGAAATAATCGGTTGCTGCCAAAATGTACTTTCAACCCGTGGACGAGGCGGGCAATGGGCCCATGACATCTGTTCCCCATTGGGTAAAAGACCAGCTAGGCACCGTAGGATGCAATGGCACGGGCGTCCTCCTGGGTATCGTGGCGTGCTCCTGGAACCTCTGACATGACTTAGCATAGTTGCAGCAGTCATCGAACATCATCAGCCAATAATAGCCAAGCTTTTTTATTTCAATCTTCATTTTCGGTCCCGCCTGGTGTGCACCGGATGCTCCGGCATGCACCTCCTTCATGACTCTCCAGGCCTCTTCAATAGACAGACATCGGAGGAGTACCTTCTGCCGGGCGTCGGCCACAATTCGGAATAGGACCCCGTTTTGGAGCTCGTAAGAGTCCTTTGTTCTGATTAATCTAATCTTTTCCTCCCTTTGTAGGGGTAATTATTGGTACTTGAACCACTGTATATAGGGGGCCCTCTAGTCAGGTAGGCTGACAGCTTCCACTGTGGAAACTTCCAGCTCTTCTTCTTCTTTAGTTCCTCTTCTATCATGCTAGGTACCTGGCGCTGGTTGATCACTCGGATGTCGAGCGACCCATTTGGCAGGATTGCTAGCGAGCTTGCCAATTTCGCCAAGGCGTCGGCTTGGGCATTCTCTCCCGTGGCGACATGGCCTATCTCGAGAAGGTAGAACTGCTCCATGAGCCCTTTTGCCTTGGCATGGTAAGGAAGTAGTTCGGGCTTCCGGACATCAAACTGTCCCTGGGCCCGCCTGACGACTAGCAGTGAGTCACCGAACACTTGCAACATCTTGATCTCCATTTTGCAGAGCGACTTGGAGATCGATGATCATGGCTTCATACTCTGCTTCATTATTTGTACAGGGCTTATTGATGTAGCAGGAGGTGTGCATCACTTCCCCGTCAGGAGATTTGAGGACGATGCCCGCTCCAGCCCGTACTCTAGCGCGTCCAAAAGGAGCTGTCTCTGTTCTGGAAGCCCCATCGAAGTACAACTGCCGCACAGCCTGCTGGACCTGGTCTGCTTCTAATGTCTCATCTTCGGGCAACTCAGTGGCCAGTGGGGAGTCTTCAGGCACAGGATGCACCGTGAAGAAGTCCGCGACGGCTTGCCCCTTGATGGCTTTCTGTGGTATGTAGGTGATGTCGAACTCCATCAGTAGCACGGTCCTATCGATTGGCGTTGTTTCCCCTACGCTACGACATGCATGGGGTGTGGAACGGGCCGATTCAGTCTGTTCTACCATTTTACCTGCCAGATTGATTTAGCGGTCCTACCAGAGACCATTATAGGCATAACGGTCCCTCGATAGACCATTATGGTTCGTGGTTTTTCAGCTTTCGAGGTCATGGAGTATAACGGATCAGGCTTGGCCCGTTATTTGAGTATAACGCCCTATGCTAGGCGCGTTATATTAGGGTTATTTTCGAGGCCGTCTGCCATTGTCAGATCCCTTGACGATTGTGCTTCCTCGAAGATCGTGTCAGTTGGTTCATTTAACAGATCATTCCCTGTGTGTTGTAGTCAGGTAATGCACCTGTGTGGGTACGTTACATTATGTTTGACCGATGTTTGACTGGGTATGATAGTTGATATAACGCGCCTAACCCTATGCGCCATGTGGCTATGGCAGACTCACTGTGGTCTGTTATGTGCTTCTTGTCCGTATTAGTGTTTTGAGTCCGTTGGCTTTAACGCGCCTGTTGTAGTGCGTTAAGCTTATATAATACGCCTATGGAGGTCCGTTATATTCCCCTTGGTTTGAGTTTTGGTCCGTAGGCCATAATGCGCCCGTCTTGGTGCGTTATGCTGATATAGTGCCCATGTCTTGGTGCATTATATTGTCTGTATTGAAGTTTTGGATCTGTCTGCCATAACGCCCCTTCTGTGGTCCGTTATAGCAGGTAATGCCATGATGCTGGTGCGTTATAGTCCTGTTGTTGGCCGTGATGGTCCTTGTTTTGTCTTGTGTGTTGGTCAGTCTTAGGTTGTGTTTTAGGGGGGTGTCTGTTTGTTGGTGGTTGTCTGGATTGGTCGGTTTAGGTGATTGGGTGTGGTCTTTTCCTTGACTACAATAGCACCCTAATGACTCAATCTAGAACTGCTAGTGTCCTTGTCTTTGGTTGCATAGCGGCTGTGCCTTGACTGCCGGGTTCGCCTAGCAGTTGAGTGATGGTTCGCTTTGCCCAGAGTGTTGTTGTCGTCTACCGCTCCAGTTTCTATTTATCTTGGCTTGCTCTCGTGGTTTGCCAATGACTCGTGGATGTTTGTTGATATCCTATGAGGGCTGTGACCTTTATGAGATGGCCAAGAGTGCTTGTCCATGTTCTGGTGTTCGTGTGCGTTTGTGTATGTCAGGTTTTGTTCCGGACAACCCAGTGAGACTAGGGATTAACTAGTGGCCTTGTCCTGTGTCTCGATAATTTTGCCCAGTTCGAGTCGTTGGTTCTGGATGCCTCGAGGTATCATTTCACCTCGGTCTACATGTCCAGTTGTGCTGAGAAGACTTTTTCCGCTATTTGTGAGTTCCATCGTGTATTGCCAGCGTGCGTTGCCTGAGTGCGCAGTGGGAGCATGTGGGCTAATTACCCACTGGTTGAGAATCTTTCCATAGAGTTCTGGCCAATAGAGAGAATTGCTTTTCTCGATGTAACTTTGTCTTGGCTTCCTGTGCCTTGAGGGGGTTTTACATGGGGCAACATGGGGGTTTTTTCCCCATTCTATAAAATCCCCTATTTTCTATCCTCTTGGGCCCACTTTGACCCCATGTGACCGTAAGAGGACAAGGATACGAGCTCAGACTGGTTGGCTGGCCGTGTACGCATGTAGGACAAGAAGATCGGCTTGGGTAGTCCCGGGATTCCGCCTTCGTGAGTTTCTTCACGTTGGTATGTCGACCAACCTTGTACGGAATTGGGACGAAGGTGAGTTCACGCTGGGATTGACTGGGTTGGGTGGAGGGGCCGCCCCCCGGGGAGTTCACCCCCATCAGGGCGTGGCCGCGCCTGGGATGAACTCCCTCCCGATGGGCCTTTGCCCCTGGGGGGTGGCCCCGGGGGTCATCTTTCGTCGCTCAGCGTTGTCCTTTGAAGGACCCGAGGCTCCAAGGTGCTAAGATTGGCCCGTGGGGGTCAATTACTTGGTGTGGCCGTAGCTGCTGGCAAGGTGTTCGAGGAAATTTCTGACACACTCTGGGTTCTCGAACTACTTGAGTAGCCGATTGGTGAGCCTTAGATTTGGCACCAGGGTGAGGATGGTAGCTTGTAGGAGCTGAGGAAAGACGTTTTGGGCCAATGGGCCCTTCCTTGGTGAGTCGTGCCGCGTGGCACGACGGGTTGATGTGGCAGCCCCGGGTTGGCCCATGTGTTGTAGATAAACGGCTCATAGCCGTGTGTCTGAGGGTTGGGGGTGGCCCCAACTTGCTGGAGGGTTACCGTAGGATATGGCTAGGACGTTCAAGCCATTGTTTGGCCCCCGGATTGCTATAGAATGGCTGGGAAATACACGCCTATGAAATTCTCGCTACACGAGCATGGGCCATATAGGTGTTCTAAGGGCTCTTAGTGCCCGTAGTTGACTAGGAAAAATCTTCCTTGGACTTTTGAATGCTGGAGGGAGGCATTCTAAGGATAAACCTCGGCCTCATTACTGGGTGCCACGTGCCGTGGCTTGTGGTTACGGCGCCCCCGGGTTGACCGGGGTGGCTGAGTTGAAGGCGGGCAGAACCACAAACTGGGTGATTGGGGTGGCCCCAATCAATTGTTGATGTCACCGTTGGTCACGACTAGATAGTTAGGACCCTTGGTTGAGCCCGATGTGACATAGAAAGGGCTGGGTCAACAATGCCTTGAAGGTGTTTAGGGAAATTCTCGAGCCCTTATTTCTTATTATTTTTGCTGGGAAAATACTTGGTACAACAAATGCCCCCCATGGGGTGCGCGTCAGAGGCGAGACAAGGGCGGATGGCCCGTGAGCTCCTCATTTTTGTTTTGTTGTAATTGTACTTGGAGCTTCATATGCACTTCGTGCACATGTGTTTTCTTCATGTGCTAGCTTTTTACACATATCGCCAACACTGTATTCTCACCTCCCTTTCGTGCTTTGTTATGCAGCCATGGCGAGGTTTGGTAGAGACGATTGGGCTTAGAGGTGTGCGGCCAGTGAGGAGGATCACTGGGTGAGGAGGACCACTGCGTCGACCTCATGATCTCCTCTCCAACGTAGGAATTGAAGGTGTCGACACAGAGGGTCAACCCCTTTCAACTGGTGTTCTGTCAAGCCGCGCTGCGTCGACCTCAGGTTATCAGCAGGTCGACACATACATCCTGCCAGTACACACTACGGATTACGCCCTTCAGGACAGGTCGACCTCATCCTTTACAGTAGGTCAACCTCAGGTTGCCTCCCAGAAATCATTGACAATGCGCCATCAATAGGTGCGTCGACCTCACCTTGTCAGCAGGTCGACGCGGGCTGGTCTAGTGGACGTCGAAATTTACCATGCGGCATGTATGTCTCGGCACCCGAGAGCAAGTCGAAGATGGAAAGGCTGAACAAACCCCGTACCTCCTCCAAACAAGATGAATGCATACCAGGTGTTCTGCCACACAACAACGAAGCCCCTCAAGTAGAATAGATGGCCCCGACTCCCCAATTGGCGACGACGAAGGCCGAATTAGGAAAACTCGAGAATTCAGACACGGGTTCGACACGTGCCAGAAACTACTCAAAGTCCTAAATCGGGACTCGGAGGCTTCGAACTAAATACCCCAGAGGTGGTGAATTAAAGCTAAAGTAGCACGGGAGGGCAAGCATCTGTCTGAATCACCATGAAGTCGGGGCGAAACCCCTTGATACTTAAACCGGCGTGGCCTTGCCCATCCTGCACTTAAACTGGCACGTCCCTCCAAGGGATCTTAAACCAGTGTGCCCCTCCTTCCCTTGCTAAACCTAAACCGGCGTGCCCCTTTAGCACCTAAATCGGCATGCTAAATGTATGTGGCCTTAACTGGTGCGCCCCCTGGCCGTGCCGATTTAACCCAAAACTATCCCATCCAAACTATGGCGCTCTGTTTCGCATCAGTCGTAGAGTTGAAACGACATGGCATTCAATGTTGCAAAGCCCTATCTCCCCCTCTGTTTGGCAGCACAGCGACAGCAACGACGAAGCAAGCAACGATGGTGGCAGCAGTAGCGGATCTCCTGACAAATCTGCGAACATCCTGTCCTCGGACGAATGCTAGCATACGTCGCGAACCAGTAAAAGCCAGCGCAACGGGTCAACTCCAGAAGTCACTGCGAACGAGGCAGAGGTGGTGGGAACTCTTCCCCCCACCGGCCATTCTATAAAAAGGCAAGCTGTGGAGACCTGGAAGAGAGTGAGTTGGTGAGAAGAAAAAGGCTGGAGTCCCCCTTCTCCCTGAGCTCTCTGGCTTCCAAGGAAGAGGGAGAAGTGCATCGACCTTCGCCTGCAAGGTGAAGAAAAGAGAGTGAGTGTGAGAGAAAAGAGATGAGCTTGGGGAAGGAGTTTGCGCTTTGCTCTCCTCTCAGCTTTGTATCTTTTCCCTTTTGCTTTTGCTTCCCTTATTATGGGATAGTCTTCCTTCTATATTTCGCCTCCCCTTTTTTCATGGATGAGTAAAAAGAAAAGCTTTTACAAGCGTAGTAGTCTACTTGATCGGTCTCCTCCCTTTCTCCCTACACATGATCGCATTTGTATGTAGCATTTCATCTTTTAAATTTTCGTTCGCATTTGTGTGCTTATGTGCGGCATTCATCATTCTCCCTTACCATTGCCTTTATTAATAAGGGCCTGGCCCCTTGACACGTTCTCAAGGATAGCTCAAAAGGAACACCCCTTATTGAGCAAGGGGCCAAGTCAGAGCAAAAATTCTAACTCGTTTGTTTAAGTGATGTGTGCATGGATTCGAGAGAGCAGGATAGAGCCAGAGAATAAAGAACCAACCATTTTATTCCTCTAAAAAAAAGAAAAAGGGTTTACATCAAGTTCCACCCTCTCTCTCCGCATTACCCGTCTCGCCGCTCTCCGGGCAAGAACCTCTGGAGGGTGTCGTTAAACCATGAGAAGCGGTATTCCTACCGCTCTGCATCCCCCTTTCTGTCTCCACACCTCGTCGTTGATCTGCGGGGGCAGCAAAAAAGCTACTAACATGAAAGTCGCACTCTCGTGCTTTTCGGTAGCATTCCTCACCATCCTTCAGCCATTGCTCGGCAAGACTGAGACTGGTGCGGAGCTCGAATAATTGGGCCTCTAGGGCCCTCCTCTCTTCTTTCTCGGCCCTCTCTCTTTCCCTATCCCTTTCCTTTTCGGCACGTTCCCTCTCCCTATCTTCCCTTTCCAGCTGGAGGGTGATCCTCAGCTCTATGGCATCATGAGAAGAGTCATCATTTGGATGACCTTACAGTTCCTCTAGCTCTGCTATCTTGGCTTCCCCCTGCGTGGCACGAGCCAGTGCCTCTTGCAGTTCTTCCGCCTGCCATGTCTGCCATCTCAGATATATGTTAAGGCGTAAACAAAGAAAATTTTGGGATAATACCCTTACCTATGCAGAAAGCATTCCCTTTGCCTCCGCTGCTTGCTGCGTGACATGAGCAAGTTGCTCATGGAGCAAGTCCAATTCTGAAGTAGGGATCCATAAGCTAGAGGAAACGCCATCTACCCCTATTGTCGATGAAACTGCATTGAGCTGGGCACGCTGCAACATGCACGAGGTGACATTGAGGGCTTCGCCATCAATCCACAGTCATTAATGGGAAGGAACACATGCATACACACTTACCGATGAACTCAGAGCTGCACGGGTGTCACTCAACTATTGCTCCGTATCTGCCAAGCGAACTCGCAAGTTCGCTATCATGGTATCACGGGCATCCTGTAGCCATGGCTCAGGTTGGATGTGTAAATTTGTTAGTTCAATTAATCCAAACCTGTGGAACATCATCTCTAAAGGTCCACCTAAAGTGCCTAGGACATGTCAAAGTGGACTGATGTTCACAGGATAAAAAATAATGATAATCTCAGAGCTCTCAATATTTTGAAATCTACTATTGATCAAGATATCATTCCTTTTGTTTCTGATTGTCGGAATGCAAAGGACATACTAGAAAGATTGATGGCTGTCAATGGGAAGAAGGAATACATGTCCAATGGCTGATAGAAGTGATCATAGCAGTGATCAAAGGGAGAATGCCTGCAAATGGCTGTGGAGGCCAGCGTTCACAAAACCAATTCCGGTTCTGGAATCAGTCAGGGCCGGAACCGGTACCAACTGGGAACCGGCCGGTTCAGGGATTTGGGACCGGTTTCTCCTTATACATTTAAATAAGAGTTTAAATTTTTAAAAAAACATAAAAAATCAGAAAAATAAAAAATGGAGTTTTCCGGCCACAAAATGGCAAGATCTGGTTGTCGGTGACCGGATCTGCTTGTCGGTGGCGGGCGGTGATCACCGGTGGCAAGGGTGGCTGGCAGGCTCCTGGTGCTGGGTGCTGCAGCCTGAGGCTGTGGGTGCTCCTCGGCCTCCTGTGGCTCCATCTGTGGCCTGTGGGTCCTCACGCCCTCATGGCAGTCCGGGTCGGCAGTTGCGGCGATCACCAATGGGCTCTTGGTGATCGGGGCCTAGTGCTGTGGCCTGCGGTCTGTGCTGTGGGTGCTCCTCCCATGGGCTGTCACAATATGCAGCCCATGTGATGGAGATCCAGATGCGGAATGGCAACCACGAAAGAGTCGTAGACAACGCAAGCCAAACCACTATTATTTAGATTAGATTTCATTTGAAATTTAGTATTTTTTATTAGTATTTAGCATTTATTTTGTTTATTAGTATTTAGCATTTATTTGTTGTAGTATTTATTTGTTGAGATTGGGGACATATTTGTCAATAGGAAACTATACGGGTGTGATTGTTACTTTGTTACTTACATATAAAGATGTGTATTCTTTTAGGGTTAACACACAGATTTGAAAAGGAAAATAGCCGCAGACATGCGAAGGAGCCATTGGCGTCAAGCCCTCTGAGTCCTCTGGCGCGAAGCCAAACCCAACCCCCTTTTCCTCTTTCTTCCTCACTTTTCTTTCCTCCTCCTATCCCTACGTCACACTACCACAGCCACTTCTACCGCAGCATTTATTATCTTACCTTCTCTCCCTTCAACATACATCACGTGAATCACTTTTTTTTATTTCTCCAACATTCGTGTACGTGAAGGACCACAACAAGGCAGCTGAGCCGCCATGCCACAGCGAATGGCCATCTTGGTGTGATTGCTCAACTCGTCGTCATCAGGTCAGTTCTAACCAACAGGTGTCTGGGTTGTTCTTACTGTCAAGAATTTATAATTGGCACATGTAATTAATCATCTACAAAGATTCAATCTCACACTGATATATGAATTAGGATGCCCTTGTTAATTCACAAATGTGCTTAGCTACGGTACCTCAATCCTGTCATTTTTTCTGTTGATTGTTTCATCAATGGCGTCGGCGTGCTCAGCCGAGGATGGCAGCAGCAGCGGTGCGCTCCGGAGAGGATGGCAGCTGCGGAACAATCGGAAGAGGACAGCGGCGACAGTAGCGATCATGTTTGCCTTTGGTAGGGATCCAACTAGGTTTGGTTTAAAAATGTTGGTCATTTATAAAATGACCCTCATAAGAAACTTAATTGTAGAACTAATCAACTCATCTTAAGTGTTTATAAAGCAGATAATTCCTCGGATAACGGAACATGCAAAATCGGATAAGTTAAATTTTAAAACAAGATAAATTCGAATAGATATGCATTCCCTCTGTATCTACTCTGTTGGCGATCCTATCTCGGCCATAGTTCTTCATTCTTGCAGGGTCGCGTCCACTCCCTCTCGCACATATGCATGTTTTAGTTATATTTTACAGCCAAATTAATTATTTTGGCCATCTAATGTTTATACTATTTTATTTATTAGTGACAAAGATTATATTTTGCAATTTGATTGACTATTATGGGCACCCGTGCATTTTCCTACAAATTAACTTCATAGATTCCAGCCACGTCTTTGTCCCCGAGATATCATTTTCACATCCGTTGTGTGCACTAGAAGCAGTTTTGTTTAGTATCGAGGAAACTGATTACGTCATGCCAAACAAGGTGAAATACAACCAAAGTGGGGCTTAACCTTTGCGATCTTCTTGGATGAGTCTCGTACGCTGCTCATCCAGACTGAGTCAGCCATTGCTGCCTGGTGCCCTTCCACGCACTTGATGTCATGGTCATGCAGTTTAATCTAATTAAAACCACCACTTAACTAGTTGTGTGTGGTGATATAAGGTTATGGATATTCCTCGCAAATTGCGTAGTGATCCTTTGGTTTGATAACACAAACAAAGCACATATGCAAGAAAAGGAAATTGCGGCCTTGTGGGTGACAGCAATTAATGAATGAGGGATCTACAAAAGCATTGTACCCTCACTCACTACAATAAGCATAGACGACGTACATCTACGACGCATGTCATAGGTTAAAGAATCATTAAAAAATAAAAAAAAGTGGACAAGGAGTTAAATAAATAAAAATATAACATATTTGGTAGGGATTTCAAATTAATAGTCACGTCACACTCAAGCTACTACTGGGGTGTTTAGTATAAACAAAAGACTTAAAAAGAAGCTGAAGTGGTCGCAGTCTCCCCCCAAAATTAAGTCAGTTAATGATTAAAGTTTTCATTATTTCGGACCGGACCGGGTCTTGGTGATAAAGACGGAACAGCTAGGGCAGCGGGTGATCTCCTCCTCGATGCGGAGGTCCTCCCATGTGATCTGGAAGAGGTCCCCGCAAGTGTGCACGCCTGCAGCTCCTTGTTCCACTCCATGTACGTCCTCGATCTCCACGTCATCATACGTGAAAATAGAGCTTTGGACGAACAGGGGTTTGCTCTATATGGGATTAATCACCGTTGTGTATTGCCATGATAATTTATACAGGTTTTACAATTACATGGATGAGGATCGAAAAGCAACTGAATCCTCTAAAAATATACAGTAAGGAAAAAATGGGAAATGGATGATAGAGGGAATTACGGATTATGTAAGATCCTTGAAATATTTGGTAGGATCCGATGATAGACGGAAATGGCTTGCTATCTTTACAATACGACAAGTCTCTCTCTATCTCTCTCACTCTCTCTCTCTCTCTCTATCTATCTATCTATCTAACAACACTCTACTCTTCTCTAGCTCCCTCAAAACTCACAAAGATGCTGCCCATTCTATGAATTGTTAAAGACAGGGGCCAAATTTGAATGGAATGAGCAATGTCAAAAGGTCCATGAGGATCTTAAGATTTATTATCTAATCCCCCTTTGCTGCAACCTCCTATCCTTAGAAAACTCCTGATCTTGTACATTTCTGTTATTGAGGACTCCCTAGGAGCTGTCCTAGCTCAAGTGGATGATGAAGGAAAAGAAAGGGCAACATACTATCTTTCTAGGTTGTTTAACCCTACTGAGTCTAGGTATACTGTCATGGAGAAGACCTACGCAGCACTGGTATGGGTAGCTCAGAAGCTTAAGCACTACTTTCTTGCCCATGAGGTCAAGTTGATATCTAGAATGGACCCTATTTGTTATCTCTTGGAAAAGCCCGTCCTTTCTAGTAGATTATCTCGCTAGCAAAGCTTTCTCTCACAATTTGACATCACCTTCATTGTTCAGAAAGCAATCAAGGGCTACGCTATCACTGAGTATCTTGGTCATTCCCCAATCCCTTGCACCGATTCGATCCAGGATGACTTCCCTAACGAACACCTTGTTGTAATCACTCATCTCCCCTTCTGGTCTTTACACTTTGACGGTGCATTGAATTCTCAAGGCTGTGGGATCGATGCTATTCTCCTTACGCTAGAGGGAGTTACTATCCCTATTGCTTATTAGCTCACATTCCCTGCCACAAATAATATAGCCGAGTATGAGGTTCTCCTTGCCGGTCTGAAGCAAGCCTATCTCCTGGGCGCACGCTATCTCAACATCATAGGGGACTCTCAATTGGTGATGTATCAAGTTCTTTCAACTTAATGCACCCCTGACCTCAAGCTTAAGCCTTATCAAGATTTGGTCACACTCTTGGCTAGGCAGTTTCGTAAGCTCATCTATATCCACACTCATCACTCCCAGAATATTCTTGCCGATGCGCTGGTATCGCTAGCTTCTTCCCTTTCCTTCCCTCTTAGTCATTCCACTGAGACCATTGTCATCCAGCGGATGGATGCTCCTTCCCTCCAAGATCCCTGGTTTGACAACCTTAGGAAATCTATAGAGAAGAGTGATGTGAAGGAAGATCTGAAAGAAGCATCATTAAGTCAGCTTGAGGAAATTTTAGAAGAAGAAGAACTACTATGGTACCACGAGATAGAGCAATATTGTAGGGATGGATCATTTTCGGAGACGGCCAACGCCGAGCAGCGAGAGACCATCAGAAGAGTTGCCTCAAGATATACAATTATAGTAGGAGAATTATATATGCGTGCTCTTAATGGTGTTCTCATGAGATGTCTGGATGATAATGAGGCTTGAAAAGTGGAAGAAGCAGCTCTCGCCAATGAGTGCGGAGTGCACGTTAATGAACAGGCATTGGCGAAGAAGATTCTTAGGCAGGGCTATTACTTACCAACCCTAGTAGAAGACTGTTCCACCTATGTCCGTAGGTGTCTTCAATGCCAACTCCATGCCGATAAAATTCATGCTCCTGCTTCCTGCCATCGTTGCATCCGAATCACCTTAAAAACTGATGTGCATGTGGGTTGCTTTGTGTGGTTTGATTGTTATACTTGCTGTATGATCGTGTGGGAACAGTGAGGTTGAGAGAACTGGCATGGTTTTGTAGCTTATCTTGAATAATCTATCTTATCACCAAATAGACTTTGTTAAATTTAATTTGTGATTGAATAGATTTAATTCTCTTAATTAGAGTTGCATCGCATATTTTACAAAAGGTGAAAGTTTTCTTTAAAATTTGTAAACACCCAATGCACCCCCCTCTTGGGTGTCATTGATCGTAGGACTTCAACACTCCCTCCACGTGCTAGACTGAAATGGTGCGGGGACCACAAGATTTAGTTCGTAGATATAAAAGGCAGATTTCTCGTTCGAAGATGGAGATAGAAGACAACAAGAGAGAATATACGAACTGAGAAGAGAATCTAGAGCAGAGATCACAGAGAGTAGAAGAGAGGAGATAAGAGAAGCCAGAGTGCTAGAAAGATAAAGAGGCTGTTGTAGAAAAGAGAGGAAGAAGAAAAATAGAGTATCAGAGAGTAGAGAAGAATTCGGAGAAGCGATAGCGGCTATGGTTTCGATTTCTAGATCAGATCTAGAATCGATGTGCTCATCAGAGCTACAATATTTTTCATGCATTATCTGTGTTTCGTTGTGTTCGTTTGTATTTTTCTTTTGATTCCTCCTTCAAGCTGTTAGTCAGCAGAGCAAGCTGTGGTGCTCAATCGCGGGGATTGATTCCTCGAATAGCAAGTTGTGAGGCTCAGCGAATAGCAAGCTGTGAGGCTCTGCGGATAGAAAGCTATGTTGGTCAGCGGTCTAGGATTTATTCCCTAATGTTGTGGATCAGTGACTGTAGAGATTCATCCCCGATGCTGTGAATCAGCAGACATAAGCTGTGTATCAGCGAAAGGACATAAGCTGTGTATCAGCGAAAGTCTCACTCTAGTTTGAGTGAGGGGTGAACGTAGGTCTCAAGATTGAGACTGAACCACCTTAAAATTCTCGTCTCTTGTGTGATTGCTTATCTGTTTACATCTTCATTTAGATGTATGCTTAGGACTGATCTCAGCTAGCATATGATTCTGATTGCATTTCCATTTGTATGACTTGTGTGTGCCTTCAACCAATAAGTATATAAAAATGCGTGACAGAAAAGATAGGTTAGGCCTATCTAGAATGTTACCTCTTGCATTAGGAGATCCTAGATAGAACCTCCGCCTCGTACTTGGTTGTTGGTCACTCTCTTCATTCGAGTGACACTTGTTGGAATCTGTTTGCACACTGAGTGATTGTTATTGGGTTTAAGTGAAGAGTTTACTCTGCAAGAGAGTGCTACTATCTCTTTAGATCAGTGAGTGTTGCTTAAATTTCTAATTCCGTAATTATTTTTTAACAGAGATCCATTCAACCCCCTCTGGATCTTAGCAGTGCGCATATTTACTTGCACCATTCCCATCACTTGATATCAGAACTAGACCAACAATTGGTGTGCGTGATCCTCACTTCCCTTACTCTCACCCATAAAATTCCCAAGTCCCCGATCCACTGTTTGTGCCTCTGTCAAACCTCATTATCAGGCAGATCCCAACATGCCTAGTCTATTCTGAGTCAGGAAGTCCACCTGTTCTAAATTCAACCACAACGAATACAACAACAGAAAAATTTCTGTAACACTAGGAGTTTGTAGATCTTCGAAAGAGCTTCGCAACGGCACTAGTTTCGCGTCAATCCGACATCGGTTCTGATCGCAGCACTTATTCTCGTCGGGTTGCGCAGTTCTGAAACTGCACGATATAGTTGGGAGTTAATTCTCCCATAAATCCCCGACTACGATCCAACGGCCACTACTCCCGGGGATCGACTAGGGACACTCCAGCAACGTTCCAACCATCTGCCGCAGCAAGGAGATGCCCGGACATCGCCGTCCCAACAGCCGGACCTGCTTGCTGTCTTGTGGGCCCGAGTTGAACAGAACCGAACCGAACCAGCTGTCCACATCCGCTCGAGCGTCACCACCGTGCTGTCGGTCAACCCAAGATCGGCGCTCCCAGGTCATTGTGTAGCCTGTTACCTCCCTGCGTGGAGTGGGCAGTAAAATTCATTCCTATAATTGTTGATTATTTACTGTATCGGGAGTACAGGTCTTGGCCGAGATAGTCTTCCCCACACCCAGAGCGTGGAGGTATCGTCTCTATCTCTCTTGATCTTTGCTTATCTAGTATGTGTTTATTTGCCGCTGCTAATGAGTGATAGGATATCTAGCTCGATAAATTTTTAACACCGCTGTGAGAGTGAGAGCGTGACCCATCCCGTGACCCGATCCGGGCACGAAGGAGTGTTGACCACCTTGACTCATTGTCGGTTTCTCAACCGCGCAGATCCGCACGCTTCTCTTGCTAGGGCCGAGGCGCGAGCTTGCCTAGAGTCTCAGGTTCGCTTCCAAATTAGTCTCAAGTCGCATCCCGTCCCGCATCATGAAATCATCACGAATCAAAGGGATTTTGTTCCAAACATGTTAATTTAGCTATCCATGAGATGACCTATCTCTGGGAAATGCTCTAAACTTCTAATTTGTTGCTGGAAGGACGACCTAGTTCCTGCTCGTTCTGTGCTAACTTAGCAACTTCACGTCCTTCTATCTTCTTAGCCTCTTGACCTAAAGTCATGAAAATTGGAGGATCGGTAGAAGATACAAAGGACAACAATAAGTTCTAAAAGTAGAACCTGAACTAACCTCATTTAGGGCTTCTAATCTCTTCTTCTTCCCTGGATGGACGCACTGTCTTTTATGCAGGCTACAGAGGGACTTCGTCTTCTGGGACTTCTATCTCCTTAAAGACTCGACCTCCTAGCACGAAAATTGGAGGGGTGTTAGACAATACAAAGGAGAACAAAACCTTCAAAAGGGCTTACCTGAAATATAGACAATACAAAGGAGAACAAAACCTTCAAAAGGGCTTACCTGAGATTGTTTCTCCTTGTGAAAAATGTGATCCAACATTTTTTTCCTTTTATTCTTGTCTCTCCTTCCTCTCTCCTCATCGCCGCTCATTCTCTCCCTCTCGTTCTCTCTCCTCTCTTCTCCTCTCGCCGTAGGGCGCGCGACCGTGGTGAGATGGGTGAGGCAGGAATGTCGTGGAGTGATCGTGGAGCGTGCTAGCGTGAAGGATGGAGCGTGGCATTGGCACGATCCCTCGGTGGATTCAAAGCCGGCGTGGTTTGGTTGTCGTGTTGATTTCAGCGCGGTTTAGTCGCTTCGACGGGTGAGAACTTTGGTGGAGGTAGGGAGATGGATCACCTACTCCTCTTCAACGTTCCCTCGCGATTTGGAGCCGAACGGTGTGAGTATGAGTGGATTTTATCGCGTTTGGGTGAAATCATACTTCGTGGGGTGTGAGATGGGTTTGCCATTTTCGGCGATAGTTTCTTGCTAGATTAGTATCGTTGGAACCCTTAGCATGTTAGCATTCCATCCCTGCTAGTTTCATCATAATTGGTTGTCATTTGGGACCGGTATGAGCCCAGGAACCCATGTGACTCGTTTTGGGTCGATTCAGTGGAATCGCCCGTTTCTTGTCGTTTTTGCGTCTAATTGATCCCTTCCAGAGTGTAGAAGGCTTATTTCGCCATTATGATTGTTTCCCCATCGTTTTAGAGTGAACAGGGCGTGGAAAGGCTGAGTTCCGACTGATCCCCTATTTTTCCCGTCGTAACGCCTTAGCGGTCCTTTCAGAGACCGTTTGTATCCTCAAGCGGTCCAGTATGCGATCGTTTGATGTTATGTCGGTTCGTGTCTTCACGGTCTTGCGATAGACCGTTTCTCTTGGCTCACGGCCCATTGGTGGACCGTTAAGCTTTGTCAAGCGGCCCATTAGGTGACCGCTAGACTTATGTGGAGAATCGGTTTGGCTAAGCGATCTTACGATAGACCGTATAGCTTGCTTTAGCGGCCTTATGGCCGACCGCTAAGCATCGTTTGACTTTGGTCAACGATTTTATGTTGGTTCGGGCAAGCAGTCTAGCTTCGATCGTTTGGAGTCTTTAGCGGCCCTTTTATAGACCGCCAAGCTCCATTTGACTTCAGTCAATATTTTAAGTCAGTTCACGTTGGTGTCCTTAGCGGCCTATTTATAGACTGCTAGGCTCGTGAAACGGTTCTATTTTAGACCATTTTGGGTGGTTTGACTTGTTAAGTCGGTTCGAGGGTTGACTGGGCCAAGCGGCCTAGTGTATTACCGCTACAGTCACCTTGTGGCCCTATTTATGACCGCCGAGTGTCTGTGTTCTCTGTGTGTGGTTAGCAGCCCTTTGGCTGACCGCTTGGCTTACCTAGCGGTCAAGCGATCGACCGTTTGTCCCTAGAGTGCTCTTTTCCTGATGTTTTGGCTTCCAATTGTCTTGGCTTGACCTTATGATTTGCCCATTGTCTCGTAGATATCTTTGATGTCCTATGAGGGCTATGACCATGTTATAAGGTAGCCAGGAGTGCATTTAAGTCGATTAGTATTCCTTTATTTCTTTCTCCTCTTTCCCCTTTTTTCTTTCCCCTTTCTTTTTTTCTTCTCCCTTTTTCTTCTCTCTTTTTTTTTGCTCTCTCTTTTTTTTTACCTTATGAAAACACAAGCAGTGATCGAGCTACCCGGACAAAGATCGTGCAAATCCACCGCAAAATAAGGTGGAGGATGATTTTGTTCCTTGAATGGGGGCATTGGGGCATAATACAATCTCAAGTGTCTTCCATTAAGAGGCAGGAACTGAACCTCCCCGCGGTGGTTGACAACTATATAGGCTCCACCCTCGTAGACTTTTAGACTACGTAGGGTCCGAGTCAATTTTCATTCAACTTGCCCTTGGGGTTGGCAGCCATGACGTCTCTTCTCTTGACCATAACAAGGTCGCCTTTCTTAAATTCACATTCCTTGATGATCTTGTCGAAGGAGCACGCTATCTGGGCCTGATAGACCTGAATATTTTGTTGGGCCCGAAGCCGCTTTCCCTCCAAACTGGAGAGTTCTTCGAGTCTTCGCTCGACATTTGTTTGTCCCTCGCGGACTAGCTCGTGCTGGATGACGACCTACAAGGAGGGGATCTCCAGCTCGATGGGGACTATTGCTTCTAAACCGTACACCAGGGAGAAAGGTGAATAGCTCGTCGGGGTCTTGTACACTGTTCGGTACGCCCAAAGTGTCTCGTACATTCTCTCTTCCTAGTCTTTCTTGTTGGAGCTAACAATTTTAGCCAGGAGAGTGCAAAGAGTTTTGTTGAAAGCTTTAGCTAGGCCATTGGCCTGTGGACTGTAGGGAGTTGACATCCTCCAGTCAATCTTGTATTTTTTTGCCAGTCGGTAGACCTTCTAGTTGCAGAAGTGGCTTCCGTTGTCCGAGATAATTCGGTCGGGGATGCCGAACCAGAATATGGTATTACGGCGGACAAATCTAGCGACGATCTCCCCGGTGACCTCCCTTAGGGTGACAACTTCTGCCTAGTGGGAGAAATAATCAGTTGCTGCCAAGATGTACTTACAACCTGTGGATGAGGCAGGTAATGGACCCACGACGTCTGTTCCCCATTGGGTAAAAGGCTAGCTGGGCACCGCAGGATGTAGCGGCACGGGTGGCCTCCTGGATATCGTGGCATGCTACTGGCACCTTTGACACGGCTTAGCATACTTGTAGTAGCCGTCAAACATCATCGGCCAATAATAGCCAAACTTTTTTATTTCAATTTTCATTTTCGGCCCCGCCTAGTGTGGACCGACTACTCCGGCATGAATCTCCTTCATAACTCTCCAAGCCTCTTCAATGGACAGGCCTTGGAGGAGTAGCTTTTGTTTGGCATTGGCCACAATTCAAAATAGTATCCCATTTCGGAGCTCGTAGGAGTCCTTTGTTCTGATTAGTCTAATCTTCTCTTCCCTCTGCTTGGGCAGTTATTGGTATTTGAATCATTGCATAAGAGGGCGTAATGACCCAGAGCTCCGGGTACCGATAACCCGATAACGTCGGATTACCACTACCAAGATCACTGCCTGAGCCTCCCAATAGCCTCTCTCTCTCACCTTCATCTTCACGGCGGAAGGTCTCCCCACCCCACTCTCCACCTCCCCTCTCTCACGCAACACACCTCCTCACCCTCCATCTCTCACACAGATAGAGAGAGAGAGCCCCTCCATCCCTCTGCCCTCCCTCAAACCCATGGCATCCCCGCCGGTGACTTCCAACCGCATGGCCATCTCTCCCTCTCACTAACCCAACGTCGTCGCCCCTCACTGCACCCCTCTCACCTCCTCACCAAGCCGAAATCCCACACAACCGCGGTGACCACCACCGCCCTCCACCCCTCACCAGCCCCATAGACCCTCTGCCATCGACTTCCCTCTCCTCCTCTTACAACTCTCCTCTCTGCTGTCACAGTCGCTCCCCCACTCTTCTCTCTAACTCTCGCCAGCCTCCCTCTCTCCCCCTACATGTGTTTCCCTCCGCTCCACCAGCACCACCACTATCGGTTGCCATCGCCCACGCCATCGTGAGCCGCACCATCGTCCACCTTGCCGGCCTCCCCTCCGCAGCACCCCACGCCCGTCGCAAGCCACCCTACCATGCCGCGCTTGCTCCCCTCCCTCTCTAGATACACACTACCCCCTCTGATCACCCCACACTCCCTCTCTCTTCCTCCTCACACTACTCACCTCAGCCGACCTCCACTGTGGTTACCCCCAGGCCACTGTTACTCGTCCCCTCTTCCTAACTACGCCGCCGAAAACCCTCCCAGCTCCCTCTATCTCTTTCACGATCACTCTCCATCTCTATCTCTCTCTCTCCTTCCCTCTCACGATCTCTCTCCCTCTCTCTATCTCTCTCTATCTCCATCGTTCTCTCCCTATCTATCTCTACACACATGTTAAGGTATATATTTTATTATTATTAAACAAAACCCATCCCATCTCTCTCTATCCCTCCCTCATGGTCTCTCTCACGATCCCCCTCTCTCTCTTTACTCTCTCACTCTAACTCCCTCACATCCTCTCTCTCATCTCTCTTCTCCCTATCTCTCTCTACCTCTCACACACTTATTCTATTTTTATGTGACCTTTTAATACGTATGTTTATTGTTCTTAAGTCCTCACTCCCCTCTCTAGTTCCATTTTTCCCCCTTTCCTTTTATTGTTATTTTTTAAGCCTTTTTTTCACCATCTCCTACCTTTGCTTGTATTATTTTTTTCCAATATTTCTCTAAGAAATAAAAAAAATATATAAAGAAGACGCCCTCTCTCTCTCCATCTCTCCACATCTCTCTTCCCTCTATCTCTCTCTGCTCTATATGTACGTACGTGAGCTTTAATATGTATATACATATACTATTTTATTATCGTTATTAAACTTTCTTCCCTACCTCCACCTATTTTTCTATATTTCTCCCTCTACTTTTATTACCTTTTCTAAGAAAAGATCACTCTCAAAAATAAAAAAAAGAGTTCTCTCTCTCTCTCTCTCTCTCCATTTTCTATATTTTCTTCTCTTTTATTATCTTTCTCTTGGCTCGGGAGTAGGAGGGGGACAAGTGGAGAGGGGGATTTCTACTGCCCAAATAGAGCGGCCAAACGAGGTCCCAACGGACCAAACTAGGCCCAGCTCCCACTAGTGATAGCCCTCCGAGGGTCGACTAAAGCCCAATAACTCACTTGGATTAAGCGCTTCCTAGGTGACCTTCGGGTTCGAAAGTCTGAGCGTCAGGTCGATCGGGAGGCCTCCACGAGGCCTTATTCATCCCACCCGAGCCTTACGCCTAATGGCTCTGGGAAACCCCCTGAAGCCAATGCCATATGCTCGGACCGACTGGTAGAAGCTTATCCATGTGACTATTGCGTACCCTTTAAAAGCTGGAGATCGTGGGGATAATGACGATTAAGAGCCCTCGCGCCTTAACGAGCCCACGAAGGAGATGTAACCTCCCCTGAAACTCCTCGCCTCGCAGGGCACCTACGTTCATGGGTCGCTATATAAACCTGGACAACTCTCCTGCTAATGGTAAGCGCTATTAAGCGGTATCAACCCTGAGATAGAGCCACTTCACCACTTGGTGGAGAGGAATCTTGCGCCCTCATGTCCTTCCCTTTCTCCCTTGCACTCGTGCTCTACTTCAATTGCTGAGTTAAGTATCAGAGAGTTTACCCTGGGGATTCATCCTTGGGCACCTCTGACTCATTTCTCTCTTTCCAGTTCTAGCATATGTGGACATCTTCCTCAGCTCAGGCACTGCACGAGATAACCCCTCTTCACGGCGGTCAGCAACTACTACAACAGCAATAGCCGCAATAGCCACGCACGTAGAAGGGAGTGGAAGTAGCACGACTACCCCTCCTCTCAGTCATGTCAACTGACGATTGAGAAGCAAAGAGATAGAAGCTCCTCTTCACGGCAAAGTAGTAGTAACAACCGTAGCACGAAGAGAGGAAGCAAAGGAAAGCCTTCTTTGTAGGAGGAAGAAGGAAACAGATGAAAACACTCCCCCACGCTGAAGGAAGCGGATGGATGAAGAACCATTGGCCTCTTCACGGTTCACAGCAGTTGGAGGACCATGTTGAAAAGAAGGATGAAGACTCCATGTAGCAAAGGGACTTCGAATAGTAGCAACAAAACCCCGCACATTTGAGGACGGGGTGTTTTATATAATGGTGAGGGGTTCTCGAGGGTTCGAAGGCTACTAACAGGAAGGTTTTTATGACCTCCAGTACGTTTCCAACTGACTAGCTATATTATCACCCGCTAACCATAATTTCCTTAGAAAACCCTAATGCATCGTTGCACAACCATTCGGGTTGGGCCATCCATCTTCATGCACGTCGAACATACAATGTGACTTTGGCAACTATGTTTGGCTTTGGGTTGGGGGGCCATGCATGGGCTTGCTGTCGAATGAAGCCCCAAGTATGTAGGTTTGGGTTCTTAAGAGATGGGTTGGCCTTTTTGTTGCATCTATACGACTTTGATGATGTCATACACTATAAGTCAAACATGACTTGTCTATCATCACACATTCTTCACGTCCCCTGACGTCTTACACCGCGTCACAAGTGTCTAGCTACAGCGCCTTGGGCGCAAGACTCATACACGCACAAAGTACCACAACAAGGACTAACTGGGGTCACGCTCGTCAGCGCGTGTCCTAAGCCCCCAACTACGTGTGTACACATATACCATCTGCTCTAGGTCGGGTCCTCTGGCTAGTTTCCCCCCCCCCCCCACCGAACTCTGGTGGCAAAAGCAAGGGGCCCACAGAGACCAGCCTAAAAATCGTCTAACTCGAGTCAAGCTCTCTACCACTCCCGGGTGGGTCTGCACACGTGTGCACAGGAAGCTACGACTAGTGGACAGATCACTGGGAGGTAGACTCTCTAGTCAACGAAAAATAATGTCTGAACCAGACGGAGTACATGGGACTGCCCCTCGTACCAACACCGACTCACGGTGACGTAAGCAGAAGACGCCACATCCCGAGACCCCCACGACGCCCCACACCTAGTCCCCACATGATGCCTAGCACCAGTCAGACCACGGGTCAGCATGTGGATCAAGGTTTGCTCACCCGGGACTCGAATAGGCACGAAAGAAATCACCGACTAGGCCTCAGACGATGAACGGTTCATCATTGGCCACTCAAGGGTGCACGGCTAAGTCTCAGCCGCGCGTGGGAGAAAGACGGTCCAACCTGGCCGTCCATCAATCCCAGCGGTAACCAAACTATAACGTGCCTGTCCAAGGGCGTTATAGTACTTAACGGACCAACACAGGTGCGTCAAGTCTCGAGTCACAAAAGGGAACATAGCGCACACCACAAGGGGCGTTATATACATAACGGACCAACCAAGGTGCTTTATGTCACGGAGTGAAAACAGACAATAACGCACTCCTCTAGGGGCGTTATAGGCCTTAACGGACCATCTTTGGTGCGTTAAGTGGAGGGTAAGGGCGTTGAGCATAACGCATCTTCCCTGGGACGTCATATGGTCATAACGGATCTCCTTAGGCGCATTATGTGACCAGGACTCACAACGGTCAAAACCCAACGGTCGGAAACCCATAACGCACCAATCCCGGGGCGTTATGTGAAACATAACGGTCAGTCGTGGGGCCGTTAAACCTACGAAAGCCAGACTCAAAACCCACAGAGCATAACGCACCTACCTGGGTGTGTTATGATCATAGCGGCCACTGGGACGACCGCTATGTCGGCCCAACGGTGAACCGGAGAATTAGCCCTAAAAACGTCGACCACGCCCCCATACCTCCACGGGAGAGGGGGAAATCAAGGGGGAAGCTCCTAAATGACCCCTAGCATGCATCTACGGCCTCGGATCAGCTAAAAATGCGGTGAAACGGTAGATCGGCTCACAACCCCAAAAATATAGATTTTTCTCAAAATCTCCAAATATGCCCGCTCGGCTCACCACGGCCTACGAAACTCGTGAGAAATGAAGTACAAAGGTTAAGGATCTGTCCCCCTACCTCCACCGAAGATACGACGCGCCGTGGACGCCGATCCACGAAGAAAACAGTCTTTGAGAGACATCTGGATTTGATTGTAACTGGATGATCTGTACATAAAAGATAGAGCTTCATGTCCGGTGGTCTCTTCAACCATCGTTTCTGTGGTTGGGACTCGAAAGTCCTCTTTCGGACAGGCTTTGTTAAGGTCCTAGAAGTCGATGCAGATACGAACTTGACCACTTTTCTTTTTAACTGGGACAATGTTGGCGAGCCAGATCAGGTAGATGCATGGCACGATGAAGTTGACCTCCGCCATTTTGCCGACTTCGGTTGCAACCTGGAGTTCCAGCTCATGGCACATGTGTCACTGGGGCTATTTGACTAGAGTGGCTGAGGGAGATATAGCCAGGTTGTGCTCTGCTACAGAGGGATCTAACCTTGGCATCTCTTTGTATGTCCAGGCGAAATAGTCTTTATATTCGAGAAGGAGTTGCTTGTAGTCCTACCTTTCTACCTCAATGAGGACAGCACTGAGGAAGGTTGTTGAGGGGCTTCATCTTTACCTAGATTAATCTCGACAAGCTCATCGACGGTTGCCTACCCATCATCCTCCAGTTCAGGAGGCACTGGTTGGAAGTCGATGAAGTCTTCATCGTCAGTGTCGGCTTCGTACACCCAGGGGTCCCCGGAGCCAACAGTTGAGGGTGACGGGACTAGAGGACTGTCGTTACTAGGCCCGGACTGAGGTTGTCCTAGGCCGTCCCTATCAAGCTGATGGCTGTTGCCTGGCACCCTAGGGGCTTGGTTGGAGTTGGCTGCTGACGTCAGTGACGCTTCATAGTCTCTGTTCTGAAGACCTCCCTCGCAGGGAAGGTCCAGTAATTTGGGCTCTTGGGCTGATTGGGAGACCCCAGGGATCTCCTTTGTCTCACTATTTTTGTAGATAGATGGGGAAGCCTCATCGAGTGTTGGAATTGAGGTACTGGTTGTGGCGGGGAGTGGGATTAAAATAAACTCCTCCTCGCCCCCCGAGCTGTCAAACTTGGTGTTGATAGCGGCCAAGTCGACGGCTGGCTATATCGGGCCTATGGCATGGACCGCGTGGTAGACACGAAAGTCTGGGTCTTGGTCATAGCCGAGCCACCTGGTATCTTTATGGGAGAATGGGGGTCAGCCCCGAACTTGCGAAGGTGTCCACAAATTATGGAAATACCTCCGTTTTGTGGAGCCTTGCCACTAGGGAATTTGCTACTTGAGGCACATTTCCCAGATGTTAGGCGATAGGTCATCCAAAATTCGGATGGCTTCAGGGGTGTGGTCGGCTCGCCTGGACCCGCCGAAGTCATCTTCTGGTGGGGCTAGAGGGAGCATGTCTCCTTTGTGGAAAATAATAGACTTGTCCTTACTAGCCTTCTTCTTAGACCTGTGTCATCGTCTGTAAGTGACGATAAATGTCATGAGCTGCTCAACCCTATGCTCATCTATGGTACATGCAAGCTGGATGTAGTTTGGTGGCAGGCATATGCTCTTATTGATTGCTCGACTGATGACGGTAGTGATGTGACACGGACTATGGATTGGGGGCCATTTCTAGATAGGAAATTAAAATTCTCCATTGGATCCCTATGAGGCCAATAGGTATTATAAGTACTAAAAACTTCTTCTTTGTCATTCAACATTAATGAATAACTGAAGTGATGTGGTTTGAAATATAGGTGATTGAAGAGCTCCTTGTTGAGCAAAGTGAAAGGGACATGGTGTACAGTGGTTAGATGATGACCCGACCCCGTGATGAGGAGACGTCCTCATCAACTCCATACATGCTTGTGCTACAGGATATTACCACTACATTGAAGATCCAACAGCGGCTACTTGAGGAAATGAGGGCCTTCTTTCTGACTAGGGTGGAAGGGGCTCACAATGTTGTAGAACATATGCATCCTAGTTTGGAAAACATAGCGCTGATGCAGCACCTCCTACGCCCGTCGGACAGCTGACAGATGATGCCATGCCACCTCAGGCAGCCCCTGGAGAGGAAGTGCAAGGGGCTAAAAATGTTGAGAAAAGTATCCGTCACAATTTGGTGGACATTGCCACCAATCTCCCATCCCCAAGGTCGCTTGAACAAAGTACGGATGATATTGTGCCATCTAAGGTAGCCACTGAAGAGGATGTACAAGGTGATATCCAAGCTTAGGTGGAGGCGACCAATGGGTATGGTGACCATCATCCAAGTGTCTTTTCTCAGTCCCTTCATCAACAGGATGAGAAGCCCATGAGGAGACCAATGGCACCTGCAAAGAAAATAGTGCGGGGGAAGAAGAAGGTGAGTCTGCGTTGATCCTACTTTTTACAGTATAGAATCTAAGATTGGTATATTGGCATAAATGTAGAAGGGAGATGAAGCCGACCCGATCAAAAAGCTCCTACAAAGTGATTGGATTTGCAAAGGCCAACTAAAGCCGAGAGATAACAAGATTGTGAATGAATTCATTGATGTTTGTGCCTCGGGGGATATTGAGTAAGTTCTCCTCTTATAGTTTCTGTAATTATCCTGATTTGTCTTACTCTGACTACCATGAAATTTTTTGTGCAATATAGTGGCCCCATATTTGAATTACAGAACGGAATTATTTTGAAACGTCGTCATGTCATTGATCTATTATACGGCCAGATGATAGATGATACAATACTTTCTTTCATTAATTGTGTAATTTTACGCCTTGCCCTATCCTGAACTTGTGTTTCTACTGCTAATAGAATCGTGATTGTTACTTTACAGGTGATCGACACCATGATGTTCCTCCTCCACTCAAGACACAATGTCATCTTTCATCAGTGGGTTTGTTTTCCCACCATTGTAGTGAAAAACATCAACAGCATGAAAGTGCCCAACTCCAAAAAAATCGCCGAATTGTTGAACTGCGCCTTCGAGAATGATGAATTATTAGAACTAGGAAACAACAAATATTATTCTTTGTGTTAAACTCTTCAAATCACTGGCATCTATTTGCTGTTGACACAGAGAATCGCCGCTTTGTCTCATACAATTCTATGAGAGGCATGGCGATCCATGATGTCACTATAAGTGGAGGTCAGCAAAGATCCTGGCTTCTTTCCCCTCACAGGGGTACTTGATGCATTGGTGCAAGGTAGACGGCACCACCCTATTCTGGTGCAGCCAAGGCTGGCCAAGCAATGCCTTATAGGAGGTGTTGGAGTTGATGACGTAGAACTAGACCTTGGTGATGAAGTCCTCGAGGGCCAGGTCAAATTCTGCAACCCCCAGGGGCACCTCGCACTTCTGGTTAAAGCAAACAATCTTCACATTCTTCACTTCGACCAGGTGCACGTCGAAGTAGTGTTTTTGGTACACCCGGTAGGGGAGTATGTTGACTGCTGCTCCTGGGTCAATCAGGACCCTATTGATAGGCTGTCCATTTAGCTGCCCCTTCTGTAGAGCAGCCTATTATGACTGCAGGTGGGCAAGAGCATGTCGTCTTCTGTGAAGGCCACAGCCACCATCGGAGGCATCTCCGCCAAACAGGCTTCAAGGTGTGCTGGCGTCTGGAGCGCGGCAATGATGGCTTGCCATGTTTCTTCATCCAGGGATAGCATCTCCTAGACGGTAAATCGGGCTAAAATTTTCTTGAGATGCCTGACTATTTGGTCAGCAGCCCGAACCTTGAGCAGTTTCATTTCTTCGGCCTTACCGCGTCTGCCCCCAGCCTGGGCCTGGGGCGCTGGGTCAGAAAGTGACTCCTTCGCTGGATCTAGTACATCTGCTTGAGCCTGCGGAGGCTGCTGGGCCTCCTCTTTTTCCTTCATAAATTCGACGAGGTTAGGGATGCCGTCAAATTCTTCTGCCGACTGGGACGGGACCGCCGCCGGTAGAGTCTAAGGATTACTGGCGGGTGGGGCCAGGAGGCTACCGGCTATATTGGTTCGCCATGGTCCTTGTAGGCGCACCTACTTTTCTGTGCAGGCCCGAAGGAACTCGACGAAAGAGGGAGCACCCTGGCTCTTCAGCTTCTCGGGATAAAGACACGACAGTGGGGGGATCTCCGCACCCCGAACCCTAGGTTTGGGGACTTGGTACGACTGCTTGCCCCTTAGTATGATGTTGCGGCTGTCCTGAGTAGGGCATCCCCATTTCTTCCCTGAATGGGTGGCATGCTGAGAGGTGGATGCTTCGGCCTGGTCCACTTCTGACGGGTCACAGGATGCCCCTTCTTCTTCTTCCTCCAGAGAGAGGGTAGTGTCGAACAGCGTCGAGAGGGTGTTGCAGGTGACAACGACCTCTTTTTTCTTCTTACCTTTGGATCTTCTGTTTTTCTTCTTCTTTTCTGCAACAGCCGATAGCTGCTCTTGAGGGAATTCACCCCACAAGGGAGGCTCTTGCTTTGCCTGGGCTTCTACTTCGGGGGTCAGCTCGAGGGATTCGAACTCCTCTCAGGGGACATATTCTTTTAGCTCAACAGGCCGGATCTCAGACTATTCATAATCTTCAAGCCCATCAATGATGGCCTGGAGTCTCTCGACCGCCGAACTGACTTCTTTGTGGATCCGCACCGGGATATGTTCTTTCTTGTTGAAGGTAATTGATTTCAAATGCTACTCCTACATTCTGAAATATCTTGGCCATGAATGATATAGCCAATATGCACCAACTATATAACCAGGCGCATTTTATTCAAACACATTTCAAGGACTCCCTGATCCATTCACTCTTCGAGGCTCAAAAGCCCAAATACAATAGAAAATCTCAGGGGCCTGTCACAAAAGGAGTCCAGACAAATGAACAGGTCAAAGCCGTTGTATTTGCTTTCCCGAACCAGTCCACTCAAGTCCGCTTCCCGCAGAACTCCTGCAACCACCAGTTCGTCACTCTACAAAACCCTCCACCTGCTTTTACCACTCCACAAAACCCTCCACTCGCCTTCTCCACTCCACAAAACCCTCCACCTACATTCACTGCTCCGCAAAACACCTTCCCCGCTCCGCAGCAACCCCAGCAACCCCCGCAATATCACAACGTCTCTCCACCCAATGACTACACCAACAAGCGCCCAGCTCCGAAGAGAGCGCAACACCCTCCTTTGTCGGAATCCCTCACAGATATTTTTTCGGCTCTCATGTTAGTTAGTGCAATCCAGCTTCCTCCAGAATGGCCCAACTGGAATCCGGCCATTGATCAGACAAAGTATTGTATGTTCCATAGGCAGTCGGGGCATACGATCGAAGCCTGTTTTCAGTTTAGGGACTTGTTCTATGACCTACACGAAGGACACATGATAGATTGCGCTGAAATGCACAAGGCCATTATGGAAATCAAGGAAAAAAGAAGACAAACATCGAGGCAGCAAGTACAGTAGCAACAAGCACTGCTGCCGCAGCAGCAGCCACCACAGTAGCAACAGTCAGCCCAAGACTTGGGGATCCATCAAAACCCCATGTCAAACCATCCTCCCACTTCTCATCCACTGGCACCGGCTCAGGTTAACTTAGTTCAACCCCCGGCTCCTGACGTCGGGTGGTCTTATGATGACGACGGTTCAGTCCAATAGCTTCTGGCCCTCCACCATAACCATCGCAACCCATCTTCACCCCCTACTCCCGCCATTCTCATGCCCAACCACCAAACCCTTCCTTCACCTGCCAGACCACTCGTCTTGCCACCTACTTCCACCATCACCCCACCTGCCTCCGCTCCACTACCAGCACCTTCACCCGCGCTTCCATCTCGCTCCTTGCTTGTCACCCCTGTCGTCATCAATACGCCTTCGCACAATCCTTTACTCACCACGCCTCCACTCGCCTTTACACCTCCACTTATGCCCCCACCCATCATCACCGTGCCTGCACCAAATCCTTCACCCATCATCCTCCCTCCGCAACCCATTACCTCCACTGCCACTCCTATCATCTCCACCGCACCCTCCACCATGCCACTCATTCACCCCATCGGGCCCATCAAGCCATCAACTGATGCCGTGCCAGCACAAAATCTTGCCCTGCGGAGCGGGCATTTGTTTTACAGAAATTATACTTCCACTGGTGCACCTGCACCTAATCCCCAGTCTTCCCAACCAGTTGCTGATTAGGAAGAGGAAAATTGGGAGTCTATCTTGGTCAATAGAAGTACTTCTTTCTATAGCACTTGTGTAATTGTTTAGTTTAGCATATTGATATTATTTCTAGCTAGTTTCTGACTGTACGACCCGATATTCCGCGTCGGGGCGTGACAATTCCTCTAGAGGGCAGCCCAACATCTGCAGTGCCCTGGTCAGTTGTGCCACCACAGTGTGCACCCCCCGATATGTGAGGGAGGGGTCGGCAAAGATCATCGACTGCAACGCCAGCAACATCTGCCAAACCGACGAGTCCGAGGTGGCGTGGCCGATGGAGGGAATGGCCGGAGGGTCAAACTTGGCCAAGCTATCCACAGCCGCCCACAAATCCGCGTCCACCGCCCCCGAGGAGGACGGAAGAGTGGAGGCCAGGTCGCTCGAGCGTCTGACCTCGACGAATGACTCCCTGCCGGCCATCGCCAGAGGAGCCGGCAGAGCTATGACTGGACCACCTGACTCCATCGTCGCGAGGGGCTGCTCCACCCTACTCTCAGTTGGGGGAAGGGTGGGGAGCGGAGCTAAATCAGATTTTACTACTGAAGGATCCACGGCTCTTTCTGCTTGTGCTCCCTCCACCCGGGAAACCGTGATGCTTGTCAGCGTCTTCCCCAGAAGCTGGCCCTCCTCGGGTGTCATGAGCGGACGGGGAGGCGAAAGAGGAACCATGAGTTTCAGCCCGTTCCCCGACTGCAGGAAGGACACCAGGCGCTCCACCTCCGATTCCGAGAGTAGTTGCCATCCGTCTGCCCCCGCGGGGGTGACTGGTTCCCTCCGTTTCGCAACGGCCTTGCGAGCTCTAGCGGTGCGTGTCTCGGGGAGCCCTGCCTCCTCCTAAAACACAGAAAATGGGGTTAGTCTTCCATCGATCGAGGTGAGCTACCTAAATCTTGAAGAGATGCAAGAGAGGTACCGGAAGCCCCATATTCACCTTAGTCACCGGAACCATGCTACTTTTCGGTGCTATTTCTCCTTCCTCCAGGGCCTCACCCATTGTTATTACGGCCCCCGCGGCTGCTTCCTGCCGCAGGACCTCGAACAAGGTCGCCAGCTTCTCCAAGCCGACGTCGACTCCCCCGGGTCGCTCTACCGACATATCCGGGGCAGGCGCCTCCATGGCCTCCGGCTGGATTTGCTCCTGTAAATTAACTGAATAATAGAAGACAAGATTAGAGGCTGGCTGCAAAAGGGGGCCCCAAGTGAACAGCCTCACACTTACGAAATCCTCGCCCGAAGCCACCTCGTCGGAAGACTAGTCATAGTCAACCTTCTCGCCCGAAGAAGACTTGGTCAGGGTAGGCTCCTCCCTTGCCAGAGAGGGAGCTCTCGTCTCGAAGTCAACAGCCTCCTCTCTACGCGGACTCGGCGACGGGGACTTCTCGGATTTTAGCCTCCTCCTTGTGTACGCCTTCGTCAATTCGGGGACCTTGCAGTCCCACACCCATTCGGGGAGGGGCGCGACGGGAACTGCCAAATGAAGGAGCATTTGGATTATTTCTTTCAGTTGACTGTACTTTATTTTAGACATGAGATGTACTGGACCTTGTAGCAGTTTATTTATTTAATTTTTACATTATTATTTTACTGTATATTGTGCTATCACTGCAGTTACTTTAGCTTCTTACACACCTTCACATCATCCTTTCTTCCCTTCCGAGTCTTCGACCTCATGGGAGGCGGGCCGAGGTTCGAGACGCGTCGGTTCCTTTCCGGTACTCGGATCCCGGGTCGCCACAAATTTGGGCTCTACTGTTGAGGAGCGATCTGCTCTTACTGTTGAGGATGCTCCTTCAGAGATGATGTTACACCACAGGAGGCTAGGACATCTTCCTTTCCGATTCTTGCTAGATTATTTCCTACTTTGGCAAATAAGTGCAATAAAAACTCATTGAGTTGTGATCATTGTGAGTTGGCCAAACATACAAGAAGTGTTTATCCTACTGCTGGTTATAAAAGTTCTTTGCCCTTTGAGATTGTGCACTCTGATGTATGGGGACCTTGTAGCACTATTGCTGCTACAGGTCATCGATGGTTTGTGACGTTCATTGATTGTTTCAGTCGTGTTACATGGGTTTATTTACTAAAACATAAAGGGGAAGTCCTCAGGTGCTTTCAGGAGTTTCATCGGCTGGTGGACACATAGTTCAATATTAAAATCAAAGTGCTACGGTATGATAATGGGACAGAGTACACTAACAGAGAATTCTGTGAGTATCTCCATTCTCAAGGAATCATACACCAGATTAGTTGTGTAGATACCTCTGCACAGAATGGAGTGGCTGAGAGGAAGAACAGACACTTGTTAGAGGTGACACGAGCATTATTGTTCACTATGCATGTTCCGAAGTTCTTGTGGGGAGAGGCCGTACTGACTGCAGCATATCTTATCAATCGAATGCCTCTTCGGGCCCTTGACTTTATGTCTCCACTTCAGTGTCTTATGGGGACCACCGGCTATACCATTCCTCCTAAGGTATTTGGTTGTGTATGTTTTGCCAGAGATCACAGGCCATCTATTGGCAAACTAGATCCTCGAGCAATGAAGTGTGTGTTTGTTGGCTACTCTGCCACTCAGAAAGGATATCGATGCTATTACCCACCTGAGTGACGCTTCTTGATCACTATGGATGTCACCTTTCGCGAGTATAAGGCTTACTATGCATCTGGTCACTATAATGGTGGGACATCAGCTCTACTTCTTCCAGGCAACTTCCTTAGTATACCTGCCCGTCCCGGTGCCCAGGGGGAGTATAGTGATGGTGTTAGTGATGGTGTTCAGGGGGAGCAACGACATGAACATGGAGCTGCAAAGGAAGTTAGAGTCCAATCCCAGGTGCATCCACACTCTACCATCCAAGTGTCCTCCCCGGGTGAAGCTCCGTTCACTTCTTCAACATCAGATAACGGTAACACTATTTTTCCTACTCCACTTCTATCCGATCTTGATCTTCCTATTACACAACGTAAGGGGACTCGCCCTATTGTTCTTCCTACTCGTTATCGTTAGAGAGCTAGACCACCCTTGACTCACTGCCGGTTCCTCAACCGTGCAGGTCCGACGCTTCCCTCGCTAGGGACGTACCCGAGCTTGCTTAGAGTTCCAGGTGGCCTCGAGCCCTCGTCGTCTCCGTCCCGCATCAATATTGCAGGCGAAGATCTTCATCTTTCCCCTCTGTCTGTGAACCCTGCTTCTCAGTTGGTCTGGATATCTGAGGTGGTCAAAGACTGAAATTCTTTCTTATTTTTCTTCTCTCTGCGGGCTATCTTCTTCATATACGGCCCTGCGGCCTTCTTCATGGTCATTGGAGTCAGAAGAGGAGACTCCGAACATTACTTCATCTAGAGTTTCTTCTTTTTCTTCTTCGTACAGGGTGCCCAGGGCACGAGATAACCTTCTCTGTCCCAGAGAGGAGTTTCCCAAGTAGTGGAAGTAGTCTTGAACTACCCGGTTCATTTCTTCCTGACTGTGCCCTTGCAGCTCTAGTCGGGGTGACAATCTTTCCTCAATCTTCGGCTGATAAGCCAACCTTGATATGCGGGCAGCCGCATGTTCATCTTTGGAATATTTGAAGATGTCGGCCTGTCTGGCACAGGCCCCAGGCCTCTTTTGTGTAGCGGCAGAGACCGGATCTCTCATTCTTATTTCTTCTTTCTTTTCAAATCTCATGCTTCCACCCTCATAGTGACTGGCAGCAGCAAACATCCTCCCTGGCCGGGAATTCATCCTTTCGACTCGTGGGTGGTTAATGGCAACATCTTCCTTTCTCTTCCATCTCTTGCTCCCTGCTCCGGGGCGGGCAATAGAAATATCTTTTTCTTGTCTCTTCCCATCTCTCCTCTCCCCTATTCTGAGGCGGACAGTAACATCTCTTTCCGGTACCTCTTCGCCTCTTCTGCCCCCTACTCTGAGATGGGCAACAACAATATTCCTCTGTTGTCTTTTCTCATCCCTTCTGCCCCCTGCTCTAGGGTGGGCAGCGGTGTCATCTTCAGTTTGAGCCGGAACCCGACTTTGAATCTTCTTTGGCGTCCAGACCTGTTTGAACCTGGTCGGCCGAGGTGCCAGTGGTTCTCTTTCTTTCATCTCGATCTTGGCCCTCCTAGTGGCCAGCACTTGAAATCTGTTGGCGGTCTGAATCACCGGGACGGTCACGTCCGGCCTGACGTCTCTTGGGCGGCCGTCGAGGTTGACCCTAACGCTCCCGACCAGCATGGTCTTCCCAGAGTTTGATAATCGACGGTTCGTAGAAACGAACCGACCTCTTCTGTCAGCTCCCCTTCTTCTTCCAGCAGCGGCAGGGGTGGCATTCCTTCTCACCTCGTGGTGGACGAGGCACGACACGATTGTAGGAGTAGCTCTAGCTATTCGGCTCCTTCTCAGACCAGTAGCTGTTGGTGAAGTCTTAGCAGCATCCTCCGGCTTCTGGTCATCGACCGTAAGCAGGTCGACAAAGATAAGGCCCAGACAGTTGGGCAGTCCGACGGCAGGAGGCATGGAGCCGAACACGACGGGCACCTCGTCTCAATCTGATTCTGGATCTGAGAGCATTAATTCTTGCCGCCGAGACGCGCAATTCTGTTCCTTGTGCAGATCCAAAAAGTAGTCTGTGGAAAAATTCGTGAAAAAATACTAAAAGTCAATTTTTGGAACCGCCACTTTAGGGAGTCGTTCAGAGACGTCCTTCCATCATCCCAGCCAAGCGGCGCCATCAGAAGATCTCAGGAGGGCGATGTTCCTTTGGAGGCCACAGCTTGCTATCCAGTGAGTCAGAACCGAGTCGACGCAGCACCGAGTCAGTCAGTACCGAGTCGGACTAGCAGGTCGAGTTCGCCCCGAGAGCACATCCAGTTTACTGCCCGTCAACCCAGGATCGATCCTCCTGGGCCCCACTTGTAGCCCTTTATCTTTCTGCGTGGAGTGGGCAATATAATTCACGGTTGTAATTAAATTTTTACCATTGTACCGGGAGTTATCGTGATTGGCCGGGGTCATCTTCCCCATGCTCGGAGCGTGGAGGTATCATTTTCGCTCCTCTCTTTGGCATTTGATTTACTCGTATATACTTCTATATGCCACTGCTAGAGAGCATGATAGGGTAATTAGCTCATTATAATTTTATTCACCGCGGTGAGAGAGAGAGCGAGACCATCCCGTGACCTGACCCGGGCACGATTGCTAGTTGACCACCCTAGCTCTTGCCGGTTTCTCAACCGCGCACGATCATACGCTTCCCTCGTTAAGGGATGAACAGCGAGCTTGCTAGAGTCCAAGGTCGGTCTTCAACTTGGAGTCGAGTCTGTCGTGGTTTCGTCCCGCATCAGTTCCTTCTTGTTGTAGGTGGGCCATCTCATGACTAGCCGAGGGGCTGTATCATGCCATATAGGATTCACCGACGGCAGTGCTGGTCGAGGAGTGACACCCCTCACACGAACTTATGGGGTGGGCCGGGGAGCCTGTCTTCTTCTGTTCTTCCTTGGTGTAGACTGCCAACCTCTTTCGTCTTGGGCCGACGCTGCGACGAAAGCTTCATAAGTAGTGCAGGTGCTGGCCTCCGCCCACTCTTTAGGCAATTCCTGGTATAGGGATGCCATGTTGACGCTGGAAGCCATGTTGGGCATCTCATGTGGCTATGGAGGATCTACCTTGTGCTCCCCTATGTCCAGTTCTCCATTCTTGATTGAGGACTCAATGACGTCCTTGAAGACATAGCAGTCTTCGATTGTATGTCCCAGCATCTGGTGGTACTGGCAGAAGCGCGGGTCATCTTTCTTCTTCAGGTCACCGGGCCTCTTCGGTTCTGGCAACGTGATTTTGTTATAGCTAGTTGCCCACTCGAATAGAAGCCGGGACTTGTCTCGAGAAAAGGAGTACAGCTTGTTCCTCATCTTCTCCCTCAGCGAGGGACCTTCCTGCCGTTCCGTGGATCTGGACGGTGGAGGGCTCGCAGCCGCTTTGGCCTTCTCTTTCTACTTTTCAAAGGTTTGGAAGTCCAAGGTGTGGACTTCTGGAGGAACCGGCTTCTTCTCGACTGAGTATTAGATGGTGAGGGCTGGATGCTGGGTACTAGGAGTTGAGTGCTGGGTTCTGGGAACTGATACAGGGTATTGGAGGTTGAGTACTGGGAACTGGGGATTGGATGCTGAGTAATGGAGATTAAGTACTGGGTACTGGAGGCCGTTTGCTGGGAGCTGGGGATTGAGTGATGAGGGCATCCCTAACTAGGGTATGTTGATTGGAGCTGATTAGAGGCTGAGGGGCTGGGAAATAATATGCACATATTCAACAGCTCAGAGAGCTGGAGACTGGGAACTGGTGGCTGGGGCTAACCCCTCATGGGGGGTGTTGGGCTATGTTGCTAGGGGCTAGGGACTGGGGCCGACCCGTGAATGTGTGGCAGCCTATATTGTTAGAGTTGCTGGCAAATTTTGAAGTATGTTGATTATATGTTGAGCGCCGGCGATCCGACTAGTGGCATGTTGTTAGCCAGAAATGTAATTCACATTGGTCTGGAGAACTGGAGCTGGGCCAGTCGGCTAACTGCTGATGGGTAGTAGCTGGAGGACGAGGACTAGAACTGGGACTGGAGCTGGCCGGCTAACCACTAACGTGTCATAGATAGGGGACTAGGACTGGAACTGGGACTGGAGCTGGCCAACTAACTACTGACATGTAGTAGCCGGAGGACTGGGACTGGAACTAGGACTGGAGCTAGGCAGCTAACTGCTGACGTGTAGTAGCTGGAGGACTGGAACTGAAACTGGAACTGGGACTGGAGCTGGCCAGTTAATTGCTGATGTGTAGTAGCCAGAGGACTGAGACTAGACTGGGACTGGAGCTGGCCAGCTAACTACTGGCGTGTAGTAGCCAAAGGACTGGGACTAGAACTAGGACTGGAGCTGGGACTGGTCGGCTGACCTTTGAGGTGTGTAGCTGAATGCTGGAGCTGGAGACTGGAACTAGCGATAACTGACCCTCGGGGGTGCAGTGGCCACCATTGCTATGAAGTGGCGTCGAGCTCACCGTCGGTGGGATGTCATGGTCGATGACTTTCATCTGGGAGGAGTGGAGAGGAAGAGAGGTTTTTCTTCTTTATTCTCTTTACTAGCTCTACCGCCCTTGTGGGTTTTCACCAGAGTTGGCCCCCTTTTACTTTTTTCGATATGCCCTTGCTGATTTTCACACCGAGAGATCACCCGATTTTTCCTGAGATGCCCTTGCAGGCTTTCACCTCAGTTGGGTTGATGGTAATTTTTGCCCTCAGTAGTCCTGTGGAGGGAGCTGCCTGAGGCCACTGGGGTATCTCTACTTTTAACCCCATATTTTACCTTTTGTTAATTTTTTTTGAATTTGGGGATTGTCGTCCATAGCATGCTACTATCAGGGGACGTAGCCTGAAACTGGGGATGTCGATGACTTGATATCACTATAACCCTGGCTAGGGCTCTCGCAGGTTATCAAATTATAGCTCTGGGGGCCACTTTATCTTGGGGGTATGTGACTGGGGTTATAATTGGTGGGTTAGGGACTCAATCAAAATTTTATTTCCGCATTTGTTTTTACTATTGTAGAGAACTTTTAATTTGGGGTTGATCTATTCACCCACCCCTTTAGATCTGTAGTTATCCCTTTTCACACATCATGTCTTGCTTTGTCCCCTCCCTTCTTTGTTCTCATGCATGTAGCACCGCCGGTCAGCACCGCAACCACCGCATCCAACACCCCATCTCCCCTCTGCCAGTGTCATTCTCTTCCTTCTCACCTCCGCTATCCCCACACGCTCTGCCACCCACCGTGAGCCCCTCGCCGTGGCCGCATCTCCTGCGTGCCTCTCCTTCTCTTTCTCTCTAACCCACCCGCCATGCACGCATCTTCCTCTCTCTGCTAACAACCTCCGCTCCCCCTCTCTATCTGCGCCACCTTCCCTCGTCGCAGTACCATCGTGGGTCCCCCTTCCCATCACCTCCCTCTCTCCCTGCTAACCTCCGCAGCCTCTACCTCTCTCCTTCTCTCTCTAGAGACGTCCAACACCGCACCGCGAACATCATCCGCAACCCACGGCCGCGGCCCCTGCCTCTCTTCCCCTCTAACAACCCCTCTCCCCCTCGTTGTTCTCACAACCCACACACCACCTGTAGCCACCCACCACCGGTGGCACACCCACCGCTCCCTCTCTCTCTCTAGCCCACACCGCACACAGGTCCTATTCGCTCCCCCCCTCCATCTGACACTTGCACCCACTGCATCACCTCCTCTCCACCTTCACTTCTCCCACAACCAGCTAGCTCTCCCATTCTCACATTCACACCACCGGCACCCTGCTCCTCCGTCCGAAGTAGCCACAGAACCCACTGCAACTGCCATCCCCCTCTCCTTCCCTCCAACTTGGTGGCTTCACCCTGTCTCTAGCCTCACAAACACACACGTCGTCTGCTCCAGACACACGTATACCCTCTAACCTCCCATTCGATCCCTCTCCCCTTCGCGGCAACCCCTTCGCCTGCAACACAGGTAGCCACCTCTCTCCCTCTTGTTAACCACACCCAGTCGTAGCGCCCTCCGCTCCCTCTCTCTCTCTAGCCCATGCACACACATCATCTTTACCCCCCCACCATTCACGATCTCTCTCTCTCTCCCTCTCAACAACTCTCACCATTCCCTCTCTCTTGCTAACCCACACTGGCACCACCCGTGCGACCAACAACCACAGCACCTCCCTGCTCCCACCTCTCGTCGCATCCTCTCTCTCTCTAGCCCACAACGGCCTTGCCGCTCCATCTCTCTCTAGCCCACACCCTCACGCACTGCCCCTCACTGACCGCTCCCTCTCTCTCTCTAATCCTCACACATGCACACCCCCCTACGGGATCTCTCTCTCTCTCTCTCTCTTAACTCCCGCCCATGATCTCCCTCTCTTTCTCTCTCTTTTGGCTTTCTCTCTCTACCTCTCTCTATCTCTTTCTCTCTCTTTCTCACACAAGCACACACGCCCTCTCTCTTTGTCTCTGATGCGGGACCAGACCGACAATGAACCAAACCTATGACGACGACGTTAATCGAACCAAGCCAATTAGTCAATCGAAATCTAGAAAACCTGTAAAAATAGATTGTTAGCCCATTAAAACATATGCATATGACAAGAGCTTATGTTTGAACAACTTAAACATACATTTGGGGTGTTTTAGCTCATTTTATTACATTTTGAAGGCTTTGATTATTTGAGTATATGCCATGATAAAAATCGACCCTCTTTGGACCTCAGTATCTCACTTTTGCATTTAGGCATGACACGTGATGAAAATTAAGTCTAGGGTTTTGTTATCATCAAAATCACTTGGAGAGACTCAACAATCTCTCCCTTTTTTATGATGACAAAATGCTAGAGCAGAAGGTGCATTAGCGTTCCGTTAGAACGAATTAAGGGCAACAACCAAAGCAGTCTGCCAAGCAAGGTAAATTCAATTTCAACAAACCATCCATCACCCCAATACCAAAGTCGAGCCATTCATTTATGTGTGCCAAAGTTACATGAAATGAAATGAAAGTTAGGTAACCAACATTTGTGTTCTAACAACAAGTGCATTCATTCCATTCATTTCACATTCATTACATGTTTCATGGACATGGACATTGACACAAACGCATACTCTAGATGCACTGACTCACAAATGCCAAATGGCAAATAGACATACAAACATACATCATGCATAGATAATAGATATATAAACCTTACTACTACCTACTACTACCTACTTCTCCCCCTTTGGCATCATTAAAAATGGGGATGGGATACAAAAGAGTAGACCAAAATGAACTAGATAACCCAAAGTAGACACGAAACGGGAGGAAGTAGAAGGTCCTGAACGGTCATCTATAGGAGGCCCTTGGTCATCAAGGCGGTGCTGGATCTCAGTAAGAGTATGGTCTTGAAACTGGAGGTGGTGTTGAATGTTGGCAAGAGCATTGCCATTAAGCTGTTCACGGTGCTGGATGTCGACAAGGGTGCAATTCATAAGGTGAAAGGCCTGACGAGAGTCATCATGGCTAGTCGAAAGAGTGGTGACTTTAGTGGACAGGTTGGTCATTTGGGTTGAGAGAGTATCCAAGACGGTGGAGAAGGTGTCCATCTGACCAGACATGGTATCCATGAAGGTGTCAAGTCAGCTAAAAGATGTGTCAATCCGACTCCCAAAATCAAAAAACTGCCCCCCAAGGGTATCTATATGGGTTTCCAAGCTAGAGAGACACCTATCAAAAACCTCATAGTCTGCCCAAGATGGCTGTCCAGCACCCTGAGCAGAAGACTCCACATAATAAAATTGTGGAGGCAGTGGCATGCCCGGATCTATATATGGAGGTGAAGGTGGCTGCTCCTCGACCTGAACTGGAGGTGGGGCTTGCCCCTGACCTTTCTGCTGAGGTGGCTCTTCTTCCTCTTGCTCGTATTCAAATTCTTCTCCATACACTCTCATATCTCTTTTGAGCTCTCCATCAGGACCCCAATAGTAACCAAAATCTGAGAACATTTTGTGTTTGTTATACACATCACTCTGTCGCACTTCCTTCCTCCCTATCTCTCCTGCAACCCAGTCTGCAGCAGCAGCAGATTCGACCCCTGGAGTGCAGCGTCGCCCCCAGCCACTCCGAGAGGTTCCAGGTGGCCTACCATACATCGGTGGAATCATCGTCCAGACAGCTTCGCAACGAAGGTGGTCCCGCCATCATCCGACCTCGGAGCTATCTGGAGGAGTAGATGTCGGAGACCTGCGCAGCCTGCCTCCGACAGACATCCAGAAGCGACCAGAACCACTTGCAGAGGCTGCCACGATCACATCCCTCATCTCCTGACTTTCCCTTCTGGGGGAAGTCATCTAGGGCCACACAGAATTCAGCCAAGCTCGGCCCCGCCCCATTCGGAGCCCCCGTTCGAGAGCACCGTCCCCGGCAAGCCGAACCTGATCTGCAGTCCGAGCTGTCTGCGCCCCAGCCAACTAGTCGACCACAGGAAGTACCATGGCCATTTCTCCCCTCCTCTGCCCCGGCCCTTCAGTGGAGATCAGAAAGGTTCAGCCAGCTATCCTTCAGGCTCGATCTCGTCCCGTTCTGATCTCCTAGGTAGGAGCTACACCCCCGACAAGGACACCCTATCTGACTGGCGGCCTCGTCTGCGCGACCTTGCAGGAACGGACGGTACCGACGCTTCCCGCCTCAGAATGTAGCCGTTCCAGCTCTGGAACGTTCCTGGAGCGTCCCTCTTTGCGTCGACTCCGGCCTCGACTCGATCCGGCATCATCCCAGCAAGATACAGCCCAGGTGGGTCGGTCCCAGTTTTCTGCTCCTGCACTGGGTTCGACCCTGCCGGCGTCCAGAGGCTACCACCGACTTGATCGGGCAAGATCGGCGGAGATTTTTGGTGGAGACACACTGGACCCTCCCCTCTTTCCAACAAAAGTGGTCCCGCCTCGATCCGACACTCCAGCTGAGCGCACCGCCCCGAACAAGTGCCCTCTGGCTTGCAAAAGACTGCTACTTGCGCAGCACCACGGGATTCGGCGGACTGGCTTCGTCCGATCTCAGAACGAGGCGATTCTACTTCTTGGCGATTCACAGGCCGGCCAGCTTTCCAGTGACTCCAACCCTGCCTCTATCGGGCATCCCAGCCAGGAGTTTCTCCCCCGACAAGGTGCTGGTTGCAGGCAGTCAGGACAGCGAGTCTGACTGCATCGTCCGGGAGCCGATCTTCGTCGACCGCACCAATCCCCCCTCCCTGCCTGGTCGGCTGAACGCCTCTCCCTGCGTAGAGGTACATTTTGATTGTAACTTTAACTTCTCCACCCTACGACCACCCTCCTGCGTGAGGTGTAGTATTGTAACAGCAGGTCCCCTAGAAGCTACATCGGCGCAGCGTGCGGGGAGTCCCACGCTTCCCCGCTCGCCCTCGTCTCCGACTCGGGATCGGTGTCTTCACGCCTGTTGGGTATTGTGTTCCCACATTGTTTTTGACCTTGGTTTTGATGATAACAAATATTGTGAGTTTGTGGAAGCAAATCATTGTGTGTGGTTAAATGATTTCACTTTTCTTCTCATTTAGTCTTCATACTATTTGAGAGAAACATAGTTATGAATAAAGATTTGGGTTAATTCTATTTTGCGCACTCTGTCTGTATGTGTTGAATGCACTACGTTCTGATTGACATGATCGTTATAGACATCGTCACGCCACTTCCGAGTAATCTTCCGCGCTCGGGGTGTGACATGAGTGGTCTTTTCCTGAAGGATCATAGGCTGAATTTCAAATTCGACAGAATTGAGAAGCTAGGACATGACGATACTATTCTCTAGATGCCACAGATCATAATCATGGTTGTTGGCACTTGGTTTCTTGATGTAGCCAGAAATATAACCTATCTTTCTGCCTCCAGCAATGTAGATCTCAGCAATAATGGACCACACCATATAATTATGCTCGTTTAATTTCACAAGAGTGATCTGAAGAGTGATATTTTCAGTTCCCCTCTCTGCATCAGGGGAATCTGCAGACCAGGTGGACATGGAGGTGGCTTCGGACTGGTTGGCTTCCGACATTGGAACCCTCAAACAAAGAATGATGAAGAGGTGATTCCTCCTGAAGATGGAACCAGACCCTCCAACAAGGATAGGTCTCACATCCCTCTGGACAGCACGCAAGTCTCCTACTGCTGGAGAAGACCGTGCCTTCCAGAAAATAACCGAAACAGCTACGGTAGAGAGGCTCCACCTGTGGCTCTTGGAGACCAGGAACAGAATGAAGAGGTCTGCTCTTTCCAGGAAAGCACCGAACCAGCAATAGGGGGCGGCTCCACCAATACCTCTTAGAAACCATGCTTTGTTGCATGGAGGGATGTCCCACGGGAGCCAGATGTTGGCTCTGATACCATATTGATATCCATGGTCACATGGCAGAGAGAGAACAAGAGGAAGAATGAAGAAGATGAAGAAGGTGACTGCAGAAATAGGGTTGCAGCTCAATGAGAACACAGGCACAACCTTCGCCTTTATTACATTAACCCAATTGGAACAAAAGATCAGAATACCCCTGTTACAAAGTGCACAGATTAGGGGTACCCTGTAAGAAATAACAGAGTTTTAAGTTAATTGGATCCACCTAAATGGTGTGTGTGTGTGTACACCCCCTTTGATGTAAGTTAAATGGCTCCAGTAATGCTTTCCTGGCTTTATCTCCTACAACCCCCATTTCCTGGATAAATTAAACCAATCTATCATAAGCTGGAAGACATTCTCCTGCCTAATAAGGATTCACTCTCAAAGGTGTGGATGATCTCCAAACTCCCTGGCTGATGTGTTACTCCAACTTCCATTGGTTATGAACTAATATTGGTCTAATAGGAAAGTCCATTAATCTTCTTTCTCTGAACTCCATGTTTGACTCTCAGCATCCATAATAGCTGACTGGTCTGCTCCACATATTTGTCAAGTTAGAACACCTTGAATGATAGGAGTGGAGGAGGTAGACCCCAAAGAATCAAAACCATCCCAACCCAAAAATTTCCTCCATTTATGTGAATAATTCAGGTTATATGTTTCCGACATTTCGTCCCGACTCAGTTGCTTACCTCTATGCAGGTGCTCACTCTGTCAATATCTAATGCTTTTGATATGCCCTATCAAATATGTGAGAGGTCTTATTCAGTACCTGATATAATACCTAGTATGACTTTCTTCCTTATCATTTTTGCCCTATTCCTCCTGCTTTGTGCAATAGCCATCCTAGCTATTTTTTGTAAAAAGAAAAAAAAGCAAGATTCTTATATCCTTTCCTTTACTCTTGTACACTTTGATTTAATGAAGACACTATAGTATCCCCTCTCGAAAAACAGATTCAAATATCCAAGATGCCTTAACCTAGATCTACTTTCTTTTTCTTCCTTGCAACTTTCTATCTGACAACATGATAATATGCCCTATGTTCAAGCTGTCCTTACCACAGGAACCTTTTCTTGATCAGGTGCAGCTTCTTGACCTCTTGTTTGGGTTCTTAATTGAGTGACGAAACATGGAGGGTGGCTTTTAAATACTACTTTTGCATGGAGACAGTCCCCCACATATAAGAGCCCTTGTCCCACCATTCTGAGTGCTTCCCACTGAATCTAAGAACTGACTTTCAATAACATAACCCTGAGTGTCCAACTGTAGAGAGAGGTCCAAATTTGTCATAAAAATGAGGTAACTCTGTCCAAGTATTTCATCCTTTTTGCTATTACTTTTCACTTTTCAGTCTCAACAATCACACTGTGTAATTGACCTTCAATTGACCATGTCCCACAGTTCTAAAGGAATGTTGATAATCTGTAATATCCTTATGCTTTCTAAAGAAAACAAGATGCTTTTCTCTGTATAATGGAGGTGAGTAGTCTCTGTGCCTGAGAGTATCCCGAGAGTATCTTGAAATATTGAAGCAGTTTTGGAATTATTGCTGTACACCTCATGCAACCCATCACCTGAGAGACTAGCACATACATTTTGTTATTTTGGTCAGGGGAGACTAGCACATTAACATTGAGGACATTGTATCTCTTTGATGCTTGGTTCATCTGCAAATCTGTATTCTAATTTTACCTTTGATACAATCTCGATTTTTATGTAGCATTTGGGCATATAAAATGGAGCTAGTGCCTACACATTCTGATAGAGGAAAGAGGTTCTGAAATTATTATAATACAGACAATCACCAAAAGTGAAGGCAAGATGGAAGAAATTAGCTGGTTTAGACAGGCTTGATTTCGCAAGATCTTTTTGACTTGCCAATGAAAGCAAAGAAACGTGTCCTTGTTTTGTGGCTTAAATAATGCAACATTAATAACCCGCCCAACACTAATTTAAACAAAGCACCTCCCACTTTGTAGTTAGCAACTTACTGTAAGAGAAGTTAAGAAAAAGAAACTAGATCTAATCTGTATTCTTGGAAGTTTATTGTGGTGCTTAATTTTGCAATATAATCATCTGACCGAGGGCCTAACATTGACAAGCAGTGTGAATTCCCTCCCTTTCATAGTTCTCTTGGTGGTCAGTGAAAGAACAGTGGCTTTGTGGTCCACAATGGAAGGTGGTGTCTGGCAATGGCTGTGATGAATTGAAGGTGAGGTGTCGGAGAGGTGTCATTGCTGGCTGCTTTGCTATCATGTTGTCTGATTGTAGTTGGTGCTTGCTCGGTGAGGCCAGCAGCCATGTTGTCAATTGTATTGTAGCTCAAGTATGAGTTATTCTGGCAGTGATATGTTATAGTGATGTGGCAGGGAGTTGGGGTAATGGGGATTGTGTTTACTGGAATTGGTAATGGTAGTGGAGGCTGGTGCAGTGGCAGGTACCAAATGATGAGTGGTGCAAGCAGCCTGTGACACATCATCTCATTCTGACTAAAATATGCTCATACTGTCTTTCACATTATTAATCTGGAGTGCTGATACTCATGTTAAAAACCATTCTGATTTCCCAGCTGGTCTTTCTTGCAGAAACAGTCTGTGATTCTATGCTAACATACATGCTTTATGCAGGTCCGCCTTATTGAAGGTATCATCAATCAAGTTGAAGGGACAATCCATGTCTCATGGGTGCAGCCTAGAGTGCTAGGGGTCCCACAGATCAAAGCCTTGCGTGATCGGCTGGATGACTGGATAGGCAAAGTGCATACAGCTTTGGTATCCGTTGAAACGGAAGGCCCTGATCTAGCGGACTAGCAGAGTCGCCCCATTACTTGCTGTGTTGCTTCTACATGCCCTCTGTAACCACCTGCGGTAAGAATGGAAACCAAGAAAATTTCGCTGCTCCTCCAGACCTTGGGCACCATTTTCTTTTTGCATGGTGATGGAAGCACTAGTTTCATGCTTGACCATGCCCCCGTTTTTTTTTTTTAAAAAAATCTTTAATTCCTCATATTACACTGGCCCTTTCTGAACTGAAAACAACGATATTGGGGATAGTACCAGATTGTTGTGCTCTTTCCGAGGATCGCGGAGGTAATTTTTCTATATTTTTTATATTTTTAAAATTTTTGAGTTTTTCTATAAATAACCCCCACCCCCGCTCTTTCTCTCATTCTTTCATTCTCACTCTCTCTCTTCTCTTTCTCTCCCCCTCTCCGCTGGGCGGCCGACGGGGGTGATGGCGGGAGAGGCAGGGACGACGTGAGGGTGAGGAGCATGAGGATGGGGCGAGGATCGAGGCGGTGGAGGCGCGGTGCGCTCGGGCACGCGTTCGGGTGCCCAGCGAGGGTTTCGCGGGCGTTTTGTGATGGATCGGCGTCCTCGACGCGTGAAATCTTTAGTGGAGGTAAGGGGACAGATTCTTAGCCCGCGTACTTCCATTCCCGTGATTTTGGTAGGCTGTGGTGAGCCGAGTGTGCTTATTTGGGCGTTTTGAGAAAAATGCATGATTTTGGGGTATGAGCCAGATCTAATGATTTGATCACGTTTTTGGGGTTTAAATGGGTCCTCTCAGTGCTAGAGAAGTTGGGGACTAGTTTTCACTTATTTTCCCCTTCACATGGGTGTGAATGGGGCGTGGAATGGACTTTCCCGCTGTTTTCACCGTTTTCGCGCTAAGGATGACCTAGCGGTCCTTCCAGAGACCGCTAGGGCGTGAAGCGGTCATGTGGAGACCGCTAGGGTCCCCCCCTATGTCGGTTTGAACCTTACAGTCGTACAATGGACCGCCAGGGGAGCTTAGCGATCGGGTGGAGACCGCTAGGCGGAGTCATGCAGTCCGGGGGTGACCATTTTTTTGGTTTGGAGTCATTTGAGGTTAGTGGGGTAGCGGCCTTGCAACTGACCGCTAGGCTCTGCCTAGCGGTCAGGCGGAGGACCGCCACCCTCTCTGGCGGTCCGGGAGTGACCGCTAGGGGTTTGTGAGTTTTAGGGCATAACGGTCCTGGCTGGACCGCTAGGCTCCCTAACGGTCCAGAGAGGACCGCTAGGCGATTCTTCGTGCTCGTCGTGTCCGTTTTGCGTTGTATCAGTCACCGGTCGACCCAGTGGTCGACCTTCAGCCTCTTTAATGTCCCGGACGCCGTGAGTTTGTGTTTGTGGGTGTCCGGAGGCTCCGTGTCACCGTGGTTTCGGACCTAGGGATTAGGCCAGATTGACGGTGCTGTGTCGTCACGTGCGACGGTCTTGACCCAAGTCTTGTGACTCAAGGACCGTTGGGTTATTAGGTCTAGTGGGCTGTCCAGAGTCTGGTGGCCCCGGGCCACCTGTTACTTCGCATTACTCGCGATGGGTGCAAGTGTGATTTTTCGTGTTCACGTTTAGTGAGTCCCCATGAGTTGTACCTTTCCTGCGCATGCGGGTGCGGACCCACTTTGGAGTGGTGGAGAGTGTGACCCAAGTGAGATGGCTTTACACTGGTTACCATAGGTCCCGTTGCCTTTGCAACCTAAGTCTGGCTGGGGGGAAAACTAGCTAGAGGACCCGACCTAGAGCAGATGGTCTATATAAATAGGCAATAATAATAACAACAAAAGGGAAGTAAAAAAAAAGATAAATAAAAAAAATAAAATATGACAACCCCATGGATAAAAAAAATAATATGATAAATATAAAAATAATACAAAGAAGGTCAAATAGTACAATTGCTACACTCTAACTTCCATCAATTTTTATCCAAAATGCATAATCTACATTCTTATACTAAAACACTCTTAGCTATGTATGCTTGATTAATGACAGATACCTCAGTTTGTTAGTCATATCTCTCCTGTGCAGTTCCTTCTTTAATGTAGTCATCTCTGATATCTTCCTCACAAATTTGTCTCTTTCGCTTGTTTTGCTGATGGCAAAAGGGGAGAGATATCTATTTTTGATGGTGTGCTGGTTTGCCAAAGGGAATTGTGGCAAAGAGGGAGAGAAATAATTGAGTGAAGGGAGAGATGGCATAGTGCATAGGGGGAAAGAAATAATTGAGAAATGTCTAGTGAGAAACAGAAAGGGGAAGAATGTTGAATGTTGCCTCTTAGTGTCCGTCTATCTGCATGTGTCTATCTGTCTGTATGATTGTTTGAGATATCATGTATCTGACAAAGAGGAAGAGCCTCTGACTGTCTTCTACTGCATCAGTTGCCATCAAAAGTATAGCAGTGTTGCCATCATCAAAAAGGGGGAGAATGTTGTGCCTCCTCTAGATTTGATGAGGTGTTTTGATACTGGCAACAATTTGTGTTTTGATGCTAGTCACAGTCATTTAGTATCTTGTATTTTCTCTTTAGTCAGATTGAGTCCATAGTCATTCACAGGTCGATGCATGTTCATTTTGGTGCACTAAAAGGTCGATGCACATTCATACTTTGAAATAGACAGGTCATTGCACATGTTAACACTTAGTCTAGAAGGTCAGTGCGCATATGCATAATTATTGAGTTATAAGGTTGATGCATCCTCCACTTTATTGACTTACCAGGTTGATGCACATATGTCGCTGAGCCTAGAAGGTCGATGCACATATGCATTGTTCATGTAAAATGTCGATGCACCTTATACATAGAATGCATAGTCAGGTCGATGCACATTGATCATAACACTATTTAGGCCGATGCACATTGATCACAACACTTTTCAGGTCGATGCACATTGATCACAACACTATTTAGGTTGATGCATATTGATCACAACACTTTTCAGGTCGATGCACATTGATCACAATACTATTCAGGTCGATGCACCTCATGTACCTTGTTCACAACTCGTGCAATAAGGTCGATGCTAGTGACCTAGCAACTGTAGCTAAGGTCGATGCATATTTTTGAAAGGTCAATCCTAGTCTGATAACCTCTGCAGTATAAGGTCAGTGCAAAAGAAGTCATCACCATCAAGGTCGATGCACCTTCATTAGGGTCTACCGGTGTTACAATTAGAGGTCGATGCTTCTATTCAAACACATTGCATGGGTTAGTTTTACAGGCTGATGCATCTCACTTATACATCAATGCTTCTGCAGAAATGTGTGTTTCCTGCGATTTTGGTGTGTATATCCATGTTTAGATAGCATTTCATGTTCATCATATTCATCATATTGTTCATGTTATTTACATCCATCTTGTTATGTTTGCATATGTTCATTATATTTTGATTTGCTAGATTTAGGCTAGAAATTGCAAGCACTCCGGTGCACATAGGGCCATACATTCTTCATATCATAGTTGCATTCTCCCTTGGTAAGTGATCCTCTCGCCTCCATATTCTTTGGGGTCGACTAGGTGATCTTATCTGGGGCCTCCGTAAGTCCCCGTGAGCCGTGAGTTTCCACACGGACGTCGGGCCGATTGTACCTTTCCACCCCTTAGGTTTACATTTGCATACATGTGAGGGAGTTAACCTTAGTCAACCTAAACTTTGGAGCTTATTCCCATAGGATCCCTATATTAAGGGAATTATTCTTAATTCAAATCATTAACAGGTCCATTTAAACCTCTAAAATATTTCCTATCATATCAACTTGTTTGACTTGAGTGAAAACTCTCACATTACATTATTTCTGTTATTTGGCCTTGTCCAAGCCCATTTGTGGTGTGTGTTGCATTCCTTCATCATCCACATGTTCTTTTATTGTTAGGCCCATTTATATTAGCCCATATTGTGTGTCCATTATCTAGTCCATTGTCATATGTCCATTCTCCTTGGCCTTTACATTAGTGGGCTAGCCCCTCTTGTTCTCTAGCCCACTAAGCCCTTGCTTCCCCACCTGTAGTTCCCTTGATATTTCTTGTATTAAGTCTTCATTTTGCCCTCATGGAGCATCGTCATTCCCTATATCCCTCTTCTTTCCAATCTTCTTCCTATTCCCGCGTGGAATCTTCTTCTCACACAAGCCCATCTTCCCGTGGCCCCTCTGATCCATCCGAGGAACATACTAATCTCATGGCCCATCTATCATGCCTTATTTTTCAAATGGACCTGGCCCAGGCCCAACGCCTCATTGTAGATCATCTTCATGGGCCTTATTCTCTTAATAGACCTTCTCCTTCTTATGCTACTAGCCCGATTTCTAATGACCAATTTTGTCCTAATGGGCCTCCTCCTTCTATCCATGTTGCTCCTGGCCCAGTTAATCCTCGTGCTTATGCTCCTTCTAGGCCCATGTACCCTTCCACTCCCAAAATGGGCCCATCTTCTCTTTAGTCGGGAGCCTCTTATCCAGCCCAATATCATCATTCTGGTCCAAATTCGTAACTTCTTGCACAGGCTGGCCCATATTCTTCTCGATCTCTCTCTACCCACCAGATGATTGCTCAAACCCAATGCCAGCTTGATGAACTTCAATGTCGGATTGATCCCAAATCCTCCTTGAGTGTTCCGTTCGCATTTCAAGATCTTCAGCTTCCTCCATCTTCGCAAATTCTTGCATATCGTCATTATGGTGGAGTCGGTGACCCGTATGTACACTTGAAGGAGTTTGTTTATGAGATGGCCCAGTTTCGACACGACCAACTCTTGATGGCCTATCTATTTGGTCTATCTTTCAAAACAAAATAATATATGTTGCTAGCATCAAAACTAAACAACATATATATACTTGTGCCCTAGGGGACACAACACTCTCCTCGCTTTCCAGCCGTCTAACATAATCAACTATCTCGGCCCCCAGCTGGGCCATGATTAAGCCACCCTCCATTACCTTCACTTCATCCTCACTCTACTCACTGCGCATTAGATGTTTGGGCTGCAGCAGCGGGCTTCCCACACCCTGACCAACTTTCTGCTCGTCAGCAGTGGAATATTGCTCTGCCGTAGCCAAACGAGAGGAACAAGGGGATGAGGAAGAAGACGCCGACTCAGGCGACTCGAGAAGAGGTGGAAGTTGACAAATCACCACCGCCGCGATCTCTACTACCTCAGTCCCTCTGTGATTCTCTACTCCTCCAGCCCCCTCTCACGGCATATGAGCTTCTCAAAATGCAAAAGCGATGGAGAGATAGAACCCTAAACAAAGGAGGCATGAAACATAAACCCGCGTGACATTTATATTCCCAGTAGTTTTCCAGGAGGCGGAGCGACGTTCCACACTCCAAGAAGGGACTCCTCGCATCGACTCAATAGAGTCATCATCTTGGGCGAATCCCCAGAACATGCAGCCGTATTAAATGGCCCCTACCGGAGAAAAACTCCCACCCCATTCGAGCCACCAACGTCACCCCCACAAATATTACTCATCTGAGCCCAACGCTGGCTCGGGAGTAAGGGGGGGACAAGTGGACAGGGGAGAAATCAACCGCCCAAAAGCACGGCCCAACCAGGTCCAATACGACCGAAGCAAGCCCAGCTTCCCAAAGTGATAGCCCCATTCTGGGCCCACTTACTCCAAGCCCAAAACCTACTCGGATCAGCACTTCCTAGGCGACCCCTTGGTCCGAAAGTCCAAGCAACAGGTTGATCGGGAAGGCCCCTACGGGGGCCCAAAATACCCTATCTGAGCTACATGCCCACTGCTTGGGAAGACCCCCAACTGGCGTCCCAGGCTCAGAACGACTATTGAAAGCTCACCTAGGCGTCCGTTACGCAGCTCTAAGGAACATGGAACTCCAAAGGATGAGGGAGAGCAAGAGTTCTTGTGCTATAAAGAGCCCATGATGAGGACGTAACTCCCCCCAGAATCTTCTCAACTCTCTGGACCCCTTAATTCCTTGGGCTCTTACGTTAAACAGATTACTATATAAACCCTAGAAGACACTCCATCGAGGTAAGCAAGAATCCTGAGCTAGAACCACCACACTTCTTGGTGGAGAGCGATCTCGTGCCCCTTTTTCCTCCTACCATCTGTCCCTGCACCTGCGCTCTTTCTGATTCACTGACTTAAGCATCGGAGGGTTTTCCCCAGGGATCCATCCCTGGGCACCCCTGATCCGTTTCCTGCCTTGCAGTTCATATAGATGTGGTGATCGAGATCAAGATTCTCCCAACATCACACGGCTCAGGATTGACGTGAGATCATGCCTCTTTAGCTAGTAAGATTCTAATAGCTTCCAGTCTAGCGTACCTCCGAACCTCGAGGAGGAACCGCTACACCTAAAAAGATAAGGGTGAGCCTCATCTCATTGGCTCAGTAGGAGTCCTACGAAACCCTACCATAAAACAATGGCGATAAAGAACAACGCTAACGGAACAACAACAACAACAGAAGCAATAGCCACAGAAGGAATAGAACAACGGTAGCCGATGGAACCTCAGCTCTAAAAGCTACTCTTAACGACACTGAAAACAATCCCAGATCTCACAATCGAGGGACCACTAAACTACAGAAAACCCTAGCTCTGTCGCCCGAAGAAACATCATGACACCTCTGTCATGGAGGCCCATCCTCACAGGCTAATTAAGGCCCAACCCAAGGCTACGCGGTCCAAGGGCACAATCACGACCTCACCGTCGTGAACCCTACACTATCTGCGGGTAAGACCTCGATTACCCTACTGAGAACCCTAGACCTCTATATCGGGGAAACACGAGGAAGCCACCCGAAAACTCATGTCTCACAGACGGGAAAACAAAACTAGAGTCACGAGCATCCACACGTCACGTGACGGGAGTACCTAACCACCAGAAGCAAGGCCAGATGCATCCACTGACGACTTAGTCCACGCCTTAGGTGTCTCCCTACTTGCCCCAGGCAGATCTGAGATACTATACGAGTAATCAATAACACTGAATAAGGACTAGCTGGGGTCGCGCTCGTAAGTGCGGGTCTGTCATGCCCCAGATGCGGAAGGGACCCGTACGCGGGACGAGTCTTATAACGATCATGTTAATCAGAGTAGTCAATTTTTTTTTGACATAAAGACAGAATGCGCCAAAGACTAGATGAGTAATAACTAAGATTTTATATTTTCTAAAATAATACCAATACTCCAAGATGACATTAACCCAAGTAACCATAATGATAAAGACCCATACTGACCATAAGATTACAAGCCTTAACACGTTTTGACCACTATCGTAACTGAATTACAAAGCAAGAATTCAAGATACAATAGACGCGACTAACTAACAGTTTGACGACCGGTGACTCTAGCACTCTTCACTCGGTCTCATTCCCATCCGAGTGGTGGTCGCTATCCAAGTTACCTGAAAAATGTTAGAATGCAAATGGATGAACGAATCGCTTAGTAGCAATTGCATCTCAAGTTCTAACAATCTTGAAGTGATTTACATATTTCGTGTAATGCAGGTAAGCTATGCATGATGGACGAGCAAGATATCAAGAACCGTATGGAAAGAATATCACATGATTTGAAGTATCAATAAAATAAAGGACTAGCAAGTGATTGCACAATATTTTTCTAAGAAAGTAAGTAAGTAACATCAAGCACATGTAATATCAAGTACGTGTGATGGAATTGGTCATTTCATTCAAGAAAGTATCGTGCCCTTTTTTGGGCCACACAAGTCAAGTAACGAGAGAGCGAGTGGGATGTCTAAAGTCTAGCAAGCAAGTACTTCGGTGCAATGCTTAAACACCGTGGTTAATAAACTCCTATGGGCACAAGTACCACCCCTAAGGTGTTAGGCATGGATTTCAGTAGGGGTTTGAGGGGTAGTGGTGGAGAGACAGTTGATGAAGTAGGGGTGATAATGGGTGCAAGGGTTCTGATTAGAGGTCTGTTTAGTGGAGGCAAGGCAGAGGTAGAGGGTGAAGTGGAGGGGTGAGAGAGAATAAGAGGCTTGGCCGGTGGAGGCAAAGTGGAGGTAGAGAGCAATGTGGAGGGATGAGAGAGAATAAGAGGCTTGGTCAGTGGAGAAAAAGTGGAGGTAGATGGGGCCACACATGGACGGTGGGTAATGAGGGGTTTGGAAGACGAGGGAGGTGGCAAAGTGGAGATAAGAGGTTTCGGGGGTAAAGGTGAAGGCTTGGAAGCATGTGGCGAGATGGTCGGGCGAGAGATGATGAGAGGCCTTGAGGGCATAGGCGAAGGTGTAGTGGATGGTGGTTACTGGTGCATCAACATGGGATTGGTGGCAGGGGTGCAGATGAGGGGACGTGACGACTGTGGGAATGAGGGATAAGGCCTTATTACAGATTGTGATGCGGGTTGGGGAGAGAAGAGTGTTGGCCAAGTAAGATGTGGAGGTTGATTAGGAATGTGATTGGCGGTGAGAACAGAGGTGTTTTCCACATGTCAGACTTGGCCTCTTCCAATTTCTGGGAACGAGGAGATGGGGTTGACCTGATGGTTGGGCTGGGGGTGCTCCAGAAGGGGGTTCTGAACAATGCCCATGTTGGGCTGCTGCTGTGGTGCCTGCTGAGGTTGTTGTTATTGTTGTGGTTATTGTTGTTGTTGTTGTTGTTGTTGTGGCTACTGCTGTTGTAATTGTGGTCTAGGAGGAGGCCTCCTGGCTTTTAGGATGGCAATGTATTGCCCCATTTCATCCCAGTCAATCCTGCCTTCATCATTCGTGGCATGAATGTAATCTTTGAATTGAAAATAATTTTCCACTGTATGACCCGATTGTCTATGGAAAACACAATATTTCGAAGTGTCGGCATTGAGGGGCCACACAGCTCTTTCCTTGGGCAAGATGAGCAAGTTGGCAGCCATGAGGGCATTAAATATGTCTGTCAATGATTTTGACAGTGATGGATAATGGGCTCTCTTGGGACCTACCGGCCTCCTTTGTTGTTGAGGAGGACCGTAATTTCCTGGGGGTGGAACTTGATGGTACTGGTGAGGTGGTTGTTACTGGGGTTGACACAGTTGAGGTGTATCATTCTTGGGGGAATTATTTTGTGGCAGAGGACGAGAGGGGTATGGACCCGGGTGAAGGGGAAGTCATGGCATGTATGGATATCTTGGATTGGTTGGCTGGTTGGGGTCGCCAACTGTGTTCACTTGCTCATTTGTTACGACCCCTTCTGTCACTCCACTTTGAACACCAGTGCTCACTTTCCTGACAACCCTGGGCTTTACAGGTTCAAACATATGCACGAGGGGGGAGTCTTTTAACTGGGTCTGGACATACATGGTTCTCTCATATAGCTCTTCCATGCCGGTGAGTTTGTTCAGTGTCATGCAATGAATGGATGAAGAGAAGGTGCTACTAGCTACCTTCCAATTAGAAAGGGACACCCGTTTCCGGTGGGAGTCCGTAGAAGCTACTATAGAACAAGATCCCATTACATGGGCCAAGTTTGTTGAGTACTTCAACAACAAATACTTCTCAGATCATGTTCAAGAGAAGAAGGCTGCGGAGTTTGCCACATTAAAACATAGGACATCATCCATAGCCAAGTATGAGGCCCAATTCTCTAGGCCGTAAAGGTATGCTAAGCACTTAGTGAGTACCGAGAAGATGAAAGCCAGGAGGATCCTTAATGAACTTTGGCCCGTGTACATCACCCAACTGGCACCGATGGACATTCAAGTCTATTCAGAGATGGTGTGACGAGCTCAACTATTCGAAGATTCCACGGAGCTATCCGATAGAATCCGTGGGAAAGACAAGAAGGAGTCGATAACAACCTCTAGCACCTTCAAGCTTACCTTCCAGAAGAAGAGAACCACGATAGAGGTACGTCTTCCCAAGAGAAGAAACCCAAGAAGAACACCAAACCCTTCTCCATTACTGTCACACCTTCCAAAGAGGTGCACAAACATTGTGACAAGGCCAGCCATAGGGCCCAAGAATGCTAGAGAAGATTAGGAGCTTGTCTCTGTTATGGGAGCCGTGATCACCAGATTCCCAACTGTCCATTAATGAATAAGCAAGGCGGAGATGAGAAGCATCTAGCGAAGAAGCAAGCACGCCTTCAAGCTCTCCATGAGGCAGAGAAATATGAAGGCAGACTGGTGGAAGGTACATTAAAGATTTGTTCAAAGTCTGCACATGTCTTGTTTTATACCGGTGCATCGCATTCTTTTGTTTCAAAGAAGTTTGCTGATCCATTGTCTATGGAACCAGAATGGATAGATCTAGTTATTTTAACCCCTCTCGGAAATGAATCCGAGATCACACACTATTATCTAAATTGTAAAGTTATAATGAAAAGGGAGAATCTACCTGCCAACTTAATATGCCTAGACATGAAAGACTATGATGTCATATTCGGAGTTGATTAGCTATCCAAATATCAGGCAACTATTGATTGCCATAAAAGCAAGGTAACTTTTAAGCAATTCCTGTAACTTGTCTACAATAGCCCTAAGAGTCGGAGCAAGTTACCTATTATTTCGGCTCTCCGAGCTAGTAAGCTAATAAGGAAAGGGTGTGTATCTTTCATTACTTTTGTCACGATAAAAGAGACTAAGGAATCCAAGATTGAAGATATCTGCATCGTTCGAGAGTTTCCCAACGTATTCCCAGAGGATCTGCCTAGTCAACCCCTACAAAGAGAAGTGGCCTTCACCATTGACCAGGTCCCTGGTGCTGGTCCAGTTTTTAAGGCACCTTATAGGATGTCCCCTGCCGAGCTAAAGGAGTTAAAAGAGCAATTGCTAGAGCTTTTAAAGAAGGGATTCATTAGGCCAAGTACTTCGCCATGGGGAGTGCCCGTACTATTTGTGAAAAAGAAGGATGAAAGGTAGATTTTCATTAACAATCTCATCATTATGTGGCTCATGAAGCAAGTAATAAGTGTCTAAAACATGCAGCCTTAGATATTTCATAAGAACTCGCAAATCATGTTAATGGGTGTGTAAAGATATGAACATGCATCGATGCACAATCTCAGTGCACCAACCTACCTTATTGATGAGTAGAGAGAAACGCAGCAATATATAAAAAGAGCATCGACCTGTATATAGCACAGGTAGACCTCATTCAGTCAGGAAAGTTATATCTGAAATGATGGTGCATCGACTTGTCTTGGTGATATATAGGGAAATGCTTAATGCATCGATGCAATACCTTACTGCACTGACTTGACTTTACAGCAGATGCACAAGATGCACCGACCTTAAGAATGATAACTATTATCACACTGACCTTATGCAGCAATCGCTGGCTCACTAGCATCGACCAGCCTATGGTATGCATTGACTTGATGAAGCAACTTTTAACATATAGTGCTTAGCAACATCGACATGTGTACAAAGTGCACCGACTTCATAGCGCATGACTTCAACAGCTGCATCGACCTTCTAGACCATACTACATATATACATAGACCTGTTTGTTCAGTGCAATGGGAGATGCATCGACCCTTCAATACAACACTTCTACATATGCACTGACCTTCTAGACCAATATGCATATGTGCACTGGCTTGGCTATCTGAATGCATGAATATGCATCGACCTTATAATGCAGCAGCATGAGTCTGCATCGACCTGATAATGAACAAGAACTTATTCTGACTTAAGTAGAGACTTCAAATCCACACAGTGTTGCCAGCATCAAAATTAAGGTCAATCACACTGTTGCCAGCATCAAAACTAGACATCAAATCTAAAGGAGACACAACAATCTCCCTCTTTTTGATGATGGCAACACTGCTATACTTTGATGGTAACACATTCTACATTATGAGTCAGAATATGCAGTGGTCACGGTCAAATGCAATAGGAAACACAATTCAGCTTTCTTTACCCTAACTTTCTCTCCCCCACAAATGACTAGATACCGGGTAGCAGATAGACAGGAGCAGAAACAGACAACTCTGCCCCTTAGTCAATGATGTTATATACCGAGCAGACAAACTGACAGAGAGAGCTTTCTTTCCCCCTTGCCAGCCATCCCTTGCCATCAAAATCTCTCCCCCTTTCCCATCAACAAAAAAAAATGATAGAGACAATTTGAGCTTTCATGGAAGTGGTGAAATCACAGGAAAGAATATACTGACAAACTGATCCTTCGTTAAGCAAGCATACATAGTTCAGATTCTTCTGGTATAAAACTCCATATAATGCAACCTTGATAAAGATCTGGTTTAAGAGTGATGAAACTTAGAGTTTCGCAACCGCACTCTTTGAATAAATTTACATTAACCCTTAATAGCAATAAACCAGAACTATATAGATCATGTCAGATTTAATCTCACTTCATCTTACACACCCAAAATCAGTGAATTTCTTAGGAGTGAGTAGGACTTGTACTGTAGTGGACGAGGGGGCTAGAATTGAAATTGAGACACCAGCCGTGGACATCTCCCAGCCACAAGAGGGGCATAAGACTATGCTGAAGAGAGGCATGTATTCCCATACGAAAGATGGCCACCCATTCGGTGGCTCGGCAGACAACGGTAGTGGTGGGTCTGCCTGTACCCAGCGTGAAAATATCTTCTAGCAGCTCCGATACCTTCATCGATGAAGAGCTTAACTTTAGCTCTTCTGAGGGAGAGGAGGAGGCACATGAATCAGCTGAGGAGGGCGAAGTAACGCCTTCTGCATCGACAAAGGGTCTTCCGTTATTTATCTCTCCGAAGCTACTGCCGCCATCATCTGAGGGGATATCACAGGAAGAATTTGCTGGGATTGACATGGAAGAGGAGATAACACCTCTTTTTGTTACTTCAACTGCGGATTTATCATCTTCCATACAAGCATTTGAGGGGATGGACCCGGTGTTCAAGGTAAATTCTGCCCTTCCTTTCTTGCTGAGCTTCATAGCCTTCCGGCTCATTTTGCCATTATGATGCTTATTTCAATTTGTTTCAGGAGTCCGGCACTACGGATCCTATTTTAATACCGGCCTCTGATATTATTTCTTCAGAGGCCTTGGCTGCACTACTTCCTGTGACTGCAGCTTCTGCAGGGGTGACTGCCGTGATTCGCCCTGTGCCAGTGAGGGTGCAATCATCGACTGATGTATCATCATCACTGGAGTTGGGGGCATTAGGAGAAAATTCTACTCCAGCTGGGGCTTTAGAGCTGAGGGCCGAAGCAGATCCAGCCAGGGGTTCTGCCTTTGTCCCTACTGCCGTAATGACTGCTACACCTGAACTCACAGTCCCATCTGTACCAGCAGTAGAGTCGGAGTCTCCACTATCTCCAGCAGTTACTCCGGAGGTAGCTTTTGAAGATTCAACAATGGAGGAGGCAGCGGCTCAGGAAGAAGTTGCCGAGAAGATCAGTTCACCTCCAGCAATTACTCAGAAGGCAACTCCTGAAGATTCGGGAATAGGAAGGACAACGGTCCATGAAGAGGTTGCTGAAGAGATCAGTTCATCTCCCCCGGCGGCCATCCCCTCTTCATCTTCAAAACCACATATCGGTCTATGGGCCACTATTGATAGTGAAGTCACTTTTGAAGTAGCTCCGGCGGCTTCTCTCGGCCTCACTTCGTCAGAAGATTTTGTCTGGCAGAATCTGGAGATGCTGCGCTGGGTAGTGGAATCTCAACCGGCATTAACTTACTTACAACTGAAGGAGGTGGCTAAGCGCCTAACAGTTGGCTTGTAAGCACTGGGCTGCCCCCAGGAAGTATGGACCCAGCGTGTGTTGTTGTTGCTGAAATTTGTAAATCGTCGGGACTTCTTGGGGCGCATTGTAAATGATAGATTGGCAGCTGATAACGCGAAAATATATGTCGTTACTACACACGCGCTAACAATCTTAAAACCGAACTCGCACAAAATGATCAAAAGAGAAAGTAGTACTATCGGAGCTGTCTCGGAGGCCCGGAGACATTCTGCGGCCTTTTCCGCTCGATTTTTTATTTTTTGGCCTGGGTTTCGGCAAATCCTGCGGAACTTCGCTGTGGGTGAACCAGGTCGTTCACCTAGGCGTGATTGGTACCGTTGCGATCGGTGCGTTCTGAGGATCACAGAAATATATTTTTCTATTTTTTGATATTTTTTTGAAAAATCAAATTTTCTATTTAAGCCCCATTTCTTTTTTCTTTTCCTTCTTCTTCTTCCTCCTTCCTCTTCTTCTTCCCCAACCATGACCACCGCCCCCTCTTCCTCTCTTCGACTGATGGTGACTGTGGCGGGCCTCTCTCTGACTGCAGACGGTGGCGGGGTGACGACACTGCGACGTGGGCGGCGGCGAGATGATCGCGATGGCATGCGGTGTTCGTGGGAAGCATGAAGAATGAGGGTTTCTCACGGCAATCTTTGCGGTTTGAGCTCCATCCAGTGTGCCTCGATGCGGAATGGAGGTAGGGTGACGTTCCCTAGCTCATCGTCTTCCTTTCTCGCGATTTTTAGCCCGAGGTGAGGCCGAGAGATGAGATTTTTCATGCCGGAAGGGAAAACCATGCTTTGAGGAGTGGCCGCCCGATCCATCGTTTTAGCCCGCGATTCTACATTTTAGGGGTGTAGAATCATGCTAGGGGGCATGGGGGTCAATTTCCTTTCGTTTCCCCCTTAATGGGGCTTGTTTGGGGCCAAAAATGGCTAATTCTAGCGAGTTTGTCATTTTCGCGCCGGTGAGGGATAAACGGCCGAACCAGGGACCATTTATTCCCATGCGCGGCCTAGTCTTGACCACTCTTCAGCTTGGAGCATAGTGGGGCTTACACGGCCAGTCGTGCGACCATGTAACCCTTGAGCAGCCTAAGGCCAACCATTCATCCCGTGAGTTTTTTGACCATTGGCTTGTTACCGTTGCACAATGCATCAGGGTGAGCGGCTAGGGGCTAGCCGCATATCCCCATGAGTAGCCAGGGGTTGGCCGTTCGTCCCTCTATACCATTGGAAGGATTAGCGGCCTGGGTGGGTCTGCTCATGCCTTGAGCGGCGGAGTTCTATCCACTCTTCCTTCGAGCGGCTAGGGTCTAGTCGCCCATGTTTTGCACTGTTGGGATGATGAACGGCTGGGTTGGACCATCCATCCCCCTCGAGCGGCTAAGTGTTAGTCGTTCTTCTATTGTGTGGCTAGGGAATAGCCGTTGTGTTTTCCATTTGGACCAGTAGCAGAACGGTCCATCATTGACCGTCCAATCCTAGAGCGGCCTGTTCCTGGCCGTGTGTCTCTTGAGCGGCCTAGGGTGGACCGTGCATAGGGTTTGTTTAACTGGTGTTTCTTTCTTCGCCGATTCGAGTCCTGGGTGAGTGGACCTCGATCCATGTGCTGACTCACGGTCTGATTGATGCTAGACATCATGTGGGGACCATGTGTGGGGTGCCGTGGGGGGGGGTCCCGAGATGTGGCGTCTTCGGCTTACGTCAGCTCTCACAAATCTCCTCCTACTTCTCCTCAAACTCTCGCTTCTGGTGTAGCACTTAGCCTCAGTTTCTCTCGAGCTCTTCTTATTTCTCTCTTTTCAAACTTTAATGCTCAATCCCTTTTCATCCTGGCGAACGTAAATCTTGTGGTCCCCACAGAATTTCCAATAGGGTGCATGGAAGGAATGCTCCCACCCAAGAATTCCTTCTGAAAAGTGCAGTTCGAGGGTCCACATGTCAGGTGCAGAAGGAAAGTTAATCCACATGGCAGAATATTCTGTTTGGCCTCCAGCCTTGGATCACATGCCAATCTGGGTCATATACGACCCACGTGACTTTACTAATCCTTCAGTTTATTAGCTGCCTTCGAACGTGCTCAGTAACAAGAATGTTTCATACTTAGGAGATTTTGAGTGAATTTTGACGTGGCCAGTTTGGTTCTGAATTTTGTAGTCTCGGTGTTTGATCCTTTGGCCAAGTCACTCTGGTTGTTCCCACTATGATGTTCCTGTCAAAACAAGAATGAAGATTTATCATCGAGCATACTTTTATGTAGCTAATTATAATGAATGTTCATATATTTAAGACTTAAGCATATTATGAGGACAAAATAGATTATGTGACTAAATGCATGAAGTTCTGCATATGCATCGATGAATAAACAAAGTACATCGACCTGCCTTACTGACGTATAGGAAGGAGTGCAGCAATATTGCACTAAAGCATCAACCTGTATATTACATAGGTAGACCTTATTCAGTCAAAAAAACTATATCTATAATGATGGTGCATTAACATGTCAATGCACAAGCCAGTACTACATGCACTTCAACATTGACGTGCCACTGACGCATGTCGGCCTGTCCTGGTGATATATAAGAAAATGCTTAATGCATCGACACAAGGCATTGCTGCATCGACCTGGCTTTCACGTTGATGCACAAGGTGCATCGACCTGATGATGCTGAACTTCCAAGCAGATGTACAAGGTGCATCAACCTGATGATGCTGAACTTCCAAGCCGATGCACAAGGTGCATCGACCTGATGATGCAGCAACTAGCATATATGTGTTCAATATGCATCGACCTTCTAGACTAGAATGCATATATGTATCGACCTGACTTTCTAAATGCATGAATATGCATCGACCGTACAATGCAGCCGCATGAATATGCATCAAACTGATAGTGCAAGGAACTTATTCTGACTTAATGAAATGACATTTAGCGCACATTATTAAATCCAAATGGTTTTGCCAACCTCAATCAAAGTCAATCACATTGTTGCCAGCATCAAAACTAGACATCAAGGCCATAGAAGACACAATAAAAAGAAATTTTCTCTCCTCCCCCCCATCCGGGGTAGCCAGCTACCCACCTTCCATCAATCATATCCCCTACCAGTGGGCCCATACCAGTCTCTGACTAGTGTCCTGCTCCAGTTTATAAATCTTGCACCTCCCTGTTGGCCATATACCATCACATTTAGCCTACGCCAATTCTTTGGGCCACTCCTCTCCTTGGTTGATCTATAGCAGTCCCTGACTAGTACACCTCTCTAGCTCATTGATCTTACACTCCTCAGTTAGCCATACACCACCCCGGTTGGCTCACACCTCCTCCGGCCTCACACCACTAAGGTCAGCTCGTATACACCAGCAACTCATGCACCATTCTAGCCACTCATTCCAACAAACCTTAGCCTATACACCACCTCGGTGGACCTCTAAACCACATCGACCTTGGATCCATCTACCATAAAGATCCATCAACCCAGAACTCCCAGTCATCAGCCCCTCATTGTAAAACCACCATGGACCCAGTCATTACTCTAGCAATACGCCACAAAGACGTACCAATTTCTAGATCCCAGTCAAGACTCAAGAAATACGCCACCAAGGCTCACCGGTCCCCATATCACAAGTCAAACTCCATGTTACCCAACAACTAGTCAAAGTCACAGTCACGGCTACAATGACGACAAACCATCAACAACACAAACCTCAGGTCACGTCCCCGGATAGCAACACACTATGGACGGGAGTCACAATGCTCCCAGGTCAAAAAATAAAAAAATAAATAAAATAAAAAGGGGGTTAAAAATAGAGATACCTTGGCACCCTCAGTCAATTCCCTCCACCGGATTAATGAGGGCAAAAATTACCATCAACTCAGCTGAGGTGAAAACCCGTGAGGGTGCCTCAGGCAAAATCGGGTAACCCCTCGGTGTGAAAACTCACAAGGGTGCACTAGAAAAAGTAAAAGGGGGGTAGCTCTGGCGAAAACCTACAAGGACAGTAGAGCTGGTAAAGAGAAAAAAAATTCTCTCCCTCTCTACTCCTCACTGATGAAAGTCGTCGACCGCGACATCCCACCGACGGAAAGCTCAACATCACTCCACAACAATGGTGGCCAACACACCCCTGAGGGTCAAGCATCGCCAACTATAGTCCTAGTATTCAGCTGCACATCACAATGGTCAGTCGACCAGCCCCAGTCCCTCGGCTACTACGTGTCAGGAGTTAGTCAGCCAGCGCCAGCTCCAGCCTCTAGCTCCAATTTTCAGCTACACACCTCAATGGTCTGCCGACCATCTCCAGCCTTCCGGCTACTACACATCAGTAGTTAGCCAGCCAGCTCTAGTTCCAATCTCTAGCTCTAGCATTCGGCTAAACACCTCAATAGTTGGCCGACCAGTCCTAGTCTCCGGCTACAACACCTTAGCGGTCAGCCAGCCAGTTCTAGTCCCAGCCCCAGTCCAGTCTCCGGCTACAACACCGTAGCGGTCAGTCGGCCAGCTCCAGCTCTAGTTCTAGTTCTAGTCCCAATCTCCGGCTACAACACCTTAGCGCTAGTGGTCAGCCGGCCAGCACCAGCTCTTGTTCGAGTCCCAACCTCTAGCTACAAAAGCTTAAATGGTCAGCTGGCCAATTCTAGTCCTAGTTTCAGCACTAGTTCTAGTCCTAGTCCCAACCTCTAGCTACATCACTGTGGCGGTCATGTTGTGTCCCTATGGTTTTGATGATAGAAACACTATAAGTTATGCATTTGGTTTGCATTTTTCTAATTACCGCATCTTCATGTTTTACAGAACCTCATAAGGTTGATGTTGTATTAATATGGCTTGATGATGTGTGTTAGAAACCTGCAAGAATAGGCAAGAAAAGTCAAAGTTAAAGTCATGAAGATTAAGTCAAAGTAAATTGTGCAAGGTTCAAAGGTTAAGTCAAGTCATGAATGAATCAGTGAAGCTGTAAAAGGCAAGTTGACAAATCTGACTAAGCAGACTGAAGGTCGGTGAACCTCTAGCCAACTCAGACCAAGGTTGATGCACATCAGGTATGGGCACAATTAAGGTCGATGCACATCCAAGACTAGTGCACGCCAAGGTCCGAGCACATTACAGTTCATGCATTACAAGGTCAGTGCACATTACTTTCCATGCATTTAGAAGGTCAGTGCATGTTACTGTTCATGCATATAGAAGGCTTGTGCACATTACTGTTCATGCAGACTCAAGGTTGGAGCACATCCACCTTGATCATACTAAGGTCATGCTTGCCTTCTATAGTGCACATAGAGGGTCAGAGCATCACTATTCACATCTTTTAAAGGTCGACACTTATCCATGTTCACAACTTGTTGGGTCGATGCACATCCAAGTATAGCACAGACCAAGGTCGATGCATGTTACTATAGCAGTTCATACAAGGTCGATGCATGTTTTCTAAAATGCATACAAGGTCGATGCATGTTACTATAGCAGTGCATAAGAAGGTCGATGCATATTCTGCAGTGTGCATATTAATTTCGAAGCATACTTTGCTTCTTGTATTTTAAGGTCAATGCACATTCTGCTTGTGCATCCTAAAGTTGAAGCACATCCAGCATCTGGCAAAAGGACCAAAGGGTGTGGTCCTCATCAATGACTTGTGGCATTCCCGAAATGCCATCTGATCCCTATCCTTCATGTAAATCTCCATAGAACACCGGGCCGCGATGACCTTTGTGTTCACTAGATTCAAAAAAATATGTAAACAAGATATCCAGTTAATTGACTGATCAAGAAATATAAAAAATATTAAAATTAAGACAAGAGTGACAAATGTATAGACAAGAGAGTTTAGGTGTGGCAAATAGGTGCTTAAGGGTGACAAATGTATGAAATTCGGTGACAGGTAGGTCTTTAAGAGTGGCAAACAGGTAGATAAACATGACAAATAAGTAGGTCGATAAGGGGGGCAAATAGCTTTGTAAGGGAGATAAGGAACCCCCTACCTTTAACTCATCATCCTGAAGTGGAGCCCTTAGAAACCCTAGGTTCCTCAGATGTTTCTCCCTCACCCATAGGAACCGTAGCTTCCTGAGATGCAGGTGGGACATCTAGTTTACGACGGATGAAGCATTAGACAGGTGTCTCCTTCGGCTCCATGGCTGTCAGTGATGAAAGAATAGTGACAATTAAAGATAACCGCACAGCAAATGACAGGGAGCTCGCAAATGGCTTGTAGGGGAGAGAAATAGCACTGTGAGGAAGAGGAGACGCTAAGCACGATGGAGGGATGAAACACCTATTGGTAGGTTTGTTAAGAGCCAAGACATGGCGGGAAGGGTAAATATGGAATTGGGGATTTTTATTTTCGAGGTCTAGTTTGGCATCATCATTTCTGTTGATGTGGACTGCGGCATTGCATCAACGGCAATACGCGAACAACACCCCCACATAGCTGATGTGTCCCATTTTCCACGTGGACCAATTGGAGCTCAAGGGCGACAAATGTGTCTATACGGGTGACAAATGGGTTAGCAAGGGTAAAAAATACCTTACTAACGATGACAAATAGGGCTCAATAGAGACAAGACTAATGCACGGCTTTCAAGGTAGTGTAAGATTAAGGGCAACGACTTCTGGACTTTAGTGGTGACAATTAGGTGAGTATGGTTGACAAATACTCAACTAGAGTAACAAATAACTTCACATTGGTAACAAATGAGAAGGACGCTGAAGGTGAAGAAGAATAGAAGAAAGAGGAACTGGAGGAGAGAGAGACGTGCTCACTAGAAGACAAAGGACTTGCACTTCCTTACAAGAAGACAAATGTGAGCAGTGATCCTAAGGGCTCTAAAGTAATCTGAAGAACAAGCGAGGGCTGACCACAGTCGTCAAAGTCAACGCCAGGACAAGGAAGGCTCTAGCCAACTTGTAATATGTTGACCCAAGCCACCAATATTCTAGGCAAAGTCAATAGTCAAAGTTAAGCTTTTACAACTTCTGAAGTCTAGTCAAAGCTCGGCCAAGCTTCGGCCAGCGATAGTGGACATAGAAAATGACAAAAGTTTGTTAAGAACAACATAAGAAGACTAAAAGTAACAAATACTGTCCCTAGGGTGACAAATGAAGCTTCAGCGATCTCTGATGCGAAGGAGAGGGGTGAGGAGGAGATGGGGGGGGGCGAGATTCCTCTCCACTAAGTGGTGAGGTGATTCTTGCCCAGGGTTAATGTGGCTTAGTAGTGCTTACCTTTCTCAGGGGAGCTTCCTTGATTTATATAGCGACTCTCGAAACGTAAGAGCCCTGCGAGGCGAGAAGTTTCAGGGGAGGTTACGTCTTCTTCGTAGGCTCTTTAAGGCGCAAGGACTCTTAATCTCTGTTATCCTCTTGATTCTCCTGCTCATGAAGGGCACGTAATGGTCACATAGATAAGCTTCCATTGGTCCGAGGATGGGGCCTTGGCTCAAGGGGGTCTCCCGAGCGATTGGCATTAGGCTCGGGTGGGATGCAAGGTCCGAAAGGGACTTTCCCGATGGATCCGACGCTCGGACTTCCAAACCCATAGGTCACCTAGGAAGCACTTGATCCGAGTGGGTTATTGGGATTGAAGCTAGTGGGCCCCAAGAAGGGTTGTCACTCTAAGGAACTGAGCCTCTTTTGGTCTGGCGGGACCTTGTTCGACCGTTCCTTTTTGAGCTGTAGAATTTTCCCTCTCCACTTGTCCCCCTCCTACTCCCGAGCCAAGATCAGGCTCGGTCCAGTAGCGTTTGGGAAAGACGTTGGTGGTCCAAGTCGGATGGAGACTTTCTTTGACAGGGTCCACTTACTGCGGCTATCCTAGGGATACGCTCGTAATGATGATAATTCTAGTGAATTGATGTGTGGAACCCCCTTTTTTGAAGACTGGAACATCGCGTTGCTTCCCGCGGGAGGTTTATAAGCGTAGCGCGTGCTGTCGTTCCTAACTTCTATCGCCTAGGGCATTTCTTTCCACCATTCTTGCATTCGCGAGAGGCTCATGCGCCACGAGGGCAACTGAGAAGAGTGAAGAGTTACGGTGGCCTTCAAAGAGCTTGCAGAGGTTGCGGCGGCGGCGATCCGCCAACTTTTGCCTCCCCCTGACTCATCCGGCTCAGTGTCCTCTTCTTCCTCCTCCAGCTCTCCTGGTCACTCCACAGTGGACCAACATCCCGAGGTTGCGGGGAAAGAGGTTGAGGGGGCCCCTAGGGCTTTTACAGTGCCGTCGGAGCCTCTGCGCAATGAGTTGTCTGAGGGCGAGGTGAAGCGGCTGGAGGGGTGGTACAGACTACCGTGGAAGTGCTATTTCTCTTCGGCGGAGGCTCATGAGTCCAGTCTGGACACTCGCTCCAGTTCCTTCTGCTCTTTCCTCTTGGCCTGGAAGTGCGAGTTCCGCCTACCTCTCTATTCCTTTGTTGTCGAGTTGCTTTGGTTCTACCAACTGGCTCCAGTCTAGTTGGTCTCCAATTCTTATACCTTCATCTTTCTCTATTACTCGTGCAGGGTCGACACTTCACTGGACCTCTTCTATGCCTTCTTCGAGCTGAAGGAGCACGCCCACTCGGGCAAAGGCTTCTTCTACCTTCAGGCGAAGAGGGGGAGGAGTTGCGTGACCCTCTCTGCTAGGGATTCTTGAGTATTTTCCTCCTCGACCCCCTCGGCAAAACCCTTCCAACCCTTCAGGGGCCTCACCAGCCTCTTGGGTGACTTCCCCAGTTCTTGGTATTAGTATATCGATGTTATCAGTATATCAGTATCCGGATCTCCGGGTCATTACATGCTCCCCTAGGGACCTAGACTTATTTCAGCTTGGCCGGCCTGTGGGCCGGAGTGTTCTTCGGCACTTGGGCCAGGACTGTGGGCGTCATTCTATCTTTCATCTTCTCCAGTGCTTTGTAGGAATTCTGCACCGGTATAGTCGGCTAGATCACTGCCCGTTGAGGTGGACGCACATGCTCCCGATAATTACTGATTTGCTGGAGTGGGAGATCCCACCCTTGGGTGTGGCAGCAGCGCGGCTCCTTTGGAGTCTCCTTCAGTGGGATGCCGACCCCTGATGAGGCGGGCCAGCAGTTTGGTGCACATGGTGCACATTACAGCTGAGTGTCCCAGCTGGGACAGTGTCGGTGTTCTTGGCCACCATTCGGCCAGCAGTCGCCTTGACGGCCCCTTGGGCGGGAGCATTGACCTCGACTGCATCGGACGCCTTGACGTCTAACAGGTTGACGAAGGCCACCCCAAGAAAATTGGGGAAGCCTACCACGGGAGGGAAGCTCCCGAAGTAAAGAGGGACGGCGAGGTAGCCATCCCTGACATGGCCCTCGACGACCTGAGGGCCGAAGGTGACCGCCATTCTTGATGTTGATGTGTAATTCTTCCTATATTTGCAGAAATAGAGCAATCAGTATTACAAGAAGGGGGCCGCAGGGCCCCTAATTCCGGCAAAGAGATGAAAGGTGGATCGGTCCCACCAGACGTGCCAGGCTTGTGGATGTACTTTTTGGTTAAATCAATCGTTTGTTCATTTGTTAGGTTTATTAAGTGCGTGGGCGTGCCAGTCACAAAGTGACAATTTATTTGGGCTCCGAAGAGCCGTGGCTGCGCTCGATCTGACTCCGTCAGACGATTGTGTGGTTCAGGTCAGGACTGAATCCCACCGTGCCATAAAGGTCACGATGTCATTTACATCTCCCATACGGGGGAACACCCTTGATTAGTTGCTAGAATTAAGGGCCCTACAGCCTAGGAGAGTTAATACTAATTGTACAAAGATAGAGAAGGATAGACCACACTAAGATTCCGCATCGGGATACGAGCATTCGAACATATTGGTCACTCGAGGACCATTTCATGTTTGGACGAAAGTCCATGACAAGGGCGCGGTGAAATCAAAGATAAACCTGTTTAAATGTTTGCCGAGTTCACGACAATTTTAATGATAGATCAAAAAGGGTCCGGGCAAGGTACGGGTCTGATTTGATCGGGATGTCGGCCTAAAGCGATGTCGAATGACGGCCACGTTGGGATGGTTCCCGAGGTCCGGGCTCGCCCCACAAGGGCGGCGTTAATATTCCTTTTATACCGGGTCACGAGGAGAGACGTGGCTGTAGAGGAGGCTGGCCATATTTTTTATTGTTTAGATTAGCAAAGGGTCAATCATGATGGGAGGCGAATGGGGAGCAAAGTCCAACCTTCGCAAGAAAGAAATTAGGCGGGAAGGAGACCAAGGAAGAATAACAGGTGTGCTTTCATCTTCCCGCAAACGCTGGGCTGGCTTCTTGCGTGAGTACTCAACAACCCGCACCTCGGGTTTTCTCAGACCTCCTTTTTCATAAAACAACTTTGTAAAACTCGCATAAAAATCATTCACATCGTCAATTGGTCGCTTTGGCAGCAATGGCGGGCCGGAGACTGCACATGCATCATCTTCTTTCCTGTCCTGGCGGGGCGGTGTCTTCAAGGTATCGGGTTGTAGCGGCCCCTTCACAAAGTGTTGACGATAATCCCAGGTCAACGGCCCTGAGTCTCCCAGAACTGATAATGAGGACTCCCGGTATCCGAGGCCCCTTTTGTTCATTTTTCTGCCCCTGGGAATCGGCTTAGTTCACCCCTGCAGCTGAATGCCAAGACCCATACCTAGCTGATAGCCCAGTTTTAATATCATAATCCAGCCCTTAGGATCCCTCATCTTGGGCTTCACCTTGACGTTGACCGGTGCGACGGCGGGCTTGCGTGACGCATAAGCCCATGAAAAATTAAGGTCCATCACCAAAATAACTAGCTTGTTGCTAGGCCAGAGGGTTGGTAATATTTTGTTGGAAATGGCTTCCACCATTTGAACTGTAGATATGCTCTTGACTTTCACCACCCACCCTTGAAATGGGAATTTAAGACATTGGTGGGCGGTAGATGGCATAGCATGGAGGCTGTCAATCCAAGGGCGGCCCAGAATTGCTTTAAACATTGGATCAATATCCAGCACTTAGAATTCCACGGGCATTGTTAGAGGCCCAAGCTCAGCTTGAACAGTTACTACCCCATGGCAAGCCCTTCTCGAATTGTCATAAGCTGCAATGGTAGTTGGGGTTGGCCTCAACAAATCTTCAAAAATATTACAGGTGCGCAGGGTGCTAAGGGGACAAACATTTATGGAGGCTCCTGTGTCCACCAAAGTCGCATCAATAGCTACCTTATTTAAGGTGATGGAAATGTTGAGCGGCATCTGGCGTGCCTCAGGAGGTGCCAATTCAGACTTAGAGAAAGAAATGGCTGGCCCCTTAGTAAGCGTGGCCAGAGCTGATGGTAGACTGTCTACTGCCATGTCTTCATTCACAAGGACCTTCTGCAAGAAATCTCGTAAAGCATCTTGATGTAACTTGGACCTCTTAATGAGATCTTAGCCAGCATTTGATCCAAGTGATGTAACAAATCATGCTGTGTGTCGGGTAATAGGTCCACTTCTTCTTGATCAGCAACCTGCGAGGGGAACTGGGGAGTGGGTGCAAGCGCACCAGTGGTGGGGTAGCTCCGCTGAAATCGGCGCCCACTCCAGAGGGCAAGGTTTTGTGCCGACATGGCATCGGGTGGACTCATGGCGGAGGGTTTGATGGGCCCAGCAGGGTGAACAAGGGGGGTAGAGGTAGAGGATGTGGGTTGATGGGCCTCATCCTCTTAATAGGCCTTCTTCTCCTAATGGGCCTTATTCCCTTCAAGGTACTTCTTTTCTTAATGGGCCTTCCTACTTTAATGGGCCTCCATCTTCTACCCATGTTGCTGCTAGCCCGATTGGTCCTCATGCTCATGATCCTTCTAGGCCCGCATATCCTTCCACTCCCGGAATGTGCCTTCCTTATTCTTCTCAGTCCGGATCCTCTTATCCGGCCCATTATGATAATCCTAGTTTGAATTCACAACCTCTTACTCAAGTTGGCCCACGCCATTCTCGATCTCTCCCAACCAAGAAGATGATTGCTCAAGCCCAACGCCAGCTTGATGAACTCCAACTCCGAATTGATCCCAAATCCTCCTTAAGTGCTCCATTCGCTTTCCAAAATCTTCAGCTCCCGCCACCTTCGTAAATTCCTGCATATCGCTGTTATGGTGGAGTCGGTGACCCGTATGTGCACTTGAAGGAGTTCATTTATGAGTCGGTCCAGTTTCAACATGACCAATGCTTGATGGCTTATCTATTTGGTCTGTCTTTGGAAGCCCCCGGCTCAGGATTGGTTCTTCTCTCTTTCGCAATAGTAAGTTGTGAATTTCCAAGCCATCAAAGATAAGTTCATTCAGCAGTTTCAAGACCAGGTTGGGCCCAGGTATTCCATTGTGGATCTGGCCCATGAGAAGATGAAGGCTGACAAGGAGTTCTGTGCCTTTGCCGATCGCTGGCATCACCTGGCTACGCAAATCCCGGGGCACATTTCGGAGCCAGAGCAGATCAAGATGTTGATATCTAATGCAACGCCGGAATACCGCTTCATCTTAACCCTTAATGACATTAATTCCTAGCAACAACTATACAATCGAGCCCGCTTCATTTGCCAATAACTCCAAGATCCCCTTGACCCCGAGTCTCCACCATCTATCTCCATATATCAACCTTCACCCTCCACAAGCCAACCCTTCACTCACGCATATCAACCTTTCATGAATCAGCCCTGCGCTTCCACATACCAAACCTCCACATATCAACCCTCCATGAGTCCACCTTCTGCGAGTCAGCCACCCCCTCCTCATACCCACATCCGTCGCCACCCCCGGTCAAGGAATACCACACCCCGAGTAGGTAGATGGCGTCCTCTATATTCCCGCTCTTGTGCTGTTGCCAAATCCCTCCACCGTTGGCCAAGCACTCTTGCCTATACAACGTCCACAACCGTCCACTTCATCTCATACCCCTTGACATCCCCCTAGCCCGAAGTAGGCTCCTTGTTCTCTGTTGCCAGAGTCTTTTACCGATATCTTCCGAGCTTTGATGGCCACTCACGTGTTGTCGCTTCCTCCGGTTGTGCCTTGCCGACCCGCGATCGGGAATATGCTTCAATTCTGTGATTATCACCGTCAGTAGGGACATTTGGTTGAGGATTGTCCCAAGTTTCAAGATTATATTTATGACTTGGAAGATCAAAAGAGGATTGATTGGGCCGCCATTCACAAGGTCATTCTTCACCCATTTATAGGGGTTAAAAACCCTCCCCTGGTGTGTTCTCCCCCTTTCTTTCATGTTATTTTACCACTTTGGGGCATATATTGCACTTTATATTCTAATGGGTTTTATCTCTTGTTATGGCTTTGTTTGGTCGGAGATTGTTGATAGAATGTGAGGCCCTTGCTTTCTAGCTGGCTGGAAGGTGAGGAGGTGCACCCACATCGGTTCCCCGCATCCCTTTTCAAGCACAATCATACGTGTAGCAGCTTCCCTTTGGTTCGCGTCTTCTTCCTTACTTTCCAAAGTACATGGCACTGTTGCACTCCTTTCTTCATCCCTTTGGTGCTGTAAATCCTTGGTGGCGATCACGGCCAGTTTCCTCTTCTTCATCGCCCTTGTTTTCATTGTCTATATTTCATGTTTATATGCATGTTTATATTTGCATAGTTTGGGGGTGGGGTGGATTAATCTATCTACAATCATGAGCGACTCATCGATAGGTGGCAGAGCCTCAACCAGGGAGATCAGTCCATCTCTGAATACATCACTGAATTTGATGAGTATTTTCTACGATGTGGCATCTCGGAAGAGAGCTCCATGCCTGTTTCCCACTTCCGACGTGGTCTGCGGCCGCACTACCAGCATGAGCTTTTTCGCTGCAATGTGAACACTTTGGAAGAGGTGTATCAGGTTGCTCTCGAGTTAGATCAGTTCAAGACAGAGTTTGAGCCTAGCCAACGATTGGGACCCTTTTCTTATCGTGGTGTTGAGTCTCGTAGCTCATCGGGCCCATATCAGAGGGCTCCCATGACTCGACCTCTGGAGCCCGACGGTCAGGAGCCACCCATCCCAAGGCCTCACCCTCCCCCATCGGGGGATATTCCACCTCAACCCCAACCATCTACACCCATTGCTCGACCCCTGGCACCCACACCTTCTACTTGTCCTCTATTTCCTGCACCCCCGGCACCCACACCCTCTGATCATCCACTGTTGCCTGCACCCCCTGTCCATCGGGAGGATAAGGGCAAAGGGCCACTTATCAGGGAGACTAGTGGGTCATGACAGAAGTGTTATCGTTATCATGGGTTTGGCCACTTTGCAAGCCAATGTCCCACCCGCACATCACTAGTCATTGGGGACACGCGAGTCGGAGAACTCTCAACTTCAGGGCTTGTGTTTGTCAGCTATTAGGCCGAGCAGGAATTAGCTGACGAGTTCTTTCATAAGGAGGAAGATGTCCAGGGGGATCCTCCAGACATATAGGATGCTTAGTAGCCAGATGATGCTCAGTTTGGGGTGATGAGGGAGGTGACTCTACTCTCCTAGTCCTCTCAAGTCCCTCAAATCCCATAGGGAGCCAATGCATGATAGATACCTATAGGATGTTGCATTGTGTCGTGTGTGTGTCGTGTGTAGGCAAGTTCTACATATGGGTGTCATGGACCACTATTGCATTCACTTATGTAGGTGTCTGCATAGCATTATGTTTGTTTTATTTCTTATTTGTGTGGTTTGTTAAGAGTCTCAGATCGATGAAATTCTCGTCGTCGTCCGACCCGACAACTTGAACGTCATAATATTCCAAATTGTTAATGATGGATGACCGAGATTGCTCGTCCTAATATTCAAGTGTCACTTCTTTTTGGTGTTCATCTATGGAGTCACTGGGCTCCTCGTCCGAGTCTGATTTACTGAAGAAGGGTGACAACCCTATGGTGTTAGACAGAATAGTAAACTTTAAAGTTTGCTTCTCAGCTATAGGCAAGCCCTGTCGCATTTCTTTTGGAGATAGGAAGTTGTCCTGGGAGCGCTTCCTTTGCCACAAACTTGGGTAATGTAGGCGCAGCTACAGCAAAGATTTATTTAGCGGAGAACTTTGGTCGGTCCCACAAATGAGGTTGCAGAAGAGACACTCGATGATTCTTAATTTGGATGACTCCCGATTGCAGCTTTCAACTTTGTCCTTGAAGACATAGCAATCTTCTGTGGCATGGCCCGGCATTCGATGATATTGACAAAAACTGGCCCCTTGAACTTTGCTTTCCTTGGTCCACTTTCAAGGCTCCGATAGTGTTATAAGCTCTCGCACCATGCAAAATTCAAATAATAGCTCGGTATGCACCTTGATGAAAGAGTATGGTGTCTCAATCCGTCGTGCCAATGTTAAAACAGGAGACTTTCCCATGACACCTTCATGGACCTTACTTGGACCAATTATTCCTCGAGGATGAATATCCATGGGGGAGGAGTCCATGTCGCTTGTCCTTTTCTTAATGACATGATGGACTTTAATGAATCGGGCCTCACCGGCCGACGCTTTAGCCAAAATTGTTGGAGGATTAACATCTGCTGCAGATCACAAGTTGATTTGGTAGTTTGATGGAGATACGAGATGTCTCAACAAGACATCCCGTTCTCGCAATAATTCATGGACAAGAGACTTCAGTGCTTGGTTTTCCCCCTTTAAACCCTCCACAGTGATGGCTGAGTCTTCCTGCTATTTAATTATTGGGGACATTTGCAATGGTTGGCATGAGGTCCTCCAGTTCCCCAAGGTTGAGTCCAGCCAATTGGCCTAAAGTCACTTGCCCAACATCTTCAAGTTCTGGCAGGGCGGGATGTAATATGATAAAATCTTCTTCGTTATCAGAACCGACGGTGGGGACGTCCAAGTCGCTAATATCGGGCGACTGAACTGGACCATTGTGGCTTCCAAGTGTCAATTCCTCTTGATATTCACTTGTGCAGGCACCGGTCTCTCTGCCAGGACTTGAATTGCTGGTAGAGGATGAGAAGCCTATGGTATTAATGGCATAATAGACTTTGAAGTCTGTCTCTGGGTCGTAGCCCAACCCTCTTATGTCTTTCTTGGAGAAAGGGGGCTGCCCTCTAACTTGCGAGAGGTACCAGAATTACCGAAAGTAATTGCGTCGAGAAATTTCCTATCTTTGTGGGATGTTCTGCTTCTGACACATTTCTTTAATATATTTGGGCATGTCGTCCATTTCTTGGACGAGTTCGGGGACATTCTTGGGGACCCCGCCTAAAGGGAGGAAGTTTAGAAGGGTTGGGTTGAATGTGGGCCCCACCAGGGGTTTATGGGGGTTGGGTGAAGAGAGAGAAGGTTGGGGCTCTAGGTTTAGGGGTGATGGTTCCACCCTACGTAAAGGTGGGGGGTTAGGTAGGTTAGGTTGCTAGTGGGCACCACATGGGCATTTACGGGGGTTGGGTTCCCCTCTTCTTCCCTTTCTTCTTCTTTGTTTTCTTATTTTTTAGGAAAACATGAAGGTGGGCCTGGGTTTAGGGGGGTTGGACGACCAACCTGCCCAAACCCCCATTCGTGGTTTACACGGTCCAGGGGCGGCCTGCCATTGTGGGTTTACGCGGGGTTGGGCGGCTAGGCTGCCCCTGGCCCGGGTAACCCCCCCCCCCCTAGGGGGGGTTTAGGCATGGTGGACCAGCATATGGAGGCAAAAAGAATTTAAACCACTTGTGGACCCCCCTTAGTCTTCCACATGCGCATTTTGGACTAGATTTTCTGGCGTTTGGACTAGCTTTTAGACTGGGTTTGGGTCCCTGGAAGACGGGGTTGTTGATTTGCTCGAACTCACTCCTTGGAAAGCGTGCTTCATTTGGGATGCTCCTTGGATGCTTTTGCATGCTTCGCGTGGTGAGTTGACCCCATTTTTTACTAGAACTGGGCTGGGATGGTGGCTGGGCGGAGTTGGGAAGCCACGCCCCGCGGCCCAGGGTGTCTAGGGAGTGGGAGACACCCCTAGCCGTGGGTGTCATGGGGCGGCCCCCAACGTGGCCCCTTTTCTCCTTTTTCTTCTTCTTGCTTGCTGGGGAAGGGTTGGCTGGCCCGCCTCATAGCTTGTGTGTTGGCACGAGCTTAAAAGTAAGGTTGACATGAGGTCACCTTCAAGGTGTTTGGGATAATTCTCTAACCGTGTTGATGTACTGTATAGACTGGGTAGGGGCTAGGACGGCTAGCTAGGACTTGAAATCCCTGCTTAGCATTGCTAAGACAACGAAAGGAAGGCGTTAAGGGTGTGAGGGCCCAGCCTTAAATAAGAATGTGCCGCTCTACACGGCGAGTTGGTGCATGGTCTCGGGTCACCCCGACGGCTATAGAGTAAGTGGCTAATTGCCACTTGTTTGGGAGTCAGGGGCGGTCCCCCTCCCTTGTAGTGCCATTGGATGTCAGAGTGAGCATTCCCGAGCCACGGGTCACCCTTGGTTCATAGTGAAATGACTATAACCACGAGCACCCGCAAGGTGTTCGGGGTAATTCCTGACTATCACCTATGGACCATACAGATCGGCTAGTGACCCCCAAAGCCCAGATTTGAGTGGGGGACTAAGTCCACTAATGTTAGCTGGCTGAAAGGGGGCATTTTAAGGGAATCCTAGGCCCCATAACTAGTGTGGCATGTCACGGAGTATTGCTGGTGTAACGCCCCTAAAATTTTTCTAGAGTTATTTAGGATTTTCAAGAATTAAATGGAATTTTTAAGTACTTAATAAGGATTCATAGGCCATTAAATTCTCCAGGTATTTGGGGTAGACGGCATGACCGTCTGGGCGGGTGGATCACTGGCCTCGGACGGCGGTCTGAACAGCATCCCTTTGGGCGTTTCTCCTGGAGGTGGGGTATACTCTAGGACTTCGTCATCCAGGGGATTTGGAGGTGCTGCAGGAAGTGGTGGAGCAAGTCGGTGGTGCGTCGAGGCAGGGTGGTGTAAGCGGATAGGTCATGTCCAGAGATTTTGCAGGGCAGGAGGGCCAGAAGCCGTTGAAGGGAGAGGGGCAGTGGCTTAGAGGAGATCTTTTGTGGAGTTGGTTTGGGGAGGATCTTCTGAGCGGGCGTCTCTGGTGGGTTTGAAACTAGCGTTGGACCTGGGCCCTATTCCCATGGGGTTGATCCATGACCGGAAAGCTCGGCTCCAGTACTACCTTTGGGTAGTCCCAGTGGAAGTAGTGGATATGGAGGTGGTTGGGAGGTTGCTTCGTCCGTGGGGAAATGGTTGGGAGGTTTGTTAGGTAACCAGATTTGGTTTCTTGGCGGTTGGTTGTCAAGAGGAGGCAGTGGCGACGGCGGCAGAAGTAGGAGTTGTGGCGGTAGATGGTATCCTCCTCCGAATCAGCAGGCGGAGTATGGTGAGGGGAACCTTCCCGGTGACCGTTAGCCTTCGTTTGAGGTTGTTTGGGATTCCTCTAATTTTTTGTGATGAGGAGGTGATCACTCTCATGCTCCGACATATCGGGTCCTTGGAGTCGGGTAGTCTGGTGTTTGTGTCGTTAGAGTTCGTCACCACTATCGATGCCTCTGTTCGTGCTTATAGCCTTGGAGAGGTGCCGTCCATCGTCACTATAGATATCAAAGGAGATACCTTCGTCTTCAGGGTGGCGGTTCTGTCAGAGGCTCAGTTCAGGCGGCGGTGGGACCTAGGCATCCCTGCCCTAGGCGGAAGGAGGAAGAACGAGGGAGGGTTGGTGTTCGTGGTAGCAACTTCTCACCCGTTTTAAATTTCGAATTGGGCGCCATAGTTTCTGGGTTGGGCGTTATGAAGGTTTGTGGGCGGACACTTCGTTCTGGTGCAAGGAGGGTCCAAGGCATTGTGGAGGTGCGCAAGCTCGTTTTGGCGCAAGGAGATTCGGGCTTAGGGAAGAGCCCTTTAGGCCCGGTTGGTTCGCAATAGGTGGCGGTTTGCAGTTTCGGGCAAGGTTAGGTCCTAATAGTGACTTACGTGTTCCTGGGGGTCTTGGGGTTATCAGGCCTGTCGGTTCCGGTCAAGGTTTACCATCTCGAATATCAGTTCCATATTGGCAAGGTAGAAGAGGAGAGATCTTGGAGAGATTTCGAAAAAATCTCGGGAGATCATGTTTGGTGATTTCAGGAAAAAAATCATATATATAATCTATTTCTAAGAAAATGTCAATTTTTTCTACTAACCACTCAATTTCACAAATATGTTTTTCTAATTGACAACACAAATTTACAAAATAAAGAGTAATGATAATAATAACAAAGCCATTCATATGCACCAATGTTAATTGATGTGGGATTTGAGCGCCGGATCTAGAGTTTTCTGAGGTTTTTGGCCATTTGTTAGGCTCCATTTGATGTTAGAGGTCCAGGGGAAGGGTTCCCCTTTGTATTCCCCTTCACTTGGGGGTGAATGGGGCGTGGATCGGACTTTTCTCACGTAAGTACGCCGTTTTCGGCTCAGGTTTTCATCGCGGTTATAGCAGGGGCCACGTTCTTGAGGAACGCGGCACGTCGTAAGGTCGCATTCATTAGAGAAGATGAACAGTAAGGCGGTTGAGATCGCGCCCTATTGACCAGCCGCGTCTATGGAGTCGCAATTGCGGTGGAAATCGCGTTAATGTCGCGGTGGGGGAGACCACCGCGTTAGTGTGTGGCGTGTGTCGCTGATCGCGGTCAAGGAATAGACCGCGGCTTCAGGTCGCGGCCCTCTGGGAGACCGCGCCAACGCGTTGACGTTACCCATATGTTGGGCACGTTCCGATCGGATCACGACCTTCATCGGGGGCACGTTAATGATCGTGGCACCAATGGTGGGCGCGTCCTTGTTTCTTCACTCATCGTGTTTTATTCGAGATGCCGTGTGCCCTGATGAACCCGGGATTAAACCCCTTGTGGTTTTTGGCTCAATGGATGCTCTGAGCCTCTTGTGAGAGTCATGTGTGTGCCAAGGGGGCCCCGTAGAAGTGGTTTCACCTCGGTTCACGTGTCGTCTGACGTAGGGGTTGTCAGACCTTATTCTCATCTCGATTTTTATGCTCCATTGATCTGTGCCATTGAGAGTAGGTGTGGTGCGGAGGGTCGTTTCTGCAGCTCGTCAGTATGATGAGCGGTGATTTCTATGAGTTAGAGTTTTACCTTCAGTGACCTGTCTACTAGTTGTAACTTTACTGCGCACGCGTGTGAGGACCTACTTGAGAGTGGTGGAGAGCGTGACCTGGAGAGACGATTTTTAGGTTGGTTATCGTAGGGCCCCTTCGCGCAGCCTGAGTCTGGGCTTTGGGGAAGAACCAGCCAGAGGGCCTGACTTAGGGCGCATGGTCTGTGTGTGCACACGTGGTTGGGGGCACCGGACCCGCGCTGACGAGTGCGACCCCAACTAGTCCTTGTTCGTGGTACTTGTTATGTGTCTCAGTCTCCGCCTGGGGCGTTGATGCGGGACGAGATGCGACTCGGTACTGATTGTATGTGAACCTGGGACTCTAGGTGACGACGCACCCAATTTGATAACGTGACCAGCAATGACGCGACCAACTTGACACCAACAGAGTTTCAAAGAGGAGGATATGTCCTCAACAAGAGACACGAGCTTGCAGACGCTCCTAAGCCAGGGAAACGTGTGGATCTGCGTGATTGAGAAACCGACGTAGAGTCAAGGGTGGTCAGCTCTTTTCACGTGCTCGGATCGAGTCACGGGACGGGTCACACTCGCTCTCTCACAACAGTGATCAAAAATGATAACGAGCTAGAAACCTATCACTCAAGCAGTGGCATTCAAACATATACGAACTAAGCAAATGAATGGGAGCATATCACTATGGATTTTGTGATGGGATTACCAATGACTAGGAGAAAACATGATTCTATTTGGGTAATTATTGACCGACTTACTAAGTCAGCTCATTTTTTGACGATCACAAAGACACAATCATTAGAGAATTTAGCCCATTTATATATCCGAGAGATTGTGAGACTTCATGGTATGCCTGTGTCTATTATTTCAGATTGGGATGTAAGGTTTACAGTAAAATGTTGGAGGAGTTTACAGAAAGTACTGGGTACACAATTGAAATTTAGCTCAACTTTTCACCCTCAAACAGATGGACAATTAGAGATAACCATTCAAACATTAGAAGATATGTTGAGGGCGTATAGTTTAGACTGGCGAGATAGCTGGGATGAGCATTTGGCCTTAATTGAGTTTACATATAACAACATCCATCATGTAAGTATAGGAATGGCACCATATGAAGCATTGTATGGTAGGCCATGTAGATCACCTGTTTGTTGGGATGAGATTGGTGAGCGGAGATTGATTGGGCCATAGATTATACAAGATTACATAGAAAAAGTTGATTTGATTAGAAAGAGATTACTTACAACTCAGAGTAGGTAGAAAAGTTATGCGGATCATAGAAGGAGAGATCTACAATTTACTGTTGGGGATCATGTATTTATGAAGGTTTCGCCTACTAAATGAGTAATGTGATTTGGCAAGAAATGTAAGCTTAGTCCAAGGTACGTTAGACCATTTGAAATCTTAAGAAGGATTGGTGAGGTGGCTGTTCGCACGCGTCGGGTCGCGGGTCCGAGACCCTCAGGGGGAATGCCCTCGGGATCGGCCCGGGAGTATGTGTTCGGTGATCGGACTGAGGTACGAGATAAGGCAATAGGGGAGGCATCAGAGTTTGATGTATCTCGGGTGTCCCCTCCCATAGTCGTATCCTTCTCAAGGTGGCACCGGACACTCACCTTTTACGAAAAGTCAAGGGAAGTTTGAGTGGCACGGGTGATTTCTGAGTTTTGGGGAAACGTGGTTGGGGTGCGGGCGTGCCAGTCGATTTCTTGACAATCACCCATGGGACCAAGGTTTGACTGAGAAGTGCCACCAGGGCGTGGCACGTGGACTCGAGAGACAGGCAACACATGGAGAGAAGGGAGGTTCCATAGGTGCGAGTGTGTAGGCGATTGTGGGGAGTTATGTACTAGACCTCTTTCCCCACCGGTCGCAAGCAGTCGATATTTATTTACATCGGATTGAATCCAAACACCTTTGTTCTATGCTGAAGAGGAGCCTGTATGTATCTGAAGCCATGGGTGGAGGGCCGGGAGCATTCCGCAGCTATGCTCTACCGTTCGACTGGGATACGTACACCACTACCAGGCACTACTGGATAGAGCCGACATCAAGTATGCCGTGACTGCGGCCTTGTACGGGTACCCCTACTACACAGGGCTGTTATAGGTGTTGGTGGAGCACTTCAACCGCTGATGGAACACAGTGGCGACGGCGGATGGAGAGACATCACTCGACTTGTGGTCTCTATTCAGGATCTCTTGGTTGCCAATCAGCAGCGAGGGATACGAGGAGGTTGTGCTGGGTGACCTTCACCGCAGCCATACTGATGGGCAGGGGTGATACTGAGTTCCTTACAGTTATCGGTATGTATTGGAGACCTGGAGAGATTTAGCCTTGGCTGGGAGAGAGAGAGCTGCACAGACTCCTAGGGTGCCGTTAAATGTGTGGGTCTGCCACTTCTACAACGGGCCCTTTTGCTTTTACCAGGAGTTCACGAGGGACCAGACTCCATGGGAGGAGTACATAGAGGTAGAGCTATGGTTCCGAACGTACACGAGGTACATCTACCCGCTGCAGGAGGGGTAGAACCCCCATGGGCTGCCAAACGTAATGCACTTAGCAGCCTACCTGGCATACTGGCTGGCGAGATTCGTAGTCCAGCACGGGGAGGACGGCTTGCTGAGAGTAGAGTTGCTGTGGCCCGCGTGCTTGTTGGCAGAGGGAAGGAGACTGGCTCTAGCTCTTGCGGCATTGGCAAACATATATCAGGGGCTTGGGGTGCTGGCGGTGCATCCGGCACCAAGCGAGAGGAGCCTACTCTTGCCGACCCACTACCTCAGTGCGTGGGTCGGCCTGCTGTTTCTAGGGTTGGTGACTCGGGAGACCGTGGTGAACCTAACGGTACCTTTGCTGTTCAGCTTCACTGGCCAGCCAGATGGAGACGTTGCAGCACAGCTGGAGGGGGCTAGGAGATCCCTGTGTTACCTACCCGACAGGGGCGAGGAGGGGTTACCTTTTGATGGTGCCATGAGGGCTTCTCGCCTACTCCTGGTGTCGTCAGGTGGAGGGGCGACTTGCGCCCTCCCCTACCAGTGAGAGCCAGACGCAACACTATACACAGAGTGGGTGATCAGCACTCGACCGACGGTGCTGGCACTGCACTGGTTTGTGATGAGTTCCTTGGAGCCATACTACTCACACTGGTTCGCGAGGAACTTTGGGTATGACCAGGGAATCCCACCGAATTAGGAGTTCCCTTTGATGAGCCGACAGTACAGAGGCCGGGACACCCACTTGCTGGCTACGGAGTGGTGGGATTTCTACTATCGTCGGGAGTCGGAGCGACTACCGATGCCAGGACTGGGGCGTCAAGGATGGTTCGACGTCCACTACACCAGGTGGTGGTTTGAGCACAGCCACCTGTACTGGCAGAAGACCTTAGCGATCCGAAAAGTTGAGGAGGGTTGTCTTCTGAGGGAGGATCTACCACCCATCCCATTGGACGATGAGTACCTGAGGACCCGTTTTGCTAGGCTTCGTTGGGAGGTGGAGCGGGTAGCACAACAGTGGCCCCAGAGCAACCGGGGTTCATTGTCTGGGGGTCGTAGCTACAGTGGGGCACTGAAGCCCCTGAGGCAGGTGCAGGGGGCGCCTGGAGTGACTGGAGCTGGGGCATCTCGACCGAGGGTGTTGAAGACTTGGTGGGCCTAATTCCTAGCCGACTGCGGCTTCGGGAATAGGGGCTCGCTGGACCGGGTGCTCCCTGAGGGGAGCTTCGCTGACACGACGGTCGACGATTGGAGGCGTCACATCGGCTAGGCGATTGGGTCGACCGGACTCATAGAGTTTGTGTCCCATATCGAGTGTGCTCACACTTTGAGGGACATTCGGGAGGCGTTGGCGAAGGCTACCCGTGTGTTGGTGCTGAGGCCGGAGCAGCTGATCCCCCTACCATTGACCCCATTCGCGGCCTCAGGTGAGATCTTTCCCTTACTATTTTGTCTTAGCTTTATCATTTTTTAAGGTTTGTGAGTAAGACGTTGTGTGTTGCTATTTTTGTCAACAGGTTCTGCGACGGAGGGGGATCTTCCCTTTACAGGGACATCTTCCGGGAGTGGAGACAGGGGCCTTCAGCCTAGGCGGGAGCGCCCTCGAGTGGATGCTAAGGCAGCAGGCGCTGGTGAGTCCTCTCGGGGACCCAAGGTTGGCGAACACATCGAGGCAGAGTCGGCTTTGAGTAAGCACCACATTTGCCTCTTTGTTCCTTGTGGGCTTAGCCATGACGACTGACTAACCCTATCTGGCTGGATTTGTTCCTTGTAGCTCCACTGGAGATTGGCGCAGAGGTGGCCTTCTCACCCCCTCAGGAGGTGGACCCCTTGCCGGATGATGGGGTCGAGTGCGAGATCCTCCGTGTAATGGACAAAATTGCCCCCAATATAGAGACGTTCCCCGACTTCGAGTTGTGGGATGATGTTACTCTGTCTTATCAGCCTAGCAAGATGAATGTCGTAGCTGATGCTCTGAGTAGGAGGGTAACGGTCAGTCAGATGTTGCTGAGGAAGTGGAGGCTTTGGGAGCAGGTTCCGGCCATGACTTTTAGGCTCAAGATCCCGCAGCTCAGTAGGGGTCCCGCGGAACCCCAACCGAAAATGACGATGGTACAGAAAGTAGCAACGACAAGAACAACAGCAACAAGAACAACAGCAGGAGTGGCTATAACAACAACAGTAGAAAGCACAGTTGTACACGAGTCCCCAAAACATGGCAACTGATGAAACCATGACTCTACAACTACTTCTACCGGAAAGAAAATCAACACCCTGATCCCACAGTCAGGGGACCACCAGACTACGAACCACCCTAGCCACACTACCAAGGAAAACATCACGACAACTCTATCGTGGAGGCCTGTGCTCACACACGAAGGCCTACTCCGAGACCATGCAGTCTGGAAACACGGTCACGACCTCGCCATCGTGACCTCCACACCGTCTAGGGGAAAACTCTCGGTGACACTCACCGAAAACCCTATACCTCAGATTTGAAAAACACGCAAAAACTACACACAAAAGCACATCTCGCAGATGAGAAATGGAACCTCGAGTCACGAGAAGCACACGTCACGTGACGAAAATACCTGCCTGCCAAAAGTAAGATCGGATGCGTCCACTGATGACTTAGTCCACAACCTCAGATGTCTCCCTATCATGTCCCAAGCAGAGACTGAGACGCCATAATAGTAACCAAGAATACAGAACAAGGACTAGCTGGGGTCACGCTCGTCAGCGCTGGTCTGATGCCCCCTGCCACGTGTGCACACACAAACCATAGGCCATAGGTCAGATCCTCTAGCTAGTTCTTCCCCAAAGCTTAGACTCAGGCTGTGCGGAGAGGCCCTATGGTAACCAGCCTAAAAATCGTCTCTCTCAGTTAAGTCGCTCCACCACCCCGGAGTGGGTCAGCACACGCGTGCTGTAAGAAGGCTACGTTTAGTGGGGCATCACTAACGTGAACACCGAAAATTATGCACACACCCATCGCAAGTAACCCAGAGTAACAAGTGGCTTGAGACCACTAGACTCTGGACAGCTCACTAGACCTACTAAACCCAACGGTCCTTGAGTCACAAAACTCGGGTCAAGACTGTCGCACGTGATAGCACAGTGCCGTCAATCTAGACTAATCCCTAGGTCTAAAATCACGATAACATGATTCCCAAGGTAGCTCACAAGCCGTCGAGTTAATCCCTCATCCATGGGGCACATGAGAAACCTCCAGTCCCAGGCTGCTTGACTATGAAGTCTCGCGCTCAATGACACCCAAGAGGGGGGGTGAATTGGGTTATTATAATTTTTTAACAAACTTTTGCCCAATTTAAAGGAATACGATGAATCATCAACTAGGACGTTCAAATCTATTTATCTACAAGTTAGATTTATCAAAATCTATCTTCACGATAGTTCTTGGTACTAGATGGAGGTGTGAATCCAGGGATTCTATTCACGCAAAGTGCTGTTATCCTGACAGGAATGATCTTGTCAATTCAAAATCACCTTTTGATATACCCAAGATCTATTTAGTGAGAAGATCGATTATGCTAGATCTAAGTGATCAAATCTGGAACAACGAGGGACATACGGAGACAGAGAGAGCCTGCCATAGAGAGAAGAGGAGGAAGAGGATCCCGGCATTGCGAGCCCTCCGATGATTACTAGTAGGAAGAGAGAGTAAAAGAATAGAGGGAGAGGGAGAGAGAGAGGTCCCTGCAGCAGGGGGGGCATTGGGGGAGCAGGGAGTAGTCGCCCCTACTCAACCCCAACAATCCCCATTCGCTCTTCTTCCTTCCCTTTCATGCTCTTGTTCTTCCTCTTCTCCCCTTTGTTTGTAGCTTCCCTTCGGGGCGTTATATGGTGTATTTGGCCGATCACAGTCACCTTCTGCTATGAATAAAAAAAAAACAAAACATTCCCCATTTGGGCTTCTCTACTCCCATTGATTATCTCGCTTGTGAGGTGTTTAAGTGTATGTTCTTCGCCCGTTCTTTGTTCCGGTGTGCTTAGCTCCTTGTGCTCCTGGTTTCTTCACACAGAATCGGCCTTCTAAGCTCGTGGGGCGATGTCTTGTTGCAGTGCCACCTTAGGTGACCTGCTGCTGGTGGAGCTCTAACTCGGCCCTCTCCGTATCATGGCCTTAGTCCTGATTCCCAAACCCTCCACCTTGGCCCATATACCCAAGGGAAGACACTTCTCTCCTTCCCCTTGAATAACTGGGGGCTAGTGCCTCCATCCTAATGCCGACCTCCCTCTTTCTGCCAAAGTTTTCTTTGGGATCGGCCAGACCCTTCCCATTGCTAGCCCAGCACACTCAGTCCTCCTTCTTACCCGGCACGCCCTCAGGCTGGCTTGGCCGGCACACACCAACCACTCCTCGGCCGGTACACCTTGGCCTCTCCAGCCCAGTGCACTTACATTCCTACCTTGCCCGGTACACCCTGGGATCAACCAACCCGACGCGCCCCAGGCCCTTCTTGGCCGGTGCACCCCTTGGCCATCCCGGCCCGGCACACCCCTTGGTGCTAGCTAGCCCAGTACGCTTCCCCAAACCCTCCTAGCCGGCATAGCCTCTCTGGCTGGCACACCTTGGCCCCTCCAGGTCGGTACATACCTCTTCAGCCCTTTTAGGCCGTCTGGCCGGCACACTAGTCACCAGTTCCCCCCTCCTTGCCCGATGCACCCCTATCTAGCCCTAGTGGAGTCTTCCGTCTGTCGGTTCTCATAGGTTTTCCAAAGTTTTACCAAAGGTGTTGTTGCCCTTGGCACGCACCTCAGATTGTCGGGTTCCGCCACTCCATGTGGGCGTGTTCTCTTTACTCCCCTTACCATCCGGGTCAAGGGGAGATGCTACCGAATTTTTGTTAGAAAATAATAACATGTCAAAGACAAAAGGAAGCAACAAACAAATGGGATAATACCATGTTAATAGACAAAAGGAAGCAACAAACAAATGAAATGGCTAATGGTAAAGTGCTTCAATCAAGACAAAGGAACTATGGACAACACGAAGAGAACTGGACTGGGTAATAATCAAGCAAATATGAGCACCTGTCATGCAAAGAAGAAGGAAGGGGATACGACTAAGCTCTAACCTGCCTCTCCTCTCTCCCCTGCGGAGACTATCTCTCCCTCTTCCCCTCCAGTTGCACCCGCCCCACGCTTCCCCTTCTACTTCCTCATCTTTCTCCTCCTTACTCTCCCATCTCCCTCTACTTCTACCCCCTCTATCTCTGCCAATCCGGAGCCCCTGTTCTAAATAGGGGTGCCGACCACACATTTCCTCACCCCGGTTCCCATCTCCTGCTCTTAACTACTCCCTCTCCCTACTAAACCTTGGCCGACAGTTTGCTCTCTCTTGATCTCACCCTCTCACCCTTCTCTGTGACCTGCACCCCACCCACTTCCTTTCTCTTCCGACTCATACACATCTTCACCGCACAGGCACTCCGCAGGTGGGCCTCTCCCTTCTCTCACTCCCTCTCCTTCCCCCCCTTGCCTTAGGACCTCCCTTCACCACTCTCCCCCTAGCCGTAGGCTCACCCGTACACCACCTGCGCCCTTCTCGCCACCCCCCACGGTGCTCTCTATCTCTTGCTCACCAGTTTTCTGCATCGGCCAACCTCTCCCTCTCGGTCACTCTCTCCCACCATAGCCTCCTCTCTATCTCTCTTTCTTGCTCTGTCTCCTCCCACACTCCCGTTCCCTCTCTTCCTCTCTTTTGTGAACACACTTCTTAACCATTCGCAACCCATGGCCCGACTGTCCCTCACCCGCACCTGCACCCTACACACATGCAACACACACTCGCGAGCACTGCCTCCCCCTCTTGTTGCCCTCCTCTCTCCCATTTTTCTCACCTCCACCTGCACACGACCGTCAACACCTATCGCCCTCCCTACATGCACATACAACGCCCTATCCTACATAGATTCCCCCGTCTCTCACGCACATACACATGGCACACTGCACTCTCGTCGTCTTCGTACACACCGCACAGGCCTTTCGTTCGACCCCCATCTCTGCACCCTTCACTCTCTTTCTCGCTATCACACACACATCGCTCATCTCACATAGCCGCGGTAGTCCCTCAAGCTCCCTTCCAATCTCAACTTTTCGTCTCCCTCTCCTCTCATTTTGCACCCCTCATCCCTCTGTTCTCTTTCTAGCCTTCCCACTCTCTCCTCTCTCTCCCTTCATCTCTCGCCTCTCTCTCTCTTCTCTATTACACGCACACATGTATCCCTCCCAATTTTTTTGTTTTATTTGTCTTTGCTAACCTCCTCTTCATTTCTATATCCATATCTCTCTCTACATTCTCCCTTTCTTTTCTCTCTCTAATCCCTCCGTCATGGTGGCGTACCCTCCAAAATTGGGTGTCATTCAAAGGCTCAAGAATGTGGACGTCAACGTCTTTGGCTCACCGGCTCTATCTGATGGGGACATCAAAGCAAGTCATCTAACATTCCAAGTTGGCCACTAAAGGAGGGCACCCCCCATTCTCCCGCTTTTTATTTTTTTTTATTTTTTTGACCACATGGGTGAAAAATTAGAATTCTCATCCCCTAATTGCCCCTCCCTAACCCTAGAGTTGAGGTTAGTGCGGTATTATAAATTTTAAAATTTGTGTGGCACGGCTTTATCAACGACAGGTCTGTGGCCATCAGGCAGCCCCTCCGAGCGTCCCCCCTCCGAGACCCCCATTGGTTGTCTCGGAGTGGGTCACCTCGTCCATCATCTCCTCGGCCTCGGTCAGCTGGGACTGGTTCACCTCACCCTGTGACCCCCCAGCCTCGACCGGCTCGAACCGGCTCCCTTCGCCCTAGGCCCCCTCCCCCTCGATTGGTACCCCAACGCCAGCTACCTCCACTTGGGGCTCAGTTGCCTCGGTAGCGGCATCCTCGACGGTGGCGGCCCCCTCTAGCTCGACAGATGGGGGAATCAACTGTGCGCCCTCCTCGGTTGGATGGGCCACCTTCGCCCTCTTCTGTCGCTTCTTCTCGGTAGCCATGGCCTTCATCGAAGACCACAGTAGCCACTCTGTGGGGTCTTTGCACTTGGCCCCATGGCGCTCAGAAGCCTCTTCTTGGGCGACTTGCTTACCCTTATCTTAGGCGCAAGAAGAGCTCCCTGAAGCACGAGGTTCACCGGGAGCAGGCGTCTCCTCCAATCTGATGACCTCCAGCTCCACCGATAGCTCTCCCTCATCAGTCGTCCGCCTCGAGCCTGAACAGGGGAAAAGTGATCATCAGACAAAAGCGCATTGCGCTAGACCCAGAAAGAAAGAAAGGCTATAAGGTCCTTACCCTCCAGCACCGTGAGGAGGGATACTCCTCAATGTAGGCCACGATCATCAACTCGGCGGTCGATCCCTGATTCCTCTGAAGGATGGCAACCTCCTCCTCCACCTTCGCGGAAGCCGCCGCCTGCTTTAGAGGAAGGCTCGGATGGAAGTTGAGCACCATCGGGAAGGACCAAGGCTCACCATCTATGGCCGGACACACCCAGAAGTACTGAGTCTTCCATCCCTTGTGAGAGGAATCCTTGACGGAGAGGGACACACAACTTCTCCCCCGCTTTATCTGGAGATAGAAGAAGCCCTTCCCAGCATGAAGATGCTCCTTCAACTCAAAGAAGTAGTGGAAGAGGTCCAGCGAAGTGGCCACCCCGCACGAACAGCAAAGGAAGATGAAAGAAAAGATGAAGGTATAAGAGTTGGAAACCAACTGGACAAGAGCCAGTCGGTAGAATCAGAGCAACTCCGCGACAAATGAATAGAGAGGTAGGTGGAACCCGCACTTTCAGGCCAAGAGGAAAGAACAGAAGGAGCCGGAGTGAGTGTCTAGGCTGGATTCGTGAGGCTCAGGTGGAGAGAAATGGTATCGCCACGGCAACCCGTACCGCTTCTCCAACGCCTGAGCCTCATCCTCGTCGATCTACAGACATTTTCCCTATACCAACTCAACGTTAATTATTCTTAAACATAAGCCCGACCCTTTCCTCACATCGTTCGACACATACAATTTTAATAGGAAGGGATTATTATTTACATTATTACTTTTTAATCCATCCATGAAGGTTTGATCGCACGATCACTTACTATATGAGTTGAAGAAGCAGTTTGGGGGCGGAGGGGTGAAGAAGCAATTCAGAGGCCTTGTCTGTTTCCAGTGTGGTGCCATTGCAGGGACTCGGGGGTGGAGAGGAGTAGCTGGAACTCGGGGGTGGAGAGGAGTAGCTGGAACTCGGGCATGGCTTCTACGGTGGAGGGGTGGATCGTCTGAAGGGCTCGTTCGCTGACGTTGTCTGTGGGGGGCTGTCTTTTGGGGTATTCGAGAGAGACTCTGTTGGGTCGCTAGGTGCGTTCGGGTTAACCCGTTGGACGGTGGGGTCTCAGACGACAGGGTGAAGGCTCTCCTTAACACGACGTCGTGGGTGGAGTTAGGTTGGGAAGCTATTCAGGTGGGTGGAGGCCATTTTCCAACAATCGACAGGTGTGAGGGGGAGGTGGAGACGGTGCTCAGAGGGGGATATGTTCTGTTGGAGGGTACTCTACTCCGGTTCTCTAGGTGGCGTATGCAGATGGGGACGTTCCCGGATGTGTGTGTGTGTAGGTCCGGATGAGACTCCTTGGTGTCCCCCTTGTCCCGTGTAACGATTTTGGAATCGGCCACCTTCTTCGGCGAGCTGGGAGAGGGGTGGAGGGATCCATGGCTTCTCCCAGTCCTCGCGCTGTTGCATCCGGCGAGGGATATGGTCGTCGGTGGACGGGGGCTTTTAGCGGTGATCCTCTTTCGACAATTGCGAGCTTCAGAAAGGTAAAGCCTCGATCGTTGATGGACTCTCCTCGCAGGCGTCCTCTTCCCCATACGCCCCCCCGACGAGGCAGCCTTTTGCTGGAGGTGGCACCGGAGCCGACATTGCCCGTACATTTACCGGACAACATCTAGATCCACCGTAACCCTCAGCTCCGCCTTCTTCAGCTAGAGGTGGGGCCTGTGGAGGTTTCAGACTCGCAGGTAGTTGACGGAACTCCAAGTTTGTTGCTCTCTCTGCCTCCACTTTCCCTGCGTTGGAGTTGTGAGACAGGGACCTCTCAACTTCATGTAGAGGTGCGCCAGAAGACCTGCCTCTGTTCAGTCTTTGGCTGCTGTGGCAGTGTAACACTCGTCAGCATCGGCTCTACCTTCGGGAGAGACTCTTGTCCAGTTAGAGGAATCTGTGGAGGACTTGTTGTCATCTCTCATGCCGGTGCCGGTCGAGGCGAGGACGTCAGGTTCAGCCACTCTGGGAGGTTGAGGAGATCATCCCTGAGACCCCGAGGGGTGGTGGCAGGAGACAAGTAGTGAGGCAGGTGGTGGGGGTGCTTGTAAAAAAGATAGGTGACAAGGTGAGGGAGGCAGTAGAGTAGGTGGGCATTTTTTTTGTAGGGGCGGAGAAAGATATTAAATGGGTCCTTACTAATATTAGGAAGAGATGGTATGTGACCATCTTGTAGGAGGAAAGATTGCAGCTGAGGGGGGATAGAGAGGGTGAGGAAGGAGGGGAGAAGAGAGACATCCCACTGTCTTAATGAGGATTGTCTCTTGGAAGGTGAGGGGAGTAGGGGGTGAGGAGAAGAAAGGAAATCATGTTAGAAGAATTAGAGGTAGAGCTGGTTGACGAGGAGAAGCCATGGTTTTATGAAATTGCCAAGTATTGTAGAGATCAGTCCTACTCTGAAGAGGCCACACCAGAGGATAAAAAAACTATAAGGAGAGTGGCTCAGAAATACACACTGGTTGGAGGGGTCTTATACAAGAGAAGCCTCACTAGTGTTCTTCTAAGATGTCTTGATGACGATGAGGTCTAGAAGTGTGACGATGAGGCACACTCAGGCGTGTACGGTGGCCACGTGAATAGCCGATGCTTGCTAAGAAGATCCTTCGGCAAGGCTTTTATTGGCCCACCATGGAAGATGATTGTATTGTCTATGTCCATAGGTGCGTCAAGTGTCAACTTCACGCTAACAAGATTCACTCCCCATCTTTCCCATATCATTTAGTATCCTCCCCATGGCCTTTCTCCATGTGGACTTTTGACATTATTGGTCCCCTCGGTAATCCTAACTCCCTCACTAAGTAAAAATTATTCATCCTTACTGCAACGGAGTACTTCACCAAGTGGGTCGAAGCTGAAGCTTACGCAGAGATCAAAGCATCAACAGTTTGCAAGTTCATCATGAAGAACATCATCGTCAAGTTCGGCATCCCAAGCACGATCATCACCGACAATGGGCCGCAATTCGTTTCTCAGGACCTTCAGGACCTCTGCAAAAGATATAAAATTGCATTGCACCATTCATCACCCTATTATCCACAAGACAATGGCCAGGCAGAGGCCACTAATAAAACATTGTTCAAAATTATAAAAAAAACATGTGAGACTAATAGGTTCTCGAATTGGCCAGAAAAACTTATTGAAGCTCGATGGGCCTATCGCACTTCAATCCATACTCCCACTGGGCAAACTCCATTCGCCCTTACTTACGGGATGGAGGTGGTAGTCCCGTATGAGATCTTAGTCCGTTCTCTTAGGGTACAGTTGGATAAGGAGCTTTCGCTCGATGAACATCGTGATTCACTCATTACCCAATTGGAACTCTTAGACGAGAAGCGGCTGACAGTTGTCGAGCACGCACGTGTTTACTAGAATAGACTCACACGTTTTTATCAAAAGAAGGTCATTGAAAGGAAATTCAAAGTCGGTGAGATGGTCGTAAAAAGAATTTTTGTAAAATCTGGTGGGCCACGTTCTAAGCTCCAACCCAACTGGGAAGGACCGTATGTGATTCAGGCTGCGCATCTTGGCAACACCTACAGGCTAGTCAACGTTGAGGGAACCGAACTGTCCCACCCCTGGAATGGGCTTTACCTTAAGAAGTACTACCCTTAAATAGATGTAACAATCGACACAGTACGAGGATCGACGGAGTAGGAAATTCACTCTTTGATCTTTGTAATCTGATCGACAGAGTTGAAAATTCACTCTTTGGTCTTTGCAATCTAATTCAAGGTCGACTGACGCACACACTCACACTCCGCTCTTGGATTCACCATTTAATCCGAGAACCACGCCAGTTGTTACGATAGGAGTCGTGGGTTCCTGAGCTTTCTTCTCGAGCCCGAGACAAAAGCAAGCTGGTAGCCCGAGAAGGGGCTTCCGAGCGGTAGGGGACCAAGCACAAGGATCCCATGGAGAAGATGCTATGGGATTCTATGAAGGCTCAGTCCGCAGAGAAGAAGCGGGCAAAGAGGGCTGGGGCCGTAGGCTCGTTCGAAGATGGTGCTCGCTTGGCTCTCCCCTCCGCCGAGCTAGAAGGGGCCGAGCCTATTCGGCCGGCTCTCCCTTCCGTCGAGCGAGAGGGGGCCGATGAGGTCGTGGAGGTCGTAGTGGGGGCGGGTGACTCTCGGGCAGTGGTGGCCAATGCTGGAGCGTCGAGTGAAGCCGGAGGGGCACAGAGTGGAGGCGTCGGAGCAGAGCTGATTGAGGTCGGGGGTCGCGAGGAGATGTGACTCAACACCGACCGTCCAAGGCAGGAGAGGCACGGAACGAGGCGGCCCAGTCCGAGCCGATCGGCGGGGCTCCCAATGGAGTATCGCTCGGAGGGGGAGCCCACATTCCGGCTGCTCCGGAGGTGACTGGCCCTCTTCCCGGCATCCGGGGTCCCCTATATCGAAGGTGTCCTAACATAGCCTCGGGGGTAGTGCGAGGAGGAGATAAGCAGCGTCCTCTGTCCGTGGTCCTTGAGATGATCATGGAGGGCGGCTTGTTTCTGGCCTAGATGGGGGCCGACATAGCTGACGCCTACACTCGGGTGGAGTCGGAGCGATCGACTTTTGCTTGGGCCGTCGGCGCGTCCGACAGGAAGATCGCTCAGCTCACTGCCGATGTCGAGGAGCTTCGGCGGGAGATCACCCCGCTTCGGGAACGGGCAAAGTCGAGCCAGGCGGAGGCTCGGGCATCTGCTGAGGAGCTGGCTCAGGTCCGCGCCTCTCTCGAGCTGAAGAGCAAGCTTCTGAAGCAGGAGCGTGTGGCTCAGACCGAGTACGATGGCCAGTGGGAGACCGAGCGTGCGGAGCTCGGGGGCTGAGCCGAGGAAGCCGAGCGACTTTGGACGGAAGCTGAGGTTACGTGGGCCGAGGCGGAGAAAAGGTCGGCCGAGGTAGAGTGGAAGTCTACTGAGCTCGCGAGTAGGGTGGAGTCGGCAGGAGTGGAGGCGCTCGAGTAGTACAAGTGCTCAGAGGCCTATCAGGCCGACCTCCAAAAGGCTGCCTTCCCCTACTATGAGTCAGGCTTTCGCCGAGGCATTCGGAAGGGATTCGCCCAGGGCTATGACCGAGCCATCTTTTGGGCTGAGGAGCAGGCACCAGGGGCGATCACTTTTCCATCGGGGCAGCTCTATGACTCGGGTGCGGCGTCCTCCGACTCTCCTAGCTTGGCGCCGAGCGAGAGTGCCAATCAAGGAGGTTCTTCTGCGTCCGAGGGATCGCCAACTCCGGCTGCCTCGGGAGGGCACACGACCGAGACAGTTCCCACGCCGGTGGGGTCAGTGCCTGGGTCGGCCGTCGTCGAGGGTGCCGGGGGCAGATCACCTGGTGCCGGCAATGAGGGAGCAAGTGAAGGAACGAGGAAGACGGTGACCACAGAAGAAGGCTTGGACAGCCGCCACAACATCGTTTCAAGACCTTCGACCAATAAAATATTTTCAATCGAGTGATTGGGATTCCTACCAATGTTACCTGACCCGATGATTTTCCTTTGTTCTTTCTTCTGAAGGTCACATATCCTGCTTCCTTTTCAACAAGTAGACATAATTTCTCTCTATCTCCCGTCATGTGTCTTGAGCAGCCGCTATCGAGGTACCAATGATTGTGAATGGCTACAAGACACTCCTATATGACAGAAGTTATACTATTATTTTGGGAACCCAAATAAGATTGGGTCCACCCATTTCAGTAAGATAAGATAAAATATTCTTGGGAAGCCACACTTGTTAAACATGAGTTGGCTTAACCTTATTCATTCATTGTGAATTCTCATGCCCTTGTTTCCCACATACATCACACGAAGGTTATTTTAAAGGAGCAAAGGTCTTATTGTGATTGTAAGACATGTGAGAGAACCTAGACCAATTGGGTTGATGCTGGTCAAACCACCTTCGAGTCTTTAGATTACCATTATTGTACCTTTGGTCATAGGAGGACTTTCTGTCAAACCTGTAAGTCGACTTGAAGGTCATCTCAAGTCGACTTGACCGTGGTTGGCTTCCTCCATAACTGTTTCTGGAAGGAGCCCAAGTCGACTTAGCCTAGTGCCTAGGTCAACTTGACCAGAAACCCTACTGTTTGTAGCGTGCTCTGGAAGATGTCCAGGTCGGCTTAGGAACTTGTCTAGGTTGACTTGGTTCAGGGTATCTGAAGGATCTGTTTCTGTAAGAATCCTGACTTGACTTAGGGAAGTTCTTAGGTCGAGTTGGCTGGTGAGCCTGGCTTCTGGAATATTGAAGCTTCTGTGAGGCACTTGTAACTTGACTTGAAAACAAGTTAACACTAGTTGAGAGTGTTCTTCATAGCAGCTGCAAGATGGCATCTAATCTGTTCAGACTTGTCTTAAAATTTGTTTCTCTTCTTAACCTTCACCTTTCCTGCTGCGCTTGATGTCTTCAAATCCTAGTTTTCTTGTGCTTCTTATACCTTGTGCCCTTGAGCCTGCGCAACAGAAATACTTGGTCATCATTCAAAGTTTACTCAATGATTTATAGTTGGGCATCATCAAAACCTGGGGTACAACACTTCTTTGGGCCTTTACATGTTTAAAAGAAGATAGTTGACAGGCTAACTCACCATGACAAACAGAAGAGAACATTGAACAGTAAATTCAGCAAAGGAATCTTGACTATGGGAGTCGAGACCTGTGGAGTTGGTTGTCTCTTTTGTGTGTGATAGAGTGAAGGAATGGGTTGAACTCCTTTATAATGTGAATTCCCTCGACTCTTCTCTTTTTGTCTTGTTGGGGGGTTAGAGTGTTGCACACTATCTTTGTGTGGCCTTTTGTATGGTGACTTTTTGGGGTACTTTTGACTATACTTGTATATCCCATTTTTCATTTAATATTCAGTTTCTAGCCTCTGACCTCCAGTGTCTAGCAATAGACCAATATGCCTCATCCAGGTAGGTCTCCAGTCTAAGTACCTAGCTCCCAGCCTTCAACTTCCAGTTGTCAATAATAGGTCACTTTGCCTCGCAGGCAGACATACAACAACAACCACATGAACAAGTCAAGATGCCTCCTAGACGGACATCCCTCGAAGGCCCATCCACGACAACCCTAGACCAACGCACCCCCGAGGGTCGGTCTATCACACTCTTTGATCATTACGCCATAATGGTCGGCCAGCAACAATCTCGTCAGTGGCACCTCAGTGACCAACCGATCCGGGCTCCCAGTTAACATACCTCAGCGACCAGCCAATCTTGGCTCCAAGGCAATATATACCTCAGTGATCAGCCGAGCAGAATTCCCAGTCTATACACCTTGGCGATCAACCAGCACACTAACAGGTACCATCCACCACACTTTGGTGATTATGTGTCTAACATCATTTGTGGTCATTGTACTCTTCAGGGGGCACACACCTCGACTTCTATTATTCCACCATGACGGTCAGCCGGTAGCATCAACATTCGGCCATACACTGTAAGGGCCGACTGAATATGATCTCAAGCCGATGTGCCTCTCTGGGGGCAAACCCAATAACTTTAGACCAAGACGCCTCACTGAGGCAGGTCTCCAGCAACTTCAGGCCAAGACGCCTCACCGAGTTAGGTCCCCAGCAACTCCAGACCAAGGTGCCTCACTGAGGCAGGTCTCCAGCAACCTCAGACCAAGACACCTCACCGAGGCAGGTCTCCAGCAACTTCAGACCAAGACGCCTCACTGAGGCAGGTATCCAGCAACTTCAGACCAAGATGTCTCACCGAGGTGAATCTCCAGTAACTCCAGACTAAAATGCCTCACCGAGGAAGGTCTCCAGCAATCTTAGACCAAGACGCCTCGTCTAGGCAGGTCTTCAGCAAGCTCAGACCAAGACGCCTTGTCGAGGCAGGTCTCCAGCAACTTCAGGCCAAGACGCCTTGCCGAGGCAGGTCTCCGACAATGTCAGACCAAAATACCTCACCGAGGTGGATCTACAGCAACACTAGGCCGACATGCTTCCCTAAGGTAGGCCCTCAGCAACACCCGGTCAATGTGCCTTGCCAAGGTTGATCTCCAGCAACATCAGGCCGACACATCTAGGTGACGCGGGATGAGTCCGGATAGGAAACTGAGACCTAAAGACATCAAACTCATGAGCACGTACGCCTAGATGAAAAGACAATCACACACGTGAAGAGTGAACTCCTCATGATGGGGTCATCACCATCCGATCCCGCACTCAGGGCTCATCCCCTCGCCACGGGGACATCCAGGATGGTCTAGTTATTTATCTTCAAGTCCTGTGCAATTTTTATTTGAGTCATTTTGATGTAATTTTCCTTTATTTGAATCAAGTCCCTAGGTTATTAAGTCTTTTACCTAAGTTTGTAATCGTCATGGTAGGATTGAGTAGCAAATGGGCCCAATACAATATTATTAATAATATTATAATATATCATCAGATTTGACAAACATTATTTTTCAGAAAAACACACACTTAAAAATGTAGATGAGAAAAAGAGAGAAAGCGAGAGGGAGAAATCTGCTCACCGCCCTGGGGAAAGAAGAAAGAAAGAGAGGGGCTTTTTTGGTATTATAGTTGCCATTATTCCTGAGTTAACCCAGGCAGTTACCAAAGCACCTGGATCAACCACTAGGTTAACTCAGATGATAAAAGGAGGTTAACTAAGCTGCTATCAAAGTAAATCTCTGATAACACTGTAACAACTTAACTAGGTTGGCTTATTCACCTTCTGGCCTAACCCTCCACCAAAGGGGGGCTTTATGTTCTAAACCCTGGTTATGTTCCTTGGCCACTACGGAACTACTATAAGCCAGCAGAATATTAGGGAATCAGAGACTTAAAAGTGGCCTGATGAAAAAGAACTGCTGGTCTCATGAAGGACCCAAAGGTGTGCAGCTAAATACGGAGGAGCAGGAATGAATGATCTGAAGGAGAGAAGAGACTGAGGTTTTTGTTGTCATCCTTTTGTGAATTGAAATTCTTGAACGATTAATGCATCAGATCTCCTGGGAAAGACTTGTTCCCCCTAAAGTTCAATTTTCGTAACAATAACTATGATGGACTGCCTGGCAGCACCTAAAAATTTCCAGCTTTCATGCCATTATGAAGCCTATACACCCTCTTGTGCAACACAGAGAGGGAAATGATAGATCATTTGCCAGCAAATTGTAAATTCATTGATCTCATATATATGGAGGAGAGTGTCTACATGGACAAATCTGTGTAGACCCGGCTAGATCCATCACAAAACTTGTTGAGAGTGATTTCCTATCACTTTGCAACAAGTATTCCATGCATTACACAACACTTAAAACATGAAAAAAGAGACAAAAAAATCAAAATCTAGGATCTATGCTAGAGTTCGGATGTTACCTTTGGAGGAAGATGAAGGCTAATGCCCAGCTCACTTGAAAGTGACTTCGGTCTCACAATTTATGAGGTCCAAGGCTTCGACCAGGACACTCCTCTAGAAGAAGATTGGAGCGAGCCCATCACCAAATTCAAGAAGGGATGGCTCCCCTCTGACCGGGCTCAAAGGGTCTGACTACTTCACCAGGCAACATCATATGAGTTGATTAGCAACTCCCTGTACCGACTCGTCCACGAGAAGGATAAGTCCGTTCTCTTGAGATGCGTCTCCCCAGTTGAGGCTCAAGCTATCATGTGCAAGGTTCATTCTGGGCTATGCAGCACCCATCAAGCCAGAGATAGAATGAAGCACAACATCAAACTAAAAGGCTTTTATTGGCCTACCATGTACGTGGATTGCGTCCAGTACGCTCGTACATGCCATCAGTGTTAGGCCTTCGGCCCAGTGCCTAGAAGGCCTCATAATCTACTGCGTCCCACTGCCCTTACCTAGCCATTCGCTGAATGGGGTATGGACATCATGGGGCCTTTCCCGCCATCTTCCAAAGGCCACAAGTACATTCTGACCGCCACTGACTGCTTCTCTCATTGGGTGGAAGCCCTTCCCCTACAGGAAGTCACCGGCGAGGTCATCGCTAGGTTCGTCTAACACAACATCATTTGCCATTTCGGTACACCCACCCGCATAGTCTCTGACAATGGGACGCCATTCAAAAACAAGGCCGTATACCAGTTGGTGGCCAAGTTCCACATCGACTGGAGAACCTCTTCAGTCTACAACCCATAGGCCAATGGCCTGGCTGAAGCCTTCAACAAAACTCTCCGCAAACTCTTGGCTAAGATCATTAGCCACCGGAAACATGACTGGGGTGAAAAGGTCTCCGAGACATTATGGGCCTACCGAACAGTCTACAAAACTCCCATGGGATGCTCACCGTTCTCCCTCGTCTATGGGGCAGAAGCTGTCATCCCTGTCAAAATCCAGCTAGCATCCTACCGCATAACGGTACACACCAGCTTGGCCGGCCCTGATGAAAATGAATACCAGAGAAGGCTAGAAGAGCTTGCCGATCTAGAAGGCAAATGGCTCGAAGCCTACAAACACCTACAGATATATCAGGCACGCATGGCGCGAGCCTATGACAAGCTCGTCAGGCAGCGAGCCTTCAAGCAAGGAGACCTCGTCATGATCAAGGAAAGAGAAGTCATGGCAAGCCGTTCCAGTGGCAAGCTTCAGCCGAATTGGCGAGGCCCCTACATCATCTGTGATGCCTACGAGGGTGGGGCCTACACGGTCATAGACCACAAGGGCCACCGACCCTCCCGCCTCTCAATGGCAAGAACATAAAGCTGTACTATGCACCAGAGCATGAGTTCGCACGCCACACCGGATAGTGCGCACACTCCCAGTCTCAGCCTCCGGAACTGATCTTCTCTCCAAGAAGGTCGAACCGGGCACTCTTCCCAGTCCTCCTCTCCAGTCAAGCCAAGGGGCCAACCAGGCCCCTCCCAGAGTCATCGTCAGACGCCCTCAGAAGCCAATCCCCTGCTTTCGTCCTCGCAGTGACAAGAGCGGGGGCACCACTGCATCAACCATAGCTTAGTCGCCAGGCTCTCAGGTAAGTGAAACAAAAAAAATATAACAAAATAGGGCTAAACATAGAGATGCCCCGGCAGACCCAGTCGTCCCCCTCTACGAGGAGGCGATTGGGGGCAAAAAGGCCAACAACCTGGCTAAGGTGAAACTTGCAAGGGCACCTCAGGTAAAATTGGGAAATCCCTCCACGTGAAAACCCGCAAGGGCGCGTCAGAAAAAGCTAAAGGGGGTCGGCTCCGGTGAAAACCCGAAAGGGCGCTGGGGCTGATAACGGGAAAGCTTCTCTTCCCCACTAGTTAGGGTGGTCTTTACCTACTCTCTAGTAGGCTGCGGAATCTCCTCGCATCAATTGGTAGTCAACCCATAGTTCCAAGCCGGTGTCTCGACACCTCCCAGCCTCCCTCTGCATCACCTGCTCCAGTCTCCTGTCGATACCAGTCGGCATGCGACATGCCAACTGCTATGCCAGCAGAAGCCAGTTCCAGCCAACTCCAAATCTCTACCATCACATAATCCTATACTCTACCATCACATAATCCAGTATTCCCTACCACACTTAGCCGGGACAACACATCCCTCGGCCTCGCAGGCCCCAGAACTCATAAAAACCTAAGGGTAAGGGTAAAACCATGCCTAATTACCTACACCCTCCAATTTTCGGATACATCCCTCAATAGCATCCCACTATAGACAACCATCCAAAAAAAAATAATATCAAAATAAGGTTAAAAAAAACAATAAAGATACCTCGGCGGCCTCAGTCGGTTCCCGTTACGGGACCACTGGGGGCAAAAATTGCCATCAATCTAGCTAGGGTGAAAACCCGCAAGGGCGCCCCAAGTAAAATCGGGTAACCTCTCGGTATGAAAACCCGTAAGGGCATACCAGAAAAAGCTAAAGGAGGCCAGCTATGGCGAAAACCTGAAAGGGCGGTAGGGATGGTAAAGAAGAGAAAAAATAAAATACTTCTCTTTCTCTACTCCTCGCTGACAGGGGCCATCAATTTTAACATTCTGTCGATGGCAATCTCTAGATCACTCCACAGTGAGGGCGACCACTACTCCCTCAACGGCCGGACAAGGCCCAGTTCCAGTCCTAAGTCCCAGCCTCGTGACCTCATCGCCTCCACAGGCCGGCCACCCAGCTCCAGTTCTAGTCCTCGGTTCCAGCCCTGTGGCTTCAACGCCTTTCCGGGCCAGCCACCCAGCTCCAGTATCAATTGCCAGTCCCAGCCTCATGGCCTTAAAGCCTTTCCAGGCCAGCCACCTAGCTCCAGTATCAATTGTCAGTCCCAGTGATGTGGCTTCAATGCCTCCATAGGCCGGCCACCTAGCAACCACGGGTTAAGTTTTAAAGAAAATGATTCACCAAGGAAACAAACAAATGAATTAAACAATTAAATCTTGTAATTATGGTTGCAGGTTAATTCTCATAAATGGCTGCCGAGAGAGTTCAATAGCGCGAGATGTAACGGACCGTGCAAGGTTTAACCTAAGCCCTCTAATAGGTTGCTCAGGGAGGAGCAAACCGAGGAGTCGGAGACCTACATAGGAATTTTCGGAGCATGAACCCTCCCAAGTTCACAGGGTCTATGGATCCGGATGAAGTCGAACACTGGGTTAAGGAGATCGAGAGGATATTCCGAGTTATGCAATGTGCTGACGAGGAAAAGGTCCTACTCATCACCTTCCAACTGGAGAGAGATGCACGAGCTTGGTGGGAATCGGTCGAAGCTACTCTACCGCACAACCAAATACTATGGGAAGAGTTCGTGGAACACTTCAATAGTAAATACTTCTTCGACCGAGTGCAAGAAAGGAAGGCCGCCGAATGTGCCACCTTAAAGTAAAGGAGCTTATCGATAGCCGAATATGAAGCACAATTCTCAAGACTATCACGGTACGCACCACATCTCGTGGGTACCAAGAAAATGAAGGCAAGGAGATTCTTAAATAGCTTAAAGCCACAGTATATTACTCAACTCGTCCCGATGGATATTCAAATTTATTCTGATGCAGTACAAAAAGCCTAACTCCTTGAAGATGCGACGGAATTATCAGATCACAGCCGAGGAAGAGAAGTCAAGAGAGAGCAAGTCGCTAGGTCCAGAAGTTTCAAGCCATCCTTCGGGAAGAAAAGGCCCAATGATGGGCGTAACTTTAACAAAGATGGGCGTAATTTCAACAAAGGGGGACGCGACATTCAAGGGGACAAGAAGCCAAGAACATTTGACAAGTAAATTGTTCCTTTCTCTATGTCATCAAAGAAGCCCAGACACAAAGTTGAGGAATGTTGGAGAAAACTCGGCGCATGTCTTCGATGCGGGAGTCGAGAGCACAGGATCCTGAATTGCCCTCTTCTCAACGAGCAAGCTCCACCACCGAAAATGCTTTCAATCATTGTCAAAAAGTAAGGAAGACTCTAAGCTCTTATGGATGCGGAACCTACCGAAGAAGGAGGCGTCATGGAAGGTACTCTTTTCATATACTCCAAGCCTGCCTCTGTCTTATTTGACACCGGAGCTACGCATTCATTCATTTCTAGAAGATTTGCTGGTCTTTTATCTATAAAGCCTATTCCATTAGATTCTAAACTTGTTATTACCACCCTTATTGGAACAGGAACGGAGATTAAACACTTCTATCCTGATAGTAAAATTCTAATTAGCAGTTATAATTTACCCGTTGATTTAGTATGCATGGAGATGGAAGGATATGATGTTATTCTGAGTGCCGATTGGCTATCTACACATGGAGCTAGTGTCAATTGCAAGTTGGGTACGATAATTTTTATGGGTTACCCCAACCTCTTATTTTCTAGTGTCAAGAATTCTAAACACTTGTCTATCGGAATTGTTGGGATCTCGCCCTCTTCAGACATACAAATGTGAGAATAAACTTGACAGCCACACAAATACAAAGCAACTCTAAAACAAAAAATAAAATCACACCACAAAGAAGACACTATTTATGTGAAAACCTAAAATCGGGGAAAATCACGGGACAAACATATATGATCCACTCTGCAAAATTATTTGAGATGAGTACACTAACTATCTCAGTAGAGCGCCCTCTCTCCACAAAAGAAAATTGCGTAGGCTCCCTTTTGAAAGAAAACTTGAAGCTCATGGCATGGAAGTCCCACCACATCAGCATTACTTGAATTTTTTCATGACCCAAGAAAAAGATCTCCTGGCGCAACGTACTGTCCTGTCTAAAAGTTCTGTCATCTTAATTTTTCTCACTCATGAGATCGTCCCATCCCATGGCAGAGCATGTTAAAGGAGGTTCAGCATAACCATGTTTCTCGCGCAAACGTTTTAGACGTACTATACGTGTTATGCTGAGCCATGGGGCTGCCAAGGCGTGTATCAATCAAGCCATGGGCCGTCTTCCCTAGTGTCGAGCGACGCATCAATAGAGCTAGCTACCCCTTGTTTAGCTACGATGCTTCTCACAGGCTATCGAGCTTTAGACTTTCCGCCAGGCATCGAGATATAGACCTTCCCGTTAATCCAACTTCCCAGCCAAGCTAGATCCGAGCTTCATGCCTTCTGTCGAGCTAAAAAGGACTGTGGTGGAAGCTTAGACATGCAACGTCGAGCCAAGCCGGCCTTGTTCTGCCAGTTCAAGCTAAGACTTTGTCGAACCATGCATGGATCGAGCATGTCTTTATCGAGCTATGGGACTTCTGCTGGGCTATCGAGCTAACACTTTGCCTCTCATGAGGATGGCTAGCTCCCAACAAAAATAAAGCTTTACCCATCCTTCCTCCGGTCTCTTCCACTGTGCGCCATTATAGCTTGTTTTTGTGCTTTCAGTTGGACAGCAAAATTCCCACTCCCTGCAAATATCACCTTCTCCATCATCTTCCACCCATAGTTTGTTTAAATATGCCATCTTCATCATGAAGTTCTTGACAATTGCATCCTAAGATATCCCTAACTGAGTTTACACAAGTGCTCACCTTATCCCTGAAGATCGAATTATTTCTGTCCATCCATATCATCTCCATGGTGTAAGTTGTTACCAATTTTGATTAGAGGGTGATGAAATTGAGTGCTGCCCCAGACTCGCACTGTAGGTCAGGGGGGAGGGGCATTCTTCTAACCGAAGCTTTCTTGCACCTAACCGAAGCATGTTCCATATCTTCTTCATCAAATCCACATGTTTGGCATTGACTGGGGGACAAGAATGTTGCAGCTTGATCTCCAGTAGCTCTGTGTCGGTAGTCTTTTCCCCACTAACTAATTAATTTCTAGGGAAACAGATGGACCCTTTGTCACGCCCCGAGCGCGGAAGATTTCTCGGATGCGTGACGCGTCTATATAGATCGTGTCATTAGAGTAATAAGTATAGAGTATTCTTATGATTATGAGGAAGGTCAATTTGGCCAATCCTATGAGGTCCCTCCTCAGGGACTCATCCAATATGAGGCCCTTCCTCCAGGTTTTGTTCAGCTTGAGGGAAATTATGTTCCCTCCTGTTCTCAATACCCTCAAGTCTATGTGGTGGACACCACCACTCAAGTGGTTGAGCCTTCCTCTCAAGCTCAACCCGTCACTCAATCCACTTCCAGGGAGCCTTCCCCATCTTTTAATTTGAACGATCTCATCACCGCTTTATCTCAGTTAGATGGCACTCAACGCCAGGCGGTCCAGGTTGCTCTCAAAGGGAAATCTATCCCTTCTTCTTCTTCCAATCCCCCTCAGGCCACGGGTGGCCTTCAAACCAACATACCTAATGACCAAGCGGTCACACAACAAGTTCTATCCCGTCCTCAAACTCCTATTATTCTTGCGCTGGCCCAACTGATGAGTCATTTTGCTACTAGGCCGCAACGCTCTCCACCTCCACAATTTTTGAGGCGGCCTACGCCAAACCCATTTCCTGCCAATCTGGCCCCAGCCGAGTCTGACACCAACACTCTCCTCCTCTAAAAGCTTGCTAGCATGGAGGAGCAACTCAAGAAAGTTATGACTCCTAGAGACACTCCGGAGGTCACTCTCCCTACTTTGCCAGTCTTTCATTTACCTTCGTCAAAGATGCCCAATTTCAGGCGCTACAATGGAACGGACAACTCGTTCATTCATCTAAAGGATTTTATGTACGAAGCGTCCTTCTGGCAAGACAACAAGGCATCTTTGGCCTATTTGTTCAGGAGATCTCTTGATGGTCTGGTCCTTAAATGGTTTTACTCTTTGGAGCTAGCTGAGGCCAGTGATTTTGATGTTGCTCAGAGAAAGTTTTTGCAGAAATATAGAGACCGTGTTGGTCCTTCCCTATCTGTAACATATTTATGAAGCCCGAAGAGGACTTCATGTAATTTGTTGACCATTGGAGGTTGATGGCTGAAAAGTTGAAAGACACATTGTCGGAACCTGAGCAAGTCAAGATGATAATTTCTAAATGCTACTCCCCAGTTCCATCACATTTTGACTATGAATAAATTAAACACCATGGAGGAACTATATGAAAGGGCTAGATATATTCAAACTCAAATGAAAGATTTGCCCATCATGGGCATGTTTGAGCAAAGACCGAGGATGGTAAGGAAGAGCAATAATGTCAGCACCAATGGTGGAATGACCGAAGGCACTGTTACCAATGAGCAAGTAGGAGCAGTCAGCCATCCCTCATCTTTCCTCAATTTCCCAAACCTAAGACCCCCACAGCAACAACAACCACAACCTTCTTTCCTCAACCAAGCTCCACTCCAACAAAACAACCCTCTTCAGCCCTTTCGGTCTCCATCGCCTCCACAGAACCAAAACATACCATAAAACCAAGCTCCACCACAAAACCCTCCAGTTCCCCAACAATATCATCAGGTACCTCCACCAGCCAACTATGACCCTCAACAGCCAATAAAGATTGGCCAGGCCGTGGCCCTGGAACGGCGTCAGGATCGTTTCGGTGCCGAGGAGTGCAACGTTGGGCCGGCCCATGCACTAGTGCATCCTTCTACGGATAGAACCCTGTAAATCTGCTGAAGCACTCTGCCCCATTCATGAAATTAAGTAACAGAGGCCAGCACATGATGCTCGCAAGAGACATACTGTTTGTGCTCTTCCAGTATTTGTTTTAAAATTTGTATCTTCATTTCCAGGCTTGTGGTCAATAAGCACAACTTTCACGAGTGAATGTACTCTGGGGAATAATTAATTCAATTTTTCGTAGATATTTCTCCACGTCTCATCGACCATCTTCAAACAAGAGTGATGACCGTCTCATTAATGTACGTGATAGACCGTCTCATTAATGTACGTGATAGACCACTTCTCCCACGACAAGATATGAGAGGGCAAGAATAGCGTTGCCCATCCTTCGTACCTGATCTGTCCTGGCATGTCGGTTGCATTCCTCTCAAGTCTTGGTAATAACTCCATGGATGCTCATCATGGCAGACCACCTCCCCTGCAAACACCCAAATGGTCGGGGGCGCATTCACCTCTACTACTCATTCACACAAATGGTATGATGCAGATGGAGTCTCCCCACTGCAAGCCATAGACGTGTTCTCCTCTGGTACACTAGACACCTTTCACAAACCATCAACTTCGGTAGAGTCCTTCCTACGGGTCAACATCCAGCTTTCCGGCGACACCCCGGAAGGAATGGATGCGGGAGGGGGAAGAAAGAGGGCATATTCTCTCCGCGATCACATGCAAATGGCGTTGTGCTGTCTCGTCGAGATGGTGAAGCTGGATCAAACTGCACCCTTCAATCCTATGATATTTAATTTAAATGGAAGATAAGAAGCACGCTGATAGATAGAACTGTCTTTTTAAGTACTGTGCATGTAGGTGTTTCTATTCTCTTCTCCTCTGGTCGATGTCCGTAGTAGCAGAGTGGGTGGTGGCTCTCGCCGTCCCTCCATGCCTCAACTCCGGCACAAAACGACGCGCCGCAAAGGCCAAATGTATCTCTAGGAGCCACATGCAGCATAGAACCGGAGTTTCGTCTATATATAGTGGTAAGACATCGTCGTTGCATCCAACTTGACGACCGTGGTGCGTACGTACACCACCATCTATTTTGCAGTACCATGCATGAGGTGGAGCTCCCACCGCGTCCAAAAAATAGATACATAGAGACATTGAAGAAGTTGGAGCCACATCGAAAAAAACCCACATCCACGGTTCGACTAATCACGTAAGGGACGACAACTCCTTCGTTGCGGGCCATATCAAAAACGAAGTGGGGGTTCCTCTGGAGAGAAGAAGTACATGCTGCTGCTGTTCCATGGCTGTTGTTGCTGCTGCGGCTGCTGTTGCCACTGCTGCTGTGTTGTTGCTGTGCTGCTGCTGCTGTTTTCACGCGCAGGGAGGGCAGGGGAGGGGGTTTCGGGGTCGGGGTGGGTCGGGGGTAGGGTTTTCATGTCAAGGATAGGATAGTAAGGAAGATCCTACAGGAAGAAATCCCGCACAACAAAAGAACGGCTAACCCTTAGCCACTTGTGGGAGATGGACGGTCCATTCCAGCTGTTCATCGTCCCAACGGTGAAAAACATGGGCGGCTAGCCCCTAGCCGCTCAAGGGAAGAGCGGCTAGAACCTCGCCGCTCAAGCATGAGCAGACCCACCCAGGCCACTCATCCTTCCAATGGTACAAAGTGACGAACGGCCAGCCCCTGGTCGCTTATGGGGATATGCGGCTAGCCCCTAGCCGCTCACCCCGATGCACTGTGCAATGGTAACAAGCCAACGGTCAAAATCCACGGGATGAACGGTTGGCCTTGGGCCGCTCAAGGGTTACACGGTCGCTCGACTGGCCATGTAAGCCCCACTACTCTCCAAGCTGAAGGGCGGTCAAGGCTGGGCTGCGCATGGGGATAAACGGGCCCTTGTTCAGCCGTTCGTCCCTCAGTGGTGCAAAAACAGCAAACTCGCCAGAATTCACCATTTTCGGCCCCAAACAAGCCCCATTGAGGGGGAAACGGAAGGAAATCGACCCCCATGCCCCCTAGCATGATTCTACGCCCCTAAAATGAGGAATCGCGAGCTAAAACGATGGATCGGGCGGCCACTGCCCAAAGCATGGTTTTTCCTCCCTACATGAAAACCCCATCTCTCGGCCTCGCCTCGGGCTAAAAATGGCGGAAAAGGAAGATGATGTGCTAGGGGATGTCACCCTACCTCCGTTCCGCGTCGAGGCACGCCGGATCCAGTTTAAACCTCAAAGATCATCGCGAGAAGCCCTCGTTCTTCACGCTTCCCACGAACACTGCATGCCGCCGCGATCGTCTCGCTGCCGCCCATGTCGTCCCGCCGTCGCCCCGCCGTCGTCTATAGTCGGAGAGAGGCCCGCCGTGATCGCCATCAGTCGAAGAGAGGATGAGGGGGCGGTGGTCACGGTTGGGGAAGAAGAAGAGGAAGGAAGAAGAAGAAGAAAGAAAAGAAAAAAGAAATGGGGTTTAAATAGAAAATCTGATTTTTCAGAAAAATATCAAAAAAATAGAAAATTACGTTTCCACGATCGTCGGAATGCACCGATCGTAACGGTACCACTCACGCCTGTGTGAATGACTTGGTTCACCCGCAGCGGAGTTCCACAGGATTTGTCGAAACCCGAGCCAAAAAATGAAAAAATACGCAAAAAAGGTCGTGGTACGCCTCCGGGCCTCCGAAACAGTTCTGGATCGCGCTGATCTGAACATGAAAGATGTCCAGAACGTAATTTTAGACACAACGGAGTTAGATACTTTGAGAAAATAGATTCAGGACTCAAAAACAAGGATCTGAAAGGTCCAGAATATTACAGTGGAGCAATAATATTGGATTATGGGGTCTAACGTCTCCCTTAGGGATTTGTTGTCTCACGTGGATTATGGGATCTACGTGGGGCATCGGTGCTTGTCAGCTCAATACGTCGCATGAATTATGGGGTCCTTTCTTTTGACAGGGACTATGTTGGCGAGCCAGATTGGATAGATGTAGGGCTCTATAAAGTCCACCTCCAAAAGCTTACCACTTCGGCATTTACTTGGAGCTCGAGTTCATGGCGCATACGCCTTGCTTGACAAGCTTAGTCGTGGGGAGTATTGCCAATTCATGCTCTGCCACAGAGGGTTCTAGTCTGGATGTTTCTTTGTAGGTCCAGTCAAAGCAATCTTTGTACTCCAACAGGAGTGGTTTGTATGCCTGCCTTCTTCCTCATTGAGGGCACTGATGAAAATTGGCCGGGACTCATCAACATCCCCGAGGTTGAGCTCGACTAATTCATCTACAGTCGCTTGCCCACCATCTTCAAATTCGCGCGGCGTTGGCTGCAAATCGATGAAATCCTCGTCGTTGTCTGACCTGGCAATGTGGACGTCATAGTATTCCAAGTTATTGACAATGGATGATTGGACCTGTTGGTCGTGATTTTCAAGTGCCACTTCTTTTTGTTGTTCATCTATAGGGTTGCTGGAACCCTTACCAAAGCTTGAGCTACTGGGAGGGGGTGACAACCTTACAGTGTTGACAGAATAGTAGACTTTGAAGCTTCCTTCTCGGCTACAGGGGAGGCCCGTCACATCTCTTGTGGAGACAGGAAGATGTCCTAGGAGTGGTTCGTTCGCCACAAACTTAGGTAGTGCAGGGGCAGCTAGGGCGAAAATTTGCTTAGCCGACAGCTTGGATTGATTCCATTGGTGAGGTTGCAGGAGAGACACCCAATGATGTTTAATTTGAATGACTCCCGCCTATATTAGACTTTCAACCTTGTCTTTAAGGACGTAGCAATCCTTTGTAGCATGTCCTGACATTCGATGATACCGACAGAAGTTGGTTGCTTGGACTTTACTTTCCTTGGCCAGCCTCTGAGGCTCTGGCAGCGTTATGAGATCCCACGCCACGCAAGATTTAAACAATGGTTCTATATGTGCCTTAATGAAGGAGAATGGTGTTTCCATTCGCTGTGCTAGCGTTATAACAGAAGACCTTCCCCTAGGATCTTCATGAGGCCCGCTCGTGCCAATTCTCCCTTGGGATGAACATCCATAGGGGAGAACCCCACGTCACTTGCCCTCTTCTTGATGGGATAATGGGCCTTAATAGGTCTAACTTGATCGACCGGTGCTTCGGTCAAAATTGTTAGGTGGTTGGCACTTGCTTGAGCTCCCAAGTTGGTTTGGTAGTTTGATGAAGAGGCGAGATGCCTAAGCAGGACATCCCATTCTCGCAATAATTCTTGCACAAGGGATTTCAATGCTTGATTTTCTCGCTTCAAACCTTCCAACATGGTGGTCGGGACCTCTCACTCATTTGGCGGAACTTTTATGACGACTGGCGTAGGGTCCTATGGCTCCCCAAGGTCAAGCCCAGCCAATTGGCCTAGAGCCACCTGCCCAACATCTTCCAGTTCCTGCAAGGCAGGTTGCAAGATAAGAAAATCTTCTCCGTCATCAGAATTGGCGCGAACTCCCCCCCGGGCGAGGCGTGGCCGCAGGGGGGCGGTCTGAGTGACCTTCTGTCGTTCTTATGGGTTGTCCTTTGAAGGACCGAATGCTCCAGGGTGCTTGAATTGGCCCGTGGGGGTCAATTGCTTGGTGTTGTTGCTGCCGCTCGCGTGGTGTTCGGAAAAATTCTCGATACATCTCGCGTTGCCGAATGGCTTAGGTAGTGGGCTGGCGGACCTTGGGCTTGGCCTGAGAACGGGTAGCGTAACTCGTGGGAGCCATGGGAAGGCATTTCGGGCATGTGGGCCCATCCTTTGTGATATGTGCCGCGTTGCACGGTGGGTTGACGCGGCAGTCTCGGGTCGGCCCGGGTGCCAAAAATAAACGGCCCAACTCCATGTATCTGAGGGTCGGTGGTGGCCCTAACCTATTGTAGGGTTGCCGTAGGACACAACTAATGCGTTCGAGCTGCGGGTTGGGCCCCGGCTTGCTGTAGTGTGGCTGGGATATGCGCCTACGAGGTGTTCGAAAAAAATTCCCGACACACGTGCATGGGCCACATGAGCGTACTGTGGGCCTCCAAAGCCCGTGGTTGATTGGGATAAGCCTTCTTTTGACTTTAGGTGGCTGGAGGGAGGCGTCTTTGGGGGTGGACCCCGGCCTCGTTGTTGGGTGCCACATGTAGTGGTTTGTAGTCGGGGAGCCCCAGGTTGGCCAGGTGGCTTGGTTGAAGGCGGGTATGCCCGCGGGCCGGGTGACCGGGGATGGCCCCAATCAATTGTTGGTGTTGCTATAGGTCACGGCTAGCTGGTTAGAACCCTTAGTTGAGCCCGGTGTGGTGTGGAAAGGACTGGACAGATAGCGCCCTAAAGGTGTTCGGGGAAGTTCCCGAGCCCTTATTTGATAGTATTTTTGCTGGAAAAATATCTGGGTACAATAGTCATCTACACACAGAATCAAAATTGTGATTGTACTCCCAGCTATCCTTTTGAACACACAAGACTCTCCTTCATTCTTAATGAAGTCATAAGATTTGATCACCTTATCAAACCTCATGTTTTAACTGTGGGAAGTTTAGATTAGTCCATGAATGAACCTTTTGAAACTGCACACCATATTTAGGTATTCTATGGAGGTGAAATCTCACTGGCTATAACGTGTACACTTTCTCACTTAGATTACTTATGAGGAACACCATTTCACATCCATTTGCCAAATCTTATAACCATGGTATGCATCAATGGCAAGTGAAATCTCAATGGATTTAAACATGACAACTGGAGAGAATATTTTATCATAATCAACGTTTTGGTTTTGATGATACTTCTTTTACCACCAGGCTTACCATGTAGGTATCAACCTATCCATCTTCTCCAATTTTCTTCTCGATAATCCACTTACATCCGATGAATACAATACCTTTGGGTGGACTTACCAAGTTTATAACTTTGCTGGACTACATGGAATCCATATTTGATTTTATAGCCACTTGTCATTTTCCCAGAGTCAATAACACTTATTGTCTCCTCGGGACGAAATGAGACTCGATACCAAGAGCTCCAGAATAGAAGTATATGTCCTCAACAAGAAACAAGCTCACAATTCATCCTAAGCGAGGGAAACACGTAGATCTACGTGGTTGAGAAATCAGCACTGAGTCAAGGGTGGTCAGTTCACACTCGTGCTCAGATCGAGTCACGGGATGGTCACGCTCTCTTTCTCACAGCGACGATTGAATTTGAGCGAGCTAGGATCCTATCATTCTTACGAGCAGCGGCTTCATGAACACATACGGGATAAGCAAATGCGAAGAGGAGGAGCGAAAACGTACCTCCACGCTCTCTGCGTGGGGAAGACTCTCAGTGAAGACACGTGACCCCCGATACAAGTCAATAACAGATAATTAAAGGCTCAAATTCAGTGTCCACTCCACGCAGGGAGGTAAAAGACTACACACTGAATCCAAGAGCGTCGAGCTTGGGTTGACAGGCAGCACATTGGAGGGGCTTTTTGGGCCTTAGGTGACCTGCTAGCCCAGTCTGGTACTATTTAGTTCTGTAGAATAGCAAGCGAGTGCGGCCAGTGGAATGGTGGCCTTCAGGCACCTTATGGCTGCGACAGTTGGCTGGGATGTTGGTGGAGTATCCCTTCTCGATCTCTAGGAGTGGCGGTCACTAGATCTGAGCCGATGTATTGTTTGGAGAATTGAAACAGAGATCTGTCTCGCAGTCCTGTGACTAGATAGATCTGCGCGACCCGGTGAAAATGATCGCTGGGCTTAGATCCGGAGTCAGATCAGAACGAAACCAACACCGTTGTGAAGGGTGCTTGAAGTACAACTTATAGGAATTTCAGAACCATCCACCATACTTATTTTCCAGAGAAAACTCTGCAACAGGAATCTCATGCTAGAAGGGTGTGCAGAGCAGACTATAATTGGTTGAAAAATGAACGTTGACCAAGGGGCAAATGGTAGATCTGGATCAAGGTGATAACATGGATGAAATTGGAGGAAGTGGGGGTCGTGCACACCATATTTGGTGGCAATCAGAGAAGGTTTATGGTGTGGGAAAAATAGTTATGTAGGGTTCTGTCTCACAAGTCTGCACATAGGCAGACTACGTAAGGTGGGAAAACAAAGGTGGGAAGGGGATGAAACGATGGTGGATCGGAGTGAAATTTGAAATGGAGAGCGGGAAGGACGTGGGGAAGAGGATGTCAAAGTTTTGTGAGGATCAGATGGTGGGATTGGGTGAACACACATTTTCTTTCACGTTCTATCTTGCTGCAAACAGAACTGGACAGACAGGGAGATGGTGGCTCGTGGCTACTCGATGGCGGCGCAGATGGTGGCAGCAGCGGCGGTGGTTGTGGCCGAGCATCTCACTCAGCGGAGGTGGTAAACCTTATAATCGCTCCAAGGAAGAGGGTGTCTCACCCTAGGTCTGTAGCTCTCTCAACTACAAGAAGGAGGAAGAAGGATATGGAGAGAGGAAGAGGTAGAAGGGGGTGCGCCCCTTGCACAAGCTCAAGCTTCACAGTACTCAAGTATTCACCTCCCCCATTTGATCGAAGAGTTTTAATACTTTTCTCGATTTGTTTTTCTACTTCATTCTTGAACTCAACGAATTTCTCAAAAGCCTCATATTTGCACTTCATTAAGTACACGTCTCCATATCTTGAGAGATCGTCAATAAATGTAACGAAGTATGAATAACCTTCTTTGGCCTGCGTGGACATAGGTCCACACACATCAGAGGGTACGAATACTAATAACTCTTTTGCTCTTTCTCCGTGTCCAGAAAATGGAGACTTGGTCATCTTACCCATGAGGCAAGATTCGCAAGTTGTGAATGATTCATAATCAAATGGATCAATGTATCCATTCTTACACAACTTTTTCAATCTTTTCTCATTAATATGACCAAGTTTACAATGCCAAAGGTAGGCTTGATTCACATTGTCTCTTTTCCTCTTAAGAGGTCTATCCACACACATCACAAGAGACGCCACATCTAAAACATACAAACCATTCATTAGGCTCCCAGTGACAAATAATTCACCATTTAATAGTAAAGAACAACCATTGTTTCCAAAGCTTACAATAAATCTATATTTATTCAAGCATGAAATGAAAATAATATTCTTTATTATAGAAGGAACATAATAACAGTCTATAAGCTCCAATGTAACTCTGTAGGTAGCTGGAGGTTCACTCACAGCGAGTGCAGCAACCTTTGCTCCATTCCCTAGTCGCAAGTCAACCATGCCTTTGTTCAATCACCTACTGCTTGACAGCACCTACAAGTCATTGCAGATATGAAATGCACATCCAGTATCTAATACTCACGATGTGGATCTATAAGAAAATTTTAGGTCAACTATCATGAACATACTTAAAGCTTCTCCAAGTTTCTGTTTTGCCTTCTCTGTAAGATATAACTTACTGTTTCTCTTCCAATAGTCATCCTTATGGAAGTGGAAGTATTGGCCATTGTCCTTCTTAGCCTCATCTTTCTTGGCAACCTTTCCCTACTTATCCTGCCTTTTATTTTTATTTTTCTTAAAAATAGCTTGATTCTTTCTCTTCTTGTTGGTCTTACCAATAAGCATCACAGAAGATTTTTCATTATTCATTGTCCCCTCAGTGGTCTTCAACATGTTAAGAAGCAATGCCAGAGAGCATTCTATCTTGTTCATGTTGAAATTTACTATGAATTGGGAGAATGAACTAGGGAGAGACTACAAAATTAAGTCCATGCACAAATCCTTGTTCATCTCAAAACCTAATTCCGTCAGTCTCTCAATCCACTCCATCATTTTGAGAACATGTGTCTGCACAGATGTTCCCTCAGACATTTTATCTCCGAACAGATCCTTAGATATCTCATACCTCTCTATTCTACTTTAAGCTCCAAAGAGCTCCACCAGGTGGAGCAAGATGGATCTAGCATCCATCCTCTCATGCTGCCATTGTAACTCATTAGTCACAGAGGCCAGCATATAACATTGGGCCAGAGTGACATCTTCCTTATGCTTTTCATAAAGAATGCGGAACAAGGTCATCCCCTTGGTTAAGGTGGTGTGGCAGTGGCACTCTGGTGGTGAGGCTTCTTGGGAGTGTGAGGACGAGATGCGTCAGTAGTTCCCGTACTTATTTGAGTGAGTCTTCCTCTTCTTCCCCTGTGGGTTTGTTCTCAATTTCGAGGATAAAATTTCTTTAAGGGGGGAGGGCTGTAATATCCCAGACCTTTTGGATCCTTATTTTCAGGTCTCGGATCTATTTTCTCAGAGTGTCCAGCTCCGTTGTGTCCGATTGTGCATGTCAGACATCTTTCGTGTTTGGATCGACGTGATCTGAAGCTGTTTCGGAGGCCCAGAGGCGTTCCATGACTTTTTTTGCGTATTTTTCTGATTCCTGACCTAGTTTTTGCCAAATCTTGCCGAACTCCGCTGCGGGCGAACCGAGTCGTTCACCTAGGCAAGTGTGGTACCATTGCAATTGGTGTGTTCCGAGGATCGCAAGAGCGTGATTTTCTATTTTTTGGTATTTTTTTGAAAATTTAGTTTTTCTATTTAAAACCCCCCATTTTCTTTCTTTTTCTTCTTCTTCTTCCTTTCTTCTTCCTCTCCCCACCATGGCTGCCCTCTCCCGTTCGATCGTGGCGGCGTTCCCTCTAGCTGCAGAGGGCTTGGGGCGACGGCGCGAGGATGTGGGTGACGGTGGGACGATCCCGGTGGCATGCGGTGGGCGTGGGAAGCTTGGTGGAACGAGATTCTTAACGGCATTCTTCGTAGTTTGTGGATGATCCGGCGTGCCTCGACGCGGACCAAAGGTAGGGTGATGATCCCTAGCCTCTTGCATTCCTTCCCCGCACGTTTTAGCCCTAGGTGAGGCCGAGAGGGGTTGTTTTTACGTTGGGAACGGTCATCCATGTCATGGGGAGAGTTCGCTCGATCTATCATTTTATGCCCCGATTCCACGTTTCAAGGGCGTAGAAGCATGCTAGGGGGCTTGGGGGTTGATTTCCTTGCATTTCCCCCTCCGTAGGGCTTGAATGGAGCCGAAAATGGAGTTTTTTGGTTGGTTCTTCATTTTCACACTGGCGAGAGATAAACAGTTGAACCGGGGCCCATTTATCCCTTATGCCGCCCTTGCGTGACCACCCTTCTGCTTGGCACGTAGTGGGCACCCCCTTGTGGGGCCATGGTCTGACCACCCAATGGCTTGGCGCATGCTGGGTATGTGCGGCCAGTCGTGGGACTGCACAACCTATGAGCGGCCCCAAGGCAACTGCCCTTCTCGTGAGTTTTCACCGTTACTTGTGACCGTTCCACAGTGCACTGGGGTATATGGCCAGGGTATGGCCGCATGACCCTTAGTGCCGCCAAGGGCAGGCCGCACGTCACCTGGTGCCGTTGGCAGTGGTGTGGCTAAAGTTGGACCGCACATGCCTGGTGCGGTGGCATCCTAGTCGCTCGTCCCCCGTGCGGCTAGGCACTAGCCGCACATGTGTTTAACCGTTAGTGGAAGTACGGCCGTGTGAGACCGTACATCCCCCTGGTGTGGCTGAGGGTCAGCTGTCCTTCAGTGGTGCGGTTAAGATCAGGCCACTCATGTTCCATCTGGGCCAGGAGAAGGATGGTCTGTGGATGGCCGTATACCCCCTGGTGCGGCCCCTGTTCGACTGCATGTCCCTGAGCAGCCCAGAGTGGACCGTTCAAGGGTACCATCTTGACCGGCGTTTTGATCTTGGCCGATTCGAGTCCCGGGTGCGTGGGCCTTGGTCCGCGTGCTGACCCGTGGTCTGACAGATGTTGGGCATCGTGTCAAGGCCAGGCGTCGTGGTACTGTGTAGCCCCAGGTGGTGTTGTTTTCAGCTCGTGTCACCGTGAGTCGGTGCTGGTACGAGGAGCGTTCCTTGTACTGTCTGATTGTGACATTGCTTTTCATGGCTTGAGAGTCTACTCCTTTAGTGACCCTCCACTAGTCGTAGCCTTTGGTACGCATGTACTGGCCCACCAGGGATTGGTGGAGGAGCTACCCTGAGGAGGATTTTTAGACTAGTCTCCGTCGGGCCCCACGTGTAGCCCTTCCAAGTCTTCGGGCTCGTTGGTGGCGGTTCGAGTCTCGGGTTATCAGGCCTTCCCAGTAATCAGATTCTCGGGTCGTTACATGGTGTGAATTCTGGGGCCCGTACTAATTTCCCCTCAGATGGTGTGATCTCCTTCGACCCCAGCACGGGTTTCCCGTCCCTGGATTCTCCCAGCAAATACATCGGTATACTCCTCGAGACTGTACAGGTGAGGCTATCCCTTGACTTCAAAATGGCATGCTCCATGTCTTGGATGGCCATAATATCCAACTTGTCTCGGGAACTAAAGTGCTTCATGAAATAAACCAAGTGTTTATCCTTCGGGTAATCCTACCGGTAGCCGCCGTCCTGGTTGAAGGTGTATCCCGCACTAGTTAGCGCGAGCCACCCGCGCTCCATCGTGTCTGTCTTGGAGCCTGAAGACTCCTCCAATGCAGCTATTTCTGTGTGCTCCCTATCAAGGTCCTCCACATTGAGCCAAGTAACGGCCGGGAGAGTAACTGAAGGGGCAAGCTTGACACCGACAGCAGCTAAAGGAGAAAAAGCACTTGGGGAAGCCATTTCCTGCAAAACACCGACACCTGAATGATCAGAATAGAAGACTACATAGTAAATATAAGATCAGAAGATGAGAAGGCTATTGCTGAATTTAAACAAATAAAGCATAAGGATTTTTGAAAAAAATTCGACAGAGTCTCCCCTAAGCCAAAGGTAAAGAGAGAGAAGCGGGTGCGTGCCCACAATGAGTGACAGCCCCAAAAAGTCACGGTGCACATGGAAGTGACGACACCGAATTGTTTCTCACCCATTCGTGCTGCCTGATAGCCTTAAAGACCTCCCATCTAGCGGCTCATGAAGACCTTTGATCTGGTGGCCCTTGCGGGCACGTGATCCCGTGGCTCCGTGGGCTGATCCAGTGGCTCCATTCCCTGCCATGCCATCCGGTGGCCCTTTACACCGACCGATCCGGTGGCCCCTTATGTGGGCCGATCCGGTGGCTCCACTCCCTACCCACTGATATGGTGGCATCCCCCAGCTACTGATCTAGTGGCACCCCCCTAGTGTTTACGATCTAGTGTCTATCCCCGCCAACGCCTTGATCTGGTGGCGCACCCCTCATCCCTCATCCGGTGGTGCTTTCTACCCACAGATACGGTGGCGCACCCCTCAGCCCTCATTCGATGGTGCCCTCTGCCCAATGATATGGTGGCACCCCTTGAACCCACTTGATTCGGTGGTGCATTCCTTAGCCTTGATCTGGTGGTTCACCCCTCAGCCCTCATCCGGTGGCGCCCTCAGCCCTGATATGGTGCCACCTCCCTAGCCTTCATTCGATGGCACCGACAGCCACCTCCTACGACCTTTGCACACAGAGTAGAGGAAGAAGAGGGGAATGCGAAGAGGAAAAGAAATAGAGGGGGAGAAGAAGAAGAGAAGTAGTAGAAGAAGAGGAAAACAATTAGAGAAGAAGGAGGAGGGGGAGGCGAAGGGGTTTAGGGCCCCGTAGTAGTCGCCCAACCATGCGAAGCAGAGAAAGAAGAAAGGAGAAAGAAGAGAGAAGAAGAGGAAGGGGGAAGATAGGAGGATGGCCGGGCATGCACCTCCTCACCCTCAGAACGGTAGCGATGGCGGGCAATGGTATCAGTGACGAAGCGAGTGCAGGTTGAAGGAGAAGAGGAGGAAGAGAAAGAGGGGGGGGCTCTGGGCTTCTGCAATTTCAAAAAAGATGGGGGGAAGCAAACCGTCGCCCCCCCTGCCCGCCCCTTTTATAGGGACTCTCCTCAACTCGAACTAGTAGCTTGAACCAGTGGTGGCCAGCAGGAAAAAAAAGTAAAAGGAAAAGAAAGAATGGAGTGGATTGATCAATTTTCAAAACCTGACCAATATTGCCAGTAATGGACCGGAGCAAAGGCTCAATGTAGAAATTAACCGGGAGACCAGGAAGAGAAATCCATACAGGAAGGATGGGCGAGTCAGTTGAAGGTGAAAAATCCATTGACCATTTGAAGAAGCGGAAGAACCAACCATGAACAAAAAGATTCTCCTTGAGCAGAAGAAGAAGATAGTCATCGTAGTTCCTGAATCTCAAGAGAAGATGTCTATTGTCAAGAGCACTGATCATAAAATCCTCCTTAAACCCGCATCTACTGGACAAATGAGCTCTGATGTCTGAGAAAGGAGGCCTTCCTTGTGGAGTGCGAGCCACCAAGGAGAATGCAAATGGCCGGAGAGAAGCTGGAATCTCTTCTTGAGAGAAGAAAATAGCAGGTTCCTCGTTATCAGTTGTCACAGGAGCATGAACAGAACCCTGAACCACTAGTGGAGCCATGGAGGAGGAGATGACTTCAGCAAAGGTTCTAACTCTGGGAGATAAAGGAGCACCAAAAGTAGCATGGTAAGACAATGGCTGGTCCACGAGGTGGGTGGAAAGGGAAGGACCAGAGACGATGGTAGAAGAAAAAGTAGGGGGAGGGGGCACGGGTGGCCCCCTAGGGTCAACCATGGAGGTCAACTACGCCGTCGGGAAGACTAGGTCAGCCATGTGGTTTTTTGGTTTTAGGAGAGATGAATCTTGAAAGCAAGCTCCGCCCTTGAAATCTTGATCCTCCCAGCTCGTAGATGAGCCTCCGGCTTCAATGGATGATGTAGATCCACTAATCATGTAGAGGATAAAGAATCTAGATAATTTGTCTTCTGCAAGAAACCCTAAATAAAATTGTGAGCAAGCCGAATTAAGGATATTAGGGCTAAATCCACGTTTAACCCTATCGGACCTTGGATCGTCTAATTCGGACCCAATTCTCAATCGTTTGAGCTCATATCTGATCCTTATGAATGGCCTTGATCTGTTGATCGTGTCCCCTCTATTTAACCACCAAAACCCTAACCCTAGGCGTCCAATTTCAGGAGAGAAGGTGGCGGACTTGGTCAATCCGTGATTCCTGCGCGCGACGAGTTATGGGACTCTATCCAACCCCCTCGTTCACTCCCAGATCGAATTGCCACTATAAAATCAACCCTTGGCCTAACGAGAAACCCTTCGATGCTGTGGCGGCTGGCGAAGAGCGAGGACGAGGGCGTATTCCGGTGATCTCTTGAAGAGGTTTTCTTATTACGACTGGTGATGTTATCCTCTTCCTTCTTCTTTTAAGGTAGCTTCTAGCAGACCAAACCTTAAGTAATTTATACCATTGGAAGCGTCTCTAAGCCCTCTTTCTTTTGATACCAAAAGTCCCAAATGTCATCCTGTATAGAGATCGTATGATAGATTTTAGTAGAAGCATGTCAACTAGGGTTTCTTCACGCTTAGTTTTTACTTTTTGATCTAATTGTAGGTTATCTAGCGGGCTAAAAATCAAATTGATCAAGGCATTGAGCTTGTGTGTGCACACGTGGTTAGGGGCGTTTGGATGAGCGCCGACGGGCGTGACCCTGACTAGTTACTCGTTACTGTTGTTCCTTGTACTTGGTTCTGTGAGTATCTTAGTTACCGCCGTTCTAGGCGTGTGTGAGAGATACCTATGGCGCAGTGTAAGACGTCAGTAAACGCATTTGGCTGTTCTTCTAGTGAGGAGGTACTTCTGTCACCTGACACTTAACTCATTGTGTTTTTGTGATTGGTTTCCGTCAGGATTGACTTGTCGGGTAGTCTGTGTTGGCTTCACCCACGGTCTAGTCTTGTGTAGCGTACACGACAGTGAGTTCGTGTATGTATGTACTTCTGACTGTGTAGGTCTTTTCTAGGGCTTTTTGCCTATTTTGGTAGGCCTTCGCTTTGGAGTTAGTGCTTTGTCGATGGATCGGCAGCGCCTGACTTAGTGAGATCAGGGTTCACCTTTCTGTTGCTGTTTGGAGTAGCTTAGGGAGTCGAGGTTCGTTTGGCAATCGTGTTTCTGTTCGATACGGCTTCACTCTTTCTTGTAGCTGTTCTTACTCCTATTTTTATAGCTTTACTGTTGTACTGTTACTCCTGCTGTTACTCATGTTCTTCCTACTTTACTGTTTAGCACTACTGTCTTGTGTGTTACTGCATTGTTTCCAGTGGGGATCTGTGTGAGCCCTACTGAGCCAGTGACACGAGGCTCACCCCTGCTTTTCAGGTGTGATCATTCTTCTTCCTCGCGGTCCGTGGGTGGTGTGTCAGTTCGTAGTTGCCAGCGCTACCTACGTCGGGCTTCCCCCGACTTCAGCGTACGTTCTCTATTCTGTTAGATTGTACTTGTCTTTATTTGTGGACTGGACTCTGTCATAAATTGTTAAATGAAAAGGTAATTTTATTTCTGCTACTTTAGCAAACCTGAACAATGAAATATTAATTGCTTACTATTTTATCTGGAACTTCAATGTACTCCACACATACCTTTTATCCCTTCGGAGCTTTACCACTCTTGGGAGGCTTCACAGGTTCCAAGTGGTATCGGGTTTACTCGATATCCGGAGTCTGGGTCATCACAGTTGGTATCGGAGCGTATTGTGTGCAAGTACATGGGAATTTGAGATATTGTAGTACTCAGAGTCCTTAAGGTCCAGTACAGTCGATAGCTGGCGTAGGTTTTGTGATTTTTTGTCACTTTGTTTTCCTTGTGTGATTTTGTACGTGTTGTGTTGGCACTATGCGAGATGGTTTTACTCTCGTCAGGATGTGACGGGATGCTCTTTTCGTCATGGTGTTCGTCTCGGTTATGCTGTACTTGGCAGAGTTCGCCGGCAAGCGTAAATCTATAGTGCACTGTTCAAGATTTTTTTTTTCGTGGCATTTCGAGGTGGCTGATTTATTTTATTATTGGTGACGACCGTACATGTTCTCTTGTGGAGATTAATGTCGTTTTGGCCTTCCCAGCTTGCGATTTGATTAGCTCCTGAGGTGTTGTGGTTAAAACCCAAGGATGAACATGATGGTCGTCCCCACATGCCCTTAGTCCCTCTTTATAGTGTAGAAAATATATTTAAAATCATTCTAATCCATCATTGACCCCTAAGATTTATGGTTAGGTGCCTACCTTGAAATGTTAACCGATGATCTAGGGATAATATCCACACCCCAGATCCTACTCAGCTTTACCCTTCGATCTGGGGATGAGATCCACACCCCAGATCTGCCCAAGTCTTCACCCGTTGTTTAGGAATTGCATGTTCGCCCTTCCTTTGCAGGGCCAAGGTCCCTCACCTCTCTTCTCACACAAGAGGAACCGTAGATGGTGGATAATTGAAAATAGGTGTTGCCAAAGACTGACCACCCTTGGAACCCACCTCCTTATATAGTTTTTAAGCCTCCCAAGGCCTTTCCCATGTACAACAAGGTTCCAACCGCTCCTAGGGTCACTGGTTTAAAGAGGGGTTAATGCTAAGCACCCCTTCAGGTTGAACAGGTGTGACCCTTCGACCACCAGTCATAAATACTTGTGGGCACATTTTTCTGGTAGGATTTGGGTTGCAGTGTCTTCAGATGAATTCAAGAGAACTTTCAGATCTAACTCTGGGTCATAGTTTCATCGAGTTTTATTAATCACAAACAAAGTTATGAATTTCCCATTAATTTTGTGTGAATTTACCCAATAGTCACACCTCTTCATGATAGCTGGCAGAAAGAGGCTCAGAGCCTTGGGTTTTGATGTGAATTGGGCCTTCTTCTCAATAGAAGAGCTTTGGTTGAGGGCCCAATCTTTCTAATGGGCCATGTTTCACCTCCTTTGGTTGACTGTGGACCAAGATATTCCTTTTTCATTGGGTAATTATTTTTCTGTAACTATTTTGACCCATTATTATTAACTCCCTCTGAACCACTATTAGACCCCTTTTCCAGAAGATGTTTTCTCCATCAAAGTGGTTCCCTACCCAATGGTCGTTGTATGGGCTTTGGTTACACCTAATTTTAACCTCCCTATGTTAAGTTACGAATTTCCTAATGTTCCTTCAATAATTTATCTAGGTGTCTAACTCGTTGAGCTCATGGGTCCGAATTATACTCAGTTAGGCTAGTGCCCAATTGGCGGTCATAACATCCTCTTCCCCTTAAAACAATTTCATCCTCGAAATTGACTTGAGAAATTTCATTAAAAGGAAATTTTTACTCACCCAATAGTTGAGGGAATTTCTGGTGCATCTTGTCCTCCAGCTCCCAAGTTGCTTCCACGGAGTGAGAATTCCTCCATAAGACATTCACCAGCTGGATGGTTTTATTCCTGAATACTTGCTCCTTCCAATCTATGATCTTGCTGGGCTGCTCCTCATAAGACAAGTCTGCCCGAACTTCCAAGGGCTCATATTCTATAACAAGGGAGGCATCTTGGACATATTTTCTGAGCATGGAGACGTGAAAGATCGGGTGTACATGTGTCAGAGCAGGCAGAAGTGCACGTTGATAAGCCACCTCGTCGACTCTCTATCTCTGCAAATGCAAATTAAGATGCTGCAGGCTCGCTGGTCAAACCTCCCTTATTTATCAAGCTTGGAGGAAAAATTTTTCTGGCCCTGCTCTGCTTCTATGGACCAACTAGAAGACGATACATGAGTGGTTTACTTTTTACTGGCCTATCAAAATACAGATTTGATGGAGCACCCTTTCAAAGAACCATTGGTTACTCCAACAATTCAACCTATGTGTCTCTGCTAGACCAATAAGCTTTCAGCCTGGGAAATGTGACTTGCTCCTGCCATCAAATATGGTGGTCCAATCAAAGAAGAAGTCAGTGTTCAAAACAAACCTTTTATGTACCAGCCAATCAGATCGCAAGATTTTGGAGGGAATTATTTCTACCCAGCTTTCTATATATATGAAGCTCTCTACATGAAGTGAGCCGCTACTGCCTTGAAAAGAAAAGCCCACGTCTTCCTTGAGCCTTCAATAGAAATTCTGTAAGAAAGAAAAGAAAGGAGTGTGGAGAGCAGCAAAAGCCTGGTTCGAACCAAACCAGTGCTGCAAAAGGTAGAAGAAGCTGAAAGGAGTGCAGTCCCTCCTTGCAGCTGGCCTGAGCCTAATAGAGCTTCAAGACTTCGATCTAAAGCCACTGTTGCCTTCTACTCATGTTGGTTTTTTCTGATTTTACTTGTGTGTTTACAATCTGTAAACTATGTGTGTCTGGTGCTCTTGTGAGAGACTGGAAGTGTGTTTGCTGCACTTGCAGCTTGTTCTTTTCTTTTATGTGTGCGTGTGTGTGTGGTAGATCTCATCCCCATGTGTGTGTGTGTGTATGGTGGATCTCATCCCCGTGTGTATGTTGAGGACTTCATCCTCGTGTGGAAAAGCCTCACCAGATTTGCTGAGGGGTGGACGTAGGTCTACAGGTTTGCAGACTGAACCACTTTAAAAATCTCTGTGCAGTGGGCTATGACTTGTGTGATTGTTCCATGTCTTCTTCCCCCATTCACAGGTTTGTGTGCTAGCTTTACCGTGTTCAAATCTGATTGTTTTCTTCATCGCACACTTTAACATTTGGTTCTGCACATCGTGTGTCTCCCTCACTGCACTTGGATTTCCTTAGTTGCTTGCTGTACCCTTGCACACTAGCACTAGGGAGTCCACCCAGGCCTGGGGCAAGTCATTTTGTTCACACACACTCTAGGGATCGAATAAGTAGCCAATCTATCTAATAGCCAAACTCATAGAGACATTGTGCCAACCTCACTACTCTGTTGCTTCGACCTCAGCCTTCTCCCATTCAGCAACTTGTTGGCTCCTTATGGATGAGTGTCTTGTTCTATTGCCTTGAACTATTTCCATTGTCAAGTTGTAGTTTGTGTTTCAATTGGGCTTAGTTTTTTAATTGGACAAAGTTCATACTGGATCTATTCAACCCCCCTTCTAGATCTATTGGCACCCAAGGGACCTAACAACCTCCTCCACTGCCACCACCCCAACCTCCACCACCGGCACTCCGCGCCACCCCTATAACCACCCGTGTCATCTCTTTATCTTATTTTATAATGTCCAAGATTATTCACTAGTTATTGGACCATTTTTAGTTAATTTTTGGGCTTATTTTATGGGTTTTTCTCCCTGGTTGGACTCAATCTCTCCCACTTTTCGTCATTTTGACTTATTGGGCCTAGATAAGGGCTAGATAAGGATTATTTTGTGGATTAATACGGAGATTTATCTTGGCTTTATCTCTTTGCCACGTCCATCTACCTAGCGGTCTATCATAGGACCGCTACCAAAGGGTAGCGGCCCATTGCACGATCACTAGGTGGACAGAGAGTCCTTCTCTAGTTGACCTTTCTCCCCGTTGGCGTTATCTCTTATGAGTGACCATGCCTAGCAGTCTATCGTACGACCGTTTGATGGGCTTGCGGTCTATCGCAAGGCCGCTAGGTGAGACAGAGAGTCCTGCTCCGTCTGATCTTTCTCTCTCTATCTGTGGTCGAACAGAGTCCTTGATTCAATGATTTCTCTCTGAGTATTGATCCTCGGAAGCTTCTGATCGATTCTATGGACTCCTGGGAGTATTATTTTTGAGTTTTATCAAGGGTTAGGTCTCTATTTTCGCTGTTATCCCTCCAACTCGACCTAGGGTTTTGGGGGTCTATAAATAGAACCCTTGAGTTTATGGCTTGAAGGGGAGATTTTTGGAGCTTGCGATGAAGTGCTACTGTATTCTGGAGCGAGTCTCAACTAGGGAGATCGTGATTTCTGCATCCTTAAGTCTTTTGGTCCTAGAAGTAACTAGTTTTTAGTTATTTTTGTGTCTTTCTTTCCCTTAGTCTTCACCCTTCTTTGCATCATCATAGCATCACTTTATCTTCTTCTTCCACATTCTTTTGCATTCAAAACATATTTTCAAACATCCTCCTACTATTTTTACGCCACACAAGAGTTAAAAAATCACCACCTCCCAGGTATTCACCCTTCCATTCATGCATACTGGTATTGTTAGTCCTATAGATACTACACTTCTCTCGGGCTAATTGGGTAGTTTTCTTTCTATCTCTACACTCTTTTGCAGGTCTACAGTACTCCTAACACATCATATTTTATGGGTACGCTTAGCGGTCATCGTCAGACCATCAGGACTTCCTTGCGGTCGTCTGCAGACCGTTTGCCTTCATCTTGCGACCACAGGAGGACTGTTTTCTCTTCTGCACCCGTGTTTTCCCCTGCGTGTGAGTGCGCCTTCATTCGGCTCCTTTCCAAGGTACGTAGTGTAGTTCCCTCTGTGTTATAGGCCTTGGTGGCGATCACTTCTGCTTATTTGGATATTTATCATCATATTTCTCTCTTTTCCTATTATTTCTTTTCTTCTTGATTGCTCCATGCCTACGACGTGTATTTATTTTATTTCCATCATTGTTCCACGCCCATGGCGTGTGTTTAGTTTATTTATTGCTTTAATTTACACTGCTAAGATGACATACCCACATGCTTCATATTTCATGTTATTGCTTGCTTGAGGTTTGGCACATATCACACACAGAAGTCACTTATAGAGACAAATTCTCTCAGACTCTCTTCTCACTCAGACTAACTCTACAACTTACGGCACTCTGCTCTTCTCTCTAAACCTTGTAAACCCTTTCTATCAATCTTCTCTCTGACTCTTCTCTCTCTTGAACTCAAGATCTTCTACTCTCTTCTGCTCTTCTGCTCTTCTAGATGGTCTATGATATGCTTCACTTCCTCGCTTTCTTTTTTTCGTTTGAGGGCACAGGACCCTTTTTATAGCCAGATGAGCATGGTCCCTAGCAAATTCAAGTTGGGCGCGTGGATGACACACTCCCACCCAAATTTCTTATCCAGAAGGCACACTTTGAGGCCACGTGTCAGAAGTGGAGGGTACGATGATCCAAGTGACAGAATGTTTAGAATGGCTTCTGCCTTGGATCAAGTGCCAATCATCATTATCACTTAAATCCCATGATCTTATGCTAAGGTGTCTCTTGAGTATTTCCCGTGAGAATTGATGTCGTCAGTGTTTTATGTCTTCCAAGTGTTCAATCAATCAAACTAGGTTGTTAAGTAAAGAGACATTAGTCATAATCAAATGATAATTTCATATTAAGTATCTCAATCATATTTATGTCAATAGAGTAAACAAATAATCAGCAATGCTTAAATGAGATGCCTTAGCCTGTAGGAATAACCAATGCAATATATAAAAACATGAGTCTTAATGCATTACAGATAGACCTTCATGAAGGTGCACTGACCTGTCTCAATGGTGAATACAGAATGTGCATCAACCTTGATAAAGATGCACTGACTTAAAGCTGCAAAGGTTAACAGACTAGCATCAACTTCCAAAACATGCATCGACCTTAGCTACAATAGCTGCACAGACTTGACTTCAGGCAACTGCAAAAGGTGCACCGACCTGAGTGTCTAAGTCTTATACTCATGCATTGACCTTCTAGACTATATTGAAGATGTGCACAGACCCAAAACATGCATAGACCTATATGTGCACAGACTTACACATATATGTAGACCTGAATTCCAAATGTGCACAGACCTGAATGTGTGCACAGACCAAGATGCAACATGTGCTTTGACTTTGGAATGCAAGATGGAAGATATGCATCGACCTTAGTTTGCAAGATGCAAGATGTGCATCGACTTTAGTATGCAAGATGCAAGATGTGTATCTTATAAATGACTAAGGCAGATGTGCATCAACCTTCATATGCAACACTATGAACATGCACCAACCTGCATCTGCCTTGATATGCAACATGCATCGACCTTAGTATGTACAAGGTCTAACGTGCATCAACATGCATCGACCTTAGTGAGAAACGCATACACATGAAGCTATAAAATACTAAATGAAAAGTGGATTTAGAATATCACTGTTGCCAATATCCAAAAGCTGAAGATAAAATATATTGTTGCTAATCATCAAAACTTAATAAGAAATTAAATTCAGAGAGTCAAGTCAAAGGAGACACAACATGAGACACACATTATCCCACACAATCTCCCCACAGTTTAATGTACCTTTCATTCAGTAATGTATTATCATTTGTTGTATCCTTTCATCCGGGCATGTATTAGTTACACATGCTATGTAGGGTGTTCCATAGTTGGATCACGAGAAAGTATAAGTGCTATGTGGTGTGGGTTGGTCATTGCCCGGCTGTGTACTACACTTGAGATGAGTGTTACACAGAGGTGAATGGGTTCCCAGGCATCTAATACATGGGATTTGCATCAATTGAAGACGTGAACGATGCATTCTGAGCCATTACCACATGAACCATTAGTTCCGTGACCTATTCAAGGGGAGTGATGGCAAGCGGGACTGAAGGCCCCCCTCCTCCGATCAACCTACAGTCAAGAGCTACCCCTATTGTTATACAACAGCTAACTATCATTGTTATCCTTTTCATCATCGTTCTCTTCCTTTTCGTCATACCACTTGGCATCTTTGTCATTCTTATTCGTGGCCTTTGAGTTTCATGTGTGAGTTACTCTAGTATATGACTTTCTTGTATTTTCTCTTGCTTTGAATAGCTCAAGTTGTCGATGTACTAATATTTTCCAAGATTGTAGTGGATGTTGTCCCTCCTAATTTAATATCTATCATCTAGGATGCATGTGTATGACAGGATATTATGGATGCAAATAATCTTATAAGACAGCTAATGCGGGAGGAGATTATAGTCTTCCAATACATGAGTAATGCTATACTGGAAGAATTAAGAGATGTAATGGATGAAGAAATTAGCGATGCGCATGTTCCCAGATCTATACATACATCTCACTACATAGGACATGTGTGGGTACATGACATATTAAGGGGTCATGAAAAATGATATTACAACATGTTTAGGCTGAACCAAACTATGTTCATACATTTGCGCGACATCATATTAGAGAAGGAATTGATTAGAGACAACCAGTTTGTGACTGTAAATGAGCAATTGGCGATGTTCTTATACGCAATGGGTCACAATGTTCCGACGATTGTCATGTGTGAGTATTTTCAACACTCATTACAAATAATAAGTTATTATGTGAACCACGTTTGTAATTCTATCGTTGAGTTTAGACGAGCATACCTCCAGCTTCCCACAACAATAAAAGAGGTGCATCCGTTCATTTGGCATAATGACACGTTCTATCCTTACTTTAAGGTAACTTATAATCATCACCTTCTCATATGTTTGAAGATTCTTATGGGACATTACGGTAATTGTAGGATGCACTGGGCGCAATCAATGGCACGTACATCCCTGTCAATGTTCTAACATCAAAACAGGCACTGTATCGGAATCGTAAGCAACAAATTACTCAGAATGTCATGGTTGATGTATCTTTTGATTTGCAGTTCCAATATCTGGCCACCAGTTGGGAAGGCTCAACCGGTGATCAAAAGGTCTTGGCTTGGGCCTTATAAAAGGGGGGTTTCAGGGTGCCCTTGGGTGAGTTCATATTGAACCCCAACTTCTTTAAATTTGACGTTGTGATTAATATACACAGTGTGTAATTTACCACCAATCTGCCCCACTCCACTTTCCACAACCTCCACGCAACCCTCAGTTCCCTGCTCCACAAAATGCTGAACCCATTTTCCCTGCTCCACAAAATGCCCAGCCTGCTTTCCCCACTCGAAAAAATACTTTCCCCGCTCCCCAACACTCGCAACAACCCCCACAATACCACAATGTGCCTCCACCTAACGGCTATGCAACCAAATGCCTGGCTCCAAAGAGGGCGTAATATCCTCCTTTGCCCGAGTCCCTCCCAGATGTCTTCTCAGCTCTCATGTCTATTGGTGTAATTCAACTTCCTCCGGAATGACCTAATTGGAACCCAGTCATTAATCAATCCAGATATTGCATGTTCCACCGGCAACCTGGGCACACGATAGAGAATTATTTTCAATTTAGAGATTTTGCCTATGATTTACATGAGGGGCAGTGCATTGATTGGGCCGAAATGCACAAGGCCATCATTGAAATTAAAGAAAAGAGAAGGTAGGCGTTGAGACAGCAAGTGTAGCAGCAAGCACCACAGTCGCCGCCACAGCCGCAGCAGCAGCCTGCGCAGGATATGGGGATCCACCAAAACCCCATGCCGAATCATCCGCCCGCTCTGCAACCTCAGCCACTTGCACCGGCTCAGGTCAACCTTGTTCAACGCCTGGCCCCTGATGCTAAGTGGTCTTATGATGATGAAGCTTCACTTCAATGGCTCATGGCCCTCCACCATACTTACCGCAACCCTCCCCCACCTTCTACACCTGTCATCCTCCCACTGAACCATCAAACCTCTCCATCATCCGCACCCGTTGTTCCTTTTAAACCCCTCATCCTACCACCTGCATCCCCCATTGTTCCACCTGTCCTTGCTCCCCCGCAAGCGACAACACCGCCTGTCATTACCACGCCACCATCCAACCCTTCACTAGTTATCCTCCCAGCATGACCCACCACCACCACCACCACCACTACCCCCATTACCCCTATTATTTTCGCTACACCTACCCCTACGCCATTCATCCACCCCGTTGGGCCCATTAAGCCTCCCACTATGAACCCATCTGATGACGTGCCGACCCAGAACCTTGCCCTGTGGAGTGGGCATCTGTTCCATCGAAACTATCCCACCACTGGTGCACCCCCACCCAATCCCCAGTCCTCGCAATAGGTTGCTGACCAGGAAGAGGCAGATCCACCGTCGGGTACTCAATATGATCTGCTACATCATCTGGATAGGATGCCTGCCAAAATTTCAGTTCTAGAATTGATTAAGAGGTCCAAGCTTCATCAAGATGCACTCCGAGATTTTCTACAAAAGGTTATAGTCAATGAAGACATGGCAGTGGACAGTTTACCAACCACCCTGGCCACAATCTCCAAGGGGCCGGCAATTACATTTTTAGATATCGAGCTAGCACCCCCCGAGGCTCGTCAAATGCTGTTATGTATTTCTATTATCTTGAACAAAGTAAGTATAGATGCGGCATTGGTCGACACTGGGGCATCCATCAATGTTTGTCCCCTGCGATCTTGTGCCCATCACTTTTTCTCCTCTTGCATCCCTTCCACCTACGCTCTATCAACTTGCTAACTAAAGCATCAGAGGGTTTTCCCTGGGGTTTTAACCTTGGGTTCCTCTGATCCGTTTCCTATCTTGTAGAATCTTCAATAGTGGTGATGACAACCAGGGCTAATCCAGGATTGTGTAGCTCAAGATCCAGCATGAGATCACCCCTCTTCATCTGGCGCTGTTTGTGGGAAATGTACAAAGAGCTAGTATGGTAAGAAGAAGTTCCAGGAGGGGAAACGTCGCTAACAAAGGAAGGCACCGGCGATCGCAGAGGGGGAGCATGTGCCCTCCCACTCTTCCACGGGCCCCCTCTCCAACAATCAAGATAATGCCTTACCTCTGTCGGCTAAAGGGGGACAACCCACCCCTGGGAACCCCGATGCTCTCCAAACTCTCAATGCCAAGTTGGATATCCTCCTCGACATGATGAGGACCCAAGTGGCCTGGGAGGAGAGGTCGCAGCTTCCTCAAGTGAGTCCCCCCCAGCAGAAGCCTCTCGACAAATGGCTGGAGGTCACTTCACCCACCAAGGTGGGCGATTTATTAGCAATGGGCCAGGCAGGCCCTCGCAAATCTCACCTCCAGAGCAAGAAGCTTCCTCTAATCTGTGATGAAGGAAATCTGGGTTACTTCAGCAATACTTGAAAGTAGACGCCCCCGTCGAGGTGCAGCGGGGCAACTGTAGGGGACATACTAGCAGGCCCCCGACTCCATGGCAGCCTGAGTTGTCCCTCCGCCTGGGGGACTTCGACCAGAGTTTCACCGAACAGGAGTGCACCCTTCACGCCGTACAAATGAACTTTGCCCCGGAGGATGAGGAGCAATCTCCATTCTCTGACCAAATCTTGAAGGCTGAAGTCTTACCGAGAGTCTCACTACTGACCTACAAGTCTTATGACCGCCAAGGTGACCCGGCCGACCATTATGATAGTTTCGATGCTCTAATGACCCTACATGGAGCGTCTGACCCAGTCAATTACTGAGCGTTCAAGACCACTTTGGTCCAAGGCGCTCAAGCCTGCTTCCGAGCACTCGCCCCCAGCAACATCAACAACTTCACACAGTTTAGGTGACTGTTCAAGGAAAGCTTCATCGACAGCGGCCCTCCAAGGATAATTGCGAGACTGTTGGTGCTAAAACAGGCACATGGGGAAAAGTTGCGGGCTTACATCAACCGATTTAAGTCAGAATCCTAGTGCATCCCTCACCTGGATGTCGCCACGGTCATCACCGCATTGACGGGAGGCACCCGAGATGAAAACCTCCAGTGAGAATTGGTACTCCACCTATCACGCCCCAACTCTTTTGTGTACAGCGGAAGCAACCTTGGGGATGTGAGCAGTCGGCAAAATGTCTCAAGCTTGCAATCAAGATCAAAGCGCAATAACATCCACAAAAATTTGAATGAACGAGAATTTAAACAACTCTAACTTTTATTGATAATAATAATTCCAAGTACATGAATAACGACTCGGTTTGCCCACAGCGGAGTTCCGTAGAATTTGCCAAAAATCGGGTCGGGAATCGAAAAAATACGCGGAAAAAGTCGCGGAATGCCTCCGAGCCTCCGAAATGGCTTCGGTTCGCGCCGATCTGAACACGAAAGACGTCCGGCACGCACAGTCATATACAACGGATCTGGACACTTTGAGAAAATAGATCTGCGATCCGAAAATAAGGATCTAAAAGGTCCGGGATATTACAGATGCACACAACTCCAGGCAGTTTCAAAGCTCGTCTAGACCTCTCGCCAGACGAGAGAATCTCTGAAAGATCCGATGGGTCATCCCCGAGGGAGTCCGACATCCAAAGACACCTTATGCCTGCTAGGGCACATTAAACCACAGGGGGGCTAGGCGTCCCCGAATCAATATGTTGCCGTGGATTTACGTGGATTCGCCCCGTGGCTATGGCAGCGAAGAATACGCCGGGAGGCTCAAAATCCCCAAGTCCCTGAAGACGATCAACAACTGCGGACAACAGCACGCGCATCAACCCACGCTCAGGCAGGTGAATCAAACCCTTACTCAAAAAGGGGAACATCCTCGAACGTCAAGAAGAACAAGAGGCCAGATAAGCCAGTGGCGTTCAAACTTCCAAGCCACTTGAACCGGTGACGTTTAACCCACCTTGACAAGTGATCCGATGGCTACCCCTAAGCCACTTGATCTGGTGGCACCCAAAGCAGCTTGATCCGGTGGCACCCGAAGCAACATGATCTGGTGGCGCTTCTGGCAATATGATCCGGTGGCGCTCCCAGCAACGCGATCCGGCGGCACCCCCAGCCCCTTGATCCGGTGGCGCTCCCAGCCGACTGATCTGGTGCTCCCCTCCCGAGGTGGACCGGTGGCTCGGTTGGAGCCCTGATCCGGTGGCTCATCCACCAACCGGATCCGGTGGCCCTTTCTCCCTCAGCCATCCGGTGGCACGCTCAGGCCCTTTGAACCGGTGGCCCTTTCAAGCTCTTGAACCGGTGGCACGCCTTTCTTCTTCATCCGGTGGCTCATTTCAATAGCCCACTCGGTGGCACGCCAAACCTTCTCGATATAGTGGCTCCGGCGGCACTAGATGAAAATGGTAGATCCACCTTTCTCGTGGACTGCTGGGTATTTCCCCCACCCAGGGGGTTCTCAGCTTGGCGCGTAGTGGATGCAAATCAAACTGTCACCATCCGGGGAACCTTCTACTATGTCCTCTCCCCCCACCAATCTCCTGTAGCCTCCACATCCAGAAGCTAGGCGTCGACACGGCAAGAGAAAAGATAGAAGCAAGAATCTTCGAAGATACGCTCCGTTGACCCCATGTCAGTCACCGATGTGGCACGGCTCATATATATATGCAGAGACAGAAGAGAAGGGGCTCTTCTGCTGGACGGGCTGATTTCCTGTTCTCTCAACTGCATCCACCTGTGTGAGAAAGAGAGAAGAGAAGAAGAGAGACTGGCCGTAAGAAGAAGAGAAGAGGGGAAGGTAAGAAAAATAGAAACCATCTTCCTCTAAGATAGAGGCTGCTGAAGTAGTGAAAAGAAGTGGGACTGTTGAAGAAGACAGAGTGACCACCAAAGAAGAAGAAGATGAGCCAGTGAGTGAGCAGAGAAATAGGAAAGAGAAGGGAAAGAGAAAAAGAGAGAAGAGCTGAGAAAGAAGAACGAGAGAAAAGATAGAGGAAGAGTGAGCTCGAGTTCTAGTAGCTGGTTCTGATTGATTATCAGGATTCGTTAGTTATCGGATTAGATCCTAAACTATTGTTGCTCTTGCTCCTGAGAGAGCTACATTTGCTTTGATTTTCTGTTTCCTCTTTTTTTCCTTGTTTATTTTCATTTTCTACTTTGTTCTTCCGACTCCTTGTTTGGGGATCAGTACCATCTGAGTCTTCTTTGAGGAAGGGAGATAGTTCTCTGGGTTCCCACTATGTGTTAGAGGAAGAGAGGATTGGTACTCTGGTTGTGTGCAACTGGGTGTTGCTTACGGTCTCCTTCTGTGGTTGCAGAAGAAGGGAGGATTGTTCCACCCGTCACTGCGTGTAGCAGTGGGTGTTGCTCTTGTGGGTAGCAGGATCATGTCGAGGGATTTGTCTCCCTCAGTCTCAAGCTATTTGGCAGCAATTATTATAGACTGAGTCTATGTCTTGCCTTGGCAAGGGAATCCTCACTCGGGTTTGGGTGAGGGGTGGATGTAGGCAGACTGGTGTCTGACCGAACCACCTATAAATTATTATGCGCCATGGTTTGCCTTCGGTGTTTGTCCTTATCTTCTATCTCCTTCACGGGGATGACCATCTGTTTGGTTAAGTGTGATATGCTTGACATTGTATTTGCTTGATTCATCTTATTGCGAAGTGCTTGATTGTGTGTGTGAATGATCATTATCATTCAAAACTAGCTCATGAGTTGTGCATTCTACACTTCAAAGGTTATGTTTGTGTTATCCTCCTGATATCCACTGCTATGAAATGTTTGTCAATGTGCTTATTAGAGTCTCAAACTGCGTGTGTGTGATTAAGAGTTTCAGTTCACTATTGTGAAATCTGCTTAGTACTAGTTTGATTTCTAGTTGTCAAATTTTTGAAGGGGATCTATTCACCCCCTCTAGATCCCAACCGTGCACCCTAACAGTAACTAAAGCATGAGAAGGCATGGATAAATCCAAAGTTCTTATCCTTTTATTAGTGTTGCAGGGATAACATGCAGGACAAACCTACTTGCGTAGTCATGATGAAGCAAGAAATACGTCATGTATGATATATGAAATCAAGAGATAAGAGAGGGTTTTTGTTCCTAACATGTTATTTGAGCCATTCACGAGACAACCTACCTCTTGGATTGCTCCTAGACTGAGAATTTCTTGTCTAAAGAATGCTCCCATTCCTGCACATCCTGCGTAGAAATAGCAACTTCTGCGCTTTCTAACTCCTTGACCGATTGATCTCCTAACACCAAAATTAGAGGGTCATTAGAAGGCACTAAAGAGAATAAATAACTCTAAAGGTTGTCAACATTGAGATCCAAACTAGCTAACTACTCCAGCAGTCTCCATTCTTGCAACATGAGATTTGACAACTTGGCTATCAACTTACGACTTAAAGCATCTGCTACCACATTACCCTTTCTGGGATGATACTCTATGGCGAAGTCAAAGTCCTTTAAATACTCCAGCGATCTTCTCTACCTCATGTTGAGTTCCTTCTGAAAAAATAAATACTTCAAACTCTTATCATTTGAGAACACTGTAAATGCTTCTCCGTATAAGTAGTGCCTCCATATCTTCAGGGCAAACACTAATGCTACTAACTTCAAATCGTGTGCAGGATAGTTCTCTTCATGTTTCCTCAACTACAAAGAAGAATAGGCTATCACTTTCCCATGCTGCATGAGTACACAACCTAGACTAATTCCCGAAGCATCAGTGTACACCACAAAACCTTCTTCTCCAGAGGGTAAAGCCAAAACAGGGGCAGTGGTTAAACACTCCTTTAAGGTCTGGAAGCTTCTCTCACAATCTTCTGACAAATCAAATTTATTCTCCGTGCAGGTTAATCTTGTTAAAGGCACCGCAATCTTAGAGAAATCCTTAATAAACCTTCGGTAGTATCCTGCTAGGCCTAGGAAACTTCTAACTTTGGTCACATTAGCAGGCCTATCTCAATTATTCACTGTCACTACCTTCGAAGGGTCAACAGAAATACCTTCCTCCGTAATAATATGCCCAAGAAAGGACACCTCTTGCAGCCAAAAATCATACTTACTAAACTTGGCGTATAACTGATGATCTCTCAATAGTTGCAACGTCATCCTCAAATGTTCAGCATACTCCTCTTCACTTTTAGAATAAATCAAGATATCATCAATAAATATCATGACCCACTAGTCAAGATAGGGTCGAAAGACATTGTTCATCAGCTGCATGAAAGCTGCAGGTGCATTCGTTAGTCCAAAAGGTATGACAACAAATTCAAAATGCCCATACCTACTACGGAAAGCCATCTTATAGATATCCCCGTCCTTAATCCGCAAATGATGGTAACCCGATCGAAGATCAATCTTAAAAAAATACTGAACTCCTACTATTTGATCAAATAACTCGTCAATCCTTGGGAATGGATACTTGTTCTTAATAGTCAACTGGTTCAATTGCCGATAATCAATACATAACCTCATCGAACCATCCTTCTTCCGGACAAACAATACAGCGGCTCCCCACGGGGATGTACTTGGATGAATGAACCCCTTCTCAAGCAATTCCATTAACTGGTGCTTCAATTCCCTCAGCTCCGCAGGAGACATACGATAACGAGCTCTAGAAACAGGGGTCATGCCAGGAATTAAATCAATGGAGAAGATAACTTCCCTCTTAGGTGGAAGTCATGGCAATTCCTTCGAAAAAATATCTGAAAAATCTCGGACAATAGGAATGTCCTTTATCTCAATCTTCTTCTCAGGGGCCACATAAACAAAGGTTAGGAAAGCCTGACATCCTCTCCTCATCAACTTACCAACTCACTATTTTTATCCGATAATGCAGATGAAAATATTTAGAGAGACAATTGGTTCATTTACGACACCTAATGTCGTTGCCAGCCGTGATAGACTAGATGCAGGTAATGTACTTTATTTCATTGAACATTATAAGGCTCGATCAGTATTTATTTCATCTAATTAGCCTAGTTGTTCATCATCTGCCTTAGTAACAACTGAGTGGTGACTCAACTACGGCACAAGTGCATCGACATTAAGGAAGATTGTAATGAAAGATCTATCACAAATATCCTCCTCGAGTGGGTGTGAGAGAAATTGGTCGACATTCTCCTTTTTATATACCAAGCTCAGAAATAGGTTAACACACAGAAGACTCGACAAAATGGTCTATGTCCATTACAATATGAAGCTAAAGGTTAAGCATGTGTAAATGGATGCAAGAAAATGAGAGGGAGATTACGACCCAATAGATGTTGTGTACCTGCCAGACGATGATGACCCTATAGTTTAATGAGTTGCAAGAATCACAACCGAGCATGGTGAGGCAAAACTTGATCCCTCTCCGAGATGAGATCTCTACAAGGTTGTCTGGCTTATATCCGACAATTTATATCCAACTTGTCAAGACGGTGTCACCCCTTTCATAAGTTAATGATGAAGGATGTTCCCTTTTATTGGGATGAAGAATGCCAAACAGCGCTTGACAAGCTGAAAGATTATCTGAAAACCCCTCTAGTACTAGGGGCATCAGTGAAAGGACGGCCACTGATTCTATATATAGCAGCCACCACTACTCCCTAGGGGCAATGTTGGCCCAGAACAATGAAGAAGGGAAGGAACAAGGCCTCTACTACCTCAGTCGAAGACTGGTCAGAACTAAGGAGAAATATGCTTTCATTGAGAAGGTCTACCTGGCGCTAGTCTTTGCAGTCAAGAAACTTTGGCACTATATGCTGTCACATGAAATAAAGCTGATATCTAAGGCGGATCCGCTAAAATACATCCTATCTTAACCGGCACTCAAAGGCTGCTTAGGCAAGTGGGCAGTGATTCTCATGGAGTTCGATATCTCCTATGTGCCACAGAGAGCTGTCAAAGGTCAGGCTATCGCAAACTTCTTTGCTGCGCACCCAGTACCTGAAGACTGTCCGCTAGAGACAGAGCTCCCTGAAGACAAGACCCTGGAAGCGGACCAAGTGTAGCCCGCCTTGTGTAGTTGTATTTTGATGGTGCGTCCAGAATTGACACCCCAGTAGCTGGAGCAGCCAGAGTCAGGGCTGGGGCCAGCATAGGCCTGAAATCCCCTGAGGGAGAGGTCATATATACATCCTACTTGATAAACAAATCTTGCACAAACAACGAGGTAGAATATGAAGCCATAATTATTGGGTTACAAATTGCCCTTTCCATGGAAATTCAGATGCTTGAGGCATTCGGAGATTCCATGCTAGTTGTAAAATAATTAGAAGGAGAGTTCAATATGCAGAAGTAAGAACTCCTCCCTTATTACCAATTGGCACTGCATCTGATGGCAAAATGACGACCCTGAGAGCATCGTTAATTCAGAAAAGGACTACAAAAACTCCATATTATGCAAATATTGAAGTCCAATCTGATCGTCGCAAAGTAACATGAGATTTAGCCAACTTAGCATCAAATTTGGCGTGTCTACACCGGGTAGTGGAAGCTTAACTGGCGTTAACTTATTTGCAGCTGAAGGAAGTGGCTGAGCGCCTAACAGTTGGCTTGCAAGCACTGGGTTGCCCCCTGGAAGTATGGACCCAGCGTGTGCTGTTGTTGCTGAAATTTGTAAATCGCCGGGACTTCTTGGGACGTGTTGTAAATGATAGACTGGCGGCCCTTAAGCTGCAACGAGCTGACTGCCGGTCTGGGATGGAAGAGTTGAATTAAAGCCTTCCAGGGCATAGAACGAAGCTGGAGGTCTCATCTACTCGGGCACAATTCGTGCGTAGCTGGATAGATGAACTGCGGATAGAATTAAGTGCTCTTGAGGCTGAACTGCCCGTGGTAGAGATGAACCGATCCCAGAGTGCTGAGAAGATAGCCTTGTTGGAGGGACAAGTAGCGTCACTATGGGACAAATCAGTTCGCCTCCAGGAGGAAGAAGCCCGCCTTCGCGAACTAGGAGTAGCCCCGTACGTCAGAATTCTTGATTTTGAGGACATCTTCTGACGGCCTTAGCTACCCCATATCTTGTAATGCACCCCTCTTGAGGGTTCCAATTGTATTATCATCTTTTGCAATGAAAAGCATCTTCTTATCACTGTTCTGAGCGCACGTCTTCACCATCATTTTCGCTTTGTACTGGTTTGGTAGCAGTCTGGGAACTCCCATGTAGATACACCCGTGTCTGTATCGCAGGAGAGTGCCCACCCTTTCAGGGAAAGGATGGGGGAATCGCTCCACCGCTTGACGGGGTCTTGAAAGTTTCCAAACCGGACTGTTGTCATTGGCAGGTGTCTTAGCGGCCATATGTGCCGGAAGTAGGAGTGTCCACGGATGTGCGGCCCGTCGAAATAGGCGTAAGGTCTATTCCAGGTAGGTTTCATCGTTGATCAGGCGATGTGCCAAACGATCAGTGGTAGGTTTCATCATCGATATTGGGTTTATATCGATGCAAAGAAGTGGATAAGCTTTATCAGAATAGACATAAGGTCTATTCCGGATAGGTTTCATCAGTGATCGGGTAATGTGTCAATCGATCAATAGAAGGTTTTATCATCGATATTGAGTTTATATCGACGCAAGAAAATTTCATAAATTTTATCAGAATAGACGTAAGGTCTACCCCGGATAGGTTTCATCAGTGATCGGGTGATGTGCCAATCGATCAATAGCAGGTTTCATCATCGATATTGGGTTTATATAGACGCAAGGAATTTCATAAGTTTCATCAGAATAGACGTAAGGTCTATCCCGGATAGGTTTCATCGTTGATTGGGCGATGTGCCAAACGATCAATAGCAGGTTTCATCATCGATATTGGGTTTATACCGATGTAAGGAGATGCATAAGTTTCATCAGAATGAACGAAAAACTATTGACTAGAATGCCAATGAATGAGACGTTGTTGGCTTAAATGCCAATGACTGAAATGTTGTTAGCCTAAATGCCGATGGATAAAATGCTATCGACTCGAATGCCGATGGATGAAATGTTATTGGCTCAAATGCCAATGGATGAAATGCTATTGACTCAAATGCCAGTGGATGAAATGCTATTGACTCAAACACCAATGATTGAGAAGTTGTCGGCTCAGAAGGCAATGGACGGAATGCTGCCGGCTTGGGAGTCGATGGTCAAAAAGCTGTCGGCCTCCAATGTTGATAATTAAAAGCTGCCGACTCAAGTACCGATGGCTAAAAGCTGTCGGCTTAGGCGTCGATAATTAGAAAGCTGTCGGCTCAAATGTCGATGATTAGGAAGCTGTCGGCTCAAATATCGATGGTTAAAAGTAGCTGACTTGGGCGCCGATAATTAGAAAGCTGTCGGCTCAAATGTCGATAATTAGGAAGCCGTCGACTTAAATGCCGATAATTAGGAAGCTGTCAACTCAAATACTGATGGTTAAAAGTTGTTGGCTTAGGCGGCGATAATTAGAAAGCTGTCGGCTCAAATGCCGATGATTAGGAAGCTATCGACTTAAATGTCGATAATTAGGAAGCTTTCGGGTCAAATATCGATGGTTAAAAGTTATCGGCTTAAATGCCGATAATTGGGAAGCTGTCGGCTTAACTGCAGATGATTACAAAACCTGAACATTCTTGAATACCTTCAACAACTATCGGCTTGAACACCAATGATTGGGATGTTGGTTGAGGAGCTGTCGGCCCCAAAGCCCGATGATCAAAGAGCTTCAGAATTGTTGAACATTCCGTTGTTTCTTTCCCGCACGAAATGACCTACGAGGGGTTGTGATGGGTGAGAGCACATCATCTTCGACGAGCCGCGATCAGCTTTGTCTTTATTAGCTTCAACACTTGCCCCCAGAATAGGGCACTACTTGCATTCTGGTTCTTCTTCAGCTTCCACCATAATTCAGGAAGCCTGAGATGTCCCTCAGGGTACATTGTTCTTCAGCTGACGTGGTGGGGCCGTGTTGACCATCTTTTTTGAGGCTGGGAATTTGGTGAGGACGTGATGGGTCCACTCTATGCTCGCCTATCTGTAGTTCACCCTTTTGAATCAGACTTTCAATGATATCTTTGGACACATAACAATCCTCAATCAAATGCCCCCTATATTGGTGATAAGGGCAAAATTGAGGGTCATCTTTTCATCTGGCATCGCTCGACCTTTTGGGCTCTGGGGGGATGACCTTGCCACTTGCACTGGCCCATTTGAACAACATTTGAGTTTTCTCCTTAGGGAAGGAATAAGGTTTCTTCATCTTGTCCCTCAGCGAGGGCACTTGTTCAGTAGGTTGAATGGGAGGAACCCTGGCTGCCTCTTTTATTTACTTCTGTTGTAGCTCGAAAGCCCCAGAATTTGAGATGCATATCCCCTTTTGCGCCAGATGCTTGCTGGCTGGTTTGTTTTGCAGAAATTCTTAGCTGTTGAAAATGGCCGCTGAGCGTGCTCAATGGAGAGAAATGTAAAGGACTATTCAAGGGTTAACTCAAGCCCTACAACAAGTGGCTCAAGGAGGAATTAATCACCATGGTGCTGGAGACCTGCATCGCAACTTTAAGAACATGAATCTCCCGAGATTCAATGATTCCACTGACCCGGATGAAGTCGAACATTGGGTCAAGGAGGTAGAAAGAATATTTCGAGTCATGCAATGCTCGAATCAAGATAGAGTTTTACTTGGAACTTTCCAACTGGAAAGGGATGCAAGAGCACTAATTGATTCTCTCTCTAGTTTTCTAGTGCGAGAAGCTCCCGCTCTCGTGTATCTCTCTCCTTCAGTGTTCTTCGGATCTCCTCCCGCCGATCATGGTCGGTGAGGGGGAGGATCGCCTGGCTGATGTAAGGACTGAAGACATTGCTTCTTCAGATGCAGATCGCAGGTCGTTTGCGCAGGTGTTGCTGGATGCCCGAGTCTCGCCGAAGGTATCCTTCAAGGTCAAACCCCCGGAGTTCACAGAGAAGGGGGAGCCTGCGGTTTTCTTTTCTTCTGCGGAGATTCAAGCCTCCTGTGAGCATTTGCAGTTCGCTGCTGTAGCAAAGTGCTCGTATGGCCGCCCTTCGATCCCGGACATTCGTGCTTGCTTGATTCATTCATTCCATACGAAAGCTAACTGTGTGATTAGTCGTTTGAATTCCAGACATCTTCTATTTCGCTTTTCATGTGAAGAGGATTTGTTGAAAGTGCTGATCCAAAAGAATGTATATATTCGGGGGTTTCTCTTCCGGTTTTTTAGATGGACGAGAGATTTTCAGTTTAATTCTGATCCTTCCACAATCCCAGTTTGGATTGGTCTCCCTGCTTTACCGGTTAATTTTTTCCATGAGGACATGCTTCGTTCAATCGCTGGAAACATAGGAGGTGTGCTTCGGATCCACGATGCAACACTGGCGATGACAGAAACTTCGGAAGCATTAGTGTGTATTGAGCTGGATCTTAATATGCCAAGGAGGGAACGAATCTGGATTGGGGTTGAAGATGGCGGATTCTGGCAACAGGTTAGTTATCACAGAGTTCCCCATTTTTGTTCTTTTTGCCACAAGATAGGACACACGGTGCAACAGTGTAAGGCGAAAATGCGTAAGGCTCCGGTCCGCGTTCTGGAGAAAGTAGATCAGACAGACAATGGTCAGAAGAGCAGGCAAATTTACAGGCCTAAGGGAATCTCTCTTGGGGGGAAGCAACCTGTTGAGAATGGTAATCGGTTCTCCTCCCTACTTCAGTTCGGTGATGGCTGTGAAGCCGATACTCTCATTCCTTGTGACAGAACTACAAGCCAGGCTCAAGGGGGGCGTAGGCTGCAAGATGTTTGTGATATTGTTTCAGAGGCTCCTCACCCTGTTGCAACTCCCCTGCGGAAGGGGAAAGTGGATAGCTCCTATTCTGTTCGTGATCAAGGCTTAGATAGGCATAATACTAAAGAAAAGGATAACTCTGTCTCCCGGTTGTCTCAGAGAGAAAATTCAAGAATGATATCTATAGGAAAGCCAAGTCAGAATTCTTCCCAATCTCAAGTTTTTGCTGAGGAATGTAACGCATCTGGAGTGTTGTTTAGTGATACCCGTCTCACTAGGGCGAAAGCCAAGGCTATTGTCTCCCATCACCTGCTTCCCATTATTGATGAATAATACAGCATTGATTTGGAATGTCCGAGGTATAGGGAATACAGCTACCGTTAATTGTTTGAAACAGCTAATTCAAGTTCATAAGCTTTCTCTGGTGGCCATATCGGAACCAAGGGTTCCGTTCAGCCACGCTCCTAAAGTGGCCCGTAGAATTAGACTTCCCAAGGTGATTGGAAACAATGATAATAATTCCAAAATATGGATATTTCATAGCAATGAAGTAGAGTTGCAAGTGGTTGAGAGGCACCCTCAGTATCTCACAGTAGCTTACATTCTTAATAACAGCATAAGCTCTTACATCACAGTGGTATATGCTTCCTGTGATATGATAACCCGACGGGAATTGTTTGACTCTCTTATGCAATTTTGTCACCAGGTTCATGTTCCTTGGCTTATCGGGGGAGATTTTAATTGCATTGCTTCCCCTATAGAGAAAATGGGTGGAGCCTTCTCCTCTACCAATGCAATGACTGATTTCCAGGGCTTCATGTCAGCAACAGGATTAGCTGATGCTGGTTACATTGGTTCTCATTTCACATGGACAAACAATCAAGTGGGTCTTTCTCACATTAAAGCAAGGTTGGACAGGGTTTTATTAGACCCTCACTGGGTTAGGTCTGCAAATTCTTTGGCTGTGAAGCATTTGACAAGGGGGCCATCAGATCATGCTCCTCTATTACTTTCTATACTTCCTGTCTCCTCTGCTCCTGGTCGCTTCATTTATCAGCAGATGTGGCAATCTCATGGGGATTTTAAAAACTTTGTAAAGGATCAATGGAATTTACAATCTCCTCCGGAACCTCACCCTTTCTTCTACTTCCAGTTTAAGCTCAAAAGACTGAGGATGGCTCTGCGACTGTGGAACAAAGAAGTTTTTGGCAACATCAATCAGGCCAGGGAATCTGCCTATGCTCAACAGACCGAATGTCAACTTCTATTTGATAGCAACCCCACCATAGAAAATCGGCAAAAGCTTCTTCAGGCAAATGCTCTCATGAATTCTATTTTGGAAAAGGAAGAAATCTTTTGGTACCAAAAGTCAAGGGTTAAGTGGTTAACATGTGGAGATAAAAACACAAGTTTTTTCCACCAGTTTGCCAGAGTACGGAGACAACAGAATCATGTTCACAGAATAAAGATAGGAGATGTTTGGGTTGAAGATCAGGATACTATTCTTGATGGGGCAGTCCAATACTTTCAGAATTTACTTTCTTCTGAATCTCACAATGTAGATGAAGATTTATTGTCATCAATACCTCAGCTGATTTCGGGGGGTCAGAATGATATGTTGTGTGCTGTGCCTCAAAAGACAGAGATCCAAGCTGCAGTCTTTTCCCTTGCAGGGAACAGCTCCCCTGGTCCAGATGGTTTCAGTGGAGTTTTCTATACATTTTGCTGGGATATAATAGAAGAAGATGTAGTGCAAGCTGTTCAAAGCTTTTTTCAGGGGTGGGGGCTTCCCAAAGGTATCACTTCATCCATTCTGTGTTTGTTACCTAAGCATAAATCTCCTTCCTCATTTGCTGACTTCAGACCCATTAGCTTGTGTAATTTCTCGTACAAAATTGTTTCCAAGGTAATATGTGATAGGATGAGGGATATCTTGCCACTGATTATTTCCCCAGAACAGAGTGGCTTTGTCCATGGTAGGAATATCATTGAAAATTGTTCCTTAGCACAGGAAATGTTTGCTGAACTTCACAGACCTGTCCGGGGGCACAATGTGTTGATAAAATTGGATATGGCCAAGGCGTATGATAGGGTGGAATGGGATTTTCTATATGCTGTTCTTAAGAAGTTTGGATTTTCAAGTAGATTTATCTCTCTTATAGCTCAAATGGTGGCAAATTGTTGGTTCTCTATCACTATGAATGGTGTTTCTAGAGGCTACTTCAAATCTTCAAGAGGGGTACGGCAGGGAGACCCTTTGGCGCCTGCCCTCTTTATCATTGCTGAAGAAGTGTTAAGTAGAGGCTTATCCTCTTTGTTTAGCAGAGGTTTATGCAAAGTCTTCCACCTGCCCAGGGGAGCTCGGGTCACCCATTTGCTATTTGCTGATGATTCCATTATATTCCTCAATGGTGGCATGCCCTCAATCAATAACTTGTTGCTGTTTTTGGCTGCTTATGAAGAATCCTCAGGTCAGAAAATTAATGCACAAAAGAGCTGCTTTGTTGTGTCAAAACACATGGCCCGCAATGCTATTGACAGAATTGCTAATAAAACTGGTTTCCAACACCGGAATGGAAGCATATCCTACCTGGGGATCCCTCTTATTGCTGGTCGTCAGAAAATTATTCACTTTAAATTTCTGATTGATAAAATCCTTGCCAGATTAGAAGGATGGCAAAGCAAACTGTTATCTCAAGCTGGTAGACTGACTCTTATCAGATCAGTGCTGGATTCCTTCACCGTTTACAGTGCTAGTGCTACTTCTATTCCTCAATCCATATTCAGGCGGATTGGTAGTATCTGTTCTAACTTTTTTTGGCAGGGTTATGAATCTTCCCACAGGAAACACTGGTTAGCTTGGGACAAAATTTGCAGGCCAACGGTTGTAGGTGGGCTTGGAATCCGGAATTTACATGAGATGCAAATTTCTCTTTATGTGAAGTTACTTTGGAACTCTCTACACAGTAATTCCGCATGGGCTTGTTTTATTAGAAGCAAATACATTGCTGGGGGGCACTTTTCAGAATGCAAGAAGCCTTATCCTGTGGGGTTCCGCAAGGCAGATTTTGAAAAAGCCCGGTCTGTGCTATTATTACATTCTAGAATTGTTGTCAGATCCGGTTCTTATACTAATTTTCTGAAGGATAGGTGGCTGGTAGATGGATCTCTGCAAGATTTATACAATCTGCCTTTGCATTCAGAATTTGGAAAATGTTCAGTCCAAGAGGTTTTGCAAAACCAGAACCATGGTATTTGGCAACTCCCCATACCAAAACAGATTCTGGACATTGCAAGAGAGTATTCTTTAAACCAGAGAGATGATGTACCTGTTTGGTCTCTCACCATTTCTGGCCAATACAGTACACAATCCACTTATGCAAATCTGATGAGATCTGATTTACAGCACAGAGAATTTTTCAGCAAGCTATGGAATTCTTTCTTTCCAACAAGAGCCTCCTTATTTTGCTGGAGATTGTTGAATCAGGCAGTCCCGGTAGATGCAAGGGTTCAAAGCTGCGGGGTTTCTCTTGCTTCCACATGTGTATGCTGTCATAATTCCCATTCTGTGGAAGATTTAAACCATCTATTCATCAATGGGGAGGCTGCTAAGGCATTTTGGTCATACTTTGGTCCATTTATCCCTGCCTCTTGGTCTGAAATTCCTGAGATCAGCAACAGACTGCACTTTGCATTGACTGCCTCAGTTCTGAGTAGTCCGAAGGATGTTATAGCTCTCCTAGTTCTGGAATTAGGTATGTGGCACATTTGGAAATTTCGTTGTTCTGCTAAATATGACAATTCTTGTAGGCCCTTGGAATCTCTGGCAGGTATCCTGGCTGCAGACATTCATACCATTTTAAGGAGGATCCGGTTTAAACAGGAGGTTGGAAGAGATCTATCTTCTAAACTGAGGGCATTTGGTTTTATGGTTTCTAGTCCAACACCCTACTTCACTTTAGTGCGTTGGCTTCCAGCAGAACATGGAGTCACTTTGAATGTTGATGGAGCTAGTAAAGGGAATCCGGGGTTAGCTGGTGGGGGCGGCTGTTTCAGAGATCCAAAGGGCCAGATTTGTCTGGGCTTTTCTTATTTCTATGGCCATGGCACCAACACTGTTGCAGAGGGCAGGGCATTATTGGATGGACTTAGGCTTGCTCAACTCAGAAATATCCCGGTTGCGGCTGTTTACACGGATTCCATGGTGCTTGTATTAATGCTGCAGAAAAAGAGACCTCCTCCCTGGCCTTTCCTTCCATGGTGGGGGGAAATCACAGATTTGGTTGGTCTCTTCCAAGTTCCTATTTGTCATATCTATCGTGAAGGGAACCAGGTAGCTGATGCGTTGGCTAATCACGCAGTTAGTGAAAGGCACAATCATGAGTTCATGGCTCTCCAGGATTTTCCCTTGATGGCTAGAGGATATGCAATAGCCGACGCAATTGGAATTCCCAACTTTAGGAGGAGGTTGGCGCAGTATGGTGCTTAGCATTGATTCAGGGCTGTTTACTTAATTCACCTTCTCCTGAAGAGGCATTGGTTGGCAGCGTAGTTTGCAAGCTTTTAATTCATTGTAAATCATTTTCCTTTTTTCAAAAGGCATTGGCCTTACAGATTTGTATATGATTTGATGATATCAATAAAAGCGAGCATCTAGTGGCGAAAGGTGGAGTGGGTCCATTCCCTGCCTTTGGCTAGGGGGTGCACTCTCCCTCTTGCCCTTGATGACTTGGAGTTTACAAAAAAAAATATGGCTTATCATTGCCAAGCTATGAGCATGTATATAAGATAAAATGACATAGATAACAAAAACACGCATGCATATATATATTGCTAAGTAAGAATAACATACCCCAAGTGGGCAGCAATAATAGGGACGTTATGGATTACTACTACTATGAGATGTCTTGGTGAGGCATCCCCATTGCCACATTGACATTGAATATGGTCATATTTATCATCACCCATATCTTTTGAATCTATTTTCATGATATCCTGAAACATAATTATACACATTGAATATATAGTCATTTATAATAGGTGATGGTATTAGGCATAGATGGACATCATTTATTTGTTTAGATTCCTTGAAGTACAAATGCTACAGTCACATTCTATATCACCTGCAGTAAAAACCATCATAAGAAGGGGTAAATCTTAGGCCGCCAAACCTACTATATGTGTGAAGTACAAGCAGGGATATGAAATGAGATGCCCCTACAGTACTCCTCGTCACATGTATGTTCCTTCCCATCATCATTGCCTATCATATTAGGGACAATACTAGTCAACTGGTAAGATCAGAAATGTTAGGTACATATAAAAGAGAAAATATGAACACACTATATCTATGATGACAGATAAAAGAGCAAGTCTAAAATGTGCACAAAAATCAACATCTAATCTATGTATAGTGTAACAGCCTGACGCCCATTTGTAAGTGTCATAAGAGCCAGGCTACTTCAAAAAATTATGTGAGTGCTGAATATATCAAACGAGTATATAGTTGAAGTGTATCCCATGTTCGTCAGGCCAAGAACGCATCCTATCTATGAAATAGTTAAGGAAATGAGAGGAACATAATAAACCCACATCATTAAAAGAGAACACAGAATTAAAGTGTAGGAGTAGTGTGTTATGACATTATTACAACACCTAACTTATCCAAGTACAAAATATTTTAAATGATCTATTTCATAATTGCATGGGGAGAATGTCAACCATCATTTTTGACTTCCGTTTGACGATGCCTTCAAAATGGAAGATGTAAGTTAAATACAAACTTAAATGATGCAATCAATAAAATGAGTCAGTTGTTCACCCAAAGTGGAAGCCTTAGTAAGTACCCTCGTGTGTTATGGTGGACCCAAAGTCTAGTGGCCAAGCGGTCTCGGAGTCTCTCCCCTTTAGTAACCTCCCTCCTATTAACATTATCTTCTTCATCTACCACCTCATCTCCTGCCACATTGACGTCATATTCAGCCTATTGGAAAATTTGATCAAGCCCTTGCTCCTTTCTAATGAAGTTATAGAGTACACAATAGGCCCTTGCAATCCTGACTTGTGTCTTCATTGGGTAATTGTGACATTTCACAAGAATTATGAAACATGACTTGAGGACACCGAAGGGACGCTCAATGTAATTATGTAGTTAAACGTGCCTATGGTTGAACAAGTCTTTCTTGTCTCTGTGTGTAAGCCTAGTCCTATTAGATCTATACTCTGATAGATGATATCTTATGCCACGATATGGTGCCACGAAATGGGAGGTGTTTGCATACCCTGCATCGACCAAGAAATATTTGCCTACGAAAAAAAAGTTATGAAATGCTGAGTACGTAAAATAAGGTAACTTTAATTTATCAAGTCACACACATTTACCTTCTGGTACAGTAAATTCACATTTCTCGATGGCCCACCTCAAGACCTTCATGTCTGCAGCTGATCCTTCCCACCCACTACGACATTAGTCGTAAATAATATATCAAAATTGACACACCCCATGACATCCTGAGATGTTTCACCCTTTCGATTTCGGTAACGAGGGTGGTCAACTATCGGCACTTTGCAGAGATATGTGTACCATCAATTGCGCCCAATACATTTTAATCATAAATCACAAGATTAACGAGGGCAATTAATAAAGAAGAAGTAGAAATTAACCAAGGCATAACCAATTGGTAACGAGAATATATAGCACATCACCTTAAAGAAGGGTAGAACTTTGGGTCATGGCGAATTTTTCGATGCGGGACATCATCAGCAGTGGGCATCTTAATATAGCCATGATGCATAGATAACACTGTCATGAGTACATTGTTGAAATGTCGGCTTATCGTCTTTCCTGGATGTTGGAACCATTTTCTGAATAACCTATTACCAATCCCATGGCCAACCTCAAGAAGGAAGATAGCTAATTGCTCAGTGACCGACATATTCTTGGTATCATTCAGTACACCTCTTTCCATCAATGTATCTCTTAATCTTAAGAAAAGATGAGGATGCACACGAAAACTAGAGTATGATCTGCCCACATGACCAGCCATTAACTCTTTAACCCACCTATGACCTCGACCAACATCTGTGTGCATTGGAGTCCTAGGTATAGGTGTGTGGGAAGACAACATTTGAAAGATAACAACATGTTCAACTTTCTCCCAATATTCCTCTTCCTCTTGCAAAAACTTCATAAGGAGGTCAAGTGAAGGACCAGTCTGAATGGGTTGAGAATTCATAGCTAATGCAAAGGCTGAATTTCCTATATATGATTAAATAAAAGAATATTAAACTATGCATGAGCATGTGATAAGGTAATTAATGAAAATGAAGTATGTAAAATATGTTCACATCTAATTACATGAGAAAATGACAATAGTAAATAACAATATTAAAAATTACACATTTAATTAAGAACTGGAAAAAAGGATATGAAGGTATTTCAGTAGTAGCTTAGGCGACTTAATATCCAACCAAGCCGCAAGTCTTCTGGTAGGGCTACGAAGATGGACCAATCCTCAACAGATCTAACAACATCAATAGCTCTATACACATCTTGCTCAGGAAGTCCAGGCAACTTGATAAGTATGCTAATGACCTCAGTCATTGGCGGCGTGGCTTGTGCCTTCTGTAATTGGAGCATCTCTCGGGCCAATGTTAACCTCTCATGACCTAGGGCTACTAACTTGTCAATTGATTCGTCGTTACCCTGTGAAGCCCATCTCCTCTTCCTATTAACATTACTAGAGGGAATGTTTGTGGGTGCAGCGGGAGGATCCGTGGTTGCCTCTGTATTAGGAGTTGACATTTGTGATAGTTACTGAATATTTTCAGGTGTTTCAGAGTCATTCAAGATAGAGCTGACAATGAAATCCAACCCTGATTCATCGTGGCCAGCCCGTTGTTTCTCATCTCCATCACTACTACGTGTGTTAAGATAGGATGTGCCTTCATTACTTGTACCCAAGTCACCTCTCGACATGGAAGTGGCGCAAATCAATTCCATTTGGTCAAAGACTCTAAAAGGCTTTCCTTGGATTGCTCTGTACTCCTTGTTGATCTGATATTTATGCCAAGATGTTATTAATATAATAATAGGTAAAATCAACAATTCAACATGCAAATCAATAGTTACCTACTGCAGTGAGATCATCCCAAGTTTCCTCTGCACTTGCGACTGGCATTTTTTTCTCGTTTCAGAATCGAGTCTACCCATGAGTCACCTGCTTGGTCCAGCCGGATCTTGATGCCATGGAGCAACATTCGGTTTGCATTTTTCACCAATCTGTTAGCCTGGGGATGTCCCACCGACGTATAGTGATTCCAAATCTCCAGTTTTGAGCACTTCTCCTGGAAGGCAGTGCTCATGAACTATCTGCCGTTGTCGGTTGTGAGGACCCTTGGGATCCCAAAACGGCAGATGATACTTCCCAATACGAACTTCCAAGTTACTTCGCTCGTGATCTTCCCCAACGGTTTAGTTTCGATCCATTTGGTGAAGTAGTCGATGGCAACTATGAGGAATTTCTTCCTCCCTTGCGCCTCGGGGAAAGGACCCAGTATGTCCACTCCCCACCTGGCAAATGGGCGAGGCTCCATCAGGACGTGTAGTTGCATAGTCGGCTGGTAGTGTAGGTGAGAGAATTTCTGACACTGAGGGCACCTCCGAACATAGTCGAGACAGTCTTGTTGCAAGGTGGGCCACTAGTATCCTTGCCGGATTAGTGTCCGTGCGAGTGCTCGCCCCCCTACGTGGCTTCCGCAGAGTCCTTCGTGGATCTCCTGGATGGCCTGGTTGGCTTCCGTAGGGAACAAGCACTTTAACAGAGGAGCTGAGAGGGAGTGGCAATATAATCTGCCATCCACCACTGTGAAGTGGGCCTCTCTTGCTTGCGTGCACTGAGCCTTGAGGTGGTCACTCGGGAGCTATTATCGAAGGAGGAAATCCAAGAGGAGGTCCATCCAAAAGGGCTCGTAGTTGATGGCGTTTACCTGGGGGGTTAGCTCATCTATGCTCGGCACCGACAATTCCTCTATTAGGACCAACCATGAGTTGGAGACTGCGGTGGCTGACGCCAGGCGAGACAAAGCATCTACTTGGATGTTCTCCTCTCATGGGATGTGAACCACCTCAAAGTGGGAGAACTCCCTTATCGCGGCCCTGGCTTGCTCCAAGTACTTGGCCATGGAGGGTTCACGCGCTTCAAATTCTCCCCTCACCTGGTTGGCGATGACCATGGAATCGTTGTATGCTCGTACGCTGGTCACCCCCAAGTGTTTTGCCATGCACAGCCCTAATAGGAGTGCCTCGTATTCGGATACGTTGTTCGTGGTCAGAAAGTTGAATCGCAAGGTGTACTGAAGCTCGAGCCCTTTCGGAGAGTAGGACCAATCCTGCTCTGCTCCCCATGGCGCAGGACAATCTGTCGACGTACAGCTCCCATGTGGGCCCGGAGGATTGCTCGGGTGAGTCTTTAGTGGGTATGGTGCACTCGGCAACGAAGTCGGCGAGAGCTTGAGCCTTGATCGCAATCCTCAGGCGAAACTTGATGTCGAATTCCCCCAACTCGATAGCCCATTTGTTTAGACTTCTCAAGGCGTCGGGGTTCTAGAGGATTTGTCGCAGTGGTTGGTCGGTGAGGACAATGAATGGGTGAGCCAGGAAGTATGGTCACAGCTTGCGAGTAGCCATAATAAGAGCAAGGGTGAACTTTTTGGTTTGCGAGTACCAGAATTTTGGGCCTTGCAGCGCTCGATTGACGTAGCAGACGGGCCTCATGACCCCTGCCTCTTCCCGTGTGAGCACGACGCTCATTGTGCTCAGCGTTACAGATAGGTACAGGAGTAACTCTTCTCTTTTTTGTGGTTTGGCGAGGATGGGAGGGGTCGCCAGGTAGCGTTTTAATTCTTGGAGTGCCTGCTCGGACTCCTAGTCCCAGTCGACCTGCCCTTTCTTCTCCGGCGCTTGATTGGCTTGCTGGATCAACAGAAAAAAGTGGAGGCACCATTCAGCGGCTTGGGACAGGAACCGAGCCAAGGCGACGATGCGACCGGTGAGGCACTGTACATCCCTCACTCGTCTTGGCCGCTACATCTCTAGCACCACTCGGATTTGGTCGGGGTTGTCCTCAATCCCCCAGTGGGTGACAAGGAAGCCCAGTAATTTCCCCGACCGTACTCCGAATGCACATTTCGCTGGGTTGAGCTTCATGTTGTATCTTCGGAGCATAGCGAAGGTCTCCACCAGGTCGCCCAAGTGCTCGGTGGCTTTGAGACTTTTCACAAGAATGTCATCGATATATACCTCCATGTTGCGGCCGATATGCGAGTCAAACATATGGTTGACAAGGCGTTGGTAGGTCACCCCTACATTCTTCAACTCGAATGACATTCGAGTGTAATAGTGTAGGTTGTGATCGGTGACGAACGCGATCTTGTCCTGGTTGGGTTTATGCATGCTGATCTGGTGATAACCAGAGTAGGCATCTAAGAAGCTCAGCATTTCATGCCCGACCATTGTGTCGACTAGTTAGTCGATCCGTGGCATGGGAAAGATATCCTTGGGTGTAGCTTTGTTGAGATCAGTGTAGTCGATGCACATCCGCCACTTTCCATTGCTCTTGGGGACCAGGACCACGTTGGCTACCCAGTCTGGGTATTGAGTAGGCCTGAGTAGCCCTGAGCTTAGCTTTTCGCTCACTTGTTCCCTGATGATAGCCTGTCGCTCGGGGTTGCAACGCCTTCAGCATTGCTGGATCGGGCAACAAGTGCGGTCCAACCTTAGTTGGTGTGTGATAACCTCTGGTGGGATTCCGGGACGCTCATTCTCGGACCAAGCGAACACATCCTGATTGGCCATCAGAAAACTTGTATAGGCTTGCTTATCGTGTTCGGATAGGTTCGCGCTGATTCTTAGTGTTCTGCCTGGATCTTCCCCCACCTGGATGAGGTATAAGTCTTCTGCCGGAGCGCTCGTGCTTGATCCTGGATCTTGGGTCCTAGCCCTCTTCTCAGGCAGTGCTTCTTCGGGATGTCGATCAAGCGTGGAGATGAGATAGCATCTCTTGAACTCTCTTTGGTCTCCCCGGACCTCCCCCACCCCTCGGGAGATGGAGAATTTAAGCTTTTGATGATAAGAGGAAGGAATGCCTCGGAGTGTGCCGAGGATCCCTCGGCCAATGATGGCATTATATCCTATCATCACACAAACTACATTAAAGTTGGCGAGGAAGGTTACCTCTCTCAGCGCTGTCCTGAATGTGATTGGGAGTGAGACACGTCCTTCCGGGCGGATGGTCGTGCCTGAGAATCCATATAGTGGCGTATTCACCTGTGTTAGTCGAGACATATCCACACCCATAAGAACAAGGCAGTCATAGGCAATGACATCGGGTCCGCTTCCATTATCCACTAAAATGCGACGCACAGTACATTGGTTAGTGGTGGCTGAGACCACCAAAGCGTCGGAGTGGGGTGTAGTCACACCTTCTAGGTCATCGTCGGAGAAGACAATGGGGTCTTCTAAACGGCCTGGGGTGGAATTCCCACGCGGAGTGTCGTCGCCTTGGTCCACAGTGTGGACTGCCGTTGCGTACTACCACCTCCCGCTCGTGCTGTCTCCCCCTGCGGCCGGTCCCCTGGAGATCATCATGATCTCCTTCCCGTTGGGCCGGTTGTCAATCAGCGGGGGTGTCTTCTGCCGCCGCTCCATTGCCTTGGCGAGGAACTTGTCGAGGAGTCCTCTCGGACGAGGTCCTCGATGGCGTCCCTCAGGTTGATGTAGTCGGCGGTTTCATGGCCATGGTCGCGATGGTAGAGGTAGTACTTCTTCTTGCTCCTCGTGCTCGGATCTGACTTCATCCGAGGAGGTCACTTGAGGAATGGCTCCTCGTGGATCTCCATCAGTATCTGGTCCGGTGGAGCTGTGGCGACCAGAGATCTGAGTACCGAAAAGGAACCGATACAACTCGAACCTCAGCCGATCGCCCACGAGCCCGAAGACTCTGAAGGGCTAACGGATAGGTGTGGTGTACATAGAAATAGAAAATAAAGCAGGACAACAGATATAATAACAGAAATAAATAACTAACTACCATTTCAAATTTGATCAACATAAATAAATAATTACAAAAATTCATAGAGTTTCAGAGTTTAGAATTTATCTGGAGGAGAGGGTAGAAGCCACCAAGAGAGGAAAGCTTTGTGGAGATCCCTAGGCTATCGAACAAATGGGCTAGCACCGTCGCCCCCCAAGCGTACTCTCCGACTCTCCCTAGGTCCTCAAGCAAGGGTAGAAACCGACAGCTCACTGCGTCCCCGGGTGACCCGAGCAATAGTCTCCCAATCAGCAAAATGAGAAACTGATGCAAATCCCTGTCAGCCTGCGACCCTAGCTCAACAGCAAATGCCCCCTCAGTCTTCGCTACCAACCTCATGAGGTACTCTCCTATAGACTCCCCCACTCCCCTCAGCATGTGGTGTAGTCCTAGACTCTCCTGTAGGGCAACCCTGGGAACTATAGAAGTGCGCCCCGTGCCCTCCAACTCCAAATCTAGCAGCCTACGGGCCATATCTCTATAGTCGGGATATGTGAAGCCGGTCACTGCTGCCCTGTGCACTTGCAACCCCGTGATGCGAGGGACGTCCTCCAAGGTCAGGATCATATGACCCCAGGGGAAGATGAAGGTCATGCATTCCACATCCCACCTAGCCTTCAGGGCCTAGATCAGCCCTACGTCTATCCTCAGCACCTCAATATTTAAGAACTCACTGAAGCCCATCGCATGGAGGTGGGCCCGCTGGAACTCTGGCAACCCGAGGAAAGCGGCCCGGATGAGCGTCCATGAGATCAGAGTGCATGCTGCACCCTGCCAAGAGGAGAAAATTGATCAGCACATTAGATAACAGCACATCAAAATAGAAAGAAAAGAAAAATGAAGAAAAATGCACAAAGGGGATCCCTATCATTAATGCGGTAGTACCCCAGGGTGCGTTCTATGGAATGCGGCCCTGGTTACTGCCGCGTTCCATGGCGACAGCCCACCGGTGCTTCCCTATCTTCCTAGCCGATCCCCATGGGCAAATCACCCTCTACATCGTTTCAGGGCATCGCCCTACCCTTCCCCACACTCATGCATAACCCAAAACGAAAGGGAAATTAAATTTTGAACGAATGGGAGGGGGTTTCTTACCTCCTTCATGGTCCACACGGTCTTCTTCTCGGGCTTCTCAGTGGCCATGGGCACCTCTTCTGCCATGGTGGCACTGACAGTGGCCTCAATGTCGCTCCCCGCCGGCGGAGCCGTTTCCTCCACCGTCTCCATGGGGTCCACCGCCAGAGGGGGCACTGCCACCTCCCTTTCTTCTCTTCCTCTTTGAGCGGCCGGCCTGTGCAAACCACGCGACATTTGGGGCGTTGGGAACCCTCAGGGCGATCCATGGGTAGAGGCGGTGTTTCGAGGGCCGGGGATCTCTCTCTCTCTCCTCCTCGTTTTGAAAGGACGGGGTGCTGGAGGTTGAATGGCGGTTGCCATTTTTTAATGCTTTACTCAGTTGGAGCGCGGCGTATCATACCACCGCGTTCATTATGTCGTGACGGTTACCCTCTTTAAAAAAAGGTGAATTGTTGGAATCGGTTCTGGATTGGGCTTAGATCGCCCGATCCGGATTGGATTTGGGCCGGTCAATTCAAGTTCGATCCGTGAGTCTGCCTTCCTTGATTGAAGCTTCTTAGATTGGAGTAAAACTTGAGTTGTTAGGGAAAATTGGCCTTGTGAAACTGCCCAGAATTAGTTACAATCAATCCCATTGAACATTTTCATGTTAAAAGCAGGAAGGGAGCCAAAGTGACTTCCAGTTGAAAGCTTTGTCAAACACACCCTAAATGTCTTCATTTTTTTTTTCTGTTTTGTAAAGTTTGGAAGAGTGATTTTTTTCAGGAAAATGATATTTCAAAGTTGCGTTTTGTCACATGTTCCTATCTGCAATGTGCATCGTGTTATCCTTCCTCAGAAACTGTAGAACTCTACAAATGCTTCAGTTAGGTGTTATAAAGCTAAATATGAAACATTCTTGCTACTATACTGTTGACACTAAGCATCTGGCATCCGAGACATGTTCCTACCTGCTATGTGCATCGTGCCATCCTTCCTATAAAGCTAAATATGAAACATTTTTGTTGCTACCATACTGTTGCATCTGGCATCCAGGACATGTTCCTACCTGCAAAATGCATTGTGTCATCCTTCCTCAGAATCAGTTAGGTGTTATAAAGCTAAATATGAAACCTTCTTCCTACCATACTGTTGATATTAAGCATCTGGCATCCAGGAACTGCTTTGAACAGGATGATACAACCACTTTCCAGAAGCAGACAGCAGACAGCACGCAAATCATCACTGCAAGTCTTGTCCAAGGGTCATACTGCGTCTGCTGTTAAAAGCAGCTTCCACTCAACTGTTAAAAATTGTCTGCAATTCTGTTGTATCATTGACATTGACGTGAATTCTTCAGTCATCTAGTGTTATAATAATTTTCATTAATTGCAAAAGGTTAGGGTGCTTAGCTGGGTGCTTCTTCTGATATCTATAAAGGGCTGTTTGTATGTAGTTTCTTTAAGTAATGTCCGGGAAGGAAATTGTCGATGAAAGAAACTTCGAGATTGCTGAAATTGCAGAGCAGCAACTTGCTCCAGACATGAGTTCAAAGAGGATTATTTTAGCCTTGCGTGCTTGGATCATAAAAGCTGCTGTGGCTTCGTGGCATTTTTGAGAGGTCTCATGTTTCATGCTTTTGTCATTTCCTATTGGGAATGTTGTTTGGTGGGGAATGAATGGCTAACATTAGAAAGAGATATGGTGCACTTTTCTAGGAGAGAGCATGGTGCTGTTGGAGAAGGCTGTAGTTGATGAATGTCATCTCTTACAGGAGCCATGAAACCAATTGTTATGTTGATTGGGGGGTGGGGATGGGGAGAAGACAGTCCTTTCTCTTTCCCATCAAGGAGTCATGGCTTTTGTCATTACTCATCTACTCCTCCAATGTTGTGTCTCCTCTGATTTTGATGTGTGGTTGTCTAGTTTTAATGATGGCAATGATGTGTTGATCTCATTTTGAGTCGAGAACTGTTGGCATGCTCAGGGAATGAAATTTGACTCTAAATCTAGTAAATTCCCTGCAAATCAAAAGGATGTAGTTGTTTTTAACAGGAAATCCTTTGCATGCTTCAATTATGAAAAGCTAGGCCACAGGGCTGCAACTTGTTGGCTGGGAGTCTATCATAAACAGACTGGCTTTGTTAAACAAAATATTCATTCTATTAAAAAGATTTTTCATGATAATGCTCACAGGTTCAATACTCATAGTAATGTGCATGAAAAGAATCTGAAAAATGCCGCATCATATCATTACTGTGGTCATACAGGTCATGGAATGAATAATAGTTATCTGATGAGGTTTGATGACCTTAATGAACAGAAATTGTTTAGAACACCTGTTAAAGGTGTCAATGTCATTTTAGGACCCAAGACATCTTGGGTGCCTGTTTGTGTAAAATAGTTTGCTGTTTTACAGGTGTGCCTTGAAGATTGAAAATAAAAAGGGGAATCAAGGCACATGAGGTCAGTCAAACCCCTTCTCATTATTATTATTTTTGTTGATCTTGCGTTATCTGAGTGTTTGTTGCATCTTTGGATGTATTTGAAATGCATCTAGGACTATTTGTGTTTGAAATGTAGTGTCATGCTTGAGGGCCGACTTCCATTTCTATTGATTCTGATACAGTAACCCTTGATTTCCTTTGTATCTTCATCTAATCGAGTTATACGTACCATTAGATCAAGTATATCAAAAGTTGTGGCTGGAAGGTTTGGCTACGCCAATCTAGAATGCCATTTCTTGCGTAAGGGATCCTAAGATCTGTAACTCCGTCAAGTACTTGGTGAATGGTCCCTTAACCTTGCTAAGATGATGATTAGTGAAATCATCTAAATACTGTAGTTCTAAACATGCTGCATTTAGAATGCTCATACAATGCTTGTACATAGGGGAAGTCAAGTCATTCTGAGGTTGCTGTATAAGTGGTTTGCTGCATTAACTTCATTGCATGAATTGAATTTAACACTTATTGCATAAAGTCAAGTGGAGTCTATCTAGCCTTTGAATGTCTTCATGTCTAGCTGCTACCTGAATAAACTTCAATCTCTGTACCCCTTGAATTCCTATCTGACTGAAGCACTCTTGGGCATCTCTGATGCATTTCTGAAAAATTCACTCACTCCTGGTATTTGCTCCTATTGTTGATTTCCTTGATAAATCTGGTTGCTTCTCAAACTAAGAAGATTTCAATTTGTGTACCTTGATCATAAATCTGAAATACTCTAACAAGAAATTTTCCATTATACTGGTTTATGAATGTCTAAAAGATCAGATTGGTTTAAGTCTAATGTATTCATTGATATTGGCTATGAATATCTTGAAAATATCTGAGTCAACTTGAATAAACTTTAACCAACTACTTCATGTTGAATCTTGTGAAATCTTTTGAAATCTTTTGAAATCTGAAAAATCGATATCATGGCTTTATTTGGTCGAAATATATGAAATCAGTATTATTTTTAAACATTTGAATTCATATGAAAATTATGATGGTACAATTATAATTTTGATTTATTTGAGGGTTTCCTACATGAAGAAAAGAAAAAAGAAAAAATTTTAAACCCTAACCCAACGTAGAGGGCGCCCCTCTCTCTCTCACTCTCGACACTCCTCTCTCTCTCTCTTCTGTTCTCCTCGTGCTCTCCTCCTCTCCCGACTACAGATGGCATGCTGCGAGGGGATCCGGCCGAGCTACGGAGTGGTGGAGGAGTGATCTTGAAGGCGAGACGGCGGTGGTTTGCTTGGTGGGGTCGCATCTCACACGTGGGGTTGGTTTTTAAGTGAAGAATCGAGGTAGAACGGCGTGTTTTCTGCGATTCAGGTAGGGGGATAGAATCCCCTCACTTCATATCGTGATTTCCTACAATTTCGTGTTGTTAATCGCATGCTAGAAGGTTTAATCGCCAGGAAAAATGGGTGTGATGTGAGTTCTTTATAAGTTCTTGATGTGAATGTGGAAGATTATGTGTTTCATGCAGTTTTTGGGGTTAAATGATCGTATTTTGAGGCATGAAAGCATGAAACATGGTTTCCATTTGTATTTACCGTCGTTTGAGTCAAGTGGGATGAGGTTTAGGACAGTTTGCCCTTACCCGGATCAGAAGTATGAACGCGATCAGTCTTCCAACCTTGTTCAGCTTCTGGATAATGGTCAAGGTGTGAATAGGGACCACGTCTAGAGTGAAGGGGGGCTAGATTGGTAAGCTTGAATGCAATGGTCAGGATGACCACGCTCAAGGTTGACGCAATCTGATGACCGACCGCATCTCTGATGGTCGCGGTGCTTACCCCAACGGCGTTCCGCCAAGAGTTTCGACACATGTTTCCATCGATTTAATGAGATTCTATAAGTTGAGATGCATCTGGTTTGTAAATGTGAGTGTGACCCAGTAGTATTGAACTATCGTGGTACGTACGCCTTGGGGTTTATTGCTAAAATGAGGGTGAGTCTTTTCCTCTTGAGTGACTATCCACTAGTCGTAGTCTTTTGTATGACACACGGTGTCAACCCACCTGTGAGTGGTGGCGAGGTAGTCCCAGAGTGACGATTTTTAGGCTAGTTGCCGTAGGGCCCCTTGCCTTTACAATTTGAGTCCGAATGGGGGGAAAACTAGCTAGAGGACCTGACTTAAAGTAGTGAGTCTATGTGTGCACACATGGTCAGGGGCAGTGGAAGCGTGCTGATAAGCATGACCCTGACTAGTCCTTGTTCCTTGGTTCTTATTACGGTGTCTCAGTTACTACATTCGAGGTGAGTGGGAGACACCTAAGGCACAGTGTAAGACATTAGTGGACGCGTCTGGCCTTGCTTCTAGTGGACTCTTTCTCCTGTCACTGGAAAGGTAGTGACTCCTCCCTATTGGTTTATATGGTTATCCCGTGGTTACACGTGTGGTTTGGCTTAGAAATGGGTTATATGATAATCGTGGTTAGTTGTGTTACTTAGTTGTTTATTCATTTGATATTCTTGCGATCCTGATCTGCAACTTTCCAATTAGAATGGGATGCCCGATTTTGGTGGGAATCGGTAGAAGCTACACTGCCTCATGAACACATCACATGGGGTGAGTGCGTGGAATACTTCAACAGCAAGTATTTTTCTGATAGGATACAAGAGAAGAAGGCCGCAAAATTTGCTGCGCTCAAACAAAGGGCTATCCGTGGCCGAGTATGAGGCCCAATTCTCCCGTCTGTCAAGGTATGCACTACATCTGGTGAGAACCGAGAAGATGAAAGTTTGAAGGTTTCTCAATGGGCTTCGGCCGTAATACATTACTCAACTGGCGTCGATGGACATTCAAGTCTATTCAGAGATGGTACGAAGAGCCCAGTTATTGGAAGATGCCACGGAGCTATCCGATAGGATCTGTGGGAAGGACAAGAAGGAGCACGTTACAAGCTCCGGCGCTTTCAAACCCTCATTCAAAAGAGGTCAAGCAATGGAGGAGATTCCTCCCAAGAGAAGAAGTTCAAAAAGAGTAACAAGCCCCTTTCCATTACTACCACACCTTCCACAGAGGTGTGTAAACATTGTGACAAGGCCGGCCATAAGGTCGAAGAATGCTGGAGGAGATTGGGAGCTTGTCTCCGATGCGAGAGCCGCGATCACCAGATTCCTTAATGTCCTTTACTTAGTGACCAAGCTAATGAAGAAAAGTGCCCGATAAAGAAGCAAGGCCGTCTTCAAGCTCTCCAAGAGGCGAACAATAATGAAGGTGGATTGGTGGAAGGTACATTAAATATTTATTCTAAGTCTGCTCGTGTATTGTTTGATACCGACACAACTCATTCTTTTGTTTCTAAAAGATTTGCTGATCCACTACCTATGGAGCCGGAATGGATAGATTTAGTTATTTCTTCTCCTCTCGGAAACGAATCCGAGATTTCACACCATTATCTAAACTGTGAAGTTTTGATAAAAGGGAAAACTCTACCTGCCGACCTCATATGCTTGGATATGGATGGGTATGATGTCATACTAGGAGTCGCTTGGCTCTCCACACACAAGGCAGTTATAGACTGTCGAAACGGCAAAGTAACTTTTAAGGATTTTTCAGAACTTGTCTACACTAGTCCTCGGAGTCGAAACAAGTCACCCCTTATTTCGACCCTCCAAGCTAGCAAACTCTTAAGAAAAGGGTGTGTGGCTTTCCTAGCATTTGTGTCTGCCACGGAAGTTAAGGAGTCCAAGATAGAAGACATCCGCGTGGTTCGGGAGTTTCCCGATGTGTTTTCTGAAGATTTACCCGGATTACCCCCACAAATAGAAGTGGCCTTCACCATCGACCTTGTCCTTGGTGCTTGTCCGGTTTCTAAGGCACCGTATAGGATGATCCCCGCCGAGCTCAAGGAATTAAAGGAACAATTGATGGAGCTCTTAAAGAAGGGATTCATCAGGCCGAGTACTTCCCCGTGGGGAGCACCTGTACAATTCGTAAGAAAGAAGGATGGATCGATGAGACTATGTATCGATTATTGATAGTTAAACCATCTCTCCGTTCGCGCTTGCAATTGTAGGTCCAAGGGTCATTGGTCTTGTGGCTACCACCCCCATAGTGGTGTCACATCACTAGATTTGCAAGCAAATGCAACGGATCGGTATCATCACTCGAGCGGACTCGCCCACTAAGTGCACACTAGTGCTCGTAGGCAACCCGGTGATGGTGGTGAGGGTCTAGGATAGGACCTCGCTGCTCCGGAGGTTGGCTAGCCTAAGATTGAACCCCTAAGGGTTCTAGGATGCCCACTCTCGAGGGCGGCCAACACGCTGAGGGTGTGGGATGTAATGGCTCTCTCACAATTCACCCGCAGAAGTCACTCACACAAGAGTAATTCGGCATCAGGCACTCACTTACCATCCGATGGCACTAGCAGCAACACTAAACCAGCAATGGAAAGAAACCAGCAAGGGGGTAACTGAAGCTCACCTGACCGGTGCGAAGACACTGATCCCGACCGGAGACGAATGCGAGCAAGGAAGCGTGGGCTTACCCGCACGCCGCGCCAATGAGGCTTCAACCTAAAATTTTAATTAACATGCACTACTCCTCACATAGGAGGGGTGGACTAAGGGTGGGGGACAGTAGGATTACAAGGTAATACTACCTCCCGCAGGGAGGGGCTGTAAGCCGGCCAGGCGGGGTGGGGAAAAAACTACGCTAGAAGCCTAATGGAAGAAGGCCGTCGATTCTGCCATTGCTCTGGAACAGCTTGATACGGGGTCAAAGAAGGCACTACCACAGACTCTTCTGAGCTTAGAAAAAATCAAAACTAGAACCAAAACTTCTAGGGTTGGCCCAGGAGGACGCCTGAATATTGAGGGAATTTCTTGATGTCGTCGATGGCTGGGGCAGGGTCTAGATCAGGGCCAAACTACTCTGACTCTGACTGCTCTCAGGTTGTTACTTCTGGAAGATGAAGACACCACCACGAACACTCCCGGGCTTTAAATAATGCGGGACTAGAACCGTTGCGATCGTGGATGGGTCCTCTTCGAGCAGGGACCAGTAGGACCATCATCGGAGGTCAGAGCTGACCGCGAAGACCAGAATAGTGGAGGGGTGTCAGAACTAACTCAGGGGAACTGACCTGGCGCACCTTGGGGAGAAAATAGGAACTCCTGACTCCAAGCTCCAAAAATTTCTCTGCTTCTTGGAGATGGAAGGGGACTTGAAGGAGAAGTCGTCAGCCAAGTGGCACCCTAAGAAGCACAGAAATCAGACTGTGGGAACTTCTGCAATCCGCTTCTGGATGTCTGCCTGGGAGTAACCGTGCAGTCTGGCGAAGATGGCTCCACCAGGCAGCCGCGAAGTCAAAAGATGGTGAGACCACCTCTGTTGCGAGGCTGACTTGATGGTCTTTCCAGAAATATAAGATTTATGACTAGGTTCCTCGAGGAGATGATGGGACAGCCTCTGCAATCAGTAGCTTCTCTGCTGCCTGCAAACTAGAATGAAAGGGTGGAGATAGGTGATGGGGGAATAGGGTAGATGGGAGGGGAAATGTCGCCTTCAAGTCAGTTTGTATATTACTCCCCTGCAAGGTCATCAGAGCTTACGTCGTAATAGATAGCAAATCCCCATGACCTGACTGGATAATCAAAAAACCCAAAAAATATAAAAGTTATGATATTGGGGTAATCCCCTATTTGTTGTAGCCCTTGGAGCTGATCAATTAGAGTGGTCCATCATTACGTCTAATCTGGCATCCATGGGGACCATGGGAAGGGTGATACGACAACCAGCATAGCCTGGTGGCCAAGGAATGGAGGGATGCTTCCCTGATCCGGTGGCCAGCATGGAGATGGTGGACCAGCGGCCATGCAAACTTCCCCTGATCTGGCGCACCAAGGAGGGGAATTGGCTGTTGATCCGGCAGCCTTGGAGTATAAGGGTATTGGAGCTGAGATGACGGCTAGATAAGTGAGGTGTTCTAGTGGCTGGGGAAGGCTCAAATAGGCGACTAGAAGAGGAATGAGTGATCCGACGGCCAATGGAGCAGTTAGGGGTCCGACGGTAAGAGAGGGAACTGGTGATCCGGTGCGCTACACGTGCCCGATCAGGGCAAAAGGGAGCTCACTACCGGATGAAGGCTTGTGAGCAAATGGAGAGGTAAAGGGGGAACCCCAGGCAGTGGTGAACCTCATTGGTTTAATTGGGATGCCATATGCAGCCAGAGCACTCTGCTGGGCCTAGAGATGGCCTGGATCCTTGACCAGACTAAGTAGAACTTAGTGAAATGGCAGCCAGAGCATATTTGGTTTCACACAGGAAAGAAAGAAAAAAAGATGTAGAGATGTATATCCCTCGTTCATTCCGGGAGGGTCAGAGACCATGTTGAGGGTTTGCAAGTCCCTAACCTCTGAGTGAGGAGATGAATGCTAATTAAAACTCCATTAATTTAGGAATTCATAGAAGATATTCAAATGACGATAGTATAGGGTTATGCAGAGGTGGGAAGGATGAAGTTAATATATGCCCCTCTCTAGGGATGCCTAGGGATCACATCTGGATACTGACGAACCCCTGGCGGCCAATAGGGAGTAATTACACAGAGATTCCTGAGGAGAGAAGAAAGGGGAGATAAAACAATGCAATCAGCGGAGATCATATGTAGCCCCATAGGGCACTTTGCTCAGTCCAGACGATACTCTGGCCACTAGCTAATCACAGGGAATTACTGACGAGAAAGCAATCAAAACATGTAGCCCTATGGGGCAAATTATTCGGTCTAGAATATGCTCTGGCCACTGGGAGATTATAGAGGGAAACAAGAAAATACCACACAAGCCACTCAATCGAGAATTGATTCATTCATTAGCTCTCACGAAGATGATACATTATGCTTTAATTCAAAAGAGCGAAGCTAGATATTATAGAGAAAAGAAGAACAAGAGATGGGGAAAGGGGAGCTATAGCCCAACATGGGCCTGATTCGGTGGGAAACCCACCTTCGTAGCAGCTTTAATCTTCTTCTCTCTATCCGCTCCCCCTTCTCTCTTTTCATTCTATTCTTCGTTGGTTAGGAGGTTTGGGAGGTTAGAGGAGAGCACCGTTGGCTTCTCGAACGGAGGGTCTCCTACGGCCTTGCATGTCCTTGTATGGGCTTATTGCCCTTAGGCAATCCCTGTCGTCATCATGGCCAAGTTCCCCAGAGCTGCCTTCCCAGGTCGATTGCTCACACTGTCTGAGCAACAGTGGCCAAACCTGATAGTGCATACCCACAGTGGTCAAATGTCGGGCATAGGGCATCCCCTAGGGCTACAGGTGGGAGGAAGATAAAGGCTTTGGTGGGGTACGTGGTAGATTCCCAACCACTCTTTCAAATTTCGAATGGGTGGACTTGGGCAGTGACTATAGCTGGTCATCCTTTGGGCTTGAAGATGCCGTTGTTGGGTCGATCAGGAGGCTCGTTAGGCATCCTGACCTGATGCGAGTGAGGATGGGCTAGGCTGCTGGGCTTGGACATCCCCAAGTTGAAGTGGGCTGTGGGCTTGGTCCTTTATCTACTGGTGGGTCATAGCTCAGGCCAAGTTGGGATCTATCCATGACTCGTGACTTACTCGCTGCCTGGAGTCACGAGGTTATCGGACCTGATCGGCCTGGTAAGGTTCGTCTCCCCAACATGTTAGGGTAGCACTCCACCCTGAGAAAGTACCTGTCCGATTAGGCCTCTAGAAGCTGGGGATCGATGGGGCTGCTCCTATCAATTGGGTTTGGGGTATCCAAGGCAGCATAGTTCCTCCCTGCTTAAGGTCATCTCAATAAAGACTTTGGAGTTCTTTGCTTCTTCTCTGGTTCTGCTATAGTGGGGAAGGGGCCTTCCCTCCCATGTTTGCCTACACTCAGAGGTCCCATCACATCTGGGATTGTTGATTCGGTAACTGGTGGTTGTCTTTCGGAGGTAGCGGGCATCGACGACCTGTAATTTCCTAGGGTTGCATCTAGCAGAAGAGAAGGATGTGTCTCGAACCCCCTTTCCCAACAAGTGCAGGGCCGTCTGGGGCCTCCTTACTGGCACCTCAGTATGCAATTGTGTAGCTAGTGTTCAGCTCACTGGAGGAAGGCATGGGCAAAGCAAAGACAGAGGTGGATTACCCAAAAGGATGTCGTGGTCGGTCTCGGATAGCCATGTTCAGTCGATGGCAATGATTGGTTAGTCTTGAGGAGTGGTCTGTCGGCTGACGTGCTCTCTACGCATGTACTTTTGGGAGGCAGGGGATGTAGGTAGGGGGAAGGCCTCGAGGCTTTACCATCCCCTTGCTCTTTTTCCAGTTCACAGAGCAGCTCAGGTGTGCACTCCACATGGTTGGAGGGGCCATGGGTTGCCTTCGATCATTGGCACCTCCTTCCATTGGGATCAGAGGTTTAAAGGTGCCACGCATTGCGAATGGGGCTCTCTTGACAGAGGCGAAAATGGTAATCACACTTTTGGAAGGTGTTGGCAAGCAAGGATTGCTAGCCCTCCAACTCCCGATTAGGGAATCAAAGGAGGTGGGTCAAGTCAAAGAAGACATGTAGCAACTCGGTAAACTCACTTCGACCTTGGATTATGCATGAAACATAGCTAGCATCAACCTTATGTGAAGATCAAGGCAACAACCACCGACCTTATTAAGAAAACAAGGCAACTGGCACCGACTTCACTATATGAGCGACGCAACTAGCATCGACCTCACATTATGAGAAACACCACTGGCACCGACCTGTGTGATATGCATAACTGACTATATAGTGATTCTGACTTAAATAAATGTCATCAAAATTTACAATGTTACCATGGTCAAAGTAAAGTCAACGAAGTCAACTCTGCTATTGTCAATCACTCAAAACAAAAATTACACATGCAACCAGAGGAGACACAACACTGTGAAGTGCTCCTTGCTCTCCATCCATGACTTCAGACACATACGACTCTCTCTTCAGCATGGAACGAAGATGTTTGGATTCAATCCGATGTAAATAAACACTAACTGCTTGCGGTCGATGGGAAAAGACATCCAGTACATGACTCCCCACTATAGCCTTTGCACTCACACTGATGGAACCGCCCTTCCCTCCATGTGTCTCCCAGCTCCCGAGTCCACGTGCCACTCCCTAGTGGCGCTTCCCTTGTTAGCTTTCGATTCCATGGGTAATTGTCGAGAGATCGACTAGCACGCCCACACCCCGGTCATGTTTCCCCAAAAACCAGGAAACCTCCCATGCCCCTCAGTCTCCCCTCGACTTTTTGTGAAAGGTGAGTGCACGGTGCCACCTTGAGAAAGATACGGCCGCGAGAGGAAGTGCCCAAACTACGTTAGATTCTAATATCTCCCCCCGTTGTCTTATCCCATCCCTCGATCCGATCACCGCACACACGTGCACCCATGGCCCACCACCTGTCACGCATGAACAAAAGGATGGCACACCCGGTAGGATGTCTCCCGCCTTCCTTCCTTTTTGTTGAAAAGAAAGCCTGTGCTAGCCCTGAAGTCCTGGTACTTTTTTCCTATCCTTGAAGGAGAGGTAGAAGAGAGCACTTGTTCACACTTCTCAATAGCTTCCAGTTTACGCTTTAGTTGTCAGAATTCACTCGATGGCCGTCGACGGCTATCATCCCTGCCCTGTCTAGTGCATCAGCAACTATGGCGGCCGTTACCTACGGTCCTATCATCATTGCCACCCATGCACGGGTTAGCTATTTGACGGTGCCGATTGCTTTCGGCAGCTTCGCCCCGGTTGTTGGATCGCCCTACATCTTGGGTGTGGTCCCCGTGGCTGCTCTGCAGCTACCCCCAGCTCCCGTGCTATCTGACGCTACAGACAGTCTCGTCAGCCGCCAGTCCTAGCAGCTCGTCTGAGTGTCAGACTTGGGCCCTCCGCCACCGGTCCCCACAGGGGTCCCTGACCAGTTCTCGCCCGAGCAAACACTAGCCCTTGGGTGCAGTCTCGACTGACTCCTGACGTGAGTTTCACTCCTCGAGTTTCGGTCCCTACTATGATAGTTCGCTCGGGCTTCTAGCCCCGAGCCCCAGTCAAGTCGGCATCCGGTGCCAACTGCCGTCGCTTCCAGAGGAGAAACAGCAAGGCACTTCAGTGACCATTCGAGCTGACCCCACAGGAGCTCTGCCGGGAACTCCCCACAGCGTTCAGCCAACGCCTGCTAGCCGGAGCCTTTGGCGGCAGGTTTCCCTGGACGACAGCAGCGAACGACCGGCCACCCCTGATCCCCTCACCTCCGCCGGAATCGGAGACTGGCCAGGGCAGAAGCGCCTAATGTGGCCCTGTCTGCCACAGCAGAAACACGTCGGAGCCTGTGTAGAAGGCCTTCCCCCTGACCCACAGACACCAAAGCCGGAGGGAGGCTCCGGTGCGAGTCCCCTCGGACAGACCATGCCACCCCGTGAGCTACCGGTGAGATTCCGGCTAGGGCCAACACCCAAGGGGATGCGGTTCGGCCACGCCATACGCAGGGCTAACCAGGCACCTGACAAAGATAGAAACTGTTGTATTGGGTTTACACCATATACAATTGCCATGTTTACTTTTTGAGATGACAAATTGATTTTTCTTTCAGGCATTCAACTGACAGGGAAGTTGCAATGATGTTTCTCTTGGCTTATCTGTCTTACGTGCTTGCCCAGGTGCGAGAGGCCTTCCCACAAAGCTTGTTAGTTACCGAAATGATCAATTTTTAAGTGTAGATGGAGCATGCCATAGCTTTGTTACCCATCTCCTTTATATTTGTTTTTCCTAGTAGTCATGTATCTGTTTTCTGGTAGTTATGTAATAATTGATTCATTTCTAGAATCACATTTTTCTCATCCTTTGATGGTTCCCATTTTTCCTGCAGCTCCTTTCTCTAAGCGGAATATTGACAATTTTCTTTTGTGGCGTTGTCATGTCTCACTATACATGGCATAATGTTACTGAAAGTTCACGAATAACAACTAGGTGAGTATGCTTGTAAATCAATGAGTTTATCTTTCTTTGTCTTATGAGACGTCCTTCGCCACATGTTGTATAGGGAAGGCATAGACAGAACTCAACTATGAATGCATGGTGCTTGGGCAGTATTAATAGCAACATGTGTGTATTGACTGATATTCTTACATCTCTTGCATATCTATCTAACAATGGGCACAGATAAGAAACCAGTGCTCCAGTTGCACCTCCTCACATCTTCTCAATCTATCTTGAAAGTTTGAATATGTGAACATGAACATGTCTAACCATAAGTTTGAAACACTGCCCTTTAATGTGAATGTAAGATCAGAATTTTGATATTTGCTTTCCCTTTGCAACCTGATCTCCCTATTTTTGTGGAATTAAGCTTTACAGTACTACTTCTCAGATGAACTGAACTTACCTTTTACGGTTATGATTAAAGTGGCCAACTTGTACGGAAGTTGCTCAACTTTGCAGGGCTATCTATTTTTCAAAATTGGTGATTATGAATCATTGTATAATTGACATACAACTTTTTTGAAAATTTTGCATTCTTTTTTTTGCCTTGTCGATTTGCAAAAGATCATTAATTTTATCTTTTATATTTTCATTATCATACATTTTTTACAAGAAAATATTGTTGTTACGTATAAGTGTAGTGATAGTGAAGGTATTAGGGAAGCAGACTGGGCAGGGCCGTGAGGACATTAGGGAAGCAGGCCACGAGAGCCGAAGTGGGAAAAGCATGCTATGAAGGCCAGAGGTTGGGGGGAGCAGGTCACGAGACCCCAAAATTGGGAAGCATGCCACGAGGGCCAAGAGGAAGCAGGCTGCGGGAGCCAAATGTTGGTGAAGCAGGCTATGGGAGCCAAAATCAAGGAAGCGGACTATAAAAGTCGAAATTGGGGAAGCAGGCCACAAGAGCCAAAGCTAGGGAAGTAGGCTATAAGAGCCAAAGGTTGGGGAAGCAGGCTACAAGAGTCAAAGTTATGAGAAGCGGGCTACGAGAGCCGAAATAGGGAAGCAGACCACGAAGGCCAAATGGGAGCAGGCTGCGGGAGCCAAAGGTTGGTGAAGCAGGCTATGGGAGCCAAAATCGAGGAAGCGGACTATAAAAGTTAAAATTGGGGAAGCAGGCCACAAGAGCCAAAGCTAGGGAAGCAGGCTATAAGAGCCAAAGTTGGGGAGCAGGCTACGAGAGCCACATATCGAAGAAGCAGACTACAAGAGCCAGAGTTATGAGAAGCGGGCTACAAGAGCCAAAATCGGGAAGTATGCCACAAAGGCCAAAGGGAAGGGTCTCTTTTGCTCTCTGGCCGGGGAAGGATCCGAACTAAAGTGGAAGGGTTTATTCTTTAATTCTCCGGCCGAGAAAGGATCCGAACCAAAGCAAAAGGGTCTATTCTTTGGATGGCCAGAGGCCGAAGGTGAAGTTGCTTGTTGGTTCAACATCCATCAGCTCTAATGCCGGTGGTTGAAAAGTTGCTGATGCGGGGCCGATAATTGAAGAGCTATCGGCTCAGGGGTTGATGATTGAATAGCTGTCGGCCCAGAGGCCAACGATGGGTCATCTTGCCAGTTTAACGCCCCGTCGGTGGAATGCTCGTCGGTTTAACGCCTCATCAGTAGAATGCTTTTCAGTTTAACACCCCGTTGGTGGAATGCTGGTCAGTTTATCGCCCCGTCGGTGGAATGCTGGTCGATTTAACGCACCATCGATGGAATGCTGGCCGATTTAATGCCTCGTTGGCAGAATGCTGGTCGGTTTAACGCCCCGTTGACGGAATGCTAGTCGGTTTAACACCCCGTCAGCGAAATGCTGGTCAGTTTAACGCCCTGTCGGCGTAGTGCTAGTCAGTTTAACACCCCATCGGTGGAGTGCTGGTCAGTTTAACGCCCCGTCGGTGGAATGCTGGTCAGTTTAACACCCCGTCGGTGGAGTGCCGGTCGATTTAACGCCCCGTTGGCAGAATGCTGGTCGATTTAACGCCCCGTCGATAGAATGCTGGTCAGTTTAACGCCGCGTCAGCAGAATGCTTGTCGATTTAACACCCCGTTGGCGGAATGCTGGTCAGTTTAACGTCCCGTTGGCAGAATGCTGGTCAGTTTAACGCCCCATTGGCAGAATGCTCGGGTTATCGGCGAAGAACATCTCTATTTCAATGATCGCTGAATTCAGCTAGTCAAAGCCCTTGACGTTGGTGCCGAGGAGCTTTTTGCTAACCTCGGCCAACAAGCCTCGGTGACAGATAGTAATGGCATCCTCCTGGACTGGCGGATTGACACACCTCATACTGAGGTCTCGCGATTTCTTGATGAAGTCGAGGGCGCTCTCGCCCTTCTTCTGTCGGAGGGAGTAGAGCTCAGCTAAGGAGACCTTCTGCTCGACCGTTTGGAAATGGTCGAGGAACTTCTTTTGGATATCCACCCAATCGATGACCGAGTTGGGCTTCAGGTGGGAATACCATTGGAAGGCCGTTCCCATAAGTGAGGTGGCGAAATAGCGGAGGAGATAAGACTAATCCAACACGAGTTCACCCATGGCCGTAATGTAGTAGGCCAACTGTTCATGCAGAGACCCGTGACCGTCGAATTTTTGCAACTTTGATAGCTTGGCGTACTCCGGGGGAAGTTTCTTGAGTTGGTGATGCAATGGGTAGGGGACACTATAGAGGTCCACTACCATGATCCCTTCTCCAAATTGGGTGAGCTTGGTCTCAGCGATCCGCTCGATCATCTGGTGTTGTGCCATGAGGCTTTCTGGCACCGGTGTGTTAGATGGCCGTGGTTAAGCTTCGGCCAAGGGCATGCCGAACCGGTTACTGTAGGGGTCCGAACGGCTATAGCTAAGGTGTTGGCACCATTTTGCCCTCCTGGCGTGTCCGACGTCTCCGTCGAAGGCCCGGTAGGCGGCTGAGGGTGAAAGGTCACGCTCCTACAACAAGTCTTGTAGGAGGGCCTTCAAGTGCTGGTTCTCCTTCATAAGAGTCTTAAGAGTCACCTCTTGGACTTCATTAGCTGGAGGGTCATTATTGACCGGCTCCGCATTGACGGGGGCGGCACGATCCTCGACAGGAACTTCCTCCGCTCGCATTGATGCTTGAGGTCCAACAGAAGTGCCAATGTGGCCGGTAGGAGCCGGCTACTAGATCGGGTGACGTGGCCTCCTGAGTTGAGATATAGGCTGGTTCAAGTCATCAGTCTGAACCTCAGGTTGGTGCCCGGTGGCATAGCACGCGAACACCTTGACCGCCTCACTGAGGAGTTGGACTGTTCGCTTCTTCTGAGAGCACCTCTTGGGGCGGACGAGTGTCCCCAGCCTATCAAAGACTGAGGTGTGTTGCAGAGGAGTCTCTGTCACGGCATCTGCTAGAGAAGAACTCGAGACTGGATGTTGGTGGGGCTTGGAACGAGCCCATCTCTGCCTTCGCCCACCTGAATGAGAGGCACCGAATGGCTGGGTGCCATCTGACGATGCGGTTGTAGAACCAGTCGCGTCTTGCTTGGTGTGGCATCCTAATGCCCGGAAGGGGTTATTAAGACGCGCCTCCTGGACGGCTTGAGCTTCCTCCGGGGTAACCCAGATTCTTCTCAAGTCAGACTCTTGGTCTCCCCTATCACTGTCTCTTTGACGGGACTTGGGTTTCCATCAACTTAGTGGTTAGACGATGACTGTTGAATCTCTTCAGCGGTCACGAATGGGTCGCCTTCCCATCCAAGAGCTGTTAATCACGAGCCCACTGGCTCTTCCTAGTTTTTATGCTCTTATGGTCTACCTGTGACCGTCTATCCTTCAGCCGTCTCGCCTTGACCGTTATCCAACTTCTAGCGGTCCCTTGACAGGCCACTTCTCTACCCGAGAGCTCTTAATTCAGAAATTCTGATACATGTCCACTTCGCGGTCTAGTTGAGGCTATTTTCATTCTTTGAATGGTCAAATGCAGACTGTTTCATTCAATTAGCTGTCTTTTCGTAGGCCATCTCTTTTCCCGAGAGCTACCTTAATCCACACAAGTGCACAAAGAAGAAAGTCAAATCTACATCTTATTCAATCAAAGTCTTTCATTCATTTATTCAATGTCAAGCACATAGTTCAAACTGGGGATATCTCTATACATCATGAAATGTCACTCAATCCTCAATCGGGTATCCCCGTGAGGTAGAATCTCACGTAACTCTCTCAAGTAGGCCTGGTACTCCTCCTGGGTCTCCGTCACCTTTGCTGGCAAAGTAAGCACTCTGCTGACCTCCCACTTGATCAAGGCACTCCTAACTGCCTACTCATCCTCCTCTGTCCCGAGTTTCCTCACCTATCGTGCAGGTAGGTGGGGTAGCGCTGAAACCATGGTGCGTCGGAGTCTGACCTATAGAAAGCACCTGTGGGGGCTGTACATCGCCAAGGTGGTGTTCCCCACAAGCCTTAAGTCGAGCCCAAGCCTCCTAGGAAGCCTAAGGGTGGTACTGTGGAGGAAGGATAGGCACATCACGAACCGGTCTACTGGTAGAGTGTTGAGGTAGAGACGTCACTCGTCCTTAGTCTTCTTGTCTACTGTTTGGCACTCAACCTGCTGAGGGAACATGAAGGCACGGCTAATGAAGAAAAGTGGATGGCTCCCGAAGATGCGACTAGCAGAAGCGATATCTTCCCTGGGTATGAACTTCAGTCTAACCCCCATCCAACACTCAAGTAGAATCATGGATCCAAAGAGTGTGCCTCCCAAGGTAGCTGAGCTGAGTCCCTCGTACAGATAGGAAAAGATGGCCTGTGAAATGGATAGACCCCGCCACAGTCCACTAATGATGCTAAGGTTCGGTATATCTAGAACGTGGTCGGTGGTAGGGAAGAGTATGACCCCGCAAAGACATATGGAAATAGCCTTGGCTATTGCCTCATCCCACCCACACTTGTTTTTGTAATGGGATATGATCCACTGACTCAAAGGTAGCAGATGGATGTGGTGTGGACTAACTACAGTGCTGATATCCTTGGCACTAGGAAGAAACTCCCCTAGGATAAGGGTAGGATCTATAGGCACAACCGTATGGCAAACTAAGTCTTCCTCACCAATTTTGGACCTAGGAAGGGATAGATAGGCCTCTACCTCTTCTAATAGGATGGTGGCTTCAAAGGAAGGAAATATGAAGGTATGTGTACAGGAAAACAAAATAGAAACAGAAAATCAAACTATGTGACTGGCTGAACAATCTTCGACCGAAGGCACTGCAAATGGTCTCGTTTCATTATCTTAGGCTCAGCCGAACAACGACTTTAGCCCGATCGTTACTCAACCTTGGGCACGGTCGAATGGCATTCTTAGTCTCGAAAGTCACTATCTCATTTCATCACCTTAGGCGCGGTCGAATGACGGCCTCAACCCCAGTAGTTGCTCTCTTGTTTCATAGCCTTAGGCACGGCCAAATGATGGCCTTTGCCCACTTGTTGCTCTCTCGTTTCACAACCTTAAGCATGTTCAAATGGGAACCTTAGCCCTGATCCTCACTCTCAGTTCACAACTTTAGGCATGGCCAAACGACAATCTCAGCCCAGTCGTCACTCTCTCGATTCACGACCTTAGGCATGGCCGAACGACGGCCTCAACTTGGTCATCACTCGCTCTCTTGTTTCATAACTTTAGGCACGACTGAATGACGACCTTAGCCCCTACTGTCACTCTCTCGTTTTATGACCTTAGGCACGGCCGAAAGATGGCCTTAGTCTGGTCGTTGCTCTCTCATTTCATGACCTTAGATATGGCTGAACGATGGTCTCAGCTCAGTTGTCACTTTCTCATTTCACAGCTATAGGCACGGTCGAATGACGGCCTTAGTTGAATATCGCTATCTCACTTCACGACCTTAGGCATTACTAAATGACGACCTTAGTCCTAGTCGTCACTCTCTCGGTTTATGACCTTAGGCACAACCGAACGATGGCTTCACCCCGGTCGCTGTTTTCTTGTTTCACAACTTTAGGCACGGGCCATGACGACCTTAGTCCTGGTTGTCACTGTTTCATTTCACGATTTTAGACACAATTGAATAATGTTTTATTTTCAGATTTAAGTTTTTCATATTTAGAATATAATTTTCCAAAAATAATTTACAATTCATTGTAAAAAGATATGATTAAGATTTTATCTCATCCTTGGTGTGTGCCATATCCTCTTCATTTTCACTTAATGATGATGTGCCTTTATGACTCTAAGCCTCTAGCATGGCCTTCCTCTATTTAGAGTACTTTTATTTCCTTCTGAGATCAGGGCACTCTATTCTCATGTATCCCGGTGTTTTACATTTTATAGAAGTGTGAGAATAGACAGGTCTTTTACTTATATCATTGTGACCTTAGGACTTCAATAACATGATAGTGATCTAAGAATTTTAGTGCATGGTATGATAGGAATAAGATTTACCTATGGTCCTCGTGGATGATGTCTTTGAACCTTGTAAGTATTTCTCGGATAGGTTCGTCCAGATCCATCTTGAACAATTTGTATTAGTGGACTCAGATTTTTCTTCGTTTCTTTTACTCCCGAGGTACTTTCATAAGTCACTTCAGATTTATCTCAAATTTTTTTTGCTCATTCACGTATAGATATGCAAAATATTTCATTTTGATAACAATAAAATACTTCAAATTTATTCTACAATTATAGAATATTTCAGACTGCTAGAGGGTTAGTTAATTTTAATAAGAGCCGGATTGTGGGGATCAACTTGGAGGACAGAGATCTATGGGGAGCAACTTTCATCCTAAGCTATCAAATAGGTGATTTTCCTATCTCTTATTTGGGCCTTCCGCTCTCTCCAGGGGCCATACATTGCAGAGATTGAGATGGTGTGATCCAGAGGTATGAGACCAAATTGGCAGGGTGGAAGGTAAGGCTCCTCTTACATGGAGGAAGGTTGGTGCTATGCAAATCGGTCCCCATTTACTATCTTTCCATCTTCCATACTCTGAGGACAGTTGTGCGAAAGCTTGATTCCATCCAGGCTAGATTTTTTGGCATGGCCTGGGCATTAGAAACATTAGGGATTTCAATGTGGCTCTACTTTGCAAGTGGCTATCGAAGTTGGTTTCTGCCGAAAGTGTGTTATGGTTGCAAGTCATTCGACATAGCTATTATCGAAGGGTGAGGGACTAGGAGCTAACCCCAGTCTCTTTATATAATATTTCTTCGACCTGGAGGGATATATTATAGTGTGCAGATATCATGCGGGTCGGTGCTCGCATTCGCCTAGGAAATGGATAGAGGTGTTTGCTCTGGGTGGATAGGTAGTGTGAGGACTTCACCCTTCAAGAGAGGTTCCCTCAGCTCTTTGCCCATCTTCACCGACAGTGACAGTCTCCCAAGTCTTTGAGCTTCAACTTTCAAGAGGCACTTGGACTCCAACCTTTAGAAGAAACTTGTGGGTGAAAGAGATTGATTGACTCTAGGAGCTCCTTTCCTTCCTCCTAGACCATACATCGGTAGCCAACTATGCTTACAGATGGTGGTGGCGATGGGAGATGAGTGGAAAATTTTCAATTAGTTTAGTGTATGAGCTTATTTCTGATGGAGGTGTTAGACATGAGCTTGCATCACACATTTGGAACCCTAGGAGCCCACTTAAAGTGAAAGTGTTGATTTGGAGAATCTGACATGCTCAGCTTCCTACTTGTGATAAGTTGGCCTCTTTCATGGCAGATATTCCCAAGATGTGTGTTCTTTGTGGGGATGAGTCTCTGGACCACCTTTTCGTAGGATGTTCCTTCTCTCAGGAGGTATGGACCGAGGTGACGAGCATATTTCAAGTTGTCGGGTCAATGTAAGATAGTGTACATCTCCTCATCCAGTTGTGGCACAGGTAGTGGCAGCTAAAGGGTGATCGCCACATTTGGTCGCTCATCCTACATGCTACCTTCTGGGCTGTATGGGGAGAAAGAAACAACAAGATCTTCAGGAGGGAGACTAGAGTTATGGACAAAATTGTGTCCTTTGTTTTGGAGAGAGTGAGAGAATGGGCTTTGACCTCATGTAATGTGAACTCTAGAAAACTCTTCCTTTTTGGCTTTGTTGGGGGGATAATGGGTACCACACCCGCCCATAGATAACAGTTTCGGACCGAAACGAAACGACACCCACACGCCGAAACCGGGCCGAAACCAAATGTAGGGTTTTAATAAAAAATAATCAATATCTAGACTCAACCCACATTGATAGGAGATCTGGTCAAGCTGCAAGATAATGACCCTGTGTTATTGGAGATCAAGGCCAATATAGAGCAACAGCCAGATTTCTCTATTGTAAATGATCGGAGATTGTTATTCAGGGGACAGATTTGTCTACCGGATCATGCTGATACTAAGAAATTGATCCTAGAAGAAGCTCATAAGTCCAAGTATAGCATTCATCCTGGTGCTATCAAGATGTATCAAGACCTCAAAAGAAAATATTGGTGGCCTAATGTGAAGAGAGAAGCAGCTGCCTATGTGTCACGTTGCCTTACTTGTCAACAAATTAAGGCAGAACATCAAAGGGCTGCTAGAAAATGACATCCCTTGGAGATTTCGGAATGGAAATGGGATAGTATAGGGATGGATTTTATCATGGGACTACTTAAGTCAAGAGGTGGACATGATGGAATATAGGTGATCATAGACCGTTTAACCAAATCGGCTCATTTCCTACCTATCAAAAGCCAATGGTCTGTGAATATCTTAGCTGCCTTGTACATGAAGGAGATTGTGAAGTTACATGATATCCCCATCAGTATTGTTTCAGATCGAGACCCTCAATTCACTTTACAATTCTGGAAGGGTTTGCAGCATTCTTTGGGGACTCGATTAAATTTTAGCACAGCATTTCATCCACAAACTGATGGACAAATCGAAAGGACCAATCAGGTGGTAGAAGATATGTTGAGAGATTGTGTTATGAATTTTGATGGAAGCTGGCACGGCCATTTACCTCTGGTGGAATTTACCTACAACAATAACTATCAAGCTAGTATTCAAATGGCACCATTCGAGGCACTGTATGGGAGAAGTTGCCACTCACCTATCTGCTGGAGTGAAGTTGGGGAAAGATAACTTCTAGGTCCAGAGTTAATCAGGGATACTACCGAGAAAGTCAAGCTAATTCGAGAGAGGCTCAAGATGGCCCAAGACAGGCAGAAATCTTATGCTGATAATCGAAGGCGTGACCTGAAATTCCAAGTAGGTGACCATGTGTTTCTCAAGGTCTCGTCGGGTCGAGGTATTCGAAGATTCGGCATCAAAGGTAAACTTACTCCAAGATTTATTGGCCCGTTTGAAATTCTTGAAAGGGTTGGAGATGTGACTTATCGATTGGCTTTACCTCCTCAGTTGGTTAGAGTTCACGACGTATTTCATGTCTCAATGCTCAAGAGGTACGTACTGGATCCATACCATGTTATAAGCTATGATAACTTGGAAGTTCAAAAGGATTTGACATACGAGCAAAAGCCCATCAAGATAATTGTACAAGAAGTACGTCAACTTTAGAATAAAACAATCCCTATGGTCAAAGTTCAAAGGGGTAAATTTTAGCCACATGAAGCGACATGGAAAACAGAGGAAGCCATCCGCAAGAGATTTCCTGAGTTATTCGAATGTAAGTATACTCTCCCTTAAATTCATGCATTGAATTTGGGGACGAAGTTCTCTTAAGTGGGCGATGGTGACCAGGTTTGATCACCGCTGACACCACTGCCATCCGTGCCGAAGCCGCTACAACCCGTTCTCCAACCTGCTATCCTAAGTCACGAATTTCAGAACAGAAGATTCAAGATCAAGTTGGTTCTCCTCATCCAGCCATCTGATAGACCTCAAATTTTGAGGACCTCATCCCCATGTCCTCCCCCATCTCCAGATAAAATTTCACGCCGATCCGCCACGGTTTGTCCCTCTGTCCACCGCCATCTCTCCGCCCTTCACAATCTACCTATGTGCAGATCTGTGAGACATCCACTTGATCCATGAATTTTTTCACCCCTAAAATCATCTCTAATCGCCACCAAATTTACTGTGCTTGATCACCACGTCCCCCTCTCTCACCCAAATTAATCCCTTCACCCAGATCTACCATTTGACCCCCGCCTTCTTCAGGCAGATCCCAGCCTGCCCTACACCACTGCCAGAACGTGACACCCTATTGCAGAGTTTCTCATGGAAGATCAGGTCATTGGATGGTCTTGGATTTCACATATGTCATATCTCTTCAAGTCCTCTTCGCAACGGTGCCAACCTCGCTCTGATCCGACGTCAGATTTGGGCATAGGAGCCAATTTTGTCAGGTCGCGCAGGTCTGTCCCGAGATCGGACTGCGGGACAGTGTTGGGAGTTAAATTCTAATAAATATCCCAGGTCTGATCCAGCGACTGTCGCTCCCAGGGATCGACCAGGGACACTCCAGCAACGTCCCAGCCAACTGTCGCAGTCAGAAGATGTCCGGACGCCACCATCCCAGCAGCCGCGCCTGCTTGCTATCCTACAGGCCCAGGCAGAACCGAACGGAATCGGCAATCCACCGCCATCCCGAGCGCTTCACGGACGTGCCGCCCGTCAACCCAAGATCAGCGCTCCCAGATCACTATTGTAGCATTTTACCTCCCTATGTGGAGTGGACTAATTTTACTACTATAATTATTCACATTTACTATATCGGGAGTTATGGTTCTTGGCCGGGAAGGTCTTCCCCACGCCCCGAGCATAGAGGTATGTTCCGCTCCTCCCTCGTAGCTTTGCTCATTCCGTATATGTTTGAACATCGCGCTTGCATGAGTTAGGAATTCTAGCCCATTCAAATAACATCACTGCTGTAAGAGAACGTACGTGACCCATCCCGTGACCTGATCTGGGGACGAAGGAGTGTTGACCACTCTTAACTCACTGTCGGTTTCGCAACTGCGCAGATCCACGCGCTTCTCTTGCTAGGGATGAGTCGCGAGCTTGTGCTTCTTATTGAGGGCATATCCTCCTTTTTTGGAACTCTGTTGGTGTCAGGTTGGTCGCATAGTTGTTGGTCATGTCGCGTCGTCACATTACAAGAAAATTGGTCTTCATCTACGCTTTTAAAATGTAGGTATAGGCCCAAAAAAACGTGGCTAAATCCTTTAGCCAAGTTTGCTTGCCACACTTTCAAAGCGTGGCGCTTGCCCACGTGACTATAGGTTATACCTACGTTTCATAGAATTGGTCTGTCTTTATAAGGTTTAGCTTGAGGTTAGTTCTTCTCTTAGCCGCAAGAGCAAATTATGAATTTTCAAGCTGTCCAAGAGAAGTTTATTCAACAATATGAAGACCAGGTTGGCCCAAGTATTCTATGGCGGATCTCGCCCATGAGAAGATGGAGCCTGAAGAAGAGTTATACACCTTTGCTGACCACTGGCGTCCCCTTGTCGCACAAGTCTCAAGGCACATTTCGGAGCACGAGTAGATCAAGATGTTCAGTTCCAATGCAACGCACGAGTATCGATTTATCTTAGCTTTGAATGATATCACCTCTTGGCAACAACTTTATAGCCGAGCCCACTTCATTCGTCAACAACTTCAAGATTCCCTTGACACCGAGTCCCTTCCACCTCCTACATCCACTTACACTTCACCTTCCACATATCCCTTCACGAATCAACCCTCCACAAGTCAGCCTTCCACATCTACCACCTACTCGCACTCCACCTCATATCATCCTTCCACATATACCCCTCATCTACCTTCCACGAGCCCATGCACCCACGCATATCAACTGTCCATAAGTCAGCTTTACGCTTCCATATACCCACGCCCATCTCTATCAGTCAAGGGAACACCACATCCCGAGCAAGTGGATGTCATTCACTACATACCTCCACGTCCCACTCCACATTTGTCTCCATCTAGTCTCTCCACTAGTCACCACGCACTATTGCCTATGCAACCTCTGCTTCCATCTCCGCAACCTTCTCCACCTCCATCCCATACCCCTCGACATCCACCTTGCCTAAAGCAGGCTCCTTGTACTCTGTTGCCAGAGTCTTTTACCAATATCTTCCAGATTTGATGGCCACCCACGCGGTGCCACTCCCTCCGATTGTGCCTTGCCGACTCGCGGTCGGGAATATGTTCCAGTTCTGTGAATTTCACTGCCAGAAGGGGCATTTGGTTGAGGATTGTCCTGAGTTCCGGGATTATTTTTATGATCTGGAGGATCATAAGAGGATAGATTGGGCCACTATTCGCAAGGTTATTCTACATCTCCACAACAAGCAGCAATAAGAAGCATCGCCCAGGCAGCCATCTCCATCTCTACAAGACCAGGGGCACCCCTCTGATTCTGCGTCCAGTGTTACACCCGCTCCATCGCCTACTCCAATACCCGTTCCTTCACCTTTGCCATCTCCATCTCCTACGCTGTCTCCACAACCTCCACAAACTCAAGCTTTTGCTCAAGCCAATGCCTCCTCTTCTACTCCTATTACGACCACCACTTCTACCCCCAACACCGCGTGACGTATTGTGTCAATACGCCGATGTTGGGCCCCACTGCCTCCTATTTCATCTCCGTCTTCCTCTCCACCATCTCTATCTCTGCCACCATCATTGGCCGAGCCTGAGCAAACCATAGCTTCGCCTTTACCCCCATCTACACCTCCATCTTTGCCTCCACCTGAGCCTATCATTAACGTATCCCCTTTGCCATCTTTACTTCCCCCTCCATCGATGCCGGCCAGACGGAAGGCCTGGACCAAAGGTAAAATATGGATGTCGACCCGACGGGATGTCGGAGTCAACAAGCCTTACTTAGATGGTATGTCTGGAACAAGGGCAGAAATAAACACTATTATTGACTTAACATTATGTCGAAGTCAACCAACCTGGGAGAGACATAAGGTCTGGGCCAGGGCAGAAAATAGTCGTTGACTTGACGGACTGTCGACGTCAACCAACTTGGCACAAATGCGAGGCCTAGGCCAAGGGAGGAGTACTGGATATAGACGCTGACCCGACGTCGTGTCGGAGTCAATGAACTTGACAGAGGTGTGAGGCCTAAGTCAAGGGAAGAAAATAGGGTATAGATGTTGACCCGACGTCATGTCGAAGCCAATGAACCTAGCAGATACGTGAGGCTTAAGCCAAGGATAGAATATAGGATATAAATGTTAACCCAATATTGTGTCAGAGCCAACGAACTTGGTAGAGATGTGAGGCCTAAGCCAAGAGTATAATGTAGTATAAGTGTTGACTCGATGTCATGTCGAAGCCAACAAACTTGGCAGAGATGTTAGGCCTAAGCCAAGGGTAGAATATAGGATATAAATGTTGACTCGACATCGTGTCGAAGTCAACAAACTTGACAGAGGTGTGAGGCCTAAGCCAAGGGTATAATGGAGGATATGTGGTGACTCGACGTCGTGCGAAGCCAATGAACTTGGCGGAGGCATGGGGCTTGAGCCAAGGGTAGAATATAGGATAGGTGTTGACTCGACGCCGTGTCGAAGTCAACGAACTTGGCAGAGGCGTGAGGCCTAAGCCAATGGCATAATGTGGGATATGTGTTGACTCGATGAAATGTCAAAGTCAACGAGCCCTACCCAAATGGAAGATTTGGGGTGAGAGTAGTCTAGAATTTAGACATATGAGTGGCCCAAACCCAGGGTTAAACATTGATGTCAACCCAACAAGATGTCAGAGTCAACCAACCTTGCTCAGATGGAAGGTTTGAAATAATGGTAGAATGTGCAGATGAAGATGTCAACCCGACGTCATGCTGGCATTGACCAACTTGGCAAAGACGTGAGGTCTAAGCCAGGACAGAATATAGACATTGACCGAGTAAGATGTCGGAGTCAATGGACCTTGCTCAGACGGAAAGTCCGAGACAAAGTGAAGGGGTCTTTTCGTTGGTTTATTTGTTTGAGTTCATTAGGTTTATTGAGTCTCTTGAGTTTTTTTTATTGAGTTTATGAGATTTATTGATCTTGTTGAGTTTGCTAGGTTTATCGAATTCACTGGTTTTGTAGAGTTTGTTGAGTTTACTTGATTTATTGAATTTATTGGTTTGTTCAATTTATTGAGTTAATTGGTTTGCTTAGGTTTGTTGATTTATTGAGTTTATTGGGTTTATTATGTTTATTGTTTCATTGAGTTTATTTGGTTTATTGGATTCATTGATTTATTTTGGTGATTGACTTTGTTCTATTTATTGGGTTTATTGAGTTTGCTGAATCTATTGGATAAAAGATTTGGAATGAAAAAAGCCAAACACATATCCATGCCCATGGGAACAAATGCTTCTCTAGATGCAGATGAGAATGGTAAATCTGTAGATTCCAAAACATACCGAGGTATGATCGGGTCTATTTTATATTTCATTGCTTCTAGGCCTAATATTCAGTTTAGTGTGTGTATATGTGCTCAATTTCAAGCAAATCCTAAATAATATCATTTCATTGCTATGAAAAAGATCTTAAGATACATTACTAGCACACATGACTTAGGGCTGTGGTATCATATATCATGTTGCTTTGACTTAATTTCATATACTAATGCCGATTATGCGGGGTGTAAATGTGGTAGAAAAAGCACTAGTGGGTATTGCCAGTATTTGGGAGGGTGCCTAGTCTCTTGGGCTTCCAAGACATAGCACTCGGTGGCCCTATCTTCTGCTGAAGTAGAATATGTAGCGGTTGGTATTTGTGGGACTCAAGTGCGGTGAATAATGCACCAACTCTAGGACTATAGAGTAGATCTTGGATGTACACCCATATTGTGTGATAACACAAGTGCCATCAACTTAGCTAATAACCCCATCTAGTATTCACGCACAAAACACATTGAAATAAGGTATTATTTCCTTTGAGATGAGGTAAACAAAAAGAATTTTGAACTCCAATTCATTGAAACTGAGAAGCAAATTATAGATATTTTTACTAAACCTCTGAGCAATGATAGATTTTTAACTTTAAGAAGAGAATTGGGTCTGTGTAGACCTCCCACTTTATTACAATTGCATGTTCTTGCTCATCTAAGTCCAAGGGGTCATTGGTTACTATTAATAGGGGGAGTCCATTCTGCATGTTTAATTAGCTGCATCTTCATAGTTCCATCTTAGTTCTTGTGCTGCTATATTGTTCATATGAACATCACCCTATGGTATATACAATGGTGATGTATGAAAGGGCAAATTTCGTATGCCTGGGAACACTCACTATGCATGAGGCAAGACCTCTGCCAAGTATCAAGGGTATTTTCACATCCCATTTTAGTGTCCATGGGTTGAGGGGGAGCTGGCATTTCTTGCTAAGACAGGTTTATCATTTGGTTTGCTACATCTTAAGCCTTCTTTCAGTTGTCTGGGTCAAGTGTGTCGATGCCTCCCTGTTCACACTTATCACACTTCACCCTTCTGTGGAACCAGCATGCGTCTACCTTCTGACAAGCTCAGGTCGACCCCTCATTCTCATGTGCTCAACCAAGCTACCTCACTCTTCATTTCCTTGTGGAATGCTTCAAAGGGAGATTCCCTTCTAAGACTATTCTTATTGACTGACCTCTCTAGCAACAATCTCTTGCATTTTCCTTCATCATGGTTATTTAAATATAATGAGGCTTAAGGTCAGCAACTTTCTGATATGTAAACTAGCAACTTGGAGGAGAGACTCCATGGCCTTACTTCTGATGATGCTTTTCTTGATATAAGTTATAATGCTCTATGGTCTGCTTATGCATTTTTAGTGACAATTTTGGAGTGATGGGGACGTAGACTTCGACGGGCTTGGGCCCCTCAATCTTCAGCAGGTTGACGAAGGCTAGTCCAAAGAAGTTGGGGAAGAGAACCATGGGAGGAAGCTCCCGAATTGCACCAGAACTGCCAGGTAGCCCTCCCTGACGTGGCTTGTGATGACTAGCGATCTGAATAAAACAGACATTGTAGTCGTTAAAATATAACCTGCAATTGCAAGTGAAATAGTTTAGAATTTCAAAAAGAGGCCGTAGGGCCCCTAATCCTGATGAAGAGATGAAGGAAAGTCTTGTCCCACTAGGAGTGCTAGACTTGTGGGCGCACATTCGGGGGCACTTCATTTTTTTGTTTGTTCATCTTTTTATTCGTTTATTCAGTTTATTGAGTGCGAGGGCGTGCCAGTCACCGAGTTAACGATTTATTCAAGCTTCGAGGAAGCCCATGGTGTGCTCAATCTAACTAGTCAGATGATTATATGTGTCGTGTTGGGACAAAGAACCCGCCACACCATAAAGGTATGGCGTTAATTACATCCCCTCAGAGAGGGGAAAACCCGTGATTAATCATCGAGAAAAGGGGCCCTACGGCCTGAAATTCATAATAATGAAGCAAGAGCAAAGTCTCAGATTGTGTTTAAACAAATCTCGCATTGAAGCGTAAACGTTCATAAATTTGCATATGTCGGTCACTTGTGGATCATTTGTTCAGACGGAAGATTGCATTTGTAGCGAAAATGATGGCAATAAAATAGTACAAATGTCCACCGCATATGCAGCAAGTTTAATGAGGATGCAGAATTAGATCCCGGTAGAGACGGGTCAAGTTAACGAACTGTTGGCCCGAGATGACTTCGGACCATGGCCATATCGGGGAGGCTCTCGAGGTCCATGTCCAATTCAGTGGGGCGTTCTTACTTTTCTCTTCACACTCAGTCTGAGAGAGCGAGTGTCCCTAGGTATGCGTGGTTACACCATTTTTTTATTATCATTGTTCCGGCTGTTAAATTTCATTATTTATTCACACATGTATGGTTCATCCTTTTTTTTACTAATCTCATCCCTTTTATTTTATTTGGTTAATTATTTTGTTAGGAGCCATGTCAGTTTAAGATAGCACAGGGGCGCGCCGATTAGAGGGGCTAATGGGGGGTGCGCCGGTTCAGAAGTTAGGCAGGGGGCACGCCAGCTTAATGGGCTAATGGGGGGCGTGCCGGTTCAGAAGTTAGGCAGGGGGGCACAACAGTTTCAGGTGAGAATGTGGAAATGGGTTTTGAGAGAGGGGTTAAACTAGCGTGGTGCCCCGGGGTGCCGGATTAGGCCGCGTCAGGTTAGGAGAAAGTTTGGTGAATTCAGTTCTGTTCTTCTTTTCATTCCACTTGCAGGAGGAGATTAAATAGGTGGTTTTCTTTTATTCTCATGGTGAGATTAGTTAACAAGATGATTTGAGGGTTTTGTTCATTTGCCAAGAGGAGATGGCAGGAAGACTTGAGTGTGTTGTCGGGTGTGTTTCTTTCTTCGAGGAAGTAAATAGGTAAACTATCCAAGATAAATTTGCACAAAACAAGCCTGCCACCAAATGACAGAAGTCTAGCCTTCCAGCCAGACAATCTAGCCTCAAATCTCTGAATGATTGGGAACCAATGTGCACACCCTAAAGCACTTGGGGATAGGAGACCCAGATATGAGATAGGAAAAGCAACTAGATTATAGCCGAAAATATAGGTTGCCCTCTGAAGACCATTGTCCACCATATTAACCCCAACAAGTTGACTTTTGTAGAAGTTAACCTTCAGACCAGTGGCCTCATCTAGCAATTCCAACAAGACTAGCATCATACAACTGTTGTTCCGCCTCAACCATGAAAAGGACAATATCATCAACATATTGTAGATGTGTGATAGACGACCCTCCTCTGCCAACCTGAAATCCCCTGATCCAACCAGCCACCTCTACTCACTATCACACCCTATTCAACACATGAGCCACTAGCACAAAGAAGGGGAGCCATGGGGTCCCCCTGCCACAACGCCTTGTCACTGTAGAAGAAAGAAATTGGCTTCCTATTGATAAGGGCATCAAAAGAAGAAGAAAAGATACAAGCCCAGATCCATGAAATCCACCTATCTCCAAAACCCATCAGCTCCATCACATCAAATAAACATTGCCAATTCACCCTATCATAAGCCTTCTCAAAGTCCAGCTTGAGCACTACTCCTTTCCTTCTTTGGGTCTTCATGACAAATAGGCACTCATGTGCCACAAAGAAATTGTCCTGAATATATCTTCCCCTGATGAAGGTTCCCTGAAAGCAGCTGACCATCCTATTCATAACACTGACTAGCCTGCCCGCCAACATCTTAGCGATAATCTTGTACGTATCATTCAACAGGCTAATGGGTCCAAAGTCCCTAAGGTCCTGTGCTCCTTACTTTTGGGAATAAGCACTAGAAGGGTTTTATTGAAGCCCCCTAAGTGTGCCCTCCCCTCCTGGAACTCCCTCACAATAGCCAAAAGCTCATCCTTGATGACATCCCAACACTTCTGATAGAAGAACAGCGGATAACCATCTGGCCAGAAAGCTCTATCCCCAATAAGAGAGAAGATTGTCTGGTGCACCTCCTCCTCGAAAAAGACTTGAGAAACAGCGGCCTTGTCCTTGGGGGAGAGTCGGGGGAATAGAGCACCTACAATCCTAGGTTTGAAATATTCATCCTCAAAAAACAGCCTAAAATAGAAGTCCCATGCCATGCACTTGATCCGCTCATCTGAAGACATAGAAAGCTCTTCCACCCTGATGAAAGTGATAGCGTTGACTCTCCTCCTCCCTGAGATAATATGTTGAAACTAAGCAATATTCATGTCCCCCTTTTTGATCCGTCTGTCTCTCGACCTCTACTTCCAATAGATATCCTCCCTCGAGAGAATCTCGTCAAATTATCCCTTGAAAGAATCTTTGAGCCTCATGTCGTCTGCATCCATAAGTTCTGCCTCCTCCAACCAGTCTAGACCCTCAATCTATTGTAGTATCCCGCGGAAGAGTCCCTGAGCCGCCTCTTCGCACGTCTACCTTCGATCCAGAATGGGTCATCCTCTTTCGAGGAGAACAACCTACCCCGAACCCGCAAGTGGAGATCCTGGGGCAACCCAGCATCTTTGACCCAGCTAGCACTGAGGAGATCGCCGCCAACATCCTAGTCCTGACACCAGTCCCAACTAGTCCTGTAGAACAAGCAGGGTCGTCTGGCAAGGATGGGCCAGCCCTTCAGCCTCCTTTGGAAGAGCCATCATTGGCCTCTCTCTTCTGAGAGTCTGCGAGTGGCCAGAGTTAGCCCGATCCCAGTAATAAAGGCAAGGCGGTGCAACTCCCCGATAAGGAGCGACGCGGTAGCTCACAATAGATCTAGCCTGATATACTATAGTCACTAGAGGATGCTCAAGCTCGAGCTGACCGAAAGGTCATCCACCAGATGAAGCGCTTTCCTGCCAGTATTATGATCTGGGAAGCCATCGCATAGAGTAAAATTTGAGGGAAACCCTCATCAAGATACTCCAAGAGCCGGAAGTCTATGAAGCACATGCGACAGAAATAAAAGCTGCCACGTAGGAGGCATTCATGGCCGTTGTCACCTTCACGGTGAAAAATTTTCTGCTCTCTCCTCCGTGTCATAATCGACCCTTCTATATGAGACAAAAATCAATGGGCATGAAGTAAATCGGATCTTGGTTGATGCTAGTGCTATTGTCAACATCATGCCCCTCATGATATTCAAGAATTTATATCTAACTCCCTACCTCCAAAAGGTCCAAGCAGTTAAGACATCCGGCTTTAATCAAAATATCGAGGAGGTCCTCGACCCGGTGGATGTTGACTTGGTACTTGATGATTTTGCCTCTAAGGCGACCTTCTACATCATCGACTTCAGCACATCCTACAAAGTGTTGCTGGGCAGGCCCTGGCTCCATGAAAACTGGGTCGTCCCCTCGACTCTCCATCAATGTATCAAGTATATTAAGGATGGGGAACAGCATGCGATCTTCGTAGACCTATCTCCATTCACTCCAGCAGAATGCAACCTGGTCGATGTGGCTCTCTACTACAAGGGAACCAGCCCTTTCCCTGTGATTAACAGCAAGAGCAATGGCTGGCTCTCAGAAGAAGAAGAGGATGACCTCTTCTCCGTTGACGAAGAGAAGGCCAAGCTTCACCGGCTACGCCTTAGTGCCAAGTCAACCACAGACCTCCCTGAGAGGCGCAAAGTCGACTTTGAGGGTAATCTTGTTAGCCTTGTGATTGATAAGAGCATATGCCTGCCACCAAACTACATTAAGCTTGTGTGTACCTCAAACGAGCATAGGGTCAAGTGACTCACGACGTTTATCGTCACTTACAGACTACAACACCGGTCCAAGAGAAGGGCTTGAAGGGACAAGTCCATCATCTTCCACAAAGGAGACATGGTCCCTCCAGCCCCACCAGAAGATGATTTTAGCTGGTCTAGGAGAGCCGACAATGCCCCTGAAGTCGTTCAAATTCTAGACATGATATAAAGCCATTCAAATCATCTACTAACCTGCAAAAACACATCAACTCAGTTACGTTTACTTGAACATGAAAATGTTAATGATTCAAAGTTAAAGCCCTGGCCTTGGAACCTAACTTAATCACTGAATGTTGATATGTAACCACATGATAAGTCTGCATTGGGCAAAGCCATTTCAAGTGATCAACAAGCATCAGAGATATGATTTAAACTCTCATGATAGGGTTAGCATTGAGCGAATACACTTCAACCAATCCACAAACCTCAGATATATGAACTTTCAGACAATTTATCAGGTCAAAAATGCAGTCATGGCTCACATAAAATTTGGTCATCATTAAAACACATGAATCCAAAATCAATCATGTGCGGGGTTCAATAGTCTCCTCCTTTTTGATGATGACAAAATGCTATGTGCCACATATGTGAAAATATTCAAAAGACAATGTACCATAAGAGAATGGTATCAATAAGAAAATGTTCAAAAGACTATGTAAGAGAAAGGTATCTAAGAGAAAACATTCAGAGACTGTGGATTTGATCAACACAGGCATCACTTCAATCATAATTGTCGATCATGTTTTGAGAATTAAGTTTGATTATTACAAACACCAAAAGGAAATGCATGCCATGCCATGGACCATGACTATTTAAACACCTAAACACCAAAGACTAACATTACCAACCTAAACAAGAATCAACATGACTCACTGACATTACTCATGACATTGCTAATAATGAGAGACAAGCATGCACATAAGCATGCAACATAGACAGTACTTATATCATAGATCACATAGCACCAAGGAAGACTCTCCCCCTTTTGCATCATCAAAAAGAAATATGGAAGGTGGGTAAGCAAAATGTGTATCCCAGCTGAAGCTTTCTGATCTAATCCATCATCAGTGGAGTAGGTGGTGTAGGTGGATGTTGGATATAATCCACTATATAATGGAACATGTTGGATTGAGTATTAAAGGTTTCTTGAATATTTTCAACTAAACTTGAGAGAGACTGGAAAGACTGGAGATATGATTCGTGATAAAGCTTCAAATCTGCAACATCCTTGGAAAGAACAGACATTGTCTCCCCAAATGTGTCCATCCAATTATCCATTGCGTCCAGTCTTGTGTGTAGCCATCTGACATCCTCAGGAGTGAGCTATTCACTTATGTTCTCTTCTGGTAGTTGTAATGGTATAGCTTCATCAGCATTTTCCTCTTCTTCATCTTCATCTGAATGGGCAACTTGTTCTTTGTCTGCAAGAGGCCACAAGGAACGTACAAGTTGACCGCTTGCATTTATCTCATATCCCATATTTTTGCAAATTGATGAAATTGTGTAGATGTCTGCATCTCGAAGAGATTGGTAAGCTTCTTTCTCCAAACGAATGCTACGAGCGCGAAAAACACAAGATAGAGCTGCAACATACTATTCTTATTTTGTTTGCAGCTGATGATGTGCTCAAAGAAGATGACAGGGAAATTAATCTGATCACTAGACGTGAGGCACGGGGTCACTGGGTGCTGGGTGGTGAGGGTCGTGGGTGGCCTGAAAGAGGAGATGGGAGGCCGGTGTGGTGAAGGGGGATGGTGGCGTTGTGGTGTTGGTGGTAGCAGGCGGTGAGGTGGTCGCGGGATTGGCAGAGATGAGAGAGGGAGTGGTCGGGGCTGGAGAGAGAAGGAGGTCTGTGGCATGGGAGAGAAGGAGAGGTGGTGTGAGGGGGGTGCGGTTAGCAGAGAGAAGGAGAGGGGTCGCGGTGTGAGGTGTAGTGGCAATGGCAACGGCGACTAACAACTAGGCGGATGACGGCGGCGACAGTGGCCGCGGAGGTGGTACGTGGGTTAGAGAGAGAAGGAGTTGGCCAGCGGTGTGTGCAGGGGGGTGCAGCGGCCTGCGTGAGGGGAGAGGATGGTGAGGTTGGTAGCGGCTATGGGAGGTGGGTGGCCGGGCGGTTGAGAGAATGGAGCGGATGAGGTAGGCTCGACGGTGTGTGCCATGGAGAGAGAAGGGGGGAGGAGGAAGGAGGCGCAGAGACGGAGGGGGGTCGCGGTGTCTGTCAGTAGGCAGCCAGAGTTGGGGCACAGGGTGGCCGGAGGGATGGGAGGCGAGGCCCGTGCGGAGGAGGGTAGGCTGGGTGCAGTGGTGTCCGGCCGGGGTTAGCAGGGTGGACCGCATGTGTGCGTGAGGGGTGGTCATAGGCGATGCACGCAGGGGAGAGATGGAGGGCTTGGGGTCCGCGAGAGGAGTGGAGGTGGAGGTCCCGGTGTGCTGTTAGCAGAGGGAGGGGGGGCGGTCGCGATGAGAGAGAGAGAGAGAGAGAGAGGGATGGGTGGCCGCCGGTGAGGGTGTGCGACGGCAGGGGAGGGAGGTGGTTGTCGGGGTGAAGGGAAAAGATAGATGGTGGGGAGTTGGCTGGGTTGTGGTGTTCGCCGGAGGTCGCGTGGATGTCGGGGCGACTGTGAGGAGGTGAAGGGGCCACGACAGTGTGCAGGGATGAGGGGGTCGCGGTGGAGGGCTGTGGCAGAGACAGGGAGGTCGTGACGAAGGTGGCTGGGTGGTTAGAGAGAGCGGGGGTCGCGGCAGGAGGAGTTGCACCGGGGGGGCTGTGAGGAGGTGATGGAGGTTAGAGGGAGAGAAGGGACGTCCGCGACGGTGGCGGTGGGTGTCCACAGTGGACTCTGGCTGGGGCTAGGTTGCGTTGGGAGTGCCGGGGGTTCACAGAAGTGAGGGCGCTGGGGACGCGGTCGGTGGCCGGAGGGGCTGTGTGAAGATGAAGGGAGAGAGAGGGAAGGAGAAAGCGTCGGTGTGCAGAGGGAGTGGATAGGGGAGAGGTACTCCGATGGGGTTGTAGGTGGTAACAAAGGCGGTGGTGAGGGGAGGCGAGGGGCGTCCGGTGGGTGGCCGCAGTGGTCGGAGGCCGACGGAGGTGTGGTGAGGGGTGCAGTGGACAAAGAGTGAGAGGGGATGGGGGCTGCCGCGGGGAGAAGTGTGTCGGGCATTAGCAGGGGGTGACTATGCAAGACCCAATAAAGATCCGGCAAAGATCTAGGGTGTTACATTCCTCCCCTCCTTTAAGAAATTTCATCCTCGAAATTTCAGGACAAGTAAGGGTAAGGCAGGGAAGAATAACCCAACAACTGCCAACACAAAGCACGAGAGACAGAGCTCAAAGAGACAATGTCAGATCATTATCACGAGGACATGCTCGGGAGTGAGCACGATCCTAGTGAACACAAGTCTGACACCTCCGAACAAGGCAATTTCGCTTATGTCTCACAAGAAAAGAGACACGACTGCCAGAACAACAGACATCAAGGAAACAGAATGACAAAGATGATAGGCACACAAAGCATCAGCTTACACAAGGAAACATAGTCTTCTCAGCTGATAGCCTGACAACATCATCGGTTCTGGTGCCAAAGGCGACAGGGAACACCTGGCACACAAAACACCAACGACAAATACACGGATAGAACGACAGCAAAATGACAGCACTGGACCATGAGTAGAATCGAGTCAATCCTCAGCCGGATAACACGTCTGACCGAGTCGCAAGCTAATATCACCAGGAACGGAGAGTATAGCAATGCTAACTGACAAGACAATGGTCCACAACAAAGACACGAAACCATGCAGAAATAGCACGATAGCACCTACAGGATCCCAGCTCTAAACAACACATAGAACTGCGGAACACATCTGCAAGTAGGGTCACATTAAGGCATAACAGCAGCTGATCACCCGACTACAAGGAACGAGTCATGCGTCAGACTACTTACCAAGGAAGACCCATGACACGAGAAAGTGACACAAATGATAATCTCAGGGAATGCTGCTCAAGGACCACAGACACGCCTCGAGAGCATAACACCCACGAGAAGAGATGCAGAGTAGAGGGTACTCAATCAGTAGACAAGCCAACAAATTCCACAACACTCACAAATGCTAATGCCAACACCAGAAAATTACCAGCAATAGCAAGGCAACAGATGACATCAAGGCACTGGAAGCCAAGATGAAGTCACATTGAGAAGAAATAAAACTTCTCGACAAGGGAGAATCTCACCATAACGATCCTAGACCAGTGGGTAGCCAACCCACATGCTTCCGCTGCGCACTCTTTACAACGCACATAGGCATCAGGAAAGACTTCGGCAATCGTACCTCAGCATGCGTACGGCGGCACTGCAACTCATCAGAATCGTAATTAACACGCCACGAGCACTGATCTAGTGAACGACCGATCACAAAGAACCTAAGTGCAATGAAAGAGGAGCACCAGCTTCAGCACAAAGCACAAGAAAAAAAACTGCTAATCTCAGCTTACCATTACGTCCTGAAACGATGAATGAGCCTTCTCAACACATCGGCCGTTGGACACGGCACGACGAACATGGTACGCTACAGCTCTCAACACCATAACGGAGTCCAAAGCTAAGCAACCAATAAATGAGGAGCAGATCAGACTCAAAATAAAGCTGTCCACACTTAAGCAGACACAGGACAGAAGCATCACTAAGATAGCAATATTGAAATATGAACTCCATGTAGTCTGACTATTTCCTTGTTGTATAATGCAACAAGTACGTCAACTGACCATTGGCTCTTGATTGGCAAGAAATGTGTCGATTTGGTCTATCTGTCAATGATGACCCATATCCCATCATGTCCTCCTTTAGATTTAGATAGACCCATTATAAAGTCCATACTGATATCCTCCCATTTTCACTTGGGAATATCTAGAGGATGTAGCTTACCGGTAGGTTTTTGGTGTTCCGCTTTAACTTGTTGGCACATGAGACAATGAGAGACAAAGTCAGCTACTTCTCTTTTCATGTTGGGCCACCAAAAGGTCCTTTTCAAATCTTGGTACATCTTGGTAGATCCTAGACAAATCGTGTATCTTGATCTATGAGCTTCTTCTAATATTTTCTTCTTTAATTCAGGACAGTCTGGTACACAAGTTCTTTCTTTGAACAGTAACCTTCCATCTGATACTAGCTTGAAATCAGGTCGTTCTTCAATTTTACCCTTGATTTCTACCAATACTCAGTCATTGTCTTGGAGTCTTTGTATTTCAGAGAGTAAATCTAGTTGTATGCTTATATGCGATAGAGTAATACACCTGTTCTCCTTGTCCATACTTATGTTAAGTCTAGAGCATTACTCTAACAACCTCCACTCTTGAATCATGCAGTTGGCTAGTACGGCTCTTGGCTTTCGATTGAGGGCATCAGCTACAGGATTACCCTTTCTAGGATGGTATTATATAGTGAAGTCAAAGTCCTTGAGATATTCGAGCCAACGTCTTTGTCTCATATTCAATTCCTTCTGAGAGAATAGATACTTGAGACTCTTATGATAGGAGTATACGGTAAATTGTTCTCCATAGAGGTAGTGCCTCTAGATCTTTAATGCAAACACTACCGCGACTAATTCTAGGTCATGGACCGGGTAGTTCTCTTCAGGCTTCTTCAACTATCTGGAAGAGTAAGCTATAACTCTTCCTTGTTGTATCAAGACATATCCGAGACCAATGCCAGACTCATCGGTATATACCTTGAACTTCTCTCCTTCAACTGGTAAGGCCAAAATCGGGACAGTAGTTAAATGATCTTTTAGAGCTTGAAAGCTCCTTTCATAGTCTTCACTCCATTCATAACGAACCTCCTTACGGGTCAGCCTAGTAAGAGGCACAGCGATTTTGGAAAAGTCCTTAATGAATCTCCTGTAGTAGCCTGCAAGGCCTAAGAAACTACGGATCTCGCTAGCATTGTTTGGTCTTACCCAATTCTTGACAGCTTCTACTTTTGATAGATCTACGGATATCCCATCCTTTGAGATCACATGTCCTAAGAAAGACACCTCTTCGAGCCAGAACTCACATTTACTGAGCTTTGCATAAAGTTGGTTAGTCCTCAATATCTGTAATGCAATCCTCAAATGCTCTTCATGTTCCTCCTTGGTCTTGGAATAAATTAATATGTCATCAATGAAGACCACTACAAATTGATCTAGATGAGGCCTGAATATGCTATTCATCAACTGCATAAAGGCTGCAGGGGCATTCATTAGTCCAAAAGGCATAACAATAAATTTGTAGTGCCCATACCTACTCCTGAATGCGGTCTTATGAATGTCCTCTTTGATCCTCAGTTGGTGATATCTTGACCTGAGATCAATCTTCTAGAAATACTTTGATCTAGATATTTGATCAAATAACTCATCGATCCTCGGTAGTGGATACTTATTTTTGATAGTGAGATGATTCAACTGTCGATAGTCGATGCATAGCCTAATCGATCCATCCTTCTTTTTCATAAATAGTACGGGCGCTCCCCACGGAGAAGTGCTTGGTCTGATGAATCCCTTCTTTAAAAGCTCCACCAGTTGCTCTTTTAACTCTTTGAGCTCGGCAGGGGACATCCTATAAGGTGCCTTGGAAACAGGACCAGCACCAGGGACCCGGTCGATGGTGAAGGCCACATCTCTTTGTGAATGTAGACCAGGCAGATCCTCCGGAAATACATCAAGAAACTCCCGAATGACATGGATATCTTCTATCTTGGATTCCTTAGTCTCTTTTATGGTGACAAAAGCAAGGAAAGATACACACCCTTTCCTTATTAGCTTACTACCTCGGAGAGCCAAAATAAGAGGTGACTCGCTCTGACTCTTAGGGCTAGTGTAGACAAGTTCTGGGAACTCCTTAAAAGTTACCTTGCTATTACGGCAATCAACAGTTGCCTGATATTTGGATAGCCAATCAGCTCCTAATATGATGTCGCAGTCTTTCATGTCTAGGCATATTAAGTTGGCAGGTAGATTCTCCCCCTTCACCATAACTTCACAATTCAGATATTGGTGTGTGATCTTGGATTCATTTCCGAGAGAGGTTGAAATAACTAAATCTATCCATTCCGGCTCTATAAGTAATGGATTAGCAAGCTTCTTTGAAACAAAAGAATGCGATGCACCGGTATCAAACAAGACATGTGTAGACTTGGAATAAATCTTTAATGTACCTCTAAACAGTCCGCCTTCATCTTGTTCCGCCTCTTGGAGAGCTTGGAGGCATGCTTGTTTCTTCGCTGAACACTTCTCGTCTCCAACTTGATCATTCATTAATGGACAGTCGAGAATCCGGTGATCATGGCTCCCACAACGGAGACAAGCTCCTAATCTTCTCCATCATTCTTCAGCCCTATGGCTAGCCTTGTCACAATGTTTGCACACCTCTTTGAAAGGTGTGGCAGTAATGGAGAAGGGTTTGTTATTCTTCTTGAGTTTCTTCTCCTGGGAAGAAATACCTCCGTCATTGATTCTCTTCTTCTAGAAGGTGGGCTTGAAGGCACTAGAGGTTGTTATTGACTCCTTCTTGTCCTTTCCACAGATTCTATCGGATAACTCTGTAGCATCTTCCAACAGCTAGGCTCTATGAACCATCTCCGAGTAGACTTGAATGTCCATCGGTGCTAGTTGGGTGATGTACTGGGGTCGAAGCCCATTGAGGAACCTTATGGCTTTCATCTTCTTGGTACTTACTAAGTGCTTAGAGTACCTTGATAGCCTAGAGAATTGGGCCTCATACTCGGCCACAGATAATGTCCTCTGCTTTAATGCGGCAAACTCCGCAGCCTTCTTCTCTTGAACATGACTAGAATTGAATAAAACTCAAGCTGCACAACCCAAAATCAAAATAGTACCTTCTACCAACTGCGACGTCTCAGCCTCTACTCTGGTCATGTGAGTCACTCTGCCGCGAGATCTCTGCCTCCCTACAGTAGCTGATCGAGTCAACTATCCCTACTGCTGGTATTACTGCGGCTGTGATGGTATCTGCTGGGGCTGAAACTCCTGCTGCTATTGGAGCTCGTGTGGTTGATGCGGTCTCTGAGGGCAGTCACGTGCCATGTGCCCCGATTGGTCACATCTAATACAAATCACAGGCGTTGAGCACTACCTGCCTGAATGGGAATCGCCGCACTGAGGGCACCTGCCCCGAGAACCACTCATTGAGCCCTGACGCTGGTAGGGTGTGGGCTGCTGAACATTGCTCGCTCACTACTACCCCTGCTCTCTATGATCCCGACGCCTCCTGCCAAAATTGACATCCCTAAATAGCTTCTTGAGCTTTGAACTGAAAGATGATGAATCTGCCGCTGACGCCGCGGATGGAGATGTCTCTGAACCGCCGGCTGAGAGCTGGACAGTACTCTACTGCTGCACGACCATCGACTGACTAAGACCCCTCTGCGTCTGACCTACTCTCGAGTCCTCTGCAAATCTCCCTCTAGCGCCACTGCTGCTCTATAAGCCGTATCCAGGTTGGCCAAACCAGATGCAAGCAAGGGTTGCCTCAACTCTGATCTCAATCCCATGACAAACTGCTCGGTCTTCAATTCCTCATCCAACATGATATGAGGGGGTGGGGAAGGTGGATCAGTCCACATGTTGCCAGTAAAAATTCGGCAGCATCTCCCCTTGCCCGGAGCTTTGGGGGGATATAAATGGGTGTGCATCCTCGGAGAAAACTCCTTGATGGCCCCAAAATAACAAGGTGCGCACGGAAGTGGCAATGCCCATGAGATCCCCTTGCGAGGAGAGGGGTGTGTACGGAAGCGGCAACACCCATAGGATCATCCTCGTGGGTCCCCGAAGGGAATAGACGGGTCTAATGGAAACATGCGACTCAGAAAATCCAGATTTGATACGAACACATCTAGAATATTAAGATTGAGGGGATCATAGAGCAGTGCAACAAGAGCCCCGGTTACCGCGAACTCCGAGTCATACCTATAGGGACAGATAGACCTAGAGCCCCTCCTGTTGGACACATTAGACTTTTTTTTTTCAAATAGGAATGAGACTTTGAAAGGCAGAGGTTGGATCACCATGTGTGCATGGCGAAGGGAAACAAAAGTGGTTTCTCTTATCTATAGGGAGAGCGTCAACAAATGTATCCTACCTACTAGAAGAATAGAATAAAGCAGGAACAGGGGAGATCACGTAGAGATACACATATGCATAAAAAAACATTTGGATTGATGCCTAATAATTTCATTCATTCGACCATGGAGAAATACATCGGAGGGGCTTCACCGGACAGCATGGAAAAGACAGAAAAAATAAGAAAGGGTGCAAAACCCACCCTTGCTCACACCTTCTTCCCTTCTTTCTGTCACCACTCAATTCTCCGCTAACCTGGAGTTTACAAGCAGGCGCTCACTCACACCTCCTCTTCTCCACAGCACACCAAGGCCAAAAGAAAGGCCAATAGGGGGGACAACTGTAGCAAAGGCCACAGCACAGGGCAGAGGGAGAGGGGGGGTCTGAAGAAGATTTCCCCCACTATAGGCCAGCTTTTATAGGACTTTAGAGCCCCCATTCGAAGGGTAGAAGTCCCGCGATTTGCTGCTGTTCCTTTTGCTACTCTCCATGTCCCTGCTATTGCTACTGTTGAAGACATGGCAGTTGCTACTTGGTTGCTGTTGCTGCTCTGCCGCTGTTGTTGCTGCGGTTGCTTCGCATAGGGTAAGGCAGAGTAGGCGGGAGGGCATTGGCTACCGCGGTGGCCGCTGCTAGTTCGTCGGAGGGGCTCGAGCAATCAATGCATGGCCTGGGGGAGAAGGGGGCCTCCATTTGAGCTGGTAGGAAGGCCTACTGGACACCGGGGCAGCTTGCTAGTCATTGCTTCAGACCGTCGGTTGTCGGCACTGGCCAACATAAAGGCTTCGCGTGTGAGGGGGAGAGGGAGACACGGGAGGAGATATACAGACACGGGTTACTGTAGCGTGAACAGTACCCATGATTTTCCTCCTATTTCCTTTTTTTAAAAAAAATCCTCTTCCTTTTCTTTCCCCCTCTCTTTCTCTTATTTGCACATATATCCTCTGCGCACTATTCGTCTTCTTCCTTTTGTATTGGGCTTAGCCCACATACACAAGAAGAAGGAAGTCATTCGCCACTGGAGCACCCCGTTCTGGCTGTTTTCCCCAGCTTGCGCCGACGACACTCGCCAGATCCAAGTTGGACCCTATCCTACTACTCTGTTCACCACCCTCTACTCCGGCCTCTTCTGGGAGTCTCGTTAGTTCCTTTGAAAATAAGACCCTCCCACAAACACGCCGACACCATCCCCACCCTCATCGTAGTTCGGAGGAGTCCAGGGTGATCCTTTCTTCAGGTTGTTGTAGTTCTGGGACACACATGGCAGCCCCTGAACTGTCCAAGTCTCGGAGATGTAGCGGCCCCATTCAGCTTCCGATCAGCCTACCAATCCTACGGCTTGTTCCCATGCCTCCCAGAGACGTTTCAGCACTGGTCCTGCCACTAGCAGCGTCTGAAACTGTTCGTGAACTCCCCATCATCGACACCCTATCAGCCATAAATAAGGCGGGCAGACCCAGAACCGTGCGTAACGCCGGCTTCGCTACGCTCAAGCCGGACCTCTGGTAGGCCCACCACCCCTTCTACAACCTGCTACCTTGTCCTCGGATGATTCAGCACCAGCCTCGCTCCTTCCAGTGCTCGGAGGCGACCGTGGCACCCTGATCTTTGGCTTGCTAGCCCTGTAAAATTGGACTGACAGAATTCGATCCCCAGTCGTTTGGCCATCGTCAATTCCCCGCCCCACGCCTGGCCGGCTGAAAGCCCCTCCCTGTGTGGAGGTAGTGTTTGAGTGTACAATTAATTTCCCCACCTCACAATCAACCCTCCTGCGAGAGGTGTAGTACTGTAGACTCTTAATTCTCAGGTCAAAGTGACACTGACGCAGTGTGCGGGTGCAAACCCATGCTTCCCCGCTCGCCATCATCTTTGGTCAGAGTCGGCTTCTTCAAGCCGGCTAGGTGAGCCCATAACCCTCCTAGTTATTTCTATCATTCCTTATCATATTTGAGTTCTGCCAGTGAGGAAGAGCCCGCCCGGCCCCGACCGACCAGCCACCTCGAGTGGCCATTGCGGAAGTGTGAGTGTGAGTGTACCCGCACCCTCCAAAGCGCGTGATTGGCCCCGTTGCCACGGGAACCTCCAAACCTAGGGGTGGGACCCCCACTAAACGTAGCCCTACCCCCAACTTGCAAGGTTCTGATCCTTGGACTCGACCTACCATCCCCGAGTCACCCTCGGGACAAGGGCACGCCGAGTGAGCTAGTCTGCCAAAAATCAGGTATAGACCTTCGCTAGTGTGCTTGCGTGTCAAGGTCCGAGGGCCTTCATCATTGCATCTTCGCTGCCCCGTGGCTCATCCCACATTAGTTGGTATCAGTGTAAGTTGTTTGCTTGTTCTCACAAGTCAAGTCCTAGGGCATTTGCATCCATTACCTCGTGCATCACCCATGACTACCCATAGAGGCACCCCTCACCAATTTTATCCATCATCCTCCACCATGAACCCCAATGCCCAAGAGAGTCTAGCCAATAGGATGAGTGGTCTCCAAAGCCAATGGCGATATTGATTATCATGGGATTTGTCCTTGATTGGCAGAAAGGAATAAAGAAGCAAGGAGTTGAAGTGGCTTAGCAATAAGGAGTGGTGCCAAGACCTGACTTAGACGAAGAAGAAAAAAAGGAAAAGAGGTGAGGGCTAGAACTCCCTCACTAAGGTGTAGAGGCCCTGATCACATGGAAGGTCTATAGAAGAAAGGGGAATTAAGAGGAGGGGTGAGGACTAAAGTCTCAGAAGCAGCACTAGGAGAACGGGCAGATGCCCAGAGTAGTGGATGTATAAGAAGTCAGGTTAGACCCGGGATCAGAAGGGATTATAAGAAGAAATTGGTAGATTGAAAGTGATGGATTTGGAGATTTCGGAGTCAAAGGAGGAGAATCATGATAGGAAGAAGAATCATCTGGATGTTCTAGAGGGAAAAAATATCGAGGAATGCGATGTCCCCGGAAAAGGTATGGGAAAAGATAAGTTAAGAGGAAGAAGAGAACAAAGGACATGATGTCCCAGAGGAGCAGAAGGTTAAATCGGAAGAAAGATGGGAAGTCTGGAGATGAAGGTGTAGAGGGGCACGATGCCTTGGGAAGAACCAAGGAATGGGAGAAGAGATCTGGAGGTTCAGGAGGTAGAGAATGAGGAGGGACGCGCTGCCCTGGGAGAAGATAGAGAGAATGAGACAGAAAATCTGGAGGTTCTGGAGGAATGGAATCAGAAAGGGTGCGATACCCTGGGAAAAGATAGAGAGAAAAAGATAGAAAGTCTGGAGGTTCCGGCGGAAGAGAATGAGGAGGGGCGCGATGCCCAGAATGGAAGTCCAGAGGTTCCAAAGGAGGAAGGTATAAAAGGGCGCTATGCCTTGGAAGGAGAGAAAATTTTGAAGGATCTGGATGTAAGAGATGGGAGGGGGCATGACGCCCTGAACGGTCCAGGGGTTCTGGAGGGATGCAGAGGAGGAGGGCGCGATGCCCTAGGAGTGATGAATCCGGAGGATCTGGAGAAACAGAGTAAGAAGGGGAGTGATGCCCCAGAGGATCCGAAGGTTTCAGAGGTAGAAAGTATAAAGTGGTGCGATGTCCTGAAAGGAGGTCCGGAGGTTCTGGAGGAATGTAGAGAAGGAGGGCGCGATGCCCGACAAGCAAAGAAAAATTTGGAGGATCCGGATATAAGAGGTGGGAGGGGGTGCGATGTCCTGAGAGAAGATTGGAGGGGGCACGATGCTCGACAAGCATAAGGGGACCCAGAGATCCCAAAGATGGAGATGAATAAGAAGAAAGATGTGGAGGATCCGAAGGTGCCGGAAGGCAGGGAAGGTACAGGTCCAGAAACCTAGGAAAGAAGGAATGTGAATGCATGCAATGCAATGAATACGATGGATGCATGAAATGCAAAGGAGGTAAGTAATGCAAAGAACAGGAGTGGTGAGAGGATGAGAACTCCCTCCTCACCTAACGAGTCACCCATAAGGAGAAATTGGTGATAGACAAAGATGTGGATGAGGTAGTATAGAAAGTGGTTCCAAAAGAACAATGCATTCGATATTATGAGTTCTAATAAAAAGCTTAACATGACCTAGGGAGATATCATTCCCTATACCTCTTATGTTGCAGATAATAAAATTCATCAGGAATGTTGAAGTTCAAGGATACTACCCGCGGACCCAGACCTTGTCATAGAACTGGTGTTGATCCCTGAGCGCTCATTGTGCAAAACCCACACATTATCAGTGGCAACAGAGGCAGCTATAACCTGTCTTTGAGCAATAGCATCAGTAAACTACAGGACATCTTTATTGGGCTTTAAATTGGGATCAGCTCTACTAGTGTGTGATAGGGATCAACTACCGCAAGCTCGGGAACAGGGGCAATGGCACCCAAAGGGATAGCATTTTGGGCTGAAGGGAGCTCCAGAGGAGAAGTAGCCAAAGAGTCATGAGAGCTTGAAGTAGAGTTCAGAGGCAAAGGTTTAACCTGAATCAGATCAGTAGTCTTCAAGGAGGGTGATTTTTCCTTCAGTCGACCGGACTCCATTGAAAGAGGGGTAGAAGTGCAAGTGGGAGAAGACCCAACTGGATTACCAGACATATGCCTTAACACAGCTTCTCCCTTCGGAGAATAACCAAACTGCATTTCATGAGTTCCCGAATCCAAATCCACTGTACTAACAGGATCCGGTCTAGTAAGGTGATCAATCAATTGACATTGAACAGGGGCAGTACATGGTGAATCCACAAAGACATTTCACTGACTACAACATCCTTCTTGGGTGCAACCAGTTGCCAAACATTTTTGGGCTTTATGGAGGGGCGAACAGGGTCGGGATCCAGAATATGGTTAGATGGGGACAGAATCCTTTTCCCTTTGCAATCTTCCAAACTGTGACCAAGCCTGGCACAAGCTGTACAAAAACTCAAGAGCTCGGGGTAGTGAACATCTTGCCAGGCACCTCCTCTAGGGAAACCAATCCACACCCTTAGGGGATGGGTCTTCGATACATCTAGCTCCACACAGACTCGAGCAACCATTGCATGGGACAGGTTCAAAGTGGACAAATCAATCTTCAGCACCCGGCCAATATTACCAGCTATCGATTGAAGCATAGGCTCAATGAAGAAATTAATAGGGATGCCTGGGAATGCAATCCAAACCGGCAGGATGGGTGAATCCACATCTGCAGAGAAGTGCATTGTCCATTTGAAGAACTTGAACAGTCGACCATGAACAAAGAGAGACTCCCTCAGAAGGAGCTGTAGATAATCCTCATAGTTGTGGAAACGAAGCAAAAGATGCTGCGGGTCTAGTGCACTGATCATGAAATCCTCCTTGAAGCCGCATCTGTTGGTAAGGTGAGACTTGATTTCCGAAAATGCTAGTTGGCCACGAGGAGTACGATCCACAACGGAGTAGGCAAATGGTTGCAGAGACGCTGAGATCTCCTCATTACTGAAAAATGTTGTCCTCCTGGTTTTGATGATGTCTACCATGATGTGATTTATTATTTTGTTATTTGACACTTGATGCCTTGGTACACTACCCCTCACTAAGAGTTTCATAACCCCCCTAAACAGGTGATTGATAACCAAACCTCAATAACTCATGGGCCTAATAAAAGAAAAAAAATCAATTAGATGAATCACCCTCCATAACATCTCCATTCGATTATGGGTTGAGCAAGAACATACATGTATATCTATATTATCTAACTAACGCATGCTTGCATGACTGAGCCCTCAGTATATCAAATAGCGTCTGGCAAAGGTCAGGTTTTACCCAACTGGAAACTCTCACTATGCGTGATGGTGGTCTTCAAACTTATGTTCTCTGCCCCGTACCGAGGAAAGGATATAATAAATGGTGCTTTCCTTGCATGAATAAATCAATAAACAAATCCCGCACATTATCATTTCAATTTCGCTTTGTGTGCATTTCGTCTCAACTCTAGAGTGCCATTCTATCTTGACAATTAATCAAGGATTTTCCTCTCTCTTGGAGGATGTAATTAACGTCATAACCTTTATGGTGTCACGCACTTTCAGTCCCGACACGGACTTCACATTCATCTGACCAAGTCAGATCGAGTGCATAATAAACTTGTCACGTATGTGACTAGCACACCTAACCAAATAAATTAAATGAAGATAATCGTTCCACCAAGTTGGCACGCCCAGTGGGACCTGAGTCTCCCTTCATATCTTTGCCAAGATAGGATGCCTCCTGGGGCTCCCCCCAAGAATACTGACTATTTGTCTATTTATTGCAGGAAACCATGGTGTCATCAAGACTTGTTGCTCTCACCTTCAGCCCTGCAGTCGTCACCGGCCACGTCGAGCATGGGTACCTAGCGGTGCCCACCATCTTTAGCATGTTCCCACTGGCGGTTAGCTTCCCTAACTTTCTAGGGCTCGCCTTCACTGACATGCTGCAAGTAGAATCCCCGAAGCCCAATGAGGAGAAGACTGTCAAGGAGGTCAGAACTTTGGAGGCTCGATGCTGTGTAGGCCCACCGAGGGGCCTAATTCAGGTCGCCAGTTGCATGGTGCACCATATTACTCACGAGGCTCACCCCGTCCACACGAAGAACCCCGGAAGACGCCAATCGAGGAGCTTTTTACACAATGCTACTGCTACTATTACTGGGCGTCTTTTCACATCTGGTAAATCTATCTTGATCGGCGGTGTCCGCGTCATTCTGGATGGATGTGATGCCCGAGTGATCCTGGATCGGGTGGTCCCTACCCTACCGACCCACAACTCCTACCAGGTCCTCTCCGGAAGGAGAGCTGAGAAGGAAGAAGTTGGCCATCATGGCTGAAGAGAACTGCCCCCCAGGGTGAAGATATTTAAACAGGTTTGGGTCCCTAAGAGGGTCCAGCCCATTCGCCAAGAGGCACCTATTAACCACCACTCCGAGCTTGCTGGAACGGAGGAGAAGTGGGAGAGGGGCCTGGCCCCAACAGGAGATGAAATGATTGTGGATCCTCTATGTCGCCTGAGTTTTGGAGCATGCGCCTGACAAGCAGATGTCCCCGTAGTAGGGTGAAGGGGTTGCTAAACCTCCGATCCCACCAACCACGGCCGCCCCTCTAAGGGGGATGGACTCCATCTCCAGGCAAGAAATTCAAAGTTACATTTGGCGAGTAGTTGCCGAAAGCATGCCAGTCACCCATCCCCACTCCTTGGAACAATATTGTAAGCTTCCCAGTGCCTACTTCTCGCCTGGCTTCAAGGCCCCAAAATATCAAAAGTGTGATGGTACGATCGATCCTCATCACCATCTCTCGGGTTTTCTTATGGATTTCCATCAATGGTTATATGATCGGGTGCTACTAGTCAATCTGTTCAAAAAGTCCCTCGAGGGGGAGGACTTGCGCTGGTTCTCCTCTCTTTCCCAATCGTTGATCTCTTGAACTTTGATATAGTTTCTGAGCGGTTCCTCACTCACTTTAGTCACATGCCCTCTATAGCCCCCACCTTGTTTGACCTGGTCATGTAGAAGATGAAGCCCAACGAGGACTTCATTCAGTTCTCCAATCACTGGAGAGTCATGGCTTCTCGGATGGACGTCCCTATCCCCGAGTCCCAGGTAGTCACCATGTTGGTGAATAATGTCATGCCACAGCTTAGGGCTATCCTGATGCTTAACGAGCTCTACACATTTTCACAATTGTATAATCGAGCTCGTATTGTTCAAGCCCAAATGAGGGATTCCCCCTTGCACTAGAGGTTGGAAAGCCCCAGCTGTCCCCACCACGGAAGGAGTCACTATGAATGAGTAGGTCAATGCCTTTGGCCCACCCTTTAGGCCCAACAACTGCCAATCCTCATAACCAAATCAAGTCAGTCCTAACCAAGGTCATGAAAATTCAAGGCCGTATTCCAATGTCCCTCTACCTCAAAGCTACTAGCCTCGTATCCTCTATTGCCCAAAACTTTGGGTGACATCTTCTTCGCCCTCATGTCATCTCAGGCTATTCAATTAGCCCCTCAAAAGGATTGGGTCCACCCCAATGCCGACACGTCTAAATATTGTTCATATCACCGTACTCCTAGGCAAGACATTTGTAATTGCTTCCAATTTTAGGATTGGGTGTATGACATGAATGACGAGGGAAGGATTAATTAGGATGATGTTAAGCTTGCGATTGCTAACCTTAAGAAGCCCAATCGAGATTTGGGTATTGTCTAAAATCCTTTGCCTACTCACTAGCTAGACATGGACTTCTCGAATTCAAGGCAGCATGAAAGGGTGAACACCGTGATTAGGTTAGAGCTACGTGTTCTTAGGAGAACCCAAATGTGGGGCATAGAGGGCTTTCCCGAATGGCATGTATGATTTGAGGTAGAAGTCAAAGAGCCCTGGGCCGATGTCAACATCTTTATTTAGGAGTCTCCACCCTGGACATGAATCCCACCTCATGGCTAGTCACCGACATTACATCAAGGTCCTCTTACCCTGATCACACCCCCACGATCCCCATTTCAAGAGTCAGCCATCCCCAAGGACGTCTGAACAGAATAAGAACGTCCAATGGTTCTGCTAAAACCTCCCCGTACATTTCTATTATTGAGGACTCCATAGGAGCTGTCCTGGCTGAAGTGGACGATGAAGGAAGGGAAAGGGTAGCATACTACCTCAGTACATAGCACTCGGGGCATCCCCCGAGATACATGAAGATTCACGAAAAGGGGGAAACAAAAATATTACTACAGTGGATGATGGAAGATGTCCTCAAACTCCAAAATCCCCAGAGAGGGATGATGACTCAGTTCCTGTTGGCAGGACTCTTCAGCTTGCAGCTGTCTTAGTTTCTCCTTGAGGGACGTGACTTGCCCCTCCGCAAGCTCTGCCTCCTCCAAGTTCTGGACTTGCAGTTGCTCAGTCAGCTCCAGCTCTACCTCGACCCGAGTAAGTTTCGCTCGTAGCACAACTATGCGACCTTCAAAGAAGTGTGACGTTGGGTAGAGGCATCAGTGGCATCCCGCATTCGTCGGGCAGTCCCCTTCAACGAATAAATGGTAGTCTAGCACTCTGCTCGTTAAAATCTTATGGCCGTCAACTGGTCTGCTAGACCGTGGTCGATGAACTCGCTTCTGTTTACATGCTTCAAAAGAAGAATCACCTGCTGCATCCAGTCCTCCATGGGATAGCCGAAAGCTAATATTGTGCGGGAGAGATGCTCTACTTGGCCCCTAAGCTAGGTGTAAGACAAGTCCTGGCAGGTTGCCATGATCTGCCTCAGTGTCTCCAAATATAGCCATACCAAGCCGCTTGATGACTGCAGACCGAGTGAGGGCATATCCGGGAGATGAAATTCCACACGACTGTCGACTGTGGCCCAAATATCATCGTTCGGTTCTAAAGATAATGATGGCATGTCCTACACGACACCTGCACAGGGACCAGCCCCTGTGATTGGCGCAATAGAGGGAGTCTCAATAACGGTGATGTCTCTCCTGACCTCTGCAAGGGCGTCTGGTGAGGACACCCGAGCTAGAGATCGACGTGATGCGGCAGAGCGTCACTACAGGACACTTGGAGCTGTTCGGAACTTACAGGCTTTCTTGTGGCTTGGAGATGGCATGGAGAGCTAGCTAGAAGCATGGACACCTTTATTCTCTTCACTATGGATGTTTTGTAGGCCAATTATATGGCATTAGGGTCATATTAGTGTTTATTAGGCTAATAGAGATGTTAGTGGGCCCATTTGTTCTTGCCCAAGAAGGAGTGGGCTGCCCCCCCTTGTGGGCCCACCATGGGGGGCACGCCCCTCTCTCTCCTAGGCCCAGTTGGGCTTGAGAGAAGGGCGCCGCTCCCTTCCTACTCCATTTAGGAAAGGGCCCATTATCCCCTCCCCTTTATCCTATTATCCTCTCACCCCCCCCCTTCTTTGGGATTCTAGAGAGGACCTTAATTATGTTAAAATAGGATTCTTATTAGGATTCCTTTGTCGAATTAAATTAGGCCTTTCCCCCTCCCCCTATAAATATCCTTGTACTCTTTATGGAAAAGGTTAATGAAGAATTTTTTTGAGATCCCTCGAGAAGGTGTGCCCTCCCCTCTTGCTCTCTCGCTTGTGGGTGTGACTCCGACCTCCCCTCTTCTTCTCCTCTCCTTGGGTGCGATGCCCAAGGCATCTTCCTAGGAGTTCCTGCTACTGGTGCTGATAGGAGGTGACCTCCTCGACATCTAGCAGAGCCCAGAGTTCCCCGTGGTGGTCATGTTGCAGTGTGGTGGCGACCATGTACCTTGCTGCCCCGGGAACGCACTATGTGTCTGCCTGTAGGATAGAAACATGGCAACTAGGTTGGTCCGCCCTCTTCTTCAGCTCAGTTCTACCTGAAAATTATGCTGCACCTTCCCCTACATATCTCCTCATCCCAAATGAAATTTCACATCAAAACTCCAGCTGTGGCCGAAGTTCCCTTTAGAGCCCTTTTTCCCGCTCAGACTACACCTGTGCAGGCCTATAGGGACAGAGCCCGTCCACAGAGACCTTCTCACCCCCAAAATCTTCTCCAAACATCTTTAAAATTGGTACACACTCTCCCCACATGATAGAAAATTCACCATAAAAATGTCACACCGTTCTGAGCCTGTTTGCACCGTCGAATTCCATCCACCATCCCTAATACTTAGTTTGTCTGCACAGTCCTACAGAATAGACCCTCGCCGTGCACCACTTCCCAGACCCAAAACTTCTGCTGTTAGCGTCCCCACCACTCATCCCCATCTTTCAACATACATCCCCCATCCACCAGAGAAAACTCTACCCTAAAAATGCCTCAAACACCCCCGTACCACGATGTTCTTCCCCTCTCTGTCCTGCTACTTGCAAACAGGCCAGATTGCACAGGTGCTAACTTTCGGCATCGCCCCAAGTACCACGGTCAACTTCTGTGACCCTCCTTCCACTGGTGTCTCTGGGACATCCCCACCTACATCCCCACCAAGTTTCGTGTATAGAGGATGCCCAGAAGGCCTCGTTCCAGGCCTCCTCGCCTGCTGGTCACCTGTGACTATGTAGATCGGCCTGCAGTCTGCCCACTGTTCGTAGTTACACCGGAGGTTCCAGCTAGCACCGTCGGCTTCTGTCTTCTTCTAGGAGGATCATCATCCACTACAACATGCCATCATGGACGTTTGCTCCTTCCTTAGCCTCCGTGACGCGTCATCCTTACAGTTGGTCACAGGCCATACCGATTCGCAGCGTGTTGGAGTTGTCATAGGTCATCCACTCGCGGCCCATCACCCCACTTCGCACGTCCCCAGATTCATTGTGTAGCCTTTTACCTCCCTATGAGGAGTGGGCAGTGTTTAGATTGTATTTCTTTAGCTTTTGTACCGGGGATTGTGTGACTTGGCTAGGCGTCTTCCCCACTTCCCGAGTGTAGAGGTACGCGTCCACTTCATTGCTTGGCTTAGCTTGCTCGTTTCGTATACACTTTGGAGCCACTGCTTGTGTGTTCGTTAGGATCCTAGGCCGTTCATATACATATCACTGCTGCGGTGAGAGAGTGTGACCATCCCGTGACTCATCCGAGTCATGAGTGTAGAGTTGCCTCACCTAGACTCTGTCGATTCATCAACCGTACAGATCAACACGCTTCCCACTCTTGGGGGATGTCTGTGAGCTTGTGTTACTTATTTTATGTGTAATCCCTCTCTTGGGAGTCTTAGGTGTTTGAGCCACATTACTCAATCGATTGTGTTGTTGCTGGTTTAGTTGTTCATTTAGTCGTGTCATCACATAGAGTCCTAGTTCACATAGCGTCCTGCATCAAATTTGGTATCAGAGCATTAGGTTTGTCTAGGGTGCATTTGAGTCATCATTCTACCATTCATTGAGTCTTCATTCTACCATTTGCATTGCCACATCAAAGAGTCATGTCTAGTCCCGTCCCTTAGTTGTCCTACATGTCCATTCCGTAGGTTCCCCATTCGAGTCTTCCCATGGATTTTTGGTCCCCCAGACGATATGACTGTCTGCCTAGTAGGGAGTAGAGATATGCCTAGGGGATTGGGAACCACCCCCCCTCGTTCCTTAGGCCCGAAGCCCCTATCTTTGATGGTTCCAAGGTCCCGAGTGACTACCTAACTTGGGAAGCCGCCATGGATAGATATTTTGGGTATTACCCCATGTCTGAGGCCATGCAAGTCACTTTTGCCAAGAAGAAACTTTTGCACGAAGCCAAGGACAAGTGGAGGTGCATTGAGAGCTCGAGAGACATTAGGCAGTAAAGGCCCATTGAGACCTAGTACGACATGAAAAAATGAGTTTAAAAGGACCTACCTACCCCACCTTGTCACCTCCAACAGAGAAGATCAAAGTCAGAGGCAAAAGACTCTGCTTGTGCATGAGTCTAGGTCCAAGACTAAGCCTTATGACTATGAGCTGGTCTCCCCGAACATCTCTATCTCGAGGGATCCCACCCTCACCGAACTCCAGCAAGAAGCCCTATACCTCACCCATTGCCAAATTTGTTGCACAAGAGTTGAACAAATCCCCTCCGTGCATACACCCACACTTGGGAGAGTAAAGCTCAACATTTGGATAGAGTTGCATGGTAGGTCCACATTTGGGTGCCCAGGTCCACCTATGGCAGTTAAAATTTATAGGAAGCACATACATGATAGGTCTGCATTTGGAAGCCCCAATCCTTTGACATTTGATAGGGAACCTATGCATGTTAGGTCCACATTTAGGTGCCTCGGTCCTCCAACCTTCACCCACATTGATTGGTGGCCTATGCATGTTAGGTCCACACTTGGATGCCCCAACCCTCCAACCGTCCATAGGGAACCTATGCATGATAGGGCTACATTTGGATGTCCCAACACTCCAGTCTTCACCAACCTTGATAGGGAATCTAAGCATGCTAGGTCCACTTTTGGGTGTCCAAGACCTCCAATATCCAATAGAGTGTCATCATTCACAAAGTCCTGTGTTTGACATGTCAAAAGGTTGCATGCTTACAAGCACATAAATAGAAGCAACAAGATTTATAAAAGGCAAGCTAATGCCCACAGAAGGCACCAAGAATTTCAAAAAGGTGACTACGTGATGGTCAGGATAGAGAGGCCCCTCCCTGGAGCTGCCTCCAAACATAGGGCTTGAGGAACTGGACCCTTTAAGGTCTTGGGGAGTTTGGGTACAAATGCCTATGGGTTGGCCCTCTCGAATGAATACGGGGTCAACCCTAGTTTCAGTGTGGCAGACTTTGTGCCCTACAAGGGCCCTGTGGTGGTACCTTGCGAGGATATTGAGCCCATACCCACTTTTGAGAGTGACACTACCTATGAGAGTCCACTTCTGATCTGGAGAGCCCGGCATGAGCAAAAAGATGTGATATTGGATGAACAGACTACCACCACCAGGATCAGGGTATAACAATGATACCTTGCGAGGTGGAAGAGCTGGCCTCATCGGAGGACACATGGGCGAGTTGGGAGGACCTGCTACAGAGCTATCAGAGTAGGGTGGACTCTTACTTGATAGGGCCAAGTTTTTCGCACCCTGGGATATGATGGAGACATCACTAGCAGTTCCAGTTCCCACTGCCCATCACATCACCCCGAAAGTGCTCAACTTGGACTAGCAACTTAATTTTTGAGTCGTATAATGTATTTTCCACCTTATTTGACTCTTATCTATGTAATTTTTCCTTTAATTGAGTCAGTGAGTAGGTTAATGAGTCAATAGAGTAGCAGGTTGTGGCTATTGGGCCCAACCAGTTTGGCTGGCCAAGGGGCACCCCCTCCTGGACAAGCTTGGCCTTTTGTTTAATTGTCAGTGGTAGTCTGGTCATGTAAAGAGTTGAGCTCTAAATAGGACCCAACTCTCCCATTTGAAGCTAATGAAGAATTCAAAATTTGAGCCCTTTTATTCCTTTTTATTCGTGGATTTCAATAGCCTAGGGTGGATTCCCTAGTTGGGAGTGGACTCTCCCACTATCCCTCTCGGAATATTTCTAGTCACCGATCAATTGTTAAACTCACTGAGCTGTACTATTTAGCCATCTATAAGTGATTAACGTGATTTACTTACTTAATTAACAGTATACTAGATGATCTTTCCGTGGTGTCATGACAGAAAACCAGCCTATAAAAACAAGGACGTCGGTCGCCAATATATTTGCAATGAAGGTTGGAAAGAGGCAATTAAGTTGAGAAAGTAGTACGTTGTCATCAAAATGGGGGTATGGCAAAAAATGTACGTATAAGTTGCCATCAAATTAAAACTAATGGGCAATACTTTCTACATATTTATCGGACTCAAATGTTGCATATTGAAATACTCAATGGAATAGAGCAACTTACTCTTGTAGCCATTAATCAACAATATACATTTTTATGTAATGTTAGGGCATCTTTGCCCCCCAAAAAAAATCTTTAAGGAACGCAACTAATTAATTATAGGAACATGACACTTTCATATTTATACTTCTTCACCGCTTTTATAAGATTCTAGGACTTCATAGGTTAGATGACTAACTAGTAAAACAAACATCTTAATTAATGATGCATGTGAAATTAATTATGTACGCACCACTGCTTCCACATCTGAAGGCACGACGTGACACAATGTGCTGGCGAGTTTGTCAATTTCGTCGATTAAAGACTGATCATTTAAGGCTTCCTTCCATTTCCTTGCCATCTCCAAGCATGAACCGGCGAACTCCGCTGGAGAACCCCCAGAAGGAGAAACCTCATCATCAAAAACTTTTACTAGGTCATGAAGGCCGAAGCGATCGCCGCCCATAGGTAGATGATTTCCTAGAATAAAAGATGACATAAGATCTAATTGAGTCACCGGCACCGCAACTTGGGAAGTGATAATTAAAGATGCACATGAACAGTATCAAATTATAGTAGAGCAACAAAGCATAGATGTAAGCATGTTTAACATCTTAAAACAGAAGGAACTTCAAGAGGGTGATGCATGCTTTGTTATTAACTTCTGAAGAAGGTCCATGTTAAGTTCAACGGCGTCTCTCTCTCTCTCTCTCTCTGGGTAATATGGAGGATATGAAGTTTAAGTTTTTAATTTGCTGTCGTCTATCTTTGGGCTTTTGCCACTACCAGAAGATCTAGATCGGCGACTTAATTAACTATGATTAATCCGAAGACATGGCATTACAGACCTAGTACCGTAGTAGCATTCCGCTTATGTTGCTCTTGTCGATGCCAATGGTGGCAAAAGACCTGAAGCTTCATTAGTGGGAATGTGGGATCGTGAACCATTGCTTTGACAGGGAGACGGCGAGATACTGAAGACGTATATATATATATACATGCGGTTTCTCAGGGAAGGGTTTCTGCAGAGTAGTGGGGGCTCTCACGTTGGGTACTTCAACGTGTGATATCAACGTATATACTTGTTTACTGCAGGAGAAATAATTGCTGCACGTCATGATGTGCAGCAGCATTGCACACTCCCTCCTTAATTATCGGTAGAACTAGAAGGATGAGGCAGAAAATAAATTACAAAACTACTCAATGGTCTGACAAAAATAAAATTACATTTTTATAACAACATAACTTAATTACAGAGTCCAGTCCACAAGTACAGTTCACCAAAAAAAATGTACACTGATACGGGGCCTACCCCGGCAATGGCAAGCTGGATACTAAAGATCCTCCAACGGCATCGCACCACCACGAGGAGAACTGTTGCCCCTGAAAAGCAATGAGTGAGCCGCATCTCATTGGCTTAGTAGGAGTCCCGCAAATCCTCACCACAACAACGACGGTAACAACATTAACAGCAGTAACAACAGCAACAATGACAACAATAACAAGTGCAGCAGTAGTGGCGAAAGCAACTATACTAATAACAACCACAACAACAATGGCCAGAATTATAATAACAATAAACGGTTGAACTATAGAGTCTCCACACTACTCCAACCCTCACAGGGGAAAACCGCACCCTCAAGTCGGAACTGTCGATCCATGGCAAGGCCACAGCCACACAGTAGAGAAATCCCACGATACCTCTGTCGTAGGAATTGTCCTCACGGACGAAAGCCACTACAAAATCACGTCGTTGGAACACACTATCACAGCTATCTGGAAAAGCCCTAACCACACTGTCGAGAAGACCTCGGCCTCACAGTCGAGAAGTCACGCAAGAGTCACCCGGTCAAAACACACTACCTCCAGTCTATGAGAACCACGACTCGCAATCGGGAACTAAAACCACAAGTGACCAAAGTACTCACTCGCTAGTACCGGCCGGATGCGTCCACTGGCGTCTTACACCACGCCTACTGTCCCTGGCCTGCCCACCTCTCCCAGAGAGTGAGGCAAAAGGACTGGGTCGGATGCGTCCCAGACGCCTTACACCACCCACCACACTCACGCCTGCCCACCCCTCCCATAGAGTGAGGCGGAGTCACAACAACAACACTAGGACTAGCTGGGGTAGTACTCGTCAGTACTGGTCCTGTATCCCCAACCATGTGTGCACACACAGACGGCCTACGCCTATCACAGCCCTACAACTGGCTAGAACTTCCCCCCGCCAGGACTCTGGGACAGCAAGGAGGGGTCCCACGGTGATTAACCCTGTGATGCCCTGGATCCTTATTAGGTCTTATCAGATCCCTTTTTGGTGTTTCGGATCCTTGTTTCGAGTCCCGGATCTATTTTCTCGGAGTGTCTGACTCCGTTGTGTCCGAAATTGCGTTTCGGACATCTTTCGTGCTCGGATCGGCGCGATCCGGAGCTGTTTCGGAGGCCCGGAGGCGTTCCGCGGCCTTTTCCACGCATTTTTCCGTGTTCGGCTCGGGTTTCGACAAATCCTGCGGAACTCCGCAGCGGGTGAACCGGGTCGTTCACCCAGGCGTGAGTGATACCGTTGCGATCGGTGCGTTCCGAGGATCGCGGAAACGTGATTTTCTGTTTTTCGGTATTTTTCGGGGAAAAAATCGGATTTTCTATTTAAACCTCAACCCTCTCTCTCCCCTCTCATTTCTCACTCCCCACTGAAATAAATGAGGAAACTCGCGTCGAAAGGATAAAAGCTGAGGCATTTCTAACTGACATAAGTTTTTGAGTAGCACTCTATCCAATCCTGCTCAGATATTTGTTGATCCTGTTTGATTATTATTCCAGGTCGTGGCCACCCCTGAAAAGCCAGCATCCAACAAACTAGCTGAGCAAGCAAATGCATTAAACTCTACCATAGAGGCCAAAGAAGGGATGGCTCCACCCACCTTCTCCGATGGCCACATGACACAATTGAAATCACCACCTACCACCCAGGGAACCAAAATAGAGGCAGCAAATGAAAGTAATTCATTAAACAAATCCTGTCTAATGTGAGGGTCACACGAAGCATAAACAAAAGAAAAGTAGGTAGATATTGCCTCCCCCTACTTGAGATCCAGGGTGATGTGCTGAGCCGAGCAGGAAAAGACCTCCAAATTACAACTATCATGACAAAACACCCAAATTCTAGAATTAATTGGAGAATTAATAGCAAACTTTCGTAGCTTAATGAATCTACCCAGCTTCAAGGCTTTTACAGCATCCAGCATTGGTTCACTAATGGCAACCAAATAGGCCTTATTACTATGAACTAATCGCTTGAGGCATCTACGGAAACTCGGGTTCCCACTCTTCTTATATTCCAAATAAGAATGGGAGTAATCATTGGGAGGTCTGTCTATCGTCTTCCATCGATCTAGCTCTAGACCGTGTAATCCTCCCCTCATCATTATTAACTCTCCTTGCTAGGTTACCCCTACCACTACCAATAGATAGCATGAGTGAGTTGTCTAGTTTGGCCTTGTCAGCAATAAGTTTGCCCACTTCAAGTAGCTTGTGTGAGACTGGCAATTTCTCAGCCACTACTGACTGGGAATGGAGACCTTTAACTGTTTCAACCTCTGCGTCCTCCAATTGAATGACTGGAGCAACTTCCTCCCTATTATCACAACTTCCTGCCTGAAATCCTTGGCATTCCTTTTGAAAACATGACTCAATCTGTCCACCACCAGAGTTGGATAACTTATTTTGGTTTGAATGGAGCTCCACACCAGCATTTTGGTGAGAACCAGGCTAAGTATTGCATCCTTCCTTATGCACTAAGAGTTGAGAAACGTCTGGATTGGGAATAAGAGACTGCAAGTTAGAAGAATTGAGATTGCTACTACTTGGCTGATCCTGGAAGTCAATGCTTCTAGGATTTACGGTGGCATCACCATCCCCTTCTTCCACATTTAGAAGAGCTGCAAATTTAATAGCTTGAGTGAGCAACTGTCGAATAGGTTGTAGGTCCACAATGCACGGCCTGTACAATTCCTTAGAGCTCCTATCAGGGGGTTTAGGCATTGCTGAAGGGCAACCAACCTTGCCCTGTGTAGCAACCCTGAATTTTTGAAACATAAAAGTCTTAACAAAATATTAAATAGCGACTTATTGAAAGTCACCAATTAATTAAGAGACGCCCTTTACAACTGGCGTCAATTGATCCGGATAAAACGGTAAATTATTTTCCTCCTCAAGATTTTTGAGTTTTTGTTCAGATTCCTCAATTTGTTTTCTAAATCTCTCATTTTCAGATTTTGTTTGATCTAGTTCTGAATTAATGATGTCAAGATTTTTCAGTTGTTTTCTAAAAATATCATTTTCAATTTTCAGTACTTTAACATCTTCATTTTCAGAACTAGTATTCATGACATCATTCAATTTCCTTTTCATAGTTTTATTCTATTTTCTTAATTTTTTATATGATTCAATCAAATCAACATAAGCATCCTCCCAATCTTCTATAGAGAAGTTTTCAAATGGAGAACTTACCTCTTCTTCATTCTCATTTTGATCACTACTGTGATCACTTCCATCAGCCATCAGACATCTGTCTTCCTTTTTCCCATTAACATCCATCAAATTGTCCATTATGACCTTAGTCATCCTGCATGCAGAAACACAAGGAAGTATGTAAATATCAATAGCAACTTTCATCAAATTTAAAGCTCTATCTAACATTATCATTGTTCTTTGATCTATGAGCATTAGTCCACTTAGATTTATCCTTAGGCAATTTGTGTGGACCGTGAGAAATTAAAATCCATAACTCAGGATCAATTGAATTAACAAACCTACGCATGTTGCTTAGTTAGATGGTAAAATTGGAACTGTTAAACTTAGGTGGATGAGCCATTGAAAATAATTTAGATCAATAATCCAAAAATGACAGTGCACCAAATTAGTAGGATCCTCTCTGCAGATTGTTGAATCTGAATTAATCAGAGACCCACTCTGATACCAAATGTTAGGTGCAAGGTGGGATCTAGAGGGGGGATGAATAGATCCCTATACAAAAATTAGGCTCAATTAAAAATCACACCCAATTCAGAATAGAATGAAAGGAACATCAAAGACTAAGCAACCTACTGAAAGATCAGATTTGGACACACGAGTAAACAAAGACTTCTCACAGTAATACTCGAACTGTAGTATGCTACAAGTTGAGAACAACTTACTAATCTAGCTGTATGCTGACTTATCAGGCAGTGAGCCGAACGAATTAAGAATTAAAGTAAAACTGAATAAAGCATCTATCAGTTCACACTGAATATCTATCAAACCAATCATTCAGATAATGATTCATACAAAACTGATGTCAATCACTTAGCACACAATGAGATCACAATTCAGAAACGTCTCACACGCCAACCTGCCAATGGGGTAGAGGACAAGGATGAAGCACACGAAGCAAACCACAATAGACAAAGGATTTTTAGGTGGTTTGATCTGCCACTCGTAGTTCTACGTCCACCCCTCACTCAAACCAAGTGAGGCTTCCCTTGCAAATGCAAGACCGTCGAGAACACTCCACTATAACTGTTGCCGCACTGCTTGTGTGACGACCCAGCATTCAGACTCGGGTAAACCCGAAACCACTTTGATCCTGAGAGGCCTCCCAAGAGTTGTAAAGCCCCAAAGGGATAAAAGGAGTGCGAAGGTGTATAGGAATACATTGAACTTTCAGATCTGGAGTTGATGCTATAAGCCAACTTCAGTTAAGAAGCGTGAAGGTGTCGACTCTTAGAGTCAACCCCAGAATTCACACACTCTGTCCAGGTGTCTGCTGCATAAGAAGAGTCAACGCAGAGATACACAACCATTGACGCAACAGTGAATATGCTAAGTAGAAGCAGCAGATCAACCAAGGATGCGTCGACCTCATTCCAATATTGAGTCGACACATATGGTGCAAACAGAACGCGTTATAAGGGCATTGCATGAAGACAATGTCGACGCAACCAAGTCTCAGAGTCGGCGCACCAAATACAGTCCAACAACTTAGCAAATCAAATCAAGGTGGAGTCGACATAGTATAAAGCTGAGTCAACACAAACAAGATTCACCAAGTAAGCTACCCAACCAAAGTTGACACAAGATTGTCATTGAGTCGACATAGCCAGAAAGTTCTTGCTCAAGGGGTGAAGGGTGTCGACCCCACTTTGGAAGTGTTTTGTCTGAAGAAGCTTAAGCAGTGCAGGGTCGACGCATCACCAAAGCATGTCGACACAATCCACGCACTCCATTGAAGCTCATGAGGAACACAAGTAAATCACACGACTTCAACCTCAAATCATTGGACGTGAGATCCAACGCACGTGGGTGACTCTGAAAGGTTCCTAAGTGTCAGAATATTCTCTCTGACACTTGGACCAATAGATTAATTTAGCTATGGATCAGAATTTCTGATTAAGGCGATCCTCTGCTATAAATATGAAGTCATTCTCTTTGAAGGTCACTGATGCCGCTGCTATTGTTGTTTGAAGTGAGAAAGCCCTTTAGAGAAAGAGAGAGAGCCACCTCAATTCGAGAAGAGAAGAGTGTATCTGAGCGCAGGCAGTCCGTTTCCAGTGAAGATTGCTTCAAATTGAAGCTATAGTTTTTGGTTTCTCATTTTTTCATCATTGTTACTTGTATTTCCCTTGTTTCTTAGTTCAGTTCGAAGTGTTTTTTATTCCTTCTGAGATTTCAAAAGAAGGGAGGATTGTTTCCTCTGAGCTTCCTTCTGTGACATTAGAAGAATGGAGGATTAGTCCCTCTGGTTACTACACTACGCAGTGGGTTCGATTTTACTCGGCACAAGATCAAAGTGTGAGGGATTTGTCTCCCGCGGTGCAAGCTGTGTGATCAACCTCTGTTCCAAACTAAGTCTGCATTACATTGACTTGTGCAAGGGAACCTCACTCTGATCAAGTGAGAGGTGGACGTAGATTGCTTGCTGCAATCAAACCACCTAAAAAATTGTTGTGTACCCTGTGGTTTAATTCCCTTATCTCCCATCATCATTCTCAAGCAAACTAGTTTGGTATATCAAAAGGTATAGCTGGAAAGATAGGCCACGCCTATTCAGAATGCTACATTTTTGTGTGAGGAGATCCCTGGATCAAACCTCCGCCTTGTACCAATCTCAGTTTGTTTGCTATTTCTTGCATTGTTGTTTGGTGAGTCTTCTTCAATCGTTTTTCTAAGCATTCATTTACACCCCGATAAGGGCTTCTGGTTATTACGATTTTTATAGTTTTATTATGCAATAAAATGGAGCTTTCGGTATCCCTGGTATTTATATTGATTTCTAAATAGCTATGATGTGTAGTCCATCTGAGTCACATAGCCCACCATCCGCGCGAGGCCTCGTCGGGCATAGCACCAATATTGGGGTGACCATGAGAATGATGATGAGTGAGAGTATGCTAGAAGACATGAACCCAAAGTTATTCTTGAATGATTGACTGACATGAATCAATGCTTTGAATGGTATGATATGTCATAAAGAGAGCAGGTACGATTTGTAAAAATGAAGTTCATTAGGTCAGCCAAACTTTATTGGCTAAATGTTGAGCGGCATATTGAACGTCTAGGCCAAAAGCTCATGACTTGATGAGCTATGATGAAAGAAATGTCAAGGAAAAATACCTACGTGCATCCTATAGAGATAGGCTGATGGACCAACTCTTGACATGTCCTTAGGGCCCTCTTTCACTACTGAGTACGTGTGCCAATTTGATGAGCTAATGGTTCGTTGTGAGGTCCAAGAGAACCCTCACATGATCTTTTCCAGATTTTCCATTGGGTTAAGGTCTGGGATCCACACAGTGTTGATACCTCATGTCCTAAACACTATAGATCAGGCTTTTCAATTAGCTTTGGAGTATGAGCAATCTGGTGAGATGAAAAGGGGCGACATAGGGATGAGCATAGAGAGGTCTAAGGTCCTCAACGGAGGACAAGCCGTCCTCACCGGCTGGCTGCAAATGATTGGGGTTCGCTAGATGAACGGACATGATCCACGTTCGCAAGAAAACTATGCAATCACGAGAAGGGAGGTGACACAAAGATGAGGGTATAGAGGTCCCATGTCTTCACTGGAGGATAAGACATCGTCACCGGTCAACCACAGACAATCGGGATTCGTTGGACGGATGGAGAAGATCAGCGTTCGTCAAGGTGTTTACAATCGCGAGAGGCTAGGGTTTGCTCAAGTGCATGGAGAAAGCAACTACAGAGGATGGGTCAATTGGAAAGGGGGGGACAATTATTTTGGAGAGAGGAAAATAAGGATGGGGAGGTGGGGATAACTCGTTCCATGTTTTTGTTGGAATGAGTTATCCCTGATTCTAATTTTATTTCTGGGGTTACCATTCTTCTTAATGCAGGAGATCCTTGCGATTGTAGACGATAACAATCGGGGAATGGGGTTTAATCGGGGATATCCTCACCCTATCTCGGACCTTAGTGATATAATTTTGGGAACGCACATCTTGGATTCAATCGTTCTTCATGTTGGGTCTACCACACCTCTTCCCATATATCTCAGCACTTAGTCTCTCTCATTCTAAGTTAGCCACCAGATTTGTGGACTTAGCCCATAGAATCCTCTGGTTGCTCTTTCTTCCTCTTGAAGGCCAGCCAAAATTAAGCCTTCTTAATTCGGCCCATCACCCGATGAAGCTAGGCGTCATCATACAAAATGTATATGTACCTGTTCCGTGCTGGCAGAATAAAATTACATTTTACAGTCAAACTATAGAGTCCAGTCCAACAAAAGTATAGTCTACAAGGACAGGAACTTACTCAACGCCAAGTGACCACTCAGCCTGGCAAACTGGCAAGTATGAACCTCCGCGCTACACCCTCAAACCTCGAGGAAGAATCACCACACCAAAAAAATAGGGGGTGAGCCTCCTATCACTGGCTGAGTAGGGGTCCCACAGAACCCCAACCGTAAACAACAACGGTAACAAGTAGTGCTAAAGAAAAGGAACAACAACAATAGGAACAGCAACCACAGTGGCCAGGAAAACCTTCGCTCTGTTGCTACTTTTATTATGCATGTGTGGAACATGTTTGATTTTATTATTTTGATGATGTCCAACAATGACACATTAATGGTTTATTGAAAATGACCCGACTATGCTTTAATGTACATGATAATGCTTTTGATGCCTCTAGGCTATGATCATCATGAAAAGATCTCCAGGTCATGGCACTCACCCAAGTTGGCTTGGAAAGCACCAGCAAGTAACAACAAGATCAGCAATAGTAGTAGAAGCCAACAACTCACGCTAGCAATAGCAGCAAAAATGGGATGCAAATAAGGAAGCTTTGGATGTGCTTAAGCAAAGGAGTTAGGATTGTGGCTATACTGAAATAAAGTTGACAAAAAAATTGACCAAAAAATCAAGAGAACCCAAGGTCACATTGACCCCAAGTCTAGCTTGCATCAATACATTTGATCATAAGAGGAAGAAAAATTCCAAATGGATCTTCAGCTGCGTTGGCCTCATGAACTCACTGCGTTGACTTCATGAATGGTTTTTCAACGTGGGAATTGCAAGTGTCAACACTGGGTGTCGACCCTTTGCTACTTATGCTCTACCGAGCCATGCTGCATCAACCTCAGAGATTCAATGCGTTGACCTCATGACCGCATTTCTAGCATGGAAAGTGAGGGTGTCGACCCCTAGTGTCGACCCCAGTCTGCTAGAGCACTGTCTCTTCCAAATGTCACTAGCTGTGTCGACCTTGTCCTCTCAGGAGGTCGACACAGGGGGCCCTTATAGAAGCCATTTAAAAGCCTATTCTCAGTAGCTACGTCGACGCATGGGTGTAGCTACGTCGATGCACTCAAGACTCATCTAAAAAAATTTAGATGAAACTACCTTTTTGAAAACCATCTAGAGAATAAAACATGTAGGTGTAAACCTCTAAAAACACACTTTTTGAGGTCTGAAAAAGGATCCTAGGATAGTGGACTGTCCTCTTCATCATGAGGTTGTAGCACAACTTTTTGGGAGAAGCATTTTGGCAGATACCTAACTTAGGAATGGTCAACTTACCTGGTGCTATACTTTTTGGTCATAACCAATGAGATTTTAGTCCAAAGAAGGTAACTAGGACAGAGATCTGCCCAAGTCTACCATAGCCAATGAGAAGATAGATTTAGTAGAACCCATTATCCAAGAAGCATCATTTCTTTCCAACATATAAATATAGATCTTGGAGAGTCTATTACGCCGGGACTTTGTGTCTTTGATTTTTGGACCCTTAGGCATACGTACGACCGGGCTCATGACGTCCCATGGGGCTTCGCCACTCTTGCCATGCTTTTGATTTCATAATTTTGCCTTCGATTGATCTTCATTTTGACTTTGATTTGACAGCCCTTATCTGCCAGATATTGCATGAATGTTCACTTTTTGAGGGTCAAGACTATCCCTATTTGAGACTTCTCCCGTATTGGGAAACACCTAGGTTGGTCATCTCATCCATCAATCTCTTGTCCCTACACTCAGCCGAGCAAAGAAGAGAAAAGGCCTTTGTGTATACCTAGAGTATGGCCAAAGCAACAATGATGTGCCTCCAAGGAGATCAGCTATGGCTTGCCATGAAGTGTGTGAAAAACCCATACTAAAAAGTCACCCTTAACGATCAGGGAAAGAACTAGGCTCTCGGTGCGGAGTTATCACCAGCCTAAGGTGCTGCAGAAGCGAACTCTTTTTGCTTAAACAAACTGATCAACTAAGGCCTAAAGCCACTCAACCATGTTTTAAGGAACCAACACTATGACCATGCACAGAAGAAACATAAGCAATAGAAATGATAGCATGTTCTTTGCACAAAATAAATATACCTTTGCACATCCATGGCATGAAACCGGCATCCTGAAGCGAGAGCTTGATCATCGAGCTTTGAAGAGCGCGAACTTTGTTTTCCTTGCTTGACAGGACAGAAGGGAGAAGATAGCAAAGGATTAAAGATTCCTTTACATGGAGTGACGGACATCAAATTGGACGAAGAAGGATAAAAAGAAAGAGAAACGAGGGCTAGAACTCTCTCATTAAGGCATCGAGGCCCTGATAACAAGGAACAAGATACAAAATAGACAAGGATCAGCTGAAATCAAGGCAGACTAAAGCCTCAAAAATAGCATGAAAAATGGCAAGAATCCCAAAAGGGTGAAGAGGAGTGAGTAGAAAGAGGAGAAGAAGAATCATCTGACGTGGTCGGAGAAGAGGAATGATAATCACCGGATGGAGTTGGGGAAGGATAATTAGGATCACCCGACAGGGTCGGGGAAGAAGAACCATAGACACCCAATAGGGTTGGGGAAAGAGAATGAGGACCACCCGACAGGGTCGGGGAAGAAGAACGAGAAACACCCGACAGGGTCGGGGAAAGAAAGTTAGAACCCGAAGATACCAGAGGAGAAGAATCAGAAGATGTCCCAGGCTTGGGATGATGCGAAAGCATAGGTTGAGGCCTAGAATAACGAGAATGTAGAAAATCCGGAGGCCCCAAACGAGAAGAAGAAAAGTGGGGGTTCACAAACCTAGGAGGATAGGAGAGAATCGTAGAGACAGAGTTAGAAGAGGGAAGATACACCACCTAAGGGTGGGAACCGAGCAAAAGAAATGATGCGTGAAAAGGAGAAGAAGGAGAAGTAGACCCCTGAGTGCATATCCAATGGCCTTTATACCTGCGCCGTTGTCTCTTCTTGGCAGAGATATCTTGGAAATGGGCCCGCCTGTCACGGACTCAGACCCTTGGTCCTCTTGTCTTGTAATACCTTCTTAAATAACAAGCCCATCTGGCAGACGGCCTGGCCCAGTTGTGAACACGTAGTCTCATCGGGCGGTTGCCCCTAGACATCCAGTGCTAACAGTAGATGGACACTCTTGAACAAGTAACTCCTCATAATGATGAACAACAAACCATGGAGTCTTGTAACTTGGTATCATGATGTGGGGCTCCGACAACTCCATTCGACAGTCAGTTTTGAGGCATAACTCCCTTGATAGAAGAGCAGGATGAAATTGAGGGAGAGTAATGCGTGACGTTGACGTGATCAGCTTACTGATAAACTGAGGGAGATCACATAAAATGTGTAGAATGCCCTTTGAAAATGTTGGAGGTATGACCAATTGCCCCTTGAACATAGAATGTATAATCTGCTTGGTGGCCGTATGAGTTAGCACAACTCGGGTAGAGAACCCCTCTCAGCCAGCAATCTGAATGGCAACAGAGCGAGAGGTGATAACAACATCAATAAGAAGACCCCCGATGAGCAAAGAGATCGCCACCGGCCTCGTTTGAGATGGAACTAGCATCAATGTAAAGGAACTCTTCTTGGTAACCATCATGAGAAATGCAGGCTGATCCCCAAAATAGCCAGAGATCAGAACGAGGACCGGCATGCGGCAGATATAATCTTGAAGCTTGAACTGCATAATCGGCATCGGGTCATCTTGACTTGGCTCATTATCTCCCTGGGGACCAGACCCAAGGGGCACCAATGGTAATGCACACCTGCTCCGTGGGGTGGAAGTAGGTAGAGAAGCGGTGGAGGTAGATGGCTTGGATGGCATGGAGGCTTCAATGGGTATGACATTTTTAAGTGGTGGTGGAGGAGTAGAGAAAATGGCAGGTATGGATGGTGGAGAAGGCACAGGCAAAGGTGGAGGTATAGGTGGGGGCATGGCCTGCTCAGGCTCCGGCAACGATGGCGAAGGGGATGACAAAGGTGGTGGAGATGGGTTAGGCAATGGAGACGGTGATGGAGGCAATGGTGTGGGCAATGGGGATGGAGATGGAGACAGAGAAGAGGGAGATCATAGTGCCCACCATCGACGTATTAGTACAACCCGTCGAGCGGCGTTGGGGGTAGAAGTAGTGGTGAGGGAAGTGGGGGAAGTGGTGGTAGTAATGGGAGCAGAGGAAGTGGAGGCACCAGCCTGAGCAAGAGGTTGGGTTGGTGGAGTAGACAAAGGTGGGGTAGGAGATGGTGAAGGTAATGGGGATAACGATAATAGAGCAGATGCAACACCAGATAACAGATCACAGGGGTGCCCCTGGTCTTGTAGAGATGGAGACGGCTGCCTGGGCGGCACTTTTTGCTGCTGCTTCTTGAGATGTAAAATAACTTTGTGAATGGCGGCCCAATTGATCCTCTTTTGACCTTCCAGGCTGTAAACATACTCTCGGAACACGAGGCGATCCTCAACCAAATGTCCCTGCTGGTAATGAAGATCATAGAATTGGAGCATATTTCTGACCGTGGGTCGGCAAGGCACAACCGAAGGGAGTGGCAACGTGTGAGTGGCCATGAAAGACCTGAAAATATCAGTGAAAGACTCCGACAACGGAGGATGAAGAGCCCACTTCGAGCAAGGTGGATGTCGAGGGGTGTGAGGTGGTGGAGACGGTTGTAGCGATGAAAGTGAGGGTTGCGTGGGCAAGAGTGCTTGGCTAGTGGGAGGACTAAGCAATGGCATATGTGGAGCAAGAATATAGTGGATAGCATCTACCTGCTCAGGGTGTGGTGTTTCCTTGACCGGAGGTGGAGACACAGGCAGAGACACATGCGGGTATGTGGAGGCGGAAGGCTGACTCATGGAGGGTTGGTATGTGAGGGGTTGACTCATGGAGGGTTGGTATGTGGAGGCGTAGGGCTGACTCATTGAGGGTGCGATGTAAGTAGAAGGTTGACTCATAGAGGGTGAAGGTTGGTATGTGAAGGTAGATGTAGATGGCGGAGTGTGAGTGGATATAGAAGGTGGAGAGGACTCGATGTCAAGGGAACCTTGGAGTTGTTGGCGAATGAAGCGGGCTCGGCCATAAAGTTGCTGCCAGGAGGTGATGTCGTTGAGGGCTAAGATAAATCGATACTCGGGCATTGCGTTAGAAATTAACGTCTTGATTTGCTCCGGCTTCAGAATGTGTCTCGGGACTTGCGTGGCCAAGCGACGCTAGCGATCGACAAAGGTGTAGAATTTCTCGTTGGGCTTCATCTTCTCATGGGCCAGATCCACCATAGAATATCTGGGCCCAATTTGGTCTTGAAATTACTAGATGAACTTATCTTGCACAATTTGGAAATTCATAACTTGCTCTTGCGGAAGGGATCACCAAAGTCACGCCGGTGATAAAACCCACTCAGGATAAACCTTTCGTCTGTCCTGATAAAACTGCCACGTTTCTATGAACAAGGTCGTACGCTCATACGGTTGCTTCTCAGATGAAGCTGTCAGAGAGGTTTAAGATTCATCCAGTCTTCCACGTCCCATGCTTAACAAAGAGGATGATGTTCTTGGTACTTGCTAGACAGCTCCACACTCCTATTCTAATTGTATGCCTTCTCTCTTCTTTTTGGAATCAATGAACTGTGGCTCCCACTTTCAGAAAAAGAGGATGATGTTGCCATCTCTTCCGGTTAGCGATCTAACATGCTTCCTATAGGAAAATTCAAAATCTATCCACAAGCCATTCGGAAGCAGCAGATTGTCAAACGAGTGAATCTAACCACAACTAAATCCTAGTCCAATGGGATGGTTTACCATTTGAAAATGCTCCGTGGGAGACAACCGTGCTCATTACAAGAGAAATTCCCTAATTTTACAAGTCAACCTTGAGCACAAGCTTGAATTCAAGGCTCAGGAGACGTTAGGAAACCTACTGTCATTCAAAGCAGTAATCAGAGTAAGAGTCACCGGTTCCTTGGAGTAGGGATCTACTTCCTCCCTTTAACCGCCCTGATTAGTTCTTACTTTTATTTACCTATTTTTCCTCCAACCCACAGATAGGATTCAAAATGAGAAGATGCTGCATGATTATCCATTGAAGAGAAATTAAACTGCACTTCGCACCTATCAAGACACACGTTATCTTGGATCAACCCATCTCTTTTTTTCTTCTTCCTGTCTTCTCCTTTTTCCCCCTCGGTTTTGTTCCCCATTAACAGAACTCGGGATCTGGGTAACAAAGGGAGCCTTTTCCACAACAGCAAGCATAAACAAACAGGACAGCCTCAGTTGCTTCAACCAAAAAAAATGTGATCTTACTCTGCTTTGCCTGGAGCAGACTTCTGCCCGTCCAACCGTTGGTCCCCAGCGCATGATCTGCCGCAACAAAGAGAATAACAGCATAATTCTCCGATCAAACCCCAAGAAACACACAGAAAGATCCATGGAGAGAGAGAGAGATTTAGGGATGCTTGGGATGTCCACCTGAGATGAAGGAGGCAGAAGCGGCGACGCCGGACAGGAGGAAGAAGGCAATTGCTAGCAAGGAGGCGGGGGCGAGATCCCGGGAGCTGTTGCGGGGAAGGTTCCGACCCATCTGCTTCAGCTTCAGCTTCCTCGGCAAAATTTGATCTGCGTCTTCTCTGTGGTATGCTACGGCTCCGACAGCAGACCAATGTCCGCAGCAGACACAGATAGAGAGAGAAGAGAGAGAAGCGTAGATCTTTTTGGTTCTACGCGCAGGCAGAGAGAGAGGAGAGAGGACCAGGCCAACAACGCGGAGCATAGGTTCTAAGTCTTCCGACCCATGGATGAACCCCCAACGCCCACCTCTTGGCTTCTGCTTCTTGGAGCTCTCTCTGCTTCAATCTCCTCTCTCAGTGATGAGGGGAAGAAATAAGTTGAAATGCATGCATGGCCAATGAAACAGTTGGATATCATTAAACAAAATGAGCATTGACATAGTGTTAATATCATTAGGCAAGAGCATGTTACAGTGTTCATAGTGTTAACACCATAAAAAATAATAGGGACATATAGCAACAGCACTTGCATAAGCATGCTTGAACTTCATGACCTATGGTATATCAAATGGTGGGTGAAGAAGGTTGAATTATGCCCGATTGGACAATTCCGCCTTGTACCAAAGTCTCACTGTAAAAAACTTTGCATATTACCCTGAAAATATTTGCAAAAGCTTTCCCCGCATTTCATGTGAAAGAAAATCATTGATGCATGTTCACAACGAAGAAACAAAAGAAAGAAAATGTGAAGAACAATGAAATGAATGAAAGAAAGAAAACTAAAAGAATGAAGTAAGAAAATTGGAGTTTAATACTTCTTAAAGCTTCTAGGATCAATCTCTTGCATGAAAAAGGGAGCGAACAAATGAAGAAGCTAAAAATGTTTCTGCTCACTGGCGTGGGCTGCGTCGATGTAGCCTGCTAGTGCGTCAACGCATCAGTTCATGCCAACCTTTGGGTGGGCTGGTTGCGTCGGCGCGTCGACGCAGCACCCTTCGCAGCTCCATGTGCCGGTGTTGTGCGTCGACGCAACAGCCTCTTGCCCTTTTGCGCATTAAAAAAAAGAGAAATAAAAGAAAGAGAAGAAGAAGTAAATGATAATACCAAAACACTCATAAGTAATAAATGATAAATAAGATAATGAAATAATAATGAGAGTGGCATGAAACCTGATGAAAAAAATATATATATAAACAAAATAATAATGCATAAAATAAAAGGAAAGAAAAAAAGAATTAATAGACCTACAACAAAACAAAAGAATAAATGATAATGCTCTCACCTCCCTTGGACCCTACATAAAGGGGACATTAATGAGGCCTTTGCAGGTCATGCTTGAGCCTTGCGTTCACCCCATCATGGTCATGGTTGATCTCACTTTGGGCCTATAGATCACTATGTCTAGTGGCTTTCCATTGGAATCTAATCCTGAATATCAAACTTGCCAAACTCCTGGCATACATTTAGTTCATAAATGGGACTCTTGTCCAAATATGACTTGGTCAATTAATGACCAGCTTTGTTCAATGATTTACTCCTCATTGGAGGATGTTTTCACTAAAACTTAGAATTTTCATTACTTCATTTTATCAGTATCAACTTTAGGCCTGAGGGCCCCTTCTTCTGGTGTTTAATCAAAGGTTTTCTCTTCTCCGAGGAGGTGTAATTAACGTCGTGACCTTATGGCACAGTGGGCTCTAGTCCCGACCCGATACCCACATCGTCTGGCTAGTCAGACGGAGCGCACTAGTGGTTTAGGACCACCTTGGTCTTCAGAATCTGAATAAATTATCACTTTGGTGACTGACACGCCCACACACCTAATAAAACCAAATAAACCACCCACGAAAGAAAAGAACTGATCAAAAGATAAGAAAGATGAAAGAGCCTGCGCCAGTAGAATACTCTCTGTGCAAATCATCTAAACAAGCTTCCTCATACATGTTCCCGGATATTGGGAGCCCTGAAATGTGATGGAAGCTCCACAAGTCAAGCGATGTCTCTCCTTCGGCAGTAGCAAAAGTATTACAGCGCCGGTTGAATCGCTCTACCAGACCCGGGAGAAGCTGGTGTAACAAGGGTATCGGTAGAGGGCCGCAGTAACAGCATGCCGAATTCTCACATGCTCTAAAATGTCATGGTAGTGGTGGATGACACCTATCAGCCGCTCCGATGCCCCCATATGAAATCGATGTGAAGTAGCTACTGACCATTTCGCATACTAGCTGGGTGCAGAACCACTCACAATCTGGTCAAGAAAGCATAACTTGTCATAACCCTCTGCAACAAACTGTGTGCCCGATGGCATCAGGAATAACTCGGAAGGAGGAGGCTCTGTCTTGTGTTGTCCAAACAACTCCCATATGGCTGGGATCACTGTGCATGATTTAGAATGTCTAAGATCCTGTCCTAAAAAAGTTGAGTTGAGCAGCCCCTGGAAGCTGAGCCTGAGGAGAATAACCCAGTGAGAAACTAGGATGGGAGAGAGTGCAAGTCTCCATCATACTATCTCTCTCCACCAAAATACCTCTTTCGAGCAACACCCGTTCTGCCGACACCATTGGATCTTCCTCGTCCATGTTTTCTGGCACAAAATTTTGGATAAATGGAAACAAATGCTCGTCTAGGGGAAAATGCCTTGGATAACGCCCCATCCGCTGGTATTTGTAAAAACCCCCCTCCTGAATGATAAGAAGGGGGTCAACTTCTCCACCCTCCTCAGAGTCTTCTGAAAGCGGACCTTTGGCCACAATGGTGAAGTCTTGATCAAGCAAGAACATGTTATCCCTTGTAACTCGAGGTGGGCCCAAGGGAGATTTATCTTTCTCCTCATCTCAGCCAATAGCTCTCTGGGGATGCATCTCTCTCATGTGAGACATTCTCAACTCCTGCCAAGCAAAAAAAGAAAGAGACAAGGAAAAAAGTTAGCCGAGCAAGAAATTGAAATATTACATAAAAGACAGCAAGTTGATTCAGGACAATAAATAATCAAAGTCAAACAACGCTAAGGGGCACGGGCCGTCCGCCGTCGCCTTCGGCTCCGACGAACACCTCGTGGGGGGCATTTGTTGAACCCCATAAAAGTTTATGATTTTAAATTTTTGATAATCATAGAAAAATTCAAAAATTAAAATTTCCCGCGACACAATTCGAAGCAATGTTTGATCATTACTGTCATGACGATGCACATGGACACTTTGTCAAACACCTTGTGGGCGGTACAAAGTCATATGCACTCGCTCTACAATATCAAGTGTTCGGGCCTACAAGGTTCATGAAGACATTTGGACAAGCGCCTGGTGCGTGGCGTAAGGCCACCAAGTCCTCGACAAAGTTCCACGATAAGTCGAGCTTTTAGCTCTTTTTTTATGACAAGTGGGTATTTTAACAAAACCCGTTCACAGGAAGGCCACGCTCTTCGGCGGTCTTGGCAAAGAACACACGAACTTGCTCGTCGCCGGGGGTAGCAATCTCAAACCCTACTTCATCAACAAGGAGAGGCTTGATTGCCGTAGCTAAGAAGCGCGCCATTGAGCCGGTGAACTCTGCTTCACCTCGCTCCGGCTCTTCACTCGGGCGATAGACTGTGAAACCGCGCAGCATGGGTCAAGCAGCAGCTTTCCACGCCTTGACCTCTGCCGGGTCATTCTGCGCGCCGTCCCATTTGACGTTGTTGGTATCTGCCGCGCCTGACGTGTTCAGGATATGGCCGTAGATACCCTTCTCAATGTAGTTGCCGTCGAAGACAACGCCCGACATGGCCTTGCTGGCCTTCTCTGCATAGGCCGTATACGAAGCCTGCCCCATGAGCAGGTTCTTGAGAACCTTAACGTTGGTGATTGCACCCTGCTGGGAAGACAGGAACACGGCAGCCGTGCCGCCATTCGGATCAGGCATTACAATGGCATTGTTTTGGATAACACCGTTGCTGGCTCCAAGATTGGCGATACCATCGAAGTGGCGCGCGTCCGGATTGGTGGATTTTTCAGCAAGATCGTGGATGTAGTTTCCTTCGATCAGAAAGTTGCTGCCCCACGTTTTGACGCCGATCACCATGCCGTAGATGTTGCAGCCGCGGACAATGCCGCCTGCCTGTATCGCAATGGCAGTCATGCCCGATGAGCCGGTACCGTCAATGGTGCAGTTTTCGACGGTAAGCGTATTGAAGCCATCATTCTGCCAAATCGCGTAATTGCCGTTGAGCCTGAACAGGCAATTGCGGAAGACAACGCCGTTGGCTTCTACCGTAATGGTGCGATTGATGATCTTGCCTTCAACCACCAGGTTATTCTGCCGGATGATCTCGCCACCGGTGTAGTTGGTCAGCGCAACCTTCGGGCCTGTCGTGGCAGTCTTGGGCCATTTCAGCGTGCCAGCAGGCGGCGGGGGTGGTGGAGGCGGAGGCGTGGGGTCGCCCTCAAGTTCCTTGATGCGGGCCTCGAGGCGGTCAACCTCTGCTTCCAGATCAGCAATGGCAGCGTTCTTGCTGGCAATCTCGCTGTTCTTTGCCGTGATGGTCTGTTGGGCCGCGAGAAGGTCCACCTTGGCTGCATCCAGATCGGCTTTTGCCTTGTCGGCAGCGGCAAGCAGCAGTTCGCCTTGATGTTCAAGGTCTATGATACGCGCGTCACGCTCCGCGTCGTACGCATTGATCGCGTCCTGAATGATGAAAGCCATGGCTATCTCACTTCCCAAAAGGGTCGAACGTCGCCCTGCCCCACGCAAAAGCGACGATGCTTGCGACCGCAGCCGCAGTAGAAAATGTAAATGTCAGGAACAGTCTCGCTCTCGTTGCTGTAGAGCGCTTCAACCTCGTGGTTTTCCGGGTGACGGCAGCACGAGGCGATTTTCTGGTTATGCTCCAGCGCCTCCAGATACTTGACCGGGAGGACGTTGAAGAGTTTCGTCCCTCGCCCCACGAACCTCGTCGTCTCGCCCCCGTCCACCTCTATCGACCGCCGGAGAAGAGAGGGAGAGAAAGGGAAAGCATGAGAAGAGAGAGAGTGAGGAAGAGAGAATGAGATAAAGAGAGAGGGGTGGGGGGTTTATATAGGAAAATTTAAAATTTTTAGAAAATATCAAAAATAGGGAAAAATACTCCCCACGATCCTCGAAAAATGCACAACGCACTGGTAACGTCCCGAAGTCGGAGAACGTAATGGTTCACCCTATACAAGGTTCCGTAGGCTCGACAGAGAAAAACACGCGTTAACCACAAAACGCTCTCTGGGACTCCCAAAAGTGATCCGAAACCCACGGATCCAAATCTGAAAAATATATCTAAAAAATCTGGGGCATTACAGCTGTAACAATAGTAGTAATAACAATAATAATGAGAGCAATAGCAGAGGCAAAGCGACTAAAATATCAATAATATCAATGGTGGTGGCTAGAACAATAGAACAGTAAAACGATAGAACTACGGAGTCTCTACACTACTCCTACCCTCACAAGGGAACCACAATCTCGAGTCAGAGCCGCCGATCTAAGGAAGATCACGGTCGCACTCTCGAAAGAACCTAAGAAGCCTCTGCCAAACAAACTACCCTCACGGATAGAAGCCACTACAGAAACCGTACTGCCATAACATCCTATCCTAGTTACCGGGCGAATCCTGACAACGCTGTGGGGAAAGCCTTGGCCTCATAGTCGATAAGTCACACTAAAGTCACCCAATCAGAACACACTACCCTTACTTCAGAGAACCACGACACGTAGTTGGGCACTAAACCCACGGGTGACTGAAGTACTCACGCACTAACACCAGCCAGATGCATCCACTGACATCTTACACCATGCCTACGCTCCCTGGCCTAACCACCTTTCTTGGAGAGTGAGGTAAGGGATTAGGTCGGATGCGTCCTGGATGCCTTACACCACCAACTACGCTCACACCTACTTGCCTTTCCCAGAAAGTGAGGCGGAGTTGCAACAACAACACAAGGATTAGTTGGGGTCACGCCAGTCAGCGCGGGTCCACTACCCTCAACCACGTGTGCACACACAAACTATCTGCTCTAAGTTAGGTCCTCTAGCTGGTTCCCCCCCAGTCGGACTCTAGGTACAAAGACAAGGGGCCTATGATAACCAACTTAAAAATCATCACATAGGAAACATCTCTCGACCATGTGGTCGGAACGTGTTGGCACTCAGTGAGTAACACTCTTGGCCCAATCGGTATGTACACGACACTTAGTAAGCTATGCCAGTGGATCACTGCTCAGAAGAAGGTCCAACTCATGCACACATGAAAACTACGAAGTGGCACAGCCTGGTACAGGTAAGTTGCCTAAGGCTGGTAACGAGAACCAGCAAACGTTGGCCTTCTAAACTTGCGTGGGAATAGACCTCTACTATCAATAACCCACACGAGAAAAATACTCCGTACAATACATAAATCCCTGATAAGCACTTAAGAGGGCAATCAAGACAATAGAAGGATGATCAGGAGAGAAAAAATATCAAGATGTCAGAAACATAATCATGCAAGAGTTTAGCTATCATATATTCCAGTTATTAAATTTTAACATGTGTGTATTTATTAAATACGGTGGTAAATAACACCTTTAACAGAGGCGCTATTTAAATGATGCCATACAGGAAGGCGCTTCATATAGTAAATGACGCCTTAGACACAGTCGTCTCTCACGTAATTAACGCCTTATATCAGGGCGCTGTTTAACCAAAACAGAAAACGAAAAAAAAAACACCCTGAACACAATAAATAACTATATGTATGCATGGTTTCCACTTTTAATTCAATGCGGTACTTGAAGTTTAAAACCCTACCTTTTGGGTGTTTGAACGGGATGATGATTTGGTGTAGAGGAAGGAGAATATGAAGATATAAACGGCATGTAGAAGAGCAATGACCAGCAGGAAGAAGGAGAAAGAGCAGCAGCTTCCGTGATTTCTAGTTGAAGTTACTGCAACAAGGGCTTGGCGATACTCTCCTCCGAGATTCCTGTATCTCACAGGATAGAAGAAGAAGTAAGGGAAGAGGACAAAGGAAGAAAGAACTAAAGGAAAACCTTACCGTGGATTGAGTAAAATGACAAACAGAGATTAACGGTGGAAGGAAGAAAGTATTTATAGGCTAAGGAGTCCTAAAACTGGTTAGAGTTTGATTGGGTTACAAGTTTACCCATCTCAATCCTTTCCTTCGTTTATCTTTCCCTATTATCCGAGTTCGAACAGAAAACGACAAGCAGTTTCCGTTTACGATTCTCAGAAGAATGACGCCTTGATAAGGGGCGCGGTTTAAAATGGCGACTATATGAGGGGCATTGTATAATCAATTGACGTCTTGATGGAAACACGCCGTTTCTATAATTGGCGCCACTGAAGGGGGTGCTATTTTAATGTTTTATTCCAAATAGGATTCTTACCATTTTATCCGGATCAATTGACGCCACTTTTGAAGTCTGTCATTTATTAAATTGACGACTTTCAATAAGTCGCTATTTAATGTTTAGTTGAGATTTTTATGTTTCAAAATTCAGGGTTGCTACACAATCACGGGATATGCTATTGCTAAACATCTTGCTCATTCACCTATCCCTCGTACAGATTCTATCTAGGATGAGTTCCCCGATGAACACCTTGCCATGCTCACTCATCACCCTTTCTGGTCCTTACATTTTGATAGCGCACTTAATTCTTAGGGTTGAGGGATTGACGCTAATCTCCTCACTCCGGAGGGAGTAACCATCCCCTTCGCATACCAGCTCTCTTTTCCTACTACCAACAACATAGCCGAATATGAGGTTCTCCTTACTGGGTTGAAGCGCACCTATGTTCTGGGTGCACGATACTTAAACATCATCGGAGATTCTCAATTAGTGTTACACCAGGTCCTTTCCACCTATCGCACCCGTGACCCTAAACTCAAACCCTATCAAGATTTGGTCATGCTCTTGGCTAAGCAATTCCTCAAGCTCATTTACATCCATACCCCTCGATCCCAGAATATTCTTACTGATGCATTTGCATCACTTGCTTCTTCCCTCTCTTTCCCTCTCAGTCACACCACTGAGACTATCGTGGTCTAGCGGTTAGACGCTCCTTCCCTTCAGGATTCGTGGTTCGATAACTTTAGGAAGTCTATAGAGAAGAAAGCTGAGTTGGAGGATTTGAAAGAAGAATCTTTAACAGAGCTCGAGGAGATCATAGAAGAAGAGGAATTGTCGTGGTATCATGAAATTGAGCAGTATTGTGGGGATGGCTCATTCCCAGAGTCGGCCAACGCCTAGCAGTGCAAGGTCATTAGAAGAGTCACCTCGAGATACACAATTATTGCAAGAGAACTATATAAGCATACTCTTAACAGAATTCTTATGAGGTGTTTAGACGATGCCGAGGCTTGGAAGGTAGTCGAAGCAGCTCACTCGAGTGAGTGCGGAGGGCATGTCAATGGTAAGGCCCTGGCAAAGAAGATTCTTAGACAGGGTTATTACTGGCCAACCCTAGAAGAGGACTGCTCCACCTATGTTCGTAGGTGTCTTCAGTGCTAACTCCATGCTGATAAGATTCACGCTCCTGCTTTATCTCTCCATCCTCTTTCTGCTCCTTGGCCATTCTCCATGTGGGCTTTTGATATTGTTGGCCCACTGGGTGATCCTAATTCTCAGATCAAACAGAAGTCCTTCATCCTCATCGCTACTGAGTACTTCACCAAGTGGGTGGAAGCTGAAGTGTATGCGGAGATTAAAGCCACCACAGTGTGCCACTTCATCATGAAGAACATCCTTTCACGATTTGGAGTGCCAAGCGACATCGTCACCGATAAGGGGCCACAATTCGTGTCGCAAGAACTCCAGGATCTCTATAAGAAATTTAATTTCTCATTGCATCATTCATCACCATACTACCCCCAAGGCAACGGCCAAGCCGAGGCCACCAACCAGACTCTTCTTAAAATCATCAAGAAGACATGCGAGTCACATAAATTCATTGATTGGGCTGACAAATTGATAGAAGCTCTATGGGCTTATCACACCTTTGTCCGTACCCCCACGGGGTAAACTCCTTTTGCTCTAACTTATGGGATGGAGGCGGTGCTCCCATATGAAATTTTAATCCCTTCCCTAAAAGTGCGGCTTGATAAGAAACTTAATCTCGGCGAGCGTCGAGAGGCGTTGCTAGTCTAGCTGGAACTCTTGGATGAGAGGAGACTCAATGTGGCCAATCATGTCTTCATTTATCAAAAGCGTGACACGCGTCCTTTTCAAAAAAAGGTCATTGAAAGAAAATTTCAAGTGGGTAATAAGATTTTGATACATAAATTTATTAGATCAGGAGGTCTGAGGTCTAAGCTGCAACCCAATTAGGAGGGTCCGTTTGTACTCAAAGAGGTGTATCCTGGGAATGCCTATCGCTTAGTCAACGCTGAGGGTGAGGATTTGTCTCATGCATGGAATGTGCTATACCTTAAGCGTTTTAATCCATAAAAGAGTATGGCTAACAACGGCCTGGTAGCGAGGTAACCTTTTCCTTAGTCACTAGGGAAAGATTCCTTAATGCAACACCCACACACTACACGACACCCCCGGGTCAGGGTTTTCCTCCTTTGTATAACATCGTTTCTCCTTCGGCCATGCCCGGGGGAGGTGAATGTCTTTTACTTTTCTCCCTTCGGCCAGACGTAGGGGCAAGAGATTGACGGACTAGATAACCAACTTAGGCACTCCCCAATACGAGGGCAATCTCAAATGGGGGCAATCTTTAAAAAGGAAACAAAAAAAAACACCATGAAAAATACCCTTGATCCTAGTAACCGGGCCTACTTCTCCTAAGGTAACAGTCGAGGTTCGCGTAAAACGATGAAAGATTGTGCAGCATCATGGGTGTACCTAAAAGAAAAATTATGAATTAAAAGCATGACAAGAGTGGCAAAGTCCCCGCGAGTCATCACAAACCCGAGCGTATGCATGCAAGTGAAAGTTTGATCCCCCAAATACAATACACTAACTCTTTGAGGGCTAGTGCTCTGGGAGGGAGTCGAGTCCTGATATCCCGCACCCCGACGTTAGGTTTGTCCCCATCCTTCTTCAATTTTCACCCCCTAAAGACTAGGTCCTACCCTAGGTATGGCCCTAGGAGAGACATCATTATGTAGATCAGAGCCCTGGCCAGGGGGTTGTCACCTTAAGCACACGTTGTGTTTTGGAAGGCCCTGTGACATAGGTTATAGTCCTCACTGCTTAGATTGAGTTAGCCTCAAAATCTAAAAAAATCAAATATTCATAAAATCTAAAAAAATTAAATATTCTCAAAATCTAAAAAAATCAAATATTCCTAAAATCCAAAAAAATGTTACTTTAACTTAAAGTGTAAGTCACGCCACCATCCGGTTATCTAAAAAATGAAAAATAAAACAGTCTGATTTTTAAAAGATTAAGCCCAACATTGTTCTTTTAATCTGATTTTTTTATTTTTTTCTAAATAATCTAATGACGACGTGACTTACATCTCAAATTAGAGTATCTTTAAGATCACTACAAAAAATTTTAAAAATTAAAAAAATAAATAAAAATATTAGGCGCTGCACACCCAGGGTGTGCAATAAGCCTTTCTCTTTCCAAAGTTCATCTTGGGCTTATTTTGCCAGCTCATGGGATCGAGGGGAGCCCAGCCAGCCTTGTGAAGGACGGTCTCCCCAGCCAGCTCATGGGCTTGTTTTTCCAGCTCCTGGAGATGCGCAGGTTTTGAACCCACGACCTCCCCCTCAACAAGGGAGAGGGTGAACTACTGCGCCACAGCGTAGGTTCGGGCCTCCATCTCACTCCTCCTTTACACTCAGGGTTCTTAATATCTACGTACCTTCCTTGGCTGTCAAAGAGGAGCCCCCACATTAGGTGCAAACTCACCTTCCACACATCCTCTATGTTTCTTACTTGTGGATTTGTGATTCCGGGTTGCGGCAGCGTGTGAACTCTGAATCCCCACCGATTCTATATATCACGTACGTACAGAACCCTAATCCTACTCTTAAAGTCTTCCTCCCATCTGTTTTACTTCTTCAAAGCTTACCCTCGTTTGCTCTTGACCCTAACAATTACGCTTGCATAAGGTGAGATCCAGGGGCTCACGTGGAATGGAGTGGAAACTACTTGTGGTTTTTCGGTTGTGGACGTGAGGTGAGATCCTCTGCACAGTACTGATACCATGCGCTCCCACGCACTCTTTTGTTTCAATCTACCCAGCTGGAAAGAAAAAGGGTACAGAAGGCGCATCAACCAGCAGCTCCAGGTGACCTAATTCCGGTAAAACACTGCAATCCAAAATCTGAGTCGGCGTAGAGAATCGCACTCCACACAGCCAGCCATAGCCACACTCATACGCGACCAGCTTGTCCATGTTTACTGTCCGATGTTGACCGGAGAAGGGAAAAAAAAAAGAAGGATAGCCCGGGCGACGAGAAACAAGGGAAAGGCCGCACCACGTTTTCCCCACCCAACTGGTAAGAACAATTTGTAATTTCAAGGAAAGGAGTTTCTGAAGAAATCCAACAACGACAACAAAGAGGAGTCTACTACGTCGGTCAGAAAAATATGGAGAAGAAGTGAAGAAGAATATGGAGACTCTAGAATACTATCACCACCGAGTTTTATCCCGGTAAATAGGGACGAGTGGGGGCTAGCGATGGCAATGAGAATATCTGAGCCAAAAAGTCACACGGCCTTATTAGTTTCATGCAGCCGATCCAAGGCACACAGAAAGCTTATTTTCGAAGGGTCACTTTGACAAAGAGATAAACCCATTAGGATGGGTTATTCGGGATGAGATGATTTATTTTTATTTAATTTTTTCTTAATTAAGATCAATTGGACGAAACCAAAAAAACACATGAACATTATCCCCGCCGCAAAATTGTTTTAGCCAATCATTTTACGGCATGATTTTTGTTAATAATTAGGCTAATTACGTAATTATTTTATCAACTTTTTAAATTAATCACCATGAGAAGACAATTTACCTTCCTGGCGTTGCTCTTTACTTTTTCACAGGTAAATGCACAGTGCAATTACCGTGTTACATTAGAATTCAATAACGCATCAAGTCAAATCAACTCAAGAGGGTTCTTCTTTCGGGATATGGCCAATGGTCTAGCTACCTATAGACCAAATAAACAATCAGGTCTAACGACCATTTTTCAGTCATCTTTTTCCATTTCCGGAAAAGGGATTAATAATCAAGACCATATGTCGATAATTACTTATGACGGTTCCGATTTCGGATGTGGCCCAGTTGCGACGGATTATTCAAATCAAAACTACACCTCGAATCTAAGTGATCGAATTTGGTCCGTGTACAAGACGGAAATTGATGAGCATATTCAAAATTGGAATACGCCATCTTATGTAGTTCCACCGTCTATTCAGCAATGGCCTGGTAACGGAGATATTTCCAATGGAATGCCATCCAAACTTGCTCCTTACACAGATTTAAACGGGAATGGAATGTATGACCCGGAAAATGGTGATTATCCGGACATTTTAGGTGATAAGGCAATGTACTTAATCATGAACGATCAGAACAACAGCGAATTTCCATCAACTTCACCGATGAATGTAGAGCTTCATTATATGTTTTATCAATTTGTTACTGCAGATCTTTTGAATAATGTCACTTTTACTAATATTAAAGTCTATAACAGAGGTACAACAACTTACAGTGATGTGAAATTCAATGTCTTTAATGATTTTGATTTGGGAAATTACAACGATGATTATTGTGGTGTGGATGTGCCTAGAAACCTGGTGTATGTTTACAATGGTGATAGCAATGATGAAGCAAATGCCGGTCGTCCCGGATATGGCGCCAATCCCCCTGCAATGGGAATGATTTCTTTGAATCACCCTCTCATTTCTTCGGTTTTTCCTGGAAATGTAATTATGCCTAATCCAAATAGTGAATTCCTGAATGTGATCAACGGGAAGCATCCTGACGGAACAATTATTACGAATAGTGGAGCTCCGACGGTTTTTCAGTATTCTGATACTTCGAATACCGGTTACAACGAGGTTTCATTGGGTAATCCTCCCGGGGACAGAAGAACTTTTTCCAGCGTTTCTTTAGGGACATTAGGCTCCAATTCCGTCAAGTGCATGGATTTTGCCTGGGTATTTGCCCGCCAAACCAATGGGGATTCTCCGTTTAAAAGTGTTGACAGTTTAATGAAAGCGACAGACTTTGTCCAGGATTTCTATGACAACACCAATCATTGCGTGGACGGGACCCTTAATCTGGAGGATTTTGGATCAGCTCAGTTTAAGATCTATCCGAACCCTTCGGACGGGATCGTCATTTGTACTTCAGATCAGGACTTCGAATGGAACTAAAATGACGACATTCTCAGGGCCGTTAATTAAAATGACACCATGTGCAGAGCCGTCAATTCTTGTATTTCCAAAAAATTTTAAATATTTTAAATAGAAAATAACGACCTTCAAAAAGGTGCCATTATAAAATAACGCCTCCATGAAAGGCGTTAATTGAAGGAATTATTCAAACGAATCTCCATAAAATCAGATATATCAGGAAATGACGTCTCTGTTAAAGGGCGTGTTTTACTGAAAGAACGACCCCGACGAAGCCGTTATTCATGAAATGATGCCTTTGCTAAAGGCGTTATTATAAAAATGTAGAAATACTCCATATTAAGCAAATATTGAAGTCCAATCTGATTATCACAAAGTAATAAGAAATTTAACCAACATAGCATCAAATTTAGCGTGTCTACACAGGGAAGGAAAGCTGCGGGAACCTCTTCCTCTCCCACGATTTGAGCTAGAAGAAGGAGTTCTCAGTCCGATTTCATCCTCTACACATGAGCTGAAGGTGCTGCATCTGGTTCAAGGGAGATAGAACGCAAATCTTCATCATTCTTCAATTGGGTTCAGGAGGAATCTCGAGTTTGGCTACTGGCTGCTATTCAAGCAAAGTCTTCTTGAAAAGAAGGGGGATTCTCAACCCGGAAATCATTTATGCTTGCACATCCTTGCATCCTTTAGTTTTTGAGCTTATCCTGTAGATTTTATTTCATATACCTTGAGGAAAACATTGTGTGGGTGCTACGATGTATGCAACCATGTGTGTGGTTGGTTGCATCTTGCAACATGTGTATGGTGCTGCGTGTTCACAGTGTTTGTGTGTGTTTCGATTCACTTCATATTGGATTATCAATCCTCACCTAGTGACGGGTGGACGTAGGGGGCACGATTGTGAACCCGAACCACCTAAAATCCGGTGTCTGCTGTGTTTGTGTTGATTGTGTCGCTTGCTTATCGTGTGGTCTCTCCGTGTGAGTTGAGTGTTATCTCGCCATCATATTGTGCATACGTTCCTCAGATCATTATTTGCTTCATGTGAGCTCTTGCATCTTGTGAGGGAGAGTTTCTATACTGGAGTTTTATTTTGTATCCATCCAAAGTTTTTAAGCTCTAAGAAATAATTTTTTTTAAGTCAATCAATTCACCTCTCCCCTCTTGATTGCCATTCGCTCGGGGACAACATACAAGAAAGCAAATAATGTCTTAAAGAAGAAAACCAACAACACTGTGCATGATCATAGCATGAGTGAAAAGAATGCCTCCCTTGAATCTGAAATTGAAAATCTGAAGAAATTGGTTGAAGATCTAGAATACGGAAGGAATGAAATGAATGACTTCGAAGCTGAAAATGAAAGTCTAAGAAATGAAATTGATGATCTAAAGTTGAAGATGTAAAGTTATAAAAATGACAACAAATTATCCAATGAAAAATATGAAGCTGTCAAGCAAGTTAACAATCAACTGCAAGAAGATGCTGAAAAGCTCCAAAAAGAATTGAAAGACAAACAAGAGAGCTCAATATTTCTCAAAGATTGATCTCAGATCAGGGTATCATCAATTGAGGATCAAGGATGAAGATATCTTCAAGATGACATTTAGGAGCAGGTATGTGCACTTTGAATTTGTTGTGATGTCTTTTAGACTAACAAATACCTCTACAACTTTCATGCAGTTGACGAATAGTGTGTTCTGGCCCTACCTATATCAGTGGGCCATAGTTTTTATTGATGATATTCTAATATAGTCCAAAAGCAAGAAAGAGCATGAGGAGCATCTGAAGAAGGCTTTTCAATATTAAGAGATCACAAACTGTATGTCAAGTTTAGTAAATGTGAATTCTAGCTGCAAGAAGTCTCATTTCTAGGCCATATAATTTCTAAAGATGGTATTTCAGCAGACCCTTCCAAGGTTGAGGTAGTGAGAAATTGGGAGAAGCCTATAAATGTGACTGAGATTAGAAGTTTCTTAGGCTTAGTTGGTTAATATAAATGGTTTATCAAGAATTTCTCCAAGATTACGGTACCTTTAACGAGATTGACACGGAAGGAGAATCGTTATGAGTGGACAGAGGAATGTGAGAAGAGTTTTCAGACCTTGAAGGAATGTTTGACCACTGCTCCTATGCTTGCCTTACCTTCAGGAGGAGGAGGATTTGAGGTTTATACGGATGCATCTGAAATTGGTTTAGGCTATGTGCTGATGCAGCGAGGTAAAGTTATTGCTTATTCCTCTAGACAACTAAGCATGAAGAGAATTATCCTGTCCATGACTTGGAACTTGCTACAGTTATTTTTACTTTGAAAATTTAGAGGCATTATTTATATGGATAATCTTTTGTCATGTATTCTAATCACAAGAGTCTGACGTATTTATGTTCTTAAAAAGAGCTCAATATGAGGTAGAGAAGGTGGCTTGAGTACTTGAAAGATTTTAAATTTTCCATCGAGTATCATTCCGGGAAAGGAAATGTCATGGTTGATGCCTTGAGTCGGAAGCCGATGGCCATGCTGTCAAGTCTAATGCTCCAGGAATGGTAGATGTTGGAGCAACTAGCAAGTTTGGATCTTAATATCGAGGAGAAGGGAGAACAGATTATGATTGCCTATGTTAAACTTCGCTCAAAATTATTTCTGAAATCAAGGCACTTCAATGTAATGATCCTTTGCTTGTCGAGATTAAGGAGAGCTTGAATGGTTGACCAGATTTCATGCTAGCTGAGGATGGTAGATTACTATTTCATAGAGAACTTGTGTCCTCGATTCTGCTAAGGTAAAGAATAAGATTCTGAAAGAAGCTCATCGATCCATGTATACCATTCATCCAAGAGCTACAAAGATGTATAGAGATCTTAAGAGGACCTTCTGGTGGCCAAACATGAAAAAAGAAGTGGCTGAGTTTGTAAGCAAGTGCTTGGTGTGTCAGCAAGTCAAGGCTGAACATTTTAGGCCTGCTGAAAAATTGAAACCCCTTGAGATACTGCAATGGAAGTTGGAGAGCATAGGCATGGATTTCATCATGGGCTTACAGTCAATTGTTGACCATCACAGTCAATTGTTGACTATCGTGGTCAACTGTTGACCACCTCTTCCCCTCTTCTGCCGTGAGAGTCCTAAGTGTTCTGGACTCTGTTTCTGTGCGTCCGTGGCCTCCTTTTTAGGTCTCTATCTTCTAGAATTCTCCTCCAAATTGAGTCCCGTTTGTTTCTATCTCTTGTCCTTTATATTATCTTGAGTTTGATCCATAGAACTCAAATTTTAGTGGACTATATCCTCGGAAAATATGGAGGAAACTTTTGGATTTCTACATTTCTATACAAGCCAAACTCTATTTTTCTGCTCGACGGGCTCTCCTTCTTGGGTCAATATCTTCCAGATCCTTCAACCAAATTGAGTCCTGCTTGTTCCTATATCTTGTCCTCATTATTATCTCGAGATTCATTCATCAAACTCATTTTATCTTGGACTCTATCCTGAAATCGTGGGAGAAAGTTCTAGATTTCTGTAGTTTCTATATAAACAGAGCCCTATTTCCTGCACGACGGGGGCCTGTTTCTGAGGTGAAGGCGAAGCCATGCTGCATCTCCATTGCGTTTCTTCGACCCTAGCATGAAGAGGGAAGTATTAGCTTCGCATCGGTTCTATTTGAGCTTTATTTCATCATCGTTTACCCTCTTTTCTTTGCTCCTACTTTTGGCAAATCATCATAGATTTCTGGTTTTCTGCTACAACTTCGCGGCGGGGGCCTGTTCTTCAAGCCGAGGTGGAGTTATGCTTCATCCTCTTCGTCTTCCTTCGACCCTATCTTGAAGTGGTTTCACCACTCTATTCTGCCAATCTGAAACCCAGAAATCTCTGTGAAGGGGGAATGTTTGCATCGCCGGGGCGAGGCCATGATGCATCTCTGATCGTTCTTTTCAACTCCAGGCTCTTAAGGGAAGTATACTCTTTGTTTTCCCCCATTCTAGACTCATTATCTCATCCGCTTCATGCTTATTTTCATCTATCATTTTGCACTTTCACACTGTTTTCATAAGTTATTTTTCTGTCATATTCCGCACCCTTCATTTTCTTGTGTTTTTCACCCCATTTTTCACTACTTTCTTCCCCATTTTAAACCCTTCTTTTTGCCCTAGTTCCACCACGATATTCTAATATTTTCACAGCATCTTTTGTTTCCCTTTTTGGTGTCTTATTCTATGCGTTATTCATCATTCTTTGGGTCCGATTTGTGCACTATTCTACATTTTCTGCACTGTTTATATTTTTCGTCAAATCTCCGGTGCCATAACTTTCTGTCCAGACCTCCTTTTGGCGTGATTCTTGTTTCCACTTGTTCACAACATTCAAGTCTTCTGTCATCTTTGTTTTCTCCATGTTTGGACGTCGTTCGCCATATTGATTTCATCATTCTTTGCACCCTGTTTGCTCAGTTTGCATAGTTTTTCTCATGAACTGTATTTTTGTATCTCGTTTATCTTTGTTAATTGTGGCATATTAAATAAATATCTGCATCTTAGTCTCATCATAATATACACGCAGAGATAGAATATTATGTCAATCGCTAAAATTCTTCCCATCTAGATCGAGTACGATCGATGAATCCAGTCTAAAAATAATACTTGAGAATGCTAAAAATAATTATGGATCTTGAGGAGGGTAAATCCGATTTGACTCGGGAACGGTCTAATAACGGCAGGCCCACGTAAGATTATTCTCGATAGGTGCGCCCACGAGACGAACACACGTGCGCGGCCCACCAAAGGGAGCCCCAGCCCAAAAGAGCATTGGATTCTACAGTGCGTAAGCGACCCAAGCACAGTAATCGCCGGAAGACTATCTGGCGACCGACCGTTGCACCCATAACGTCGACCTTGATCCCATAACAAGCGAGTACGCCCCATGAGCGCCGTGAGACTCGCCCCAGGACTAGCCAAGGCCGGGGTAATCGCTCTCCAACGAGAAACTTTCGCCACTATAGCGGAGAACGTTACTCTACTACGGACGTCCTTTCCTATCAAGGAATGAGGCTCCTCGCTCCAGGACAATCCCTTATAAAAGGGAGATCGATAGAGAAGAAAGACACGGTGGTTCATTCCACTATACCGCTACTCAAGAGAATAGAGCTATTAAAAGAGAGAAGAGAGCCACACCAGTCGACATTCGGAGAAAGGCTACTTTTCATGATCTTACCACCTAACGAGCACTCACCGAGTGAGCGCTGGGACCGGCGAGCACTCGTCAGGACGACCCCCACGGCTCCTCGACCCTTTACTACTGCTACTCTCCTTCTCTCTCATTTGCTCTTTTCTGCCTTTCATCAATACGGTGCTGACTTAAGCATCGAAAGGTTGTCCCCTGGGATACAACCGTGACTCCTTCTGACGCCTTTACTTTATGGTGTTTGTAGACATCTACGGACACGAGATGATTTCTCCGACAAATAAATAGAGAAAGTGATACGTGACATAAGAATCTTTTTTCTGTCTCTACACATACCAAATAAGACTATCCCTTCTTTGGCAACGATCCATTGACTCGAAAACATGTGATGTAGAGACAAAGGTGAAGGACATTTTGCCATGTGCAAACCTTTACCGTCCCGTTTATTAAGTTGGTTGAAAATTAACATGGTTGGTACTGAAAACTGTGACAACTTTTTCAAATCTATGGACTCCTTCGAGTGTCATTAGTTTACGAAGTACAGTTAATTTGCATGGTATCTGGGGAGGGGATATCTTCTCAGTTCATTAACGCTCATCCGTTCCGCGCACCATGGGGTGCGGCCCTCCGGCCTCATTACGCCACGTTGCCTGTCCAACCCACCTCTTGCCCCGACGCAGACCCAACAACGGACGTCGTACCCGCTACAGTGTCTTAACATCAAATTCTATTGAAAATAAATTAATAAGGCTCGTAAACTCAAAGTTTAACGTAATTAGCATTGTCTCTTGTAATAGAGATGTGTAGTATTTTTATTTTATTTGTTGTGTCAAACCTTGCGTGACAGAACTTTTTTAATTGTTTTTATTTCCCTGTTGCCAGCGCCTATTTTGATTTCTAGTCTTAAATTGTTTGTAATTATTGTACACATTCTCCCTACTAAGAGGCAAACTCTGTGTAAACTCCACTTGTAAAGTGATCATCTTCTCTTTGAGGGAAGAAGCTCTTGCTCGAGGGTAAGAGGACCAACAAGAGGTCTTTATCCTATAACAAGAATCGGCAGGAGGTCGGTATTCTGTGGTTTGGCTGATACCTGTGAAATCAGTTGGGGTCCTAGTTGAGAGAACACATGTGGTGTGGTTGAACACCTGATCAAAAATAGCTAGGGCTATTGAGTAAAAGAGTGTCCATGGTGTGGTTGAGCATGATCAAAAATAGCTAGAACTCTTGAGTGAAAGAGTGCTTGTAGTGTGACTAAACACCTGACCAAAAATAGCTAGGCTCTTAAGGATAAGAGTACTTATGGTGAGTTAAACACCAGATCAAAAACAACAGTTGTACTATTCTCAGTTGAGGGGAGATGGTAAAAATCCTAGTGATTGTCGGGTACTGAACATCGGACTGACTGAAGGTCAAGACCGAACCAGTATAAAAACTTTGTGTCCATTCATGTGATTGCTATTGTGCTTACATTTCATTCCGCATCCATTTAAGCGCTACTTTACTATTGCACTTTGTTCTAAGCGCTAGTTTATTTAGATTAAATTTTATTTACCCATTCACCCTACTTTGGGTCAAGTCATTTACTGGGCAACAAGTGGTATCAGAGCCCAGGTTCTCTATACTTTAAAGATTTAACAATTTGAGAGCAAAAGATCATACATGGCTAAAATGACAGAAGGTCAATCTGTCAATCGTCCTTCATTGTTTGATGGTTCTGACTATCCCTACTGGAAAACTCGTATGAAGTTCTTTCTTAAGAGTCAAAACTATGAACTCTGGATGGTTATTGATGAGGGAGACTTCATTGTCACTAGACCCAGGGAAGAATGGACACAAACGGATAAAGCTAATATGTCTTTGAATGCCAGGGCTAGGCATCATCTTTGTTATGTACTCTCTAGGACAGAGTTCAACCTAGTCTCAGCTTGTAAGATCACTCAAAAAATCTGGAACAAGTTAAGAATCTTGAAAAGACAGACAAAGTTAAAGAAGCAAGAATAGATATATTAGTGTCCCAATATGAATAGTTCAAAATGGTGCCCACAGAAGCCATGTCGCTGATGTATTACAGATTTACAAATATTACAAATGGACTTGTCACTCTTGGCAAAGAATATAGCTCCGGTGATATGGTGAGAAAGATTCTTAGATCCTTATCAAGCAGTTGGAGTCCTAAAGTGACTACTATCGAGGAAGCAAATGATCTCATCCAGATGTCACTAGAAAAGCTGATAGGGTCACTTACGGCCCATGAGATCAACATGCAGCGATTAGGAGAAACCTCAACCAGTAAAAGAACTAACGCCCTGAGGGTTGAGGAATCAGAGTCAGAAGAAGAGCAAGAAATTTTTGGAGACTCTGATAAAGAAGCCGCAATATTGTCCAGATGACTTCTGTAGTGGTTCCTCCTCGAGTTCAGAGATGCAGCGCGGAGATTCGTAGTTGCCAACTCGTCAGTGCCGGGGGTGTACCCGGCGTTAGAGTACGTTTCTTTTGTTGGATTGGACTCTGTAGTTAGTTATTTAATTGAAAATGTAATTTTATTCCCTGTCATTTAAACAATTAATTATACAGTTGTTCTTGCATTATTTTAAAATTCAATGTACCTCTATACGCCTGATAACCCTTTCGAGCTTTCCGGCTCGTGGGTGGCGGGTCAGGATTCGAATGATATCGGGTATTTTTCGGTATCCGGATATTGGGTCGTTACAATCTTGCCCTTACTATTACTTCAGTGGTCCCATCTTGTCAAATTGCCTCCCCCTCTAGGCGATGCTGACAGTAGCACGACTAGCTTCTTCGTGCTCAGCTGACAACTCCACATGGCAAGAAATATCCAAGCAATTCCTCATATTCTCATTGTGGGTTTTAATCAACCTTGTATGGACCCACAAATTGAGCAAAGGGCAAAGACCCAATCGCTTAGATTGCACCTATTGCGTACCTATGGGATCGTTTCCCACTACCTTCACTACAAGACTCAGAACATCACCTTTTGATGTTCAATTATTGTGCGACACGATCCCTTTCGAAATGAGTACTTATTGAGTAAGGGATGTTCCTCCAAAGGAGAACTTCAATTGATCCCAGATTTCCTTAACAGTGGCAGACGTATCTAACTCGCCTATGAGATCATTCTGTATGCCGCTTAATAGACTCGGAGCATGCGATGATCTCGATAGACCCAGAGTCCCTAGGACTTATGGTCATGGCGGTGTTGCGTAGTGTTACCCTTTACAGGCAGTAACATGATCATGGTAAGTAGGTTGAGCAACTCATGCTCAGTTAACAAGTATTGGATATATAAGTGCCATGTGTCCTAATTAAAATGCTATCCTTGGTGTAATCAGTAATCGCAGTCTCAAGTGACTATGTTGACGTCTAAAATATTCCTATACAACAAGCACACTTTAAGAGCTAGGAATTTCTAGCCATGCGTAAAGAAGTTAAAGAAAGCCTAAAGAAAGGTCCTCTCAGACTGCTGAAGCCATAGGTCACCTAACAGAGCATCAGGGACGTCACGATTCACTGTCTCGGGACGTCTGGAAAAGTCTACAACAAACTGGCAATGCCGTATGGCCTGCCGAAATCAACAAACCCAACAAATCGGCATTGACTTAGTCACGCCGAACAAACCCCATACCTCATCTGATCAAGACAAAAATATATCTGGTGGTCTGCCACCTGATGAGGAAGCCTCCTGAGGTGAAGAAACGCCCCTAGTCCCTCAGAGCAGGGTGCCGAAGGCAATGTTAGCAGAAAACTCGGGTGACCCGACTTGGGTACACCTCTTATCAGAAAGGTCCGTAAGAGGCCGAAAGGCTGCCCAGTTAGGGTGAAAATACTTCGAGTGATAGCCCACTCGATGAAGCTGCCTCGCATATGCACAGAGCGGGTCTGGTAGCTGCAGGCTGAGGTGACCCTGCCGACCATAACCGTGAAGATACCTCTCCCACATTTGGGTGCAGACCAGCCAACATTCCCACCAATTTTGTGGCCTATAGCTCTATGATACCCCAAGGACTATGTTGCAATAGCGGGCTTGGAGGGCCCAGGGGCAACCATAGGAGCTGTTGAGCCGACTGAAGCTTCGAAACCCCAGCCACTCCCTGCTAGTGGAGAATTGCTCCCAGGCGAGAGAAGTATTCCTGAGATTGAAGCAAGAGAGATTGTTAAAGAAGCGGCTGGGGCTTCTATGTCTTTGACCCTCGTCACAGACTCGGCGTCAATAGGAGCCGACCAAACTGGACATGAAGAGGAGACATTCTCCATTGTTGAGACCCAGAGTGCCGCTCCACTTCCAGAAGTCGGGAGAGAAATTTCTATTATCGGGGCTCCTTCCACTGTACTAGCTACCAAGGTTGGTTCTAGTGTGAGTGGTCTGCGGGACATGCCGTCGTCATCTTCTGAGCCAAACGATGATATCTGGGAGACAGTTGAAAGCTGGGTAGAATTTCAACTTCCTGATACGCCATCACTGGGTTTGCAATCATCAAGCGATCTGGTGTGGCAGTATCTGGAGACATTGCGGTAGGCCGTAGCAACTCACCCAGATCTGACTTATGCACAGCTGAGGGGTCTGGTAGAGCACCTTTCCGACACATTACTGGCTTTCGGCTGTCCCATGGAGGACTGGATGCAGTGAGTGATCCTGCTCCTGAAGCATGTGAATAGGAGGGAGTTCCTCAGCTAAGGTGTAGCTGATCAGTTGACGGCCATCAAGTTTGAGCAGGCAGAATGTCGAATTACTCTTGCATCTTTGAGAGGAACTACCCAGCAAATGCGGGACGCCGCTAACGTCTGTTCCCAGTGCCGCACTTCCTTGATAGACAGGATAGCTGAGCTTCGCGCTGAACTCTTCCGGGCTGAAATAGAGCTGGAACTGGCCAAGCAGTAGGATGTCCAGAGCATAGAAGAGGCAAAGTTGGCTGAGGGATAGGCCGCCTCCCTCAAGGAGAAGTTGACGCAGTTGGAAGCTGCAGAGTCTCGCCTGAAAGAGCTCATTCATCGCCCCTCCTTAGGGATCTTGGAGTTCGAGGACATCTTCTGACGCTCGCTGTAGTAACTTTTTTTTCTTCTTTTCCCCCTTTTGGGTGGACTTCCATGTATCCTCGGGAACACCCAGAGTATCATGTATTTTGCTCCTTTCATGCAAATGAGATGTCTTTATCATTTGTTCAGCATGTTTGCCGCCAAATCACAGCTCCATTCTCTTTCTTCTTTTAGCTGGTTTATTTAGCCTGGATACACGAGTCACTAAGGTAGGAGAGCGCTCACGCCTTCAGCGAAGGTATGAGGAGTTCGCTCCACCACGGTGCAACTGTTCTCAGGGCCTAACTTTAGCTAGAATTGTCTAAACACCTAGCGGTAAAGGCATAGTGACCTTTAGGGCCAAAGGGTAAAGTCGGAGAGTCCGTTTGTAGACCTTGCCGATGGTGACGAGGCTTATAGGTGACATTCTTGTTGGTAAGCTTAAAAGCCGAAGACAAGGAATATGTTCATTCCTTGACAGGGGTGAAGGGCCCGAGTCAGGGATAGGTTCATTGACTTCATGTGAATAACGAAGAAAGTTGAGGGTAGATTTGTTCATCAACATGGGTTGAATGTCGAAGCAAGAGGTCCGCTTATCGACGGGGACGAAAGGTCCGAGCCGATGGTTTATGTTGATCGATTTTGCCGATGATGACGAGAATCGATGGTAGGATTTATTCATCGACATAGGTTAAATGCCGAAGTAAAAGGTCCATTTATCGACGGGGATGGAAGGTCCGAGCCGATGGTTTATGTTGATCGATTTCACCGATGATGATGGGAATTGATGGTAGGATATGTTCATCGACATAGGTTAAATGTCGAAGCAAAAGAGTTTGTCACAGCATAGGCGTAAGGCTTATGCCGGTGGGGCATGGCTTGCCGGTCGCATGCAAGAATTCTCGCGGGACCTGAATGGTGGATGCGATAACAACATTACTTCCATCATCCTTTCGTTCATTCATTTTTCATATTCATTATTTTTTGATCACATTACCGACTTAAGCGCCCTTTCAAATTTTCACCGAAGCCTGCCCCCTCTTGCTTCTGCCCACGTGCCCTTTCGGGTTTTCACGTGGCAGGGTACCCAATTCTACCTACGTCACCCTTTTGGGTATTCGCCACAGCCGGGTTATAGCCATTTTTGTCCTTACTCAGCGTGGCTGGGTAAGGCCGGTGAGGCACCTCTATTTTAAGCCTCTTTTTTTATATATATATTCATAGAACTGCTACCAAAACGGGCACGAATTGAGTGCCGGGGCAGGGGTAGGCTTATCCGCCATTAGGGACGAAGGGCTCAAGTTAAGGGAATGTTGACCGATCTTGCCAAGAATGACAAGGGTCGGGACTGGTTTATTCATCGACATGGGTTAAATGTCGAAGCAAAGGTATGTTTCGTTCATTAACGAGGACGAATGGTCCAAGTTAAGGAAAAAGTTGACCGATCTTGTCGATGATGACAAGGGTCAAACATAGTTTGTTCATCGACATTGGTCAAATGTCGAAGCAAAAGTGTATGTTTCGTTCATTAACGAGGACGAAAGGTCCAAGTTAAGGGAAAGGTTGACCGATCTTGCCGATGATGACAATGGTCAAACATAGTTTGTTCATCGACATTGGTCAAATGCTGAAGTAAAAGTGTATGTTTCGTTCATTAACGAGGACGAAAGGTCCAAGTTAAGGGAAAGGTTGACCGATCTTACCGATGGTGACAAGGGTCAAACATAGTTTGTTCATCAACATTGGTTAAATGCCAAAGTAAAAGTGTATTCATTAACGAGGATGAAAGGTCTAAGTTAAGAGGAAATGTCGACCGATCTTGCCAATGATGACAAGGGTCAAACGTGGATTTGTTCATCGATATTGGTTAAATGTCGAAGTAAAAGTGTATTCATTAATGAGGACGGAAGATCCAAGTTAAGGAAAATGTTGACTGATTTTGTCGATGATGACAAGGGTCAAACATAGTCTGCTCATCAACATTGGTTAAATATCGAAGCAAAAGTGTATTCATTAACGAGGACGGAAGGTCCAAGTTTAAGGAAAATGTCGACCGATCTTGCCGATGATGACAAGGGTCAAACGTGAGTTTATTCGTTGACATTGGTTAAATGTCGAAGCAAAATTGTATTCATTAACGAGGACGGAAGGTCCAAGTTAAGGGAAATACTGACCGATCTTGTCGATGATGACAAGGGTCAAGGATGGTTTGTTCATCGACATTGGTTAAATGTCGAAGCAAAGATATTATTTTTTCATTAACAAGGACAAAAGGTCCAAGTTAAAGGAAATGCTGACTGATCTTGCCGATGATGACAAGGGTCAAAGATGATTTGTTCATCGATATTGGTTAAATGCCAAAGTAAAGATATTTTTTTTCATTAACAATGATGAAAGGTCTAGGTTAAGGGAAATGCTGACCAATCTTGTCAATGATGACAAGGGTCAAGGATGGTTTGTTCATCGACATTCGTTAAATGCCGAAGCAAAGATGTTATTTTTTTTTCAATAACAAGGACGAAAGGTCCAAGTTAAGGGATAGGGAAAAAGATCTCCGGTGGGACTTGTGGTGATCATCCTTTTGGGAGTTTCATTAGGGTGACTGTGAATAGGAACTTTTAAGTTACCACATTACTGACTTAAGTGCCCTTTCGGGTTTTCACTGAAGCCAGCCCCCTCTTACTTTTGCCCACGCGTCTTTTCGGGTTTTCACATGGTGGGGTACCCAGTTTTGCCTGCAGCACCCTTCCGGGTTTTCACCATAGCTAGGTTTCTAAAAAATCTTAAATAAATCTAAAAATTAATTTAAAAATTCTGGGTCACTACACAGTGGCCGCGAAGGCTTCGTACGTGAAGGCCTTCATTTTCGTAGCATGTGCTTCATGGACTTCCAGTTCTTGGAGTATTTTGATAAGCTTTTCTCTTAGCTCCTTACTCCAAGCAATAGCTTCCCATATTGTGATGCTGGTAGGAAACTGCTTCATTTGGTGAAGGACCTTTCAATTGGCTCGAGCTTGAGCGTACTCTAACGAGGGCAGTACATATGGTAGAGTCTTGCACGAATTGTCACACCGCTCCCCATCAGGAAGTTGTATCGCCTTGGCTTTGCTGTGAGGATCAAGATAGCTCTGATCCCCTATGGGATCCTAGAACAAAGGTGCCAAGGATGGCTCTTCTGGAGGTGGCTGGCAAACTGGATCATCCTTACCAGATGGACCTACTCGTTCTTCAGAAGTGACCGGTGCTAGAGTAGGGACTGGAATGTTGACAATGACCTCCATGCCAGAAGGATCGAAAATGTTAGGCCCCATTTGGACTTCTATCTCTAGAATGGGGGCAGGTTCCTCCCCTTGAAAGAGGATGATTCACTCTGGGTCGAAGGTGGATGGGTGAAGCGGTGACTCGGTAATCTTCCCGCAGCCTCTACCACATCCTCAACCATGACCTCGGCCATGGCTTGTATTCTCCAGAGTTGGTTGTAGTCCGAGCGGGGCGGTGGTTCTCTCCCTAGTCTAGGAGGCCACTAGCTCGCTTCGCCAGGAAGCATTGATGTTATCTGGGGGTGGAATGGCCACTATGTTGCAGGTGCAACCTTGAAGCATTTCTTCTAGCCGCTCTATGGTGATCTTCTTGTCTTTGTAGAAAGAGGAGAGCTCTTCTGGAATGAGGAGCCTTCACCATTCTTGATCTTCTGGATCATCTCTTGAACCCAGCTTCTAAGGCGAGCTCAGTTTTGCATCTCTTCCCACGGGATGTAACTATCGAGTGGGAAAGCGCTAGTGGGACAAGAAGGAATGTATTCCTCCAGGTCATCAATGAGCCGCTATATCCTTTGGAGAGGCATTAGCTCGGCTAGTGATTGAAGGGTGGTTGCTTGCTCGGGTTGCTTTTTGAGCTGTCTTTTTATGTTCTTCCTCCTATTCCTCTCCTTTTTCTTGGCGATGGCTGCCTCCATGGGAGTAGGAGGGAGAGGTAGTGAAGCCAGAGCTGACAAATCTCCATGAGGACATCTCCGAGCTGATGTCTTGATAGAGTGAGGTCGTTAGATTTTCTTTGCCCAGATTTTAATCAAGGCACCTTCCGCTTGTTATATTTGGAAGGTGGCATTGATCGCCTACTCCATGACCTCAAGTGGTAGTTCCTGGTAGGTTGGAATGCTGGGACTAGCATCTGAAGATGTATGCGCAGTTTGATGCCTTACCCGCAGTGGCGACGTCCTTCATTGTCATGTGGACTGAGAGACTCACGTGGAGTCCTGCTGTAAAGCTTTGCCTTGGCTATCTAGCGCGCCGATTTCGACGTGCCCGCGGCCTTGCGCCATCGGGTCGATATAAGTGGCGTTCTCGCTCCAGCCGGCAGCCAGCAAAGCCTCCCGGCGCGCGGCATCGATTTCATTCCAGGTGGCGATGTAGTTGGCGGCGATTTGTGCAATGTTACTCATGGTGTTTTCCTTTCGGGGTTGGTGTGACCTGATTATGGAAAACGCTGCGTTTAGTCTCAATTACCCGAGAGGTAATCAGCATGTTCGTTTGCTGGAGCTACCCAATTCATGGGATGGAATACAGTCTTGCTTTCAGGCTAGACTCTCCGCCTGCCGCCGCTGTCGAGCGCTAAGGGATATGCCACGCAAAGCCAGTATAATTTGCCGAAAAATACCGATTCTTGATTTGATAGGGGAAAGTAGTGAAGCATCCAATCGCCAGTGCCGTTCTGACTTCGACCCTGATTTGCGCCTTGCCCGCGTCTGCGCAGGATGCGCCCCCGGCACCCGTGCCTACGGCTGAAGAAAAAGCCTTAGCCCATCAGACTCCGCCATTGATCGACCCTGCATTGATCAAGCTCTACCAGGATGTCATCAAGGACCTCAAGCCAATCAGCAGCCATCATGCCGGCTTGAAGGAACGCGTAGAAGCGGCGCGCAATTTCACGTTTTCACCGGAAACCAAGGCCGAGCTGCAGAGCGCGTTCGGCAACGATGATCCGATCCATGTCACGGTGGAAGACTTGCCCGGCGGCGGGGCTGCCATCCATGGTAAGACCGATGTACTCGATCACACCGACCCCAAGACTGGTTCCACCTTGCACTTCGACGCGGGGACCGCTGAGAGTGTCGTCAACCGCGACTATAGCGGCGTCAAATTCGATCTCAGCTTGCCTGACGTGAAGCTGACCTCGACGGGAGACCCCAAGCTGTTCGACATGAGCGGTATCAGCGTCCATGGCGACAACACGATGGGCCCGTACAATTTCCCGGTTGGAAAGTCGTCGTTCGCGGCGGAGCACATGCGCATTGGCGACAATGCGACCTTCACGCTTGATTTCAACAATATCAGCGTCGATGCCGACGTCGTCGCGCACAAGAAGATGTTCGACATGCGCTACGACTATCGCGTCGCATCGGTTGATTGGGGCAGCGACAAGATCGAGAACATCAATGCCGATATCGCCATCCTCAATATCGATGGCAAGTCGATGGAGGATTTCACTGATTTTGCGGAAACCATCGATGTCGCCAAACAACCTGAAGCCGCGCAGAACGATGCGGTCCTGAAAGTATTCAAGCGCTTCGCACTGGAACTATCCAAGCATAACGGCACAATCGAGATTCGCGACCTGTCGGCGCAATATCAAGGCCAGAGGGCCGGCCTTGCCGGTCGCGTGACCTTGCCCAATCTCAAGCAGGCCGATCTCGACTCTATGCAGAAGACCTATGAAAAGCTCGCCGTACATCTGCGCCTGCACGTGCCGATGGCGATGATCGACGAGATCACGCATCGCATTTCGCGCAAGATGAAAAATTAGGGCTTCATCATTGGATACATTGTTGAAGAGATAAAAATGTAAAAATTTGGAAACAAATTTCTTATGTGAATATATTAGGCTTAGTTACCTCTATACCTCTCAATACCCCAAAAATCTACTAACTAGAGTTGTTATACTCCTAGGCCTTTTTGGTAATGGGTTAGGGTTAACTCTAATCCTCTCCTTTAGAACAAGTTATCCTGGGATAACCATCGTTTCTTTTTGGTACATTATGTGTTAAACTTGGTGTGATAGTGTGGGTTAATCTTGGATGTTGCACATGTACTTTGTTTGAAATCTGGGGTAAAAGGTATAATTGATAAGTACACTATGATTAAATGCACCCATGTTATGAACTGAGTGAGAGAAAAGAGGACAATTCAACTCGGATTACCCCATTCCAAGGGTTGAGATGGAATGCAGGACCGAGGGTTATCCCGGGTTAACCTAACTTGTCCCATAATGCAAAATCTTGTCTGCCAAATCTGTTTTTGGCTTGTTCCGGGGTTAACTATGAGTTAAAAATGGGATATCCCACAACCAAAGTGGTCCATGAAGGTTAGATTTCAGGGCTAGACAGTTATTATTCTTAAAGATGGGGTAGAGGGTTTAGGGGTATACAGGTATTATTCTTAAATATTTCCTTAGTATACAGATAGATTAGATAAAGGTGGGGATATGGGGGATATTTATAAAGATTTCAGGGGTAGCATGGCAGATTGAATATAGAGTATCTTTCAGGTTCCAGTTTCAAATAAGTTCACGTTTGAGATTGATGACTTCTTTTTCCCACTCATTTTTGTGTTAATGGACTGATGTAATAATACTCACTTATTCTGATGATCCAAGACTTTTACTCAAGTACATAGAATTTTTTGTTTCAAGTAATCAATGCAGTACCAACTGTACCATGCATGTGTTCTGAGGTATAATCTTGTTTCATTTTGAGAGCCCCCATATTTCAAAACACAAATGATGGAAATCGAGGCTAAAATTATAGAATTAATGCATACTGGCTGTTTCAAGGGCAACCACTTGAGCACAAGAGGAACTATTGAGCATGGGGGTCTTTGCAGCAATATGCACTTTTATCTGTCAACTAAGCTAGGCATGCTAAGGTTTAGAATCCTTATAGAGTTAGGATTATTGTTAAATTTGGGGTACTATATTGGTGCAGGCTTGGGGTCCTTACTGAACACAAGACGTGGGACACAACCCCAACATGGCCCAGTTCGACCTCCAAACCAACCACCCTGAACCCATGCAGTAATATCCAGCCAGACTACTGTTTGTGGGCTTGGCTGATCCCAATCTGGATTGGCCAATTCTAACAGAAATTAGGTAGTGCCAATTTGATTCAACAGGGAAACCTAATCCCTATTTTAGTTACACAAGGGAAAGAGGAAAAATTATTTGGCCAAGGCCAGTTGGAATGGTTTGAAACCAACTGGTCCCAAGCTGTTTCTGAGTTCCCTAACATGATCTGGGTTGGATTGGCCGTGTCGGAACATTCATGGACGTGTGAGAGTAACGCGCCGCTATCTGAATGTTAAGACCAATCAAAGTATTTCCATGTTGCAACGTGGACTCCTTCGTTATGTACGATAGACTGGCTAAATGCCCGGACTGCGGCAAAGAATACAGAACTACCATCGCAGAAGAAGATACTGATGATCTTTGTGAACCCTGTGAAGAAGCTTGGGTTAACTACTGTGATGAAGTGTTTAGGCTACGAGATAAGTAACAGTTATACGCGCCGTTAGCACAACCGGATAGTGCTACAATCTTCTAAGTTGTAGGTTGCTGGTTCGAGTCCAGCACGGCGCTCCACACACAGCCCGCCAAGTGCGGGCTTTTTCATTGGAAAAATTTAAGGTTAGGAGATTTTAATGCCTAAGTTCTTTCCGGGTTGTCCTGTTAAAAAGAATAGAGGAACCGAATCCATCGGCATCACTGCCAGAGTGGTACAGTTTCCTTATTTCAGTAGTATCAGCAATTTTAATATGCTTGTCAGGCTTGATTCAGCAACACTGTTTAAAGCCGCAGGCGAGGAAGCTGGTGTAATAGCAGATCAGTGGGACCCAATTGTCCCTGACGGCATGAAGCCTGTAGAACAATCCGAGTTGCTGTGCTTACCAGACGGCAGCTTTAACGAAGCGGGCACACTTACGCCCATGAAAGAGGAAGCAAAGGCGGTGTAACATGGACAAGATTGTTAAATTCGGGCAGCCTAAAAACTTAGGCCCGCTCAAGCTGTACTCGCCACAGGTGTTGTACTACCTGTACTATCCTGTCAGTGTGCCGGGACGCGGAATTGTATTCGGCAACGAAGAACGTGGCGGGCATCCTTTAATGTTCGCTACGGAGATGTTACTCAAAATCTTTGACGATGAGCCTGAGCGCTGCGCGAATGAATACGTATACATAACAGCCAAGAAAATGTACATCGGCGGTGGCGTAACAGCCAATCGTCCGGGCTGGCATTGTGACGGCTTTATGTCCACTGACCTTAATTACATTTGGTATGACAACACACCGACAGTGTTCAATCACGGAGCATTCAGCATTACCCCGGATCATGTGGAGAGCTTGAAGGAATTCGAGCGTCAAGCAAAACCGGATAATGATTATATTCTTCCGAACGAACATCTGGTGAAGCTGGACAGTACAGTGATCCATCGTGTCAACACACACGTTCCAGAACAGATTATGCGGACGTTTGTGAAGGTTACGATCAGCCCTGAACGTTTTAATCTAAAGGACAACAGTATTAATCCAGCGTTTCCACCGCCGGAGAAGTTGTTTGACCGGAGCTTGGTCCGTAACGATCCATACCAAGCACAAACCGACAGCTTTAAAGTTGTTCCACCCACTGATGACCATTTGGTGTAATATGTCAGCCACTCAAAAAACTTCAAAACTTACCACTGCTTTTTTCTGTCAGCTCACTGACCCGGAAGCCTGTGGACAAGATCAGCTTGTACTTATCGGGCCAAAAACAAGTCTCGAAGAATGAATTTAGAATCATTTTCATTCATAAGAAGGGAACTTGGCATTTGTAGGTTAGATAGTTAGAAATTTCATTTCATCTTAATTGCACATATCTTTTGCACATGCATATGCATATAACTGTGAATAGATTTCAGATTTCACTCATATCCTCATTCATCTACATCCGTTTGTAAATATATGCACATACTCTTCACTTTTTAGTGCTTAAATGCCATGATTGTCTGGTATATCAAATGGTGTTTATGGAAAGTTAGATTATGTCCATCTAAATACTTTCACTACGCGTGAGGTGATCTTCGAATCTAAGTTCTCTGTCATGTATCAGAAATCACGTTGCATGAATATCTTGTTACATTCTTGAATGCTTGCTTGTACATAGCCTACAAAATCATTTCCTTGAACTATTCTAAGGCCTCATATTATTTGATAAATAAAAATACATTGATTTTGATCATGACTGTTATATGACATACACTAAGGGGGATAATTTATTTTTCAGTGTGCATACATTCAGGGGGAGACATTGTCATCCATAAATAAATTCATCTTTTACATTCATTACAATTACCTCACACATTGCACATAATAAGAATTAATGAATTTAATTAATAAGGATTTTAGATATTCTACTTAATACTATCAAGATACTTAAATATCTACATGGCCAATGAGAATAATCGTAAGGAAAAAACTGCATATCCCTTAATCAAAAATCTGAATAAGTGGAACACTGAACTGAGTAACCAGATCTCCCCATTGAACAAGTGAGGAGCCTCCTGTCAAAAGGTGAAGTGGGATTCCATAATGAAAATAACTCAAGCGATGAATCCTAGTAACCGAGAATCTCCACTGAAACAAACAGAAAAACTCACGTAAAATGGTGAAGTCTACAATAATGTTCAAAAGGGGGCTGTGCGAAGCTACCAAAAGTTGACAAACTTACATGGAAGTGTAGAGAGGAAAGGTATTCTTCTGGTGTTCTTTAGAACATCTAAATATCCACATGTTTTTGAAGTTCATTATTCATTCATTCACTTATTCACTTCTGGGACTGATTGTCATGAATATACTGAATGAATTCATTTTATCTCATGGTTTATGCAGTACCTATCTTTTTGCATGCACAACTCTATTAGTTATGATTCATGTTTCCATCGTGATTCTCAATCAATTGCACTTTCATATCCCCTTGCCTTGAAGAGGCATGATTATACAATTATGCTATGCTGTACTTGCATGTTTATATGGATGCATGCTTGCTTGAACACTTGCATGTATGCTTCTCATCATTTGCATTCAACCCCCCTCAATGTTTGTTTTTGTCAATGGCAAAGGGGGAGTCATAGTGATAGTGTGCATAGGTGCATCTGTCTAGGCTGCTGGCATTCCATCTGTTGATTCTGATATCCATCCAACCTTGTACATATGGGACTCTCAATGCAACAAGTTTTAATAAGTTTGGTTGAGCAAGTCCATTCTTAATAAGTTTTGGTTAAGCAAGCCAGATCTTGATAGCACCACACCCCAGTCTGGTGCGGCCATGAGCTGCTTGGGTATTGGGTCGTGGACGAGCATGGATATTGCAGGTACTGGTCTTTGCAGTGGTAGATTTCGACCGCTAGGGCATAGCGCCGCCGAGGCGGCAGGAGAGAGTGATGTACGACGAAACCAACGTTCCCCCGCCTGAGCTTAAGGTGCGGCCTGTAGTCCGGTACGTACTGACGCGGTACTACCATCCGTTCCAGGCAAAAGACGGAAGCCACGGATCCGCAGGCAAGAGCGAGGTCATCGCGGAGTTCAGCAGCGAGGAACGGGCAGAGGAAGTAAAGCGCGCGCTTGAGTAGACAGAGCAAGCCAAGTAATCCACCATGCAGTCTACGCCGGCTCCCCTCCGGCCCGGCCCCGGTCAGACTTCCCCCTGGCGCGGGGCCATCTTATATAGGTGATTGCGTGGTGAGTACTGAAACCGTAGCAATGAAACTAGGCGCGAGCGCAGTTCAGGCAAAGGCGCTTGAGGACGCTTGCATCGGATACGGGATCGATACCACGCTCAGGAAGGCTCACTTCCTCGCTCAGCTAGCTCACGAATCCGGCGGCTTTAAGTTCACCCGTGAGATTTGGGGCCCGACTCCTTCTCAGAAGCGGTATGAAGGGCGGCAGGACTTGGGGAATAGTCAGCCCGGAGACGGGTATAGATTCCGGGGGCGTGGGCTGATCCAGATCACCGGCCGCGCGAACTACATGGATTATTCCATGGACGAGTACGGCGATTATCGCGTCGTGCAGACACCGGAAATGCTAGAACACTACCCGGATGCAGCCCTTTGCGCCGGATGGTTCTGGAAATCCAAAGGACTCAACAAGATCGCGGACACGGATGATGTAGAAGCCGTTACCCGTAGGATCAACGGTGGTCTAAACGGGATCGAGGATCGGCGCAAGTGGCTTGCAAGGGCTAAGCAGGCATTTGCGGAGATCACGCAATGATTCCCGATTGGCTCTTTCAATGGATTGGAACGCTCCTAGGCGGCGTTGCCTTGCTATGGGTAGGCTGGATGCGCAAGGACTCCAAGGACGCTGACGCTTCTAGGGATGCAAAGATCGCCAGGCTAGAGGGTCAGCAGCAGGAAATGCGCCTGATGATTGCGCAGGAGCTACCGACCAAGAAGGATATGCACGATATCAACCGATGGCTGGAGTCCATGGATTCGACCATGGGCGAGCTGAGGGAAATGGTTGTCCGGCTAGAGGAACGTAGTAAAATTCACGGAACCTCAACGGGGCACTAAGAATGGAAGCAAAACTCAGGGGGATCGAGGAGAAGGCATCGGACATCCTCGATAGGCTGGGCAAGATCACGAATGGCCCCGAAGGCAATCAGAACGTGACCAGTCTGACGCTTCAGGCTGGTGGAGTAGGGATCTGGATTGCTTGCACGGCAGCCCTGATGATGCTGGGGATTCTGATTGTCGGGTCGTTGTGGGTGTCTCGGGAATTCACTCGGATGGATGCTAGGGCGGCAGAGGATGGCGTTCGCGGTCGTCCGCGAAGCCCTGCCGGAGGTGGCGCTCGGCATCCACACCCACAACGATTCCGGCTGTGCCGTGGCGAACACGCCGACGGCAGTGGAAGCGGGCGCCGGCCAGGTCCAGGCCTTGCGGCGCTCGGCGGTCTTGGTCTGGAAAGCGTCGAGCTGCTTGGCAGCCCAACAGCCATCGCCGAATGAAGGTTGATGCTTCAGGTGCGAAGCAGTGAAGGCCAAGACAGCGGCAACCGCGGCGCATAAGCCGTCGAAGCGCTCGCGTTCCAAATCATCAAGGGCGGGCAGCACGCCGCCACGCCTGCTCAGACGCAGGCCGACTACGACCCCTACGGAGACTGACCCATGTGCCTTGGTGGTAGCCCCAAAGCGCCTCCGGTGCAGCACAGTGCGCCCCCGCCCATGCAGTTGCCTACGGTCGAGAGCGATCAGGTGCAGCGCTCCAAGAAGCTCCAGCGCCAGCGTGCGGCAGCTGAGTTCGGGCGCGAGTCCACGATCCTCGGGGCCGGTGCTGGCCCGACCGCGCAAGCCAAGACGCTGCTGGGTTCCTGATGCGACACGAGATTCGGTGGGAGGTGCGGTGCTTTTCGTACCTCATCCCGCAGTTTCGTCACGACTGGCGTGTCATGAAAGTTAGAACGACCCGCTGGCGATGGAGAGTGAAGCTGGCGATTGCTTTGCAGCGGATCACTAATGCCATCCCGGCCCCGCCGTATCCGGGGCTGACCTTCTGGAGCTACAGGGTTCGCGTGAGGAAGGTCAATGGCTGACGAATCGCCCCGCGCCCTCGCAGACAAGCGGTTTGCACACCTCAAGTCCGAGCGGTCCACCATGGATTCGCTGTGGCGCGAGCTGCGCGATGCCTTCCTGCCGCACCGTGGGCGCTTCGAGCGCGACGAGAACGAGCAGCGCAAGCGGATCGCCCTGATCAACGAAACACCGATCATCGCCGCGCGGACGCTGGCCTCGGGCCTCCATGCCGGCCTGACTTCCCCGGCTCGCCCGTGGCAGAAGTCGAGTATCAAGGACGACGACCTGGCCGAGTACGGCCCGGTCAAGGAATGGCTGGCGACCGTAGACGCTCGGATGATGAGCTACTACGCCAAGTCCAACCTCTACCAAGCCCTGCCGTTCGTGTACGCCGAATACGGCACGTTCGGCACGATGGCCATGCTCCCCTTCGAGGACGAGCATTCGCTGGTCCGGTGTGAGCCGTACACGGTCGGGCAGTATTACCTCGCCCGCGATCATCGCGGCGACTACGACACGCTGGGCCGGGTGTTCTGCATGACGGTCCGGCAGGCCGTGGGCCGGTTCGGGCTGGACAAGCTGTCGGTCGATACGCGCCGCAAGTGGAACGACGCCAGCCAGCGCGAGCAGAACATCGATATTCTGCATCTCGTCGAGCCTGCGGACGGCGGCTGGGCGTCGTGCTACTACGAGCAGGGCGCGAAGGACGGTCCCGAAGGCGGCCTGCTCAAGCGCGCCATGTTCCGCAAATCAATTGCTGGAGCTGCTCATCATGTCAGGCTGCAAAATCATAGCAAGTAGAGAGCTTATCTGGGAAAGAGCAAGGCGGCTGTGACATCAAAGACAGATCAGGAATGCTCAGCCAGTAAAGTCGGTTCATATATCATGTAGATGCAGAGGATTACACAGTTGACGAAAGATGGAGTGAGTTCAAGTTGAATATTTTTGTTTTCAGAAACATTTAGCTAGATTTGGGTGGTTGTGGAACAATGTTTTCAGAAATTGTTCCTGCAAATCCATTCCATATATGTCATTGTGCCATGGTGGATCGCCGTACATCTCTTTCTTTGAATGTATAACAATTACAAAAAAAGAAAATTTAAACTTAAAGATTAATCATTAAGTTTTAAAACAAGATTTAAATTGCACATACACAAGTTAATTAGAGATTTAGCAGCAGTTGACTGCTAAAGGGATCTCTTGCTTTATATATGACTAAAATTGAGTTGCTACATAATTTCTTCCTGTTCAAAGTGAGTATAAGTGAAATTAAGCACTTACCCTATTCAGCAATGCAAGCACCTTATCTGATGAAGATGGTAGCTCGTGCTGCAGAAATGCCTGCAATGATTAATGCCATGGTCATGTAAGTTCCATGATCACTATTTTTCCATCTACATGCCAAAACTATATATTCTATATTACATTCATTATGCAGGCGTTGTAGGTATTGATCCAGAATGCTAACTTTTGCTTGTATGTCAAAAAGGTGAGGTCCACCGTGCAGAGTTTATGCATTAGTATCCTGAAACAAGTAGTTGGAACACTCTCTCAGTCAGCATCGATCCAAATTAAATAATATGTCTCGCATCTGAAACAGAATTTATTACGATGCAATCTAATGGGAATTGCTATGATACGAGAGAGAGAATTCATTATTATGCTATCAAATGCAATTGAAATTTGCATTTTCTTCTCTTTTTCTTGGAACACCAAGACTGCAGCAGAAGCTTATGGTTTGCATTATGCCTTTTTTCTTCATCACATTGCATTACAAAACTGTCACCTACGTTGTACAGAAAATAAACAGAAGTAATATTATTGCCTGATGGCAACAATTTTCTGAAGTGGCTTAATGTTGCTTATATGTGCATTTGAGACCCTATGATTTTTGCTTTTACAGGTTCTTTTTCATGCATTGGATTTACTTTAATTAAGACCTTAGCATCTAGTTTCATAATTAGCATGCATCAATCTCTTGTGAAGATTATTGGTTTTCACAGTTTTCTTGGGCAGAAAAAATTAATGCCAGGCACACTAAGAATATATGTGGATTAGGGGGCTTACCTCAGTCTCCGGATGCTCAGGAAGCACTGGGTTATGCGGCTTATGTCCAATGAGGCCTCTGTGACACTGATGAAATTCTTATAGGGTCCTCTCTCTCCGACTGTTCCGTCAATGTCAGGCAACAAGCCATGAGGATCAAGCATTGGCATAGTGTCATCTGAGGAGTACGTAGGTGTCTTACAGTTAAATGAGGACTTGGATGTGAAGCCCTTTGAGCTTATGCAAGACAGACTAAACTTAGGAATAATGGTGGGTGAGTCATGGCAGGCTCCACTAGTGGCTGCCTGGTTCAGTCTGTGGAAGATGCCGATCAGACATCTGACCAATTCCTCAGAGAGTTCATTTGGTGTCTCCATCCTGGTTTCCTCATCTGTGTTGCTCCTCCCAGAAGTGTGCTTGGATCTTTCTACATCCACATCTGTTCAAGTGGTGGAATCACAAATGGTCATGATACTCACAATCTGAGAAGCTAATAGCCAAATAATTAACTTGACAGAATATGCGACTGTGATTCTAAGTTCAGGAGGACATGAAGAAAGTTCGCGGGAGTCACATATATCTTGGTAGTACTTTACCACTACTTGTGTGAAGGGCACCTCCCATCTCTGAGATTGATCCCAGAGAAGCGTTCCTCCCCTTGATTAGCCTTCTCCCACCAGGGTTTGCCTCAGACGCCAGAGAGTGGCGGCGCTCGGCCTCTGCACCCTCCTTTAGCCTGCCTAATCTGCAGAAGAAGCTCCCCCGCCGCTGCGGGAGCCACCGTTCGCAGTGGCGCGACTTCAGCTCCTCTGTCTGCCTCTTCTCTTCGTGTAAGCTAAACTTCAGGTCTTCCACTTTTCTCTCCAGGTAGGTGATCTCTTCCTCCACCATTGCCAATTCAGCAAGAAGCACCTGCACCTGCGCCAGAAGCATATATAGAAGTTACACTGCAGATCACATCTCTCATGTTTATTTCCTCAGCTGCATCCCTATATATATATGATGGTGCTATTAAAAACTGCGGACTGATATATCATCTACTCGATCCACTTTTTCTACACCATCTGTACTCCGATTCATGTCAGCTCTTCATCTGTATTATTTCCTATCTTGTAAGGAAGATGTTGCTTCTACAATCTGAATAAAAGAAAAGTAAGTAACAAAATAGATGAAGAGCTGAGATGAACTGGAGTACAAGTGGTGTAGAGACAGAAAATGGAGTGGACGATCTCAATTCTAACCAAGCAGGTGCTGTGGTGACTGGTGTGGCAACAAAGTGCAGTACCTGAAGGGGGAGCTGTGAAGAGAGACATGAACGAGGAAGGAGAGGGCCATGCAATGCGCACTGAAGGATTTTATTCAGACTTTCTTCCTTGTCCAGCACCCCCTGCAGCTCAGCCACCTGCAGGAGACCCAGAAACTTTTTAGAACCTTCATTCCTTGTTTTTATCAGAAGTGCACGGTGGGAGCCATGCAATATTGTTCCCCTAAGAACAACTTCTATGGCCATGCAGTAGTGACTGCTGGGGCTCATCACCTCCTCCTCGAGCTCGCATCTCCGCCGATGCTCCTCGCGCTTCTGCATCAGGAAGTCCGCTAGCTTCATCACGTCGCTCCAGGAACAGAGGAGGAGCATAAATCGGGAGTCTCCCCATGCCACCTGCAGCACTAGAGCGGGGCATTATTAAAGAACTGAGAGGTTGCCCGCAGGGGGGCATTTAAGCGTTTCGGTGAGGAGATGAAGGCCGTGAACTGCTCGTGCGGAGGTGAATGGAGAGAGGAGAAGATGATTGGAAAAGTCTACATAGATGAGGAGCCTCTGAATCCGTGGGTACGTGCCATGGGAAAGGCCACCGTCTGGACTCTGTGTGGGTAGCAACCAACGTACTTCACATGAACCCACCTACACAATACTTTATGTGGGGGAAGAGGCTCGTCCCATGATAGGTATGACCGGCTTAAAACCTCGGTTGCGGTTGGGAGTACTGCGGGAGGAGTGCCTCATTTAAAATTTCCGGCTCCCGTTCTCGCCTTCCATGAGCAGATAAAGTCAATTCCCCCACCCCCATCTCTCTCTCTCTCTCTCTCTTCATCTGTGTCTACTTGATCTTACACAACCTATAAAGCTTCTCTCAGTCTGGTGAGTGCATAACCATCCTCCCGTACTCTGTTGACATCAACGTGTCAAGTGTGATGCGAAGAACTATGGTTGATTTTTTTTTCAAATAAAACTAAATTGGGGTTGTTTACATGGATATCCCGTAAGATAACAGTGTCAGCCGAGAGGGGAGAGGGGGGCAGGGGGCTTCCCGGAGGGGAGAGAGGGGCAGGGGAGAGGGGGAGGAGACTTGTCGAAGGGAAGAAAGGGGGTGGGGAAGATAGAGGAAAGTCGCTTCATGTGGGAGAGACTTCAGAGAAAAGTCGTTCTCACACGGAGTGACTTTCTTCTCTCTCTCTCTCTTGTATACCCCCACCTCGATCATCTCTCTCTCTCACCTCTCTTTTCTCTCTCCTCTCTCTCTCAAACCCCCACCCTGGCCATCTCTTTCTCTCTCTCACCTCTCTACTCTCTCTCCCCCCCCCTCTCTCTCTCAGACGTAAAACGGTTTGGCTTTGCGCCAATAATATTTATAGAGCAATTTTCGTGCCATTAGCGTTGATCTAACAACTTCAGCTTCTCTTGGTTGAGCTTCGTGCGGGACGTAATAAGCTGGTTCTGAGTCTTGGCCGCGTTATTCATCTGCGTTTGTTGCAGCATTGCGTTCCAATCTCCCTGCTTGATTTGCATCTCTTTTTCGGCTTCTTGCTGTGCTGCCTGTTGTTCAGCCTCTTGTTGCGCCTGAGCTTCTTGCATTTGCAGACGGCGACGGAGTGCAGCCTTACGTGTGTACTTACGCGCAGCGACAGATGTATCCGGTTCCAGAGCGATCTCCATAGCGTCTGACAGTGTGATCTCACCGGATTGAATACCCATACCAAGCCACTGCATAATCGTCTGACGATCGAACGCTGACGGAGGCAAGCTCCGTACAACCACGTCGAATTCGTCGAGGGAGATGTCAATGTTATCGGCTAGGAAGTCAACTCCAACATCGCCGATTATTGGCGCGAACTTCTCCTTACCAGCCCACGTGAGTTTAACCAGTCGAGCTTCTTGCTGTAGTGCGCGGCTCCACATGCGTTCAAATGCGCGGAAGAACGGCGCGGTAACCATGTTGGATTGAACGAGTGATGCTACAGTCGTACCGGTAGATACCGACGAACCTTGGATCTGTCCCAGACGTTCAGGCGTTACACCTGATGCAAGGTCGATCTGACGGTCGAAGTATTCTACAAGCTGGACAGCGCCGACAAGCGATTGGCTAAAACCGAGATCGTATTCCTCGAACAGGTTCATATTCCCAGTCGAAGTCTGGTAATCCTTGGAGTTCACAAAGGCGATACCATCGGCTTTAATGTAACGCATAACGGTTTCCCTTCCGATACCCTCCGGCATCATGGCTTCATCGAATACCAACACCTTACCAACAGCACGAGCCATTTGGATTTGGATCTGGTAGAGAGCAACGTCTTTCAGGTATTGCAGACCGATCATCTGTTCGAGCATGGATGACCATGAACCGTTCAGATAGTCGACGATGAGGACTTCGTAAGGAGGACGGGACTTCTGTAGTGAGGAGAAGTCGCGGGCTTGGTTGTGGCATTCGCCCCAGTCTTTAAGGAACTGACCACCGATCAATGTAGCTTGACGCCACACCTCGATCTTGTTGGATTTGATCTTGTCTTTGTCCTTCTCCGAGACGTGTTCTCCGGTTACGTTCTGGAAGAACGATGCACCGTATTCCTCTTTGGTTTCGTACTTGTGAGAGAGGGTTTTGTAGTCGCGCCAAACGATCTTAACAACCAGTCCTCGCGGAGCGTTATCGTCCATGCGATACCAGCGACAGACTTGGTTAGGCATACAGTCCCAACCCGGATCAACATCGCTGTTGACGCCGCGGCCCTCGTTATAGGCGCTCATGGGTTGCTTCAACTCGTCTTCGGTGAGACCGTAACGGGAGGCTATCTGAGCAAGGGGTAGGTATTCGTATTCGTAGAAGTAGGTGGAGAGACCAGCCCAGCGGATGCGCCCGACATCCGTCCGGAGTTATCCACAGGGCGTCGCCACCTAGACTCATCCGATGACCGGATCCCCCGTCCTCCTCGTCGGCAGCGTCAGCGAACCGGACGCGGAGTCGACCTTCCGCGCGCTGGCCGAGCACCTGGGGGACCGAGCCCCGCGCATCCCGGACGGGGAGGTGGGCGATCGCTTCTACTGGATCCAGTTCCAGCGCGACAAGTTCGACCAGACCGCGGGCCTGCACCGCGTCGGGGACACGCCCTTCTACATCCGCGACCGCTTCGACGGACGTCCGTTCGCCCTCGATGACGGCGTCGCGGCGGCGTCCCTCCGGTTCCCGTCCCTCGGGTACGCGGATGCTGCGCTGGAGTCGTGGGAGGTCTTCGAGCGCCTGCAACGGGACGGCGTCATTCCGTCGACCACACGCTTCCAGGTGTCGCTGCCCACCCCGGCGGGTGTCGTCGGCAGCTTCTTCGTCCCCGAGGACCGGGCGGCGATCGAGCCGGTCTATGCGACCGCGATCGTCGCCGAACTGGACCGCATCCTCGCGGGTATCCCGCACGACCGACTCGCCATCCAGTGGGACACGGCACTCGAGTTCGCGTTCCTCGAAGGCGTCGAGGTGCGCGGCCGGCGGATCGAACCCTGGTTCGGTACCACCCACGAGGAGATCCTCGACGGCGTCCTCGAGCGCGCTCAACGCCGCTCGGGCCTGGTTCCAGTCGGCGTCGAGCTGGGATTCCATCTCTGCTACGGAGACGTCGAGGAGCAGCATTTCGTCGAGCCCACGGATGCCGGCGTGCTCGCCGAGGTCGCCCGCGGCATCCTGGAGCGCTCACCTCGCGCGGTGGACTGGATCCACCTGCCGGTGCCGATCGAGCGCGACGACGCCGGCTATTTCGCACCGCTCGCCGACGTGGAGTGGGGCGACACGACCGTCTATCTCGGGCTCGTGCACCACGAGGACGGGATCGACGGCGCCCTTGGTCGCGCGTCGGTCGCGCGCGGCTTCGTGCCCGAGTTCGGCATCGCCACCGAGTGCGGCTTCGGTCGGGGACCGCGGGAGCGCACGGTGCCGCTCCTCGATCTTCACGCCGCGGTGGCGGACCGCCTGGACGGATCGGCTGAAATACTGGGGGAGTGAGCAGCCCCCGCGACGACCGCGCCGACCGACCGGTCGACGAGTCGGACGAGGACGCTCTCACCTGGTCGGGCGATCGCGACCCGAGCCTGTTCGTCAACCCTGAGCCGCTGCGCAAGCCGGTGCGCGAGAAGCGAGCGTCTCGCGCGGCGACCGTCGCCGAAGCCGACACGGCCGATCGGGAGAGCTCGGATGATGCGCCCTCCGGGACCGCCGCCAGCGGCGCCGGGGCGCGCTCCGGTCGCCCGACGATGGTCCCGTCTCCACCGGGGACGAGGCTCGTGACATGCTCGCGCATGAGGCGACCGGCCGGCATCGTCGAGCCGAGCAGCATGCACCCGAGGTCGTCGAGGAGCACTGACATGGTGCGTACGCCCATCAACCTGGACCCGGCAACAAGGCGTGACTGGATCGATCGCTAGGCCAAGGCATGCAATCCGCCGATGACCGCACTGGTGCGGCAGGCTGTGCACGGCTACCGCATCTGCCACGAAGGCCAGGGTGTTTGATCGACTTGCAGACCGCGCTGCGGCGTAACGCCGGCATTTGACTGCTTGGTCATCAAGATCGCATGCGTGACGAATGGGACAACCACAGGTGAGATACCTGCTTGAGACGGTTATCCTCATCGACCACTTCAATAGCGTCGAAGCCGCTACCACCCTGCGTCGCAGCGAGCATTGAAAATTGCCTGATGCGTTGCAGGTTGACGTCGCCGTGCAGCCAAGTCTGCCCTTGGTTACCTGGAGCAGTCGGGATTTCAAGATGTGCTGGAAGGTGGATATGGTCATACCATACCTGCCGTTTCTAGGCCGCGGCAGTAAACCCCAAGCCATAGGTCTGGCTGGCGAATGTGCCCTTCTGAGCTGCCTACGCGGCAGCGAACTCCCCCTCCCGCATCGCGTCGTCGATGGCTTCTTTCTGAGCTGCCTACGCGGCAGCGAACGACATCGTGAGCCTTGCGGGATGGGTCGCCAATTTCTGAGCTGCCTACGCGGCAGCGAACATGTCGTTATCCTCGTTTCGCCGCGCCGGGATTGTCTGAGCTGCCTACGCGGCAGCGAACCATGTCGTCGCTGCACACATCAAGCGCGATCTTTTCTGAGCTGCCTACGCGGCAGCGAACATCGGAAACCACATCACGATCGTGCCGACGAATTTCTGAGCTGCCTACGCGGCAGCGAACCAGAATCCATCCCGCTTCACCGGCATGCTTGATTTCTGAGCTGCCTACGCGGCAGCGAACGCTGTGGCGCACCTTCGTCTCGAACATGCCGATTTCTGAGCTGCCTACGCGGCAGCGAACCCGTGCATGACGACTGATAGCCCAGGCCGTCTTTTCTGAGCTGCCTACGCGGCAGCGAACGAAGCGGCTTACCGCGAGCGGAAGCAGCAGGTTTTCTGAGCTGCCTACGCGGCAGCGAACCATTCTCTGCCGTCAGCATGCGTGCGCTGAATTTTCTGAGCTGCCTACGCGGCAGCGAACTGCTCGCCATCGACCCAGGCACGCTCGAATCATTTCTGAGCTGCCTACGCGGCAGCGAACAGTGGCGGCAGGTGATGCAGGAGATGGGCCCGTTTCTGAGCTGCCTACGCGGCAGCGAACAGATGGTTGGCGCTGATCTGACCCAGGTCCTTTTTCTGAGCTGCCTACGCGGCAGCGAACAAATCCTCGAAGTGGGAACGTCATGCCGTGGTTTTCTGAGCTGCCTACGCGGCAGCGAACGCGCGGCTTCTGCGGACGACGATGAAGGCCGATTTCTGAGCTGCCTACGCGGCAGCGAACCAGGACGGCACGGGTCAGGACGGCACCGATCATTTCTGAGCTGCCTACGCGGCAGCGAACAGTGGCGGCAGGTGATGCAGGAGGTTGAGAACGGAGTTGCCTTCCACTTCAAGCAATGGGGCGAGCACGACAATTTCGGCAAGCGCGTGGGTAAGAAATCTGCCGGGCGTCTTCTCGATGGCACCGAGTGGAACCAGCGCCCGGAGGCCGTATGACCATAGGCCATAACAGTGGCGGCTTTCTTCGCCTGCCCGCGCCGCCCAGCACCAACAACCTGTTTGTCAACCTGCCGGGAAAGGGCAGGGCGAAGAGCCAGCGTTACCTTACGTGGCTGCGTGCCGCCGGCAACGAGGCCGTCTCGCAGCCCCGGTGGAAGGTCGCCGGCCCCTACATCCTGGACCTGACCGTGAAGCGCCGCAACGTGCGCTCCGATCTGGATAACACCATCAAGGCCGTGTCCGACGCGCTGGTGACCTGGGGCTATGTCACCGACGACCGGCACATGGCGGAAATCAACGTGCGCTGGGGTGATGTAGACGGGTGCGAGGTGCGCGTCCTCCCCGTCCTCAACGACAGCGTCATGGCGGGTGCATCGTGACAGAGAAGCCCGAGCCCTTCACCCCCGCCACGGACACCCGCCGCAACTACGACGAAGCTATCCGAGAGCTTCGTATCCGTGGGCTGAAGGAGGGGAAGTACGAGCCTGTGAATGAGGATGAGGAAAGGATCGTGCGCAGATGATGAACATCGTCTCCCTTGGGGCCGGCGTTCAGTCGACGACGATGGCGTTGATGGCGGCGCACGGTGAAATCACGCCGATGCCAGATTGCGCCATCTTCGCTGACACTGGCTCGGAGCCGAAGGCCGTCTATGAACACCTTGATTGGCTCTGCTCGCCGAACGTCCTGCCGTTCGAGGTCGTGCGAGTCTCGGCGGGGGCTATCTTCGAAAATATCAAGGCGGGCGCAAGGGGGGAGCGCTGGGCCGCACTGCCGACATTCACCAGCGAGCCGTTCATGCACGGCGCGAGCGGTAAGCTGCCTCGTCAATGCACACAGGACTTCAAGCTAGCGCCGCTTTCTGCGGAGATGCGCCGCCGGGCCGGGCTGGCGAAAGGGCAGCGGTCAAAAGGTGTCGCCGTTGCCGCATGGATTGGCATTAGCACCGATGAAATCGTGCGGGCGAATCGCACCTGGTCCTCGGTGAGATTGCCCGATTTGTTGTCCGAGAGAATCTTCGCCAGGATCAGGTTCGCCAGTGCACGCACCGTGGCGGAGCCCATGAACTCGCTCGCCTTGATCTCGACATCGAATGCCTCGCCGATGCCCGCGATCACCTGCTGGGGCGCCTGAAGAAGCGGTCCTGGGCGAAATTGCTGCTGCGCGCGTTGCCGGAGTTGAGCCGCGGGCAATGGATCTTCGCGGCCTGGGGGGAGTTGCGCGGCCGCGCTACCGATAAGGAGTGGGAACTGGCCAGGTTAGTCCAGGCGGACTTGGAAAGGGATCTTCACCGGCGGCTGGCTTGGTGGATGGAGAAGGCCGGCGGCGATATCCCGCAACTTCCCGACCAGGCGGCCTTGGCGCGAGCCCTGGCCAGAAATTTCCCCATATTCACAATATTGAGAATGAGCGCCTGAACACCGAGGTCGCCGGCCTTTCTGGTTCCGAATTTTGTTGTTCGAGCAGCTTGGCCGATAGTCGATGTAGAATTGAGAATTGTGTTGATGGCAGTTCTGATGTTTGTATAGTTTGCGGAATCAGCAGCAGTTTCACTTGAGAGGCTCATCTTTGTCAGAGAGGCCATGATTGATGCTGGAGTTGACGCATCGATTGAAGTCAAATCATCTGCGATGAATGCGATTTCATCAAAATCAGATTTGCATGCATAGGCCGAAGAAAGAACCTGAAGATAAACCGGATCGTCACCATCACTATCCGAATCTTCAAGTACATCAATCGCGGCATCGCAATCGCCAGCGGATAAATGAGTGAGTGCACGGTCTATAGCTTCCGCGAGTTTTTCCTGCGGATTCTGAGCGCAGGCGGTTAAGAATAGAACGATGAATAGGATTAAAAAGTTCCTCACCTATCAATTATATGTCAGGGGGAAAATCGGAAGAATGTAGGCGAAAAGTGCCTTATACCCGATTAAGATACTTTACTATCCTTACGATTGCTTCGGTAAAGGGTACTTCTTCAATGACAAGAGCAATCCTCGCGGTGTTGGGAATACCAAAATCAGTTCCCGGAACAACCGTAATCCCCTCTTCATTCAGAAGTTCATCAGCAATAGCGTAAGAATGGTCCTGATCCGCCTCAAACCGACGGAACATCGGAGTCCTTGAGAAATCGATCATGAAGTAAAAAGCGGACGTGCTTTGATACCAACAATGGCCGAGATTTGCCTCACGGAATTTCTCACGAAGCGTGGCCGCATTCTGACGAATATGATTTTTGACTGGAGTGAGAAAAGATTCAAGGAAATGAAAATCAAAATCCATCAATGCTCTTTGCATGAGTGAATTCGGACCTGAAGTTGTCTGTCCCTGAATCCTGCTCATGGCACTTACGACATTACTCGGAGCAATTGCCCAACCAAGACGAAGGCCGGTTGAAGCAAGTGTCTTGGAAATGGCGTGGACGATCACTGTTCTCTTGAGAAGAGAATGATCAAGCTGATAAAAGTAAGAAGGCTTTGGATCAAAGTAACTGATGTCAGAATAAACTTCATCAGAGATCACAATCAAATCGGGAAACTCCCGCATGAAATCTGTGAACTCTCTCATCCAGGCCTCTGAATAATGAACACCGGATGGATTATTCGGAGAATTCACGATAATCACTTTCGTTCTTGGAGTCATCGCTTTACGAATGTCTTCAATCGCAGGAACAAAAGCATCAAACACGTTCGACTTGATAACCGTAGGGATTCCTCACCAGAATTTAAACATCTCAGGATAAGAAACCCAGTATGGTGCAAGTAAAACGACTTCATCTCCCGGATCAATTAAAGCGCCGAGAGCATTGTAGAGAGTGTGTTTGGAACCGTTACTTAAAATAGCATCCCATTCATGTTCAAAAAGTTCCTGAGGAAGTCTTCTTGATTGCTGCCCGGCATCGGTTCCGCGTCAACATCATCGACCTTGCCGATGATAAGGGATTGCAGGTCGGACGGCGTTGCGCTCGCGTCGTCGCCGTCTTCGTCACGATCGTGACCGCGCTCGCCGTCTCTCTCATCGCAACCTCCCAGGCGAGCGCTTATAGCGGCAACCTCGCACCAGCACGAGCGATCGAGGGGTCGAAGACACTTCTGCACAACGTGTTCGGAATCGCCGTTGGTCCGGACGGCACCACCTACGTGGCGAACGAGACAGCATCCAATGACCTCGTGATCGAGGCATTCGCTCCGGGCGCATACGGAAACGTCGCCCCGATCCGAGTTATCAGCGGACCGGACACTCACCTCGAGAATCCCGACGATGTTGCGCTCGATGCCGCAGGCAACCTGTACGTCGCCGACTACACGAGCGGCATCCTCGAATTTGCGCCCGGTGCGAACGGCGATGCAATCCCGACGCGGGTGATCGCCGGCTCGAAGACGGGGATCACGGCACTTCTGGGACTGGCCGTCGACTCGTCTGCGCGAGTTTTTGTCGTCAACGTGAACCACTCGACGTCGTCGGTGCTCGAGTTCGCCGCTGGGGCGAAGGGCAATGTCGCACCGATCCGCATTCTCTCTGGCTCAAAAACCGGACTTCACGCCGCGACGGGTATTGCGCTGGATCGCGCGGGAACTGCGTACGTCTCGAACCAGGCGAACAATACCGTGACGGAGTACACGGCGACTCAGCACGGCAACGTCGCGCCCGCGCGCACGCTCGGCGGAACATCCACCGGTATTAATGACAACTACTTCGACGCCATTGCGCCGGACGGATCGCTCGCGGTAGCGAACTTTGGCACACCCTCGGTCACGACCTACGTGCCGGGCGCAAAGAACAACACTGCGCCAAGCCAGACTCTCCAGGGCGCGGCAACGCAGTTCTCGACGCCCTACGGACTCGCCTTCGACGCGGACGGTGACCTCTACGTGAGCGACTACTACGGCGCCGCGATCTACGTGTACGCCAACCAGTCGTTGCCGAGCAGCCCCGCGCGCACGATTGGCGGAGCGAACACCGGCATTGACGGGTCACTCACGGGCGTCGCATTCGACAGCCAGGGTTACATCTACGAATCGAACAGCAACACCAAGACCATTAACGTCTTTGCTCCGGGCGCGACGGGCAACGCGACTCCCGTGCGCCAGATCTCGGGCGGTTATAGGCTCTTGCGCGGGCCGCAGGGAATCGCGATAGACTCGGCCGGTTACCTCTACGTCGCCGACCTGTTCGCAGACGCGATTCTGATTTACGCGCCGGGAGCCGATGGAGACGTCGCGCCGGTCAGGGACATCACCGGGCCAGATTCCGCCTACGCGATAGCGCTCGATTCAACTGGACGGATGTGGGTGACCAGCTTCTACCAGGACGAAGTGCAGGTATTCGCGGCTGACGCGAACGGGCCATCCACAGCCGTGCAGACGATCGTCGGGCCCGATACGGGGCTCAGCGGACCGGAAGCCTGAAATCAACTCTGCTGTCGATCTCCGCCCAGATATCATCAGTTGCATCGGAGGATGACGACGGCATGATCTGCGAGGCGCCGGTGCTGGGTTCAATGATAACGGCCACCGCAGCTGAAGGAATATCTGCTACGACAACTTCCTTGCCTGCTACCCGGGGCGAGGTCGTGCTGGCTGTCTCAACGATGGAAAGCTTTGTTTCCTCGCCTGCGGCTTCGCCAACTTCCATAGCGATGGGTTCTGTGGATATGGTCAACGCCTCGGAAGCGCCAGCCTCCTCCTCAATGATTTCTCCCACCTCTACCTCCGGGAGGCTACCCCGCTCCGCTGGCAATTCTTGCGTGGCAGCCAAGGGTTCGGATACCCCAACCTCCGCTGAAGCGCTAGCCACCACTATTGTTGCAGCCTCTTCCGATGCTGCTGCCGCTGCATATGTCTGCGGAGGTCGTTGAGCGATGGGCCGCAGAATTGGCAGTGAAGTGGATTGGCCCACACCCAACTCGGGCAGGGGTATCTGTATTGTGATGATGGGTGGCGCCACCCCAACCTGCATCACGAATATATGTGTTAGCCAGCAGAGTTGGAAATGGCAGAAGAAGCTACATGCGGACTCAAGATTGTCTCCCACCTCAGCCGGCACTATGTCCAGGCCACCAAAGGGAGCCCCTGTCGGCTCCGGTCCACCTCCTGCCACAGGGTATGATGGCCCTGGCCCGACTATGGGCAACCTCGGAGGGCTGAACGTCGGGAGGTCACTCTCGTAAGCCGAAGAAGCCCCAGCATCTTCAGTCTCCGAGTCGACCCGCAGGGGCTCGTCGTCAGTAGAACCACCCCCATAATCGACTTGCTCAGAACCGGAGGACTCTTCGGCTTGTTCCCGAACCTCCAGCCCCTGAGTGGGCACTACGCTGCCCAAGGCAGCTCCCTCAGTCATGGGCTCGTCAGCAACCTCCGTCACAGGAACATCAATTTGGGAGGCAGCTTGAGGCTCGTCCCTGGAGGCTGCCGGTTCGCCAACCACCTCCCTAACAACTCCAACTTCAGGGAGCACTGAAGGTTGGACGTCGACTGGAAAACAACAATTAAGAAACAGTCAAGACCTGGCTGAAGACACAATGGGGCCATGCAAGCCCATGGGTGAGCCCTAGATTACCTCTCGGCTCCCGGTGGGGTGTCGGCGAAGGCAGATCGACTTCAATCGGAGCCGAAGGAGCCTCCTCCTCCCTCTCCCTGGCCGCGTCACTTGATACTGCCGCCAGTCCAATAACGGCAGAAATAGTGCCTGTCTCCGCAGAAAAGGGGATCAGCACATCAAACAAGGCAGGCAGAATAAGCCGTAATGAAGCAAAATAGCTACCTTCTTCAGTGGGTCCCTGTGACCGGGAGGCCTCGAAATCAGCAAAGGAGGGAATTGAAGGAGGCACAGTGTCTGATCCTCCCTTCGTGGCTCTCCTCCGACGTGCCCGCTCGGCCCGGGTCTCTGTCCTTTTGGCCTTCTTGGCCCCAACTGCCCCCAACCACGTGTGCACACACAGACCATGCGTCCTAGGTCTGGCCTCTAACTGGTTTTCCCCTCAGCCAGACTCTGGCCGACGACGTGGGGCCCGACGGAAACCAGTCTAAAAACCATCCTCAGGGTAGCCGTCCCACCACTCCCAGGTGGATACCAGCACACACGTACTGGCGGGCTACAACTAGTGGAGTGTCTCTGAAGGAGTAGACTCTCAAGCCACAGAAAACAACGTCCGAACCCGACGAAGTACGGGGACCGTCCCACGTACCAGCACCGTCGCACGGTGACCACTGTCAGAGAAGAAACGGGACTGCCCGCCGTGCGGAAAAGTCCAGGGTATAACGGACACACTCTGGTGCGTTATAGACTATGGCGGACAACCACAGGTGCGCCATGGTCACATGACGGACCACTTCTGGTGCGTTAAAGACCCAGTGGAAACCATACTATAATGCGTCTGCCCAGGGGCATTATAGTACTTAACGGACCGACGCAGGTGCGTTAAGTCTCCAGTCACAAGAGGGAACATAACGCACACCTCGAGGGGTGTTATGTACATAACGGACCAGCCATGGTGCGTTATGTCACGGAGTGAAAACAGACTATAACGTAATCCTCTAGGGGCGTTATAGACCTTAGCAGACCATCTCTGGTGTGTTAAGTGGAAGGCAATGGCGTTAAGCATAACGCACCTTCCCTGGGACGTCATATGGTCATAACGAACCTCCCTAGGCGCGTTATGTGACCAGGACCCCCAACGGTCAAAAACTAATGGTCAGAAACCCATAACGCACCAACACAGGGGCGTTATGTGAAACATAACGGTCAGTCGTGGGGCTGTTAAACTTATGAAAGTCAGACTCAAAACCCACGGAGCATAACGCCCCTCCCTGGGTGCGTTATGCACATAACGGCCACTGGGATGACCGCTATATCGTCCCGGCGGTGAAACGGTGAATTAGGCATAAAAACGCCGGCCACACCCCCATACCTCCACGGGAGAGGGGGAAATCAAGGGGGAAGCTCCCCAATAGCCCTAGGCATGATTTTACGGCCTCGGATCGACCAAAAATGCGGTGAATCGCTAGATCAGGTGATCACTCCCCAAATCATAGTTTTACCCTAACCTACTCAAACACGCCCCTCTCGGCCTCACGGCGGGCTAGAAACCACGGAAATAAAACGCGGGGAGCTAGGGAACGCCACCCTACCTCAATGGAGCGAATGCTCCACCGAATCGTAATGAAAACTTTGAAAACCCTCGTTCTTTCACGAAACCCCACGAGCTTTACGCCGCCTCGATCGCCACACCGTCCCCGTCGCCGCCGCCGCCGCATCGTCGCCCCATGCCGTCTGCAGCCAGTCGGAGCTCGCCGCGGTCATCACCGATCGAAGGGAGAGAAAAGGGGGCGCTCACGGTGGGAGAGGAAGAAGAAAGAAGAAGAAGAGGGTGGGGGTGTCTCTTAATTTCCATGTAGAAATTTGTTTCCCTTGAAGTGTGGGCGGCCAATGGTGTGGCCGCCCAGACCCCTGGGCGGCCAGCACCTTGGCCTTCTTACCCCTTCATCCCGATTGCGTGGTGTTCCGTGGTTTCGGTGTTCTAGGCTGTCCGTAGGAGGGGTGGCTATGCGGAATGCGTGTCCGGGTGGTTCTGTGTGTTCTGCTAGTTTTGGGTTGTAGTGTGGGCCCCCCTGTCCATGGTAGAGTGTGGACAGTCTTCCTTGTGTGGGGCTGCTCGTATCGACTGTCCCCGCGAAAGTTTCGTGACTGTGGAGGTGTCCCCGCGTGAGGGCTATGATCGAGGCTAGGTGTCTTCGTGGGAGTTGTGGACCATGGTCTTTGTGTTTCCGTCCTACGCTTTGGTAGGCCTTCGATGGTCTGGCAGTCAGGATGTGACTGTCTGGTTAGTGGTCCTTGGTTCTCGTGCGGGTGAGCCACCTCGTGGTGGCTTGGTGTAGACCGGCGGTATTCTGGTAGCTGCCCCAGTGGTGGTGAGTCTCGGTGACCCTACCCACTAGACGTAGCTGACCTGGGCACGTGCGCATGCCGACCCACCTGGGAGTGGTAGAGACTTGTTCTGTGTAGTGATTTTGAGGCCGGTTACCTGAGGGCCCCTTGCCTTTGTAGCCAGAGTCTGGCTGGGGGAAAAATCGACTAGAGGACTGACCTAGAGCAGATGGTCTGTGTGTGCACACGTGGTCAGGGGCCGTGGACGCGTGCTGACGAGCACAATCCCGGCTAGTCCTTGTCTTATGGTTCTGTGTTGGTGTCTTAGTTGCCGTTAGAGGGCGTGTAGGGAGACACCTGAGGCTATGGTATAAGTCGTTAGAGGACGCATCCTGTCTCGTGGTCCGTGGGTTAGTACTCCCGTCACCTGAGAGGGTTCAGTGTGGCTTTCTCCTTGGTATAGTTTACCGTGCTGGTGGTTTGGTCTATTCTGTTCTATGTTAAGCATGATTCTTCCGCTAGTCTTAGCTCAAGATCGAGAGATTCTCCCGGGAGGTTCTTCCCTTGGTTCTATCTCGAGATACAGAGATTCTCCCGAGGGTGTTGGTTTGGTGTGCGGCCGTGTTGTCTTATCTGTAGTTCCGTCAGTTAGGACGGACTGTCTGACTATGGTTGTTCGGGTCGTTTTAAGGGCGTGTGTGCGTGTGTTTCCCTAGTTGACCATCTTCTGGTTCTGGTTACCGTGCTTATGTTATGCCAGTGTTAGTGTACTGTGGCTGCTATTGTAGTTCTTTACTATTGTTCCTATGCCCCTACTCTGTTGCTTCTGTAGTTGTTGTTCTTACTGCTTTCCTTACTGTTGTTACTCTTGTTACCTCTTTTGGGTAGTGGGGTTCCGCGGGACCCCTACTGAGCCTATGAGATGAGGCTCACCCCTACTTTTCAGGTGTTACCTTCTGCTCGGAGTGGAGCATCCCTGTCGGAGGTTCTTTAGTTGCCAGCTCGTCAGGCCGAGTGTCCACTCGGCGTTGGGTATGTTCTCTTCCATGTTAACTGTACTTGTGGACTAGACTCTGCTGTTGTTTAGTTGTTATAAAATGTAATTTATTTCCTCTTAAAACTGTAGATGAGTTATATAGATTTTCTTTTCTGCTATTGTTTAGAATTTCAATGTATAACCACACCAACTCTTAACCCTTCTAAGTCTCCCGACTCGTGGGTGGCGGCGCAGGATCCGAATGGTATCGGGCTTGTCTCGGTATCTGAATTTTGGGCCATTACTTTAGGACTGATTGAAATAAAATTAAAAGACTAAAGTCTTATTGTAGTGCACTAGTTAAAGGAACGCACTTCATGCGTGAGTTGACTTTGATTTTTTTATGTTAAATAATAAAGCTTTAGATATTAAAATATGATTCATCATTACTTAAAAGAGTGACTCTTCAATTTTTTGAACAATTGTCAGAAAAAAATTAAGAATGCCTCCCCATTGTTATTTTTTATCACAACATGCCTTCTGATTATGCCAAAGCATAAAGTACAAGATTTACGTTGGTTAACTAATCCTGATGTTAACCATCATGTATTCCCTAATCTATGTAGCAATCAATTCCCAGCCTTTGAAGATAGGCATCCGCAAACATGTTTCAGTACAATAAACAAAGCCAACTAGCCCCAAGTTAGGAAGCATCCCAAGGCACTATTTTTACATTTTTTAGCATTGGCACATTACAAACCGCATAGAACTTTTTGATTACAAAGCCCTTGGAGCTTTATGGAATGCCTGCACTTTGACAGCATTGTGTTGTGATGGCTATGATTTCTTTGTCTTTCCATCTGGAGATCATTAGCTTGTTTGAACAAAAGACAAACAGTGTCACAGCCCAGCTCCAAAGGCAGTAACCTGCAACATAAACCCAGGGAGCCTGCCTTTTGTATAATGAAAGTTGCTCGGCCTTTAGGAAGGAAAAGGTTGTGCAGGAGCAAGTGAAGGACCAACATTGGAATGTGTGCCCAATGAGTTCTTCTTTTACTTTTTTTTCTCCTGGCGATGTATAAGGGCACATTCAAGCAGAGGTTAAAAGCAGTGGTTGGGGAGCAAGCTGTTGATGACAATCTAAAATAGAAGTTTGGTGATGCCTACGAAAGCACTTGTGATATAAAAGGATATGTATTTCATGGGGATGAAAATATCATAAGATTGTGGGAGTATCTGGTGCACTTAGTGCATGATTATGGGGATCTGTTCCTCACTAAAGAATTGTTGCAGCCTACTGAGTTTAGTGACAGATTAACAAATCATGAAGGGAAGATAACCTACACATATGCACCTAAAGGGAACGGAGGTTCTTCAAAGGTTATTACATGCCACATGGAGACTGACATGTCCCTAAAATCTAGCCACTGATGATGGATAAGGAGATTGCCTATAGATGCTTACAACCTTCACATTAAAAAAGGTAGATAAGAATAGGGACAGGTTGCTGCTACTTACAAATATTTTGTCATTGTTGAGGGTTGCTGTGTGACTTCTATGGGATATGGTTACATAGTGTTGCTTCCGTTGTCCAATGCTCATGTATTCTTGAAAGAAACATTGTTCTTGTCCCACAAAAGGATTGCTATAAGAATAACAAGTGTCATTTCCTTCACAGACAGAATTGACAAAGAACATTTTTTCCTTATGTTCTTTCTCTATACTTGTGCTCACTGATAGAATCCAACTGAAACAAGAAGTTCTAAAATGGGACTAGATGGAAAAAGATGTATGATATACCATACAATGATGTCTAGGCTGTGGTCTCATTGAAGATAGACCAATTTTTATCTTAGGTTCACTTCATACAGACCTGAGTCATAATCAAGTATCGACAAATTCTTGGTTTCATCCCCTAATTTCTACAGAACAGCCAAGACCACCACACTAGAGCAAGATTATTGACATCTCTAACATCATGTGACTCCCGAAACGGTCTTGCGTCTCCATGGATTACGAAGATGAGAGATGCAAAGGCACTGAACAATAGTCTCCTGCTCTTCCACCTACTGTTCTTCGCATAGGGAAGAGGGCAAAGGGGAGTCAGTAGGGAGAAAGACCCAACTGGACAGAAAGTTAGATTAGTTTCCAGGGGTACTGATAGGATATGATCTGATGGAGCCTCCGAAGAGATGAGTTCTGTTCAAGCTAGCCGGTGAAAGCCCAGAAGAAACTATAGAGCACCAGTGCACTACCACCTTTGCTTCCGAGGGGGCAATGGAAAGACGGACATGGAGGCTGGCTTCCCTCGAGAGGAAGAGACATAGGTGGGGGGGCGAAGAAAAGCCTCTGCAAGTAGTGGCGCCAGGGAAAGGGGCGGAGGAGTTAGTTGTCGAGGCGCATGCGGTGGCAGAGGAAGGAGACAGGGGAAGAAACCTAGGGTGAACGAAAGAGGGAGAGGAGAAATCGAAGGACTTCTAATCCCCCACCTCAATCATACTTCTTTTCCCCACCATTCACCAGCTGGTGTCCTCTCTCCCTCTCCCTTCTCTCTCACCACCGTGGCCCTCCACCACCACCATATCCGCCTCCCACTACCAAGCAGGGCCCAACCTCTGTTGGCATCCCAGCAATCCACTCTTCTCTACACACAAGGAGGTGTAACGAAGAGTGGCCGAGGAAGCCAACTCATCAGCTCGTTCGCGTCTGCAACTTCCCTTCTTGTCCCAGCAACCAATCTTTCCTTCCCATATGAGCAAACAGAAAAGAACACAGCTACTTAGATTTCTGGGAAAAGAATGGAAGGCCTCACCCTCACGGGCACCCTCAAGAGGGCCGCCGCTGAAGTCCCGACCGTCGGCCATCTCCGTCTCCGGCAAGCTGGAGCTGACCCACGCGCGTCTCCAGAGGCTCGACGAGGAAGCAGCCGCGGTGCTCGTCGCCTCCGGCGTCTGTCCCGGCGATGTGGTCGCCCTCACCTTCCCTAACACCGTCGAGCTGGTGATCATGTTCCTGGCAGTGATCCGGGCCCGGGCAGTGGCCGCCCCGTTCAACCCGGCGTACACCAGGGAGGAGTTCAAGGACTACCTCTCCGAGTCCAAGGTCCTCCTCACTCACCCCGTGGGGAACCCCGCTGCCCAAGCCGCCGCCGCCAAGCTCCGCCCCTCCGATGCCTCCTTCGTCTCCAAGCTTGCTGTGTCACCACCACCCCACATGCGGCGCGAATAGGGACTCCGACCCCACCCTCCGTGTGACTCACAGCCCGCGCCCACTGGTGTGCAACCTGGGCCTCCGCTGCACGTGAACGGTCCCTCCTTCCCTCGCGAAGGAGTCCCATAGCGCCATGCATCGTCATGCGCACTCCGAAGCCTCCCCCGTGAGTGTGGTCGGTATATGCAGTGCCCACCCTCCAGGAACGTCGGCAGCCCACGACTCCTCCTGGTCTCGCCGGCACCCACCGCCACCACATGTTGGGCCGTCTGCGCCAACTACCCTGCCCAACAATGCCATCGCGAGCTCCCCTGCCCGAGCACAATCGATCGGCCCACCTCTGAGCTGGCCGAGCTTGGCGTGCCGCCGGTCACACCTCCCCCACTCCCCCTCCCAGCCACACTGCTGCGAACCCATCCCCCTTGCCATCTACGAACAGACGCCCCACTCCCCCCCCTCTCGTCAGCGGCAACACTGCAACCTGCAGTCCCCGGCTGCTGTCGACCGTCCGCACGCCCCCGGTCGCCACTGACCGCCGCTGTGAGTCCACTGTCGCTGCCGCACGAGTCCACTGCCCAGCCACTATTCTCTCTCTTTCTCTCCCTCATCCCGTCTCTCTCTTATTCTCTCTCCGCTACCTCTCTCTCTCTACGGGAGGTCTTATATGTTATATATATTTAAATATAATGTAAAGAGAGGGAGCAACCACGTGAGTTGCATGGCCCCTCATTCCCTCTCTCTCTAAGGCATTTGATAAAAAAAAGAAACAACCCCCTCGTTTCTGTGACGACTGCGCGGCCCTCACAGGAGCCGCGCAGTGTGGAGCGGTCCTAACAGGGACCGCTCAGTCGTCGAGCGGTCCGTCTGACGACCGCCCCGTGCCCTTGAGTGTCACGGGGTTGAGCGGTCCGTCGACCGACCGCCCTGTCACTGGGCGGCCAGAGGAAGACCGCCCAGTACCGACGTTTTTGACCGTTAGATTTTGACCGTTGCACAGGGAAAGGATGGCGCAGCCCACATAGGGCCGTCCAGTCCTTTGGGCTGCCCATAGAGGACCGTCCTGTACCCTACCGTTGGATGATGGGACGGCCCAGGATGGACCGTCCATCACGTTGAGCGGTCCTGAGGCGACCGTCCAGTGATTGGGCGGCCTGGGACGGACCGTTCTGTGTTTTTACTGTTGGGGCATTGGGCGGTCCAGGGAGGACCGTTCAGCCTACCATTTCCTCAACAAGATCCCCTATTTTATCCCGATTAACGGCTTCCTTCTTGAAAATTCTGCCATTCCTCTCTCCCCAAATGGCCCACAGTGTGGCATGAAGAATGAGCCACCATACTCGCCTGTCGCCCTTGCATAGGCCAAGGCGTATACCACTCCTTCATGAGTTGTTGAACACTATCTTTCGGCTGCCAATGAGACCTCACTTTATAAAGAGCATCCTGTGAACAAATGATTAATGCTTTCTTCTCCTCCTCACACAGGCACCAAGTAGTAGGAATTCCCTCCATGAAGGCAGCTAGCTTGTCACATGTAGGGAGTCTACTGTAGGAGATTCTCCACATAAGCACCTTGGCTTGAGAGGGCCCCTTGGTCTCCAAACTTGCTTCCATAGTGGGTGGCACAACCCACCATCTACAATAACCTGATATGCCGACCTGACTGAGTAGTGGCCCTCTCTGTCCCATCTTCATCTCCACTCATCTGGCTTGTTTGTGGCTGGGATGATAAGTTGCAGCAAATCTAGTAGCTCCCCAAGCTGGCTGATCTCCTCCTCACTCAAGTGTCTCCTAAAAGCTGGTGTCTATATGCCTCCGGCCTGTTGTCCCTCAGACATATGGCTGATCACTGCCTTAGGCTCCACTGCAATGGCAAATAGCTGCAGGTAGACCTCTCCCAGTGGGTAATCAGTGCACCATTTGTCTCTCCAGAACTGACACTGGTGGCCATCTCCTAGTGAAACTTTGACTCCCATCCTAACAACATCAATGCTCTTCAGAATGCCCTTCCACAAATGTGACATGTGGTGTTATGGTGGGATGGCCAAGTCCCATATTCTAGATCTGCTGTAATACTTACGATGGATAATGGTGCTGTACAGCCCCCCTTCCTCGGTGCCAAGTTTCCAGATCCACTTGCTCAAGAGAGCAAGGTTGAAGTCCCTGATGTTTTTAGGATGCAGTCCTCCTTCCTTGCTCTTGCAGACCCTCCCCCATGCAATATCATGCCACTCTCTACCCCCCTCTCTTCACTCCCATGCCAGTAGAACTTACCTTGGATGGATTGGTAGCCTACGTTGCTTCCACTGCTGCGTCCACGCAACCAGACAGAAACGTTGACGCACTTAGGTCTTTGCTAGCAGCAACTTTTGTTGCTTGCACTACTGCGTCCACGCTGTCAAGCTTGGGGCGTTGACGCATTGGTGCATTCCAATGGATGCTTTCTTTGTTGCTACACTGCTGCGTCCACGCTGCCATCCTGGAGCATTGACGCCTTGGTGCATTTCAACAGCTGTTCTTGTCACATATTCAAACATGGATAAATGCACATGTTATTGAAATGAAATTGAACATGTCACAATGGAATTCGGTTTATCATGCATCTACCCTTTAGTTGTCATCATCAAAACCAGAGGGACAACACGGTTGACGGTGCTGACGTTGCACCGGTCAGCGACGAGTTCCTTGGAGATGTACTACCCACATCGGTTCGCGAGGAACTTTGGGTACGACCAGGGGATCCCGTTGAACCGGGAGTTCTCTTTGACAGGCAGGCAGTGCCGGGGTAGAGACACCCACCTACTTGCGGCAGCATGGTGGGACTTCTATAGCCGCCAGGAGCCTGAGCAGTTCCCGATGTCGGGACAGGGACGTCGAGGGAAGTTCGACGTTCACTACACCGGGTGGTGGTTTGAGCACAACCACCTGTACCGTCAGAAGGCCTCCGCGATCTGGAAGGCAGATGACAGCTGCTTGTTGCGGGACAATTTGCCTCCTATTACACTAGACGACGGGTACCTGAGGACCCGTGTTGCTCGGATCCGTCGAGAGATCGGGCAGGTTATGGAGCAGTGGCCCCGGGGTGGCCGGGGTTCGACTTCTTGGAGTAGGAGCAGTGGTGGGGCACGGAAGCCCTTGGTGTAGACTTTGGCGAGAGCAGCGGCGACAGGTGGAAAGGGGTCCCGGCCGAGGATGCCTAAGGCCTGGTGGGCCCAGTTTTTGGTCGATTATGGCTTTCAGAGCCAGGGTTTGCTGGGTCAGGAGCTCCCGCACGGGAGCTTTGCCAACTCAGCGATCGACGACTGGCGATGGCACAATGCTCACGCGATCGGGTCTGTCGGACCCGTGGAGTTCTTGTCCCAGATTGCGTGCACCCACACTCTATGGGACATCCGGGAGGCCATGGCAAACGCGGCCTGGGTGCTGGCATTGAAGTCGGAGCAGCTGGTACTGTTGCCACCGATCCCCTTCGGGGCTCCAAGTACAGCCTTGTTTGGGATACTCCATCCCTTTTTCGTTTGTTGCTTTCTGGTTATAACGCTGGGACATTGTATAATGTTGTGTCTCTTGACAGGTTTGGCGACGGAGGGGGATATCCCCTCCACGGAGGCATCCTTGGGGAGCGGGGATGAAAGTCTGTAGCCGAGGCGAAAATGCCCCCTAGTAGAGGCTGCAGTAGCCGAGACTGGCGAGTCTTCTGGAGGACTCGGGGCTAACGGGATAGCTGAGGCAGAGACAGCTCTGAGTAAGTGCCATTTGCCTTCTTTGCTCTTGGTCAATTTAGCCATGGTAGCGGGCGGCACACTCCCACCACCTCTCCCGCGGCACACACCCACCGCACCGGAGGACCCACTCCGCGGCACACTCCAACCACCCCCACTCCACCTCCAGCACCCACTCCACGGCACACCCCACTCCACCTGGCACACCACTGTGCCGGATGACCACCCACCGCACCGGATGTGCCTCCTCTGCTCCTCCATCCATGTCGTGATGGGCGATCCTGGGTGTGCCGGGGAGGCGACGAACGTGGAAAAGCCGATTGGGATAAACTAGATGGAGCAGAATGTAGAATAAAATCCAGCTGGTTCTATAGCTTTCACAGGTTGTATTCTACGGTGGAGGCAAGGGAAACTATTCACATTCTTCTCATTTGTGGGTTTGCTCATTCCTATGGCCCATGAGACTGCCCTCGCAAACGCCAGGAAGAGCAACGCCAGACCTTCGAGTGTTCGGAACTCGGTGAGCTCACCGATCATCTGCCGGAACTCCTCATACAGCCGGTCGCCATACTCCCGCCGGCTCTCTGACTTCTCGACGTCGGACTTCAGCCTCTCGTTCGATCCCAACCACCGGCCGGAGAAGCTCGCCTTCCGAAAGCAGGCCAGCGTCTTCTGGCGCCTCGCCAAGATGAATTCGCCGGAGTGGGCTTACGCTCTCATCTGCTCCATCGGCTTCATGGTCTGCGGCTCCTTCAGCGCCATGTTCGCCTACGTCCTCAGTGCGGTCCTCGGCGTCTACTACGCCCGGGACTACGGCCACATGAAACGAGAGATCGCCAAGTATTGCTACCTGCTCATCGGGGTCTCCTCCGCCGCACTTCTCTTCAACACGCTCCAGCACCTCTTCTGGGATGTCGTGGGCGAGAACCTGACGAAGCGCGTCCGCGAGAAGATGCTAGCCGCGGTGCTCCGGAACGAGGTCGCCTGGTTCGACATGGAGGAGAACGGGAGCACCAGGATCGCCGGGAGGTTGGCCCTGGATGCGCACAACGTGCGCTCGGCCATCGGGGACAGGATCTCAGTGATCGTGCAGAACTCGGCGCTCATGCTGGTCGCCTGCACGGCCGGGTTCATCCTGCAGTGGCGCCTCGCCCTCGTCCTCATTGCCGTGTTCCCTGTTGTCGTCGCCGCCACCGTGCTGCAGGTAAGCAAAGCACAATCCTTTCCCGTTTCCCCCCACATTCTTGTGATCTTCGCCATCTGGGTTGTTCGAATTCCGCTGATTTGATGGTCGCCCGGTGCCTCCAGAAAATGTTCATGCAAGGATTCTCTGGCGACCTGGAAGGCGCCCACGCGAAGGCCACGCAGATAGCCGGCGAGGCCGTTGCTAACGTCCGCACCGTCGCCGCATTTAACTCGGAGGCCAAGATCACCCAGCTTTTCGCCTCCAACCTGCAAGCTCCCCTGCGCCGGTGCTTCTGGAAGGGGCAGATCGCAGGCAGCGGCTTCGGCGTGGCCCAGTTCCTGCTCTACGCCTCCTACGCCCTCGGCCTCTGGTACGCGGCGTGGCTGGTGAAGCACGGCATTTATTTCTTCCTCCCGCGGTTATAATTGTTCGGGGCACTCAGTCGTCGCCCGGTCTGAATGTCGTTGTGATGTGCACGGTCCTCTCGTCTTAGTTAGAAGTGCTTATTAGTTATTATTCCATTTGTTTGTTATTCCTTTTTTTACCCTTGTCGTATTATTGTTTCTGACAAAAATTCGACAGCATCTCCCCTTGACCCGGGCGTAAGGGAGATACGGGGAACGCGCCCACATGGAGTGGCGGAACCCGACAATTGGAGGTGGGCATCCGAAGATGACAACACCTTGGATAGAACTCGAAAAACTCAGAGGGAGTCGCGAGAGGGAAAACTCTAAGGCTAGCTATGGATACCGAGGGTGGAGGACAAGGACTGGTGTGCCGGTGAAGGGCTAACCAAAGGGCTGTGTCAAGGAAGGCCCTGAGGTGTTGAGGGTGCACCAGCCAGGGGTCGAGCCAGTGAAGGGGCTGAGGGACATAGGGTGTACCAGGTAAGGAGGCAGGGAGGCCGTATCGGTGAGCGGGTGAGCCAGAGGCGTGCCGTTGAAAGCATATGGAGGGTGCATTGGACAAGAAGCCGAGGGGGGGGATCGTGCCGATGAACGGGCAAATCAAGGGCTGTGCCGGGGATGGCCCTAAGGCATTGAGGGTACATCGGCCAGGGGTCGGGCCGATGAAGGGGCTGAGGGGCATAGGGTGTACCAGTCAAGGAGGTAAGGAGGCCGTGCCGATGAGCGGATGAGCCAGAGGCATGCCGTTGAAAGCGCATGGAGGGTGCACCGGTGAGGTCGGGCGGGGATTGAGGGTGTACCGGCCAAGGGGCGTACCGGTGATAGGCTGGCCAGAAGGTGTACCGCTGAAGGCGTATGCAGTGTCTGTCGCTAGAGGGTACTCAGAGAGGGGGGGGTACGTCGTTGGAGGGCTGGAGAAGCTGGACTGAGGGACAGAACGTAGTGTAGTGTTTTCGGACGGCCAGAGAAAGCTTAGGCTACAGAAGGGGGGAAATCGTCGAGGAAAGAGTGAAGGAAGCCATCGAACACTCCGGAGAACCCAAACAGTCGGAGACGGTGAAGAAAACCTCAAGAAAGGAAATTTTGTTCATGAAAGACAAGGGCCATGACCGGCCATGCACATTTCAAAACACCGGAGGGGAGGATACAAGCGATGAGAAGGAGAAGAAGAGAGAAAGAAAGAAACGAATGGGGGGGTTGAGGTTGAGCAGGGGCGACTACTTCCTATTCCCCCCCAAACACCCCGCTACATGACCTCCCTCTCCCCCTCTCTTACTCTCTTCCTCTCTCTCAGACGGTGGTGGCGGTGCAGCGGTGGGGAAGGCAGAAAACCCCCCCTCCTCTTCTTTTCTCCTTCTTCTTCTCTTCCGGGCATCTTCCTCCGTCTCCCTCCTCTGTTGTCTCTCTCCTCTGTTGTCTGCCTTGCATCTATCTGTATCTGTCTCTTTTGTTCGCCGATGGAGAGGCCTTTTTATACTCCCAGCGGCGGGAGTCTTCGAACACCGATTGGAGCTCGGAGCAGCCCGTTCTGATTTTTCTACCCCAAGGTAGCAGATCAGGTCAGTCAGGATCCGTCCAGATCCCCTCCCACTCTTCTGGACATACCTCTCTGCCCCGACCTCCTCTGGCGTCCTTCCTGATTGGAGATCGAATAAGGCTCATTCACGGACGCGTCTGTCTTGGTTTTGCACCATTTCGACTACAGGAGTGTTCGTGACAGCATCATCGACTTGCTACTGCGACCTGAGAGCAGTCCTAGTCTGAGTAGAGCAACCCGGTTCCTGAGCCAGCCACGACCAGCAATGACACTGGACGATCCCATGAAAATTTAGGAGCCTTCCCGGACTAGTCAACAAAGGATTGGTGCTGGTTTCGGTGTCTTCGGAGTCCGGTACAGTCCGTGGCGGCATCAACAGTGACTGTCGGTCTGATTATTCCAGAAGCAAGCTAAACCGGTCGAGTGGCCTTTTCGATACCCTAGTAGTCTTCTTCCCCACCCTGCCTGGCCGACTTAGCGTCCCTCCCTGTGTGGAGGTAGTTTTTGTTGTAATCCACATTCCCCACCCCTTGTCTAACCCTCCTGCGAGAGGAGTAGTGCATGTATTATTAAACAGGGAGAAGTTTCACCGACACAGTGTGCGGGGGAACCCACACTTCCCCGCTTGTCCACGTCTCCGAACGGGGGTCGGTTTCTTCAAACTGACCAGGTAAGCTCTAAACCCTTGCTCTCATTTCAGTTCTTATTCATTCCATATCCGTCAAATTACTCTGCTGGCGGAGAGAGAGCGCCCGATCTCGGAGCACCTAGCTTCGCATGCTCACCGTGGGGTTGTGAGAGAGTGAGCGACCTTGTGCCCCAATTGGCACTCAGCCAGTCCCTTGAGTGTGGGCACCGCACCCTTGGGAGGGCAACCTTAACCTTGCTGGCCCTCTACCAGCAAGGGACTTATTCCCTTACCTCCACTCGGCATCACCGAGTCACCCTGGGAATCGTGTGTGCCATGGTGGTTCGGCAATTCGCGAGGATTCCTTGCTCTTGTACGTGTGTTTGCGAAGTAGGTCCAAGGATCCTCAGTCTAGTTGCTACATTCTCTTAAGTGGTGTTACATCAAGTGGTATCAGAGCAGGTTTTAGACTTATCTCTACGAGTCTAGTCCATGGGCACGCTTGTATTAGAGTCACCTTCCGGTCACCCTATGCACTATCCACCCTCCAATGACCTTAAGTGTGCGGACCAAGAGATCCCGCTTCCCATCATATGCCTTGCATACCTACCTAATGGAAAGCCCAAAGAAATTGATTTCATTGACTTGGAGCCCGATAATTGGATATCCTCCGATATCGTTGCCTCTCTTTCTAGGACCGGGCAAATTGTGCACAACGGAGACCAAGTCTTCGTTGAATTCTATAAATGGTTCGGGAAAACCAAATACTGGAACGACCCAGAGCCCATGGCACCGATAACCCGGTACAAGTACCGAATTACCGCTACCATGAACTGGGGATGCCACCCAGACATTTTGACTGGGAGGATACGTGGAAGCCGAGACTTGTGCGAGTTGACGAGAGAGTGAACCCATCGTGCTGTCGCTCTGTGCTTCTGCGTGTTAATTCCTCGAACTGGTATAGCACACGAACCGCGTCATAGGTCTGCAAATGGGATGAACCAGAACTGAGTGGGGTCGTGGGACCACCGGGCTGGAGGGAGGGTGCGGCCCCTAAGGAGGTTCGCCCTCCCTGGGGAGCGCGGCTGCCCCTGGGGTGAACTGGCCCCGGGGGAGGTCGTAACCCCGGGGGATGGCCCCCGAGGGTCTTCTTGCATAGTTCAGGGCTGTCCTTTGATGGACTTTAATCTCTGGGAGGCTGGTACGAGCCCGTGGAGGCACCGTTCTTTGGGTTGTCATAGCCGCCCACAAGGTGTTCGGGTAAATGCCCAACATGCCCCGGATTGCCGAACGGCTTGAGTAGGTGGCTGAGGGGCCACACGGTGGGCCTTGGGTTGACGACGGTAGCTCGTGGGAGCTAAGGGGAGGCACTTTGTGGCTGTGAGGCATGCCTTGGGCTGTGTGCCATGTTGTGCGGCGGGTTGATCGGGTAGCCTTGGGTTGACCCGAGTGCTAGAGTTAAGTGGCTTATTGCCACATGTCTGGGTGTCGAGATCGACCTTGACTTGCTGAGGAGTTGTTGTAGGACCCAACTGAGAGGCTGGAAGCATGGGGTGACCCGTGGTTTAGTGTAGATGGGCTGGAACATATGTGCCCACAAGGTGTTCGACGAAATGTCGAACATACCCACGTGAGCCGTATATGTGTGCGACGGGCCTCCAAAGCCCATGGTTGACTTAGTTAGGTCTCCCTTTGACATTGGAGGCTTGAAAGGCATGCTTCTGGGTGGCCCCCTTGGCCCTTTTTGCTGGGTGCCACGTGGCGTGGCTCGACGTCGGGGCGCCCCTGGGTTGGCCTGGGCGGAGATGCAGGGTACGGGCAAGGCCCACATGTGAGTGGCCAGAGTTGACTCCGGGGAATTGCTTGTGTCGCCATGCATCACGGCAGGCTGGTCAGGGCCCTTGTAGGGACCCACGGGATTGTAGAAAGGGCTGGATAGCCCATGCCTAGAGGGTGTTCGGTGGAATGCCCGAACCCTCATTTCTTGTCATTTTACCGGGAAATAGTCTGGGTACAACAACACCCCTTATCTCCCTTCTTCTCCACTCTCTGTAAATGCTATTTCCTCCGGTCTTCTATAATGAACAGGGCAAGGACATGAGCCCTGAATCTCTTTCATCTCTCCCTTTAGTGTCATCTTCAAACGTTGTTTCTGTGTTGTTCCCCCTGAAATGTTCGAGGGGCCGGGAGATGCGCTGGAAGCGCGTGATGAAGATGTTCAGAGGGGGTGCCCCCTGTATAATCACGTGTCATTCGGGGCTCGGTGTCGCTTTGTGAAACTCCAGGAGGTGACCCAGCCTGTCCGGGTATAGCTAGGTATAGACCCATTTCGCTTAATTTTCTTCTTAGCACTTCAGTGGGTTAACGCGGGCTGGGTTGCATTCTTTCTTTTTTAAAAAAAATTATGGGAAAATGGGGTTTGCACAGACCAGGCTAGGGGGGTCAACTTGGTCCGCGTAACCCCCTCGGAGGATGAGGTCTTCCAGCACGTCTCGGAGCTGAGCGCAGTCCTCGGTGTTGTGGCCATAGTCGCGATGGAAGCGGCAATACCTCTTGATGTTCCTCTTGGGGGGTTGCTCCTCATCTTGGGCGGCCACGAGAGGAATGGCTCCTTACGGATCTCTGTGAGGATTTGTTCAGGGAGACCGGTGAGGGGAGTATACTAACTAGAGGCAGTTCTCCCTCTAGGCTCGTCACGGTCGTGGCACTCCCTCTTGCCACGATAGAACCTGGGGAGGTCGGCCAAATGCTTTCGCTCGGCCTGATCGCCCTCAGTGGCCTAGCCTAGGGTGGCGGTACTCTCCTCATAGCTAGAGTGCTTCTGTGCTAGGGCGAGGAGCTCCATGACGGTAGTAGGGGCTTGAACCCCTAAGGAGTAGCGGAGAATATTGTGCTACGTCCCCTGGGCCAGCACAGTGGTTGCGATGCTGATGTCGAAGTGGGGGACGGGGAGGGCTTCCTTCCGGAAGTGGGTAACAAACTCCCATAGGGGCTCATCACACCCTTGCTTGATGGCGAACAGAGTAACAGCAGACCGGGTCTCCTTCTTGCAGTCGTGGAAGTTCTTCTTGAATATTTGTTTCATTTGCTGGATAGAGGTGATGGAAAGCGTCTAGAGAGATTCGAACCACGTCCGGGCATTCTCCCGGAACGCGGTGGTGAAGGCCAAGCACTTCATAGCGTCTGAGGCTCAGTGGAACATCAGGTTGGACTCGAAGCTGTGGACATGGTCGGTCGGGTCAATGGTGCCGTCGTATGGAGCGAACGGCGACAACTGGAACTTCGGACGGATAGGAGCCTCCAAGATTTATTGGGAGAAGGGGGCATGGAAGTCGACGTCTTCATTGATCAGACCATTCATCTTGGTTGCTTGGATAATGTCATAGAAATAGGGGACCTTCCCCTCGAGCTCACGCACGACATCATTGTAGCGTCGCAGTCATCGGGCCATCCCGAGGTTGGAGTGAAGAGGGCTCAACGAGCGGTTCTAGGAGCACATGGGTTGGCAGAGAGTCCGCACCACAGAGGTAACCGAGGGTGCTCGACTATCCACCATCGACGGGGCCTTGCTCCTCAGTGCAGGGATTGTAGTGGTGTGGTCCTACTACGCCTGTCGGTCGAGGAGGCCCTAGTAGGTCTCCGTCAACGCCTAGAGTTGACAATTTATGTCAGCCAATTCCTCTACTGTAGAGTGGGCAGAGGTTTGATGGTGTTCTCCCTGAGACAGGTTGTAACGTCCCAGAGTACACAATACCGATAACCCGATACTAGGTATCGAATTACCGCCATTTTGCACTGAGAGCCCATGATAGCGATGACCCGATACTAGGTATCGACTCACCGTTACCATGAACCGGGGTCGCCACCCCCGTCACCCCCTCTCTCTCCTCACTCTCGATCTCTCTCACTCTCTCGATTCTCTCTCTCCCTCACTCGTTCTCTCTCTTCCTCTCTCCCTCTCTCTCGATTTCGGTCCAGACGGGCCCCGATCGAGGCAGGGGAGGTACCGACGGGACGAGCTCGACGCGAGGATCGCGTAGACGCCCTTCTTCCCTCGATTTGTGGAGCGTGGATGCGAGATGGGTCGAGAGGAGCCGCGGCATCCCTTCACCCGCATGCGCCTTGAACGGCATCCTCACCACGCAATAGGTAGGGGGATGGACTCCTCACCTCGCTAGGATCACTTTGGCACCACTTGCACACCCATGCACTACCATTTTCCTCAATTTTTGTGCATTATTCTAAGTTAGGGTTTTTTAGCCTAATTTCTTGAATTTGATTGTAATTTGGTTTTGATGGCATGAATAAGTGTGGAATGGCTTGTCTAGCTTGGTAGGATAATTAGTTTTTCATTTCCATTCGTTTTGAGCCCTCCGGGTGAGGTTTTGGCCTAGGCCAAACCCGACTCACCGTCTCGGTCACATTATGGCCACTTCATGACCGTCTGTCTTTGTGCGGTCAACTCCAGACCGCCCGTCCCCTATGAGTGGTTCAATCTTGACCGCTCAAGCCCATGTGCGGTACACTTCATACTGTGCATCTCCCTTGAATAGTAAGGTGGTGAAACTAGAATGGCCCAGTCCGTCCATTCATCCACTCATGAGTGGCTAGACCCAAACCGCCTAACCCTCGAGCGGCCTATCCTCCAACATTCATCCCTAAAAACCCATATGGTAGTCGTGGTTGAGAGGCTACTCTCAAGCCGCACAAACGATGAGCGGCGCATTTCTCGAAGTTTATCCCTTAGGACCTGTAAGGATGAGCGGGCATTCCATAGCCGCTCATCCCATGGGCGGCGCACTCTTAGCCACGCATCCCTTAGGTTTCATTTGGTTAGGCGGGCAATCATACCCGCCCATCCCTTGTGCGGTAGCCCTTTAGCCCCCTATGCCTGTAGGCTGGTTTTAGTATAGTTAGTGAGCGGTTGAGACCCAGTCGCATGTGTTAGTTGGACGGCGGACTCCCAACCGCCTGTCCCGATGAGCGGCCAGAATGGAACCGCCCATCCCTGTAGATTCTAGTTTTAGCATATTTAATCTAATTACGCATTTAATTGTTGTATTATCGCCATGTTTAAAGTATTTTATAAACTATGGTATTATTTTATATCCTGATAGAGTAGCTTTCTCTTTCCTTGTGATGGAGCCACTACTCGTAGCCCGACGACCTTTAGTGTCGGCCCACCGAAGAAAGGTGGCGGGGTAGTCCCAGTTTACGATTCTTAAGCTAGTTTCCGTGGGACTCCTCACTTTGCGGTAGCATCCTACTGGGGGGAAAACTAGCTAGAGGCCTGGCTCAGGGCGATGAGTCAGTGTGTGCACACGTGGTCAGAGGCTTGGACTGACACTGACGAGTGTTACTCTGACTAGTTACTCGATGATGTGTGTTGGTGGAGCCAAAACGTCTCTCTTCTTTTTTTAAAAGATTGTTGTCAAAAGGCCCCGGATGGGCTGGTTTCAGATCGGACCGGGTTAAGCTGGACCAGTCCGGTTCATCCCCTTGTCCGTTTTTGGTCTTCGTCGTCGAGACACGGTTGCGTTGGATGTCGCCGGAGCGGGTGACGCCTCTCCACCATGGACGGCGGCGACCTCCAATCTTCGGGCGAGCCAGGGCCCAGAGGAACACCTAGGGACGGCGTCGATGTCTCCGTTGACGAGGCGAAGGAGCCGCAGCAGGCAGAAGCGGCCTCCGGGGACGGGGAGGAATCCGCTCGCGGCCCCGGTGATGCGTCCGACGCCCTGGCGAGGGCGATCGCGTCGGTACTGTGGGGCGTGATGAGGGAGTTCGACGCCAAGGCGGATGCCGCCGCCATGAGCCAGGACGCGCTCGCTCTCTCCCTCGATCGCCTCACCGGAGGTGGGACCGTCCAACCCATATTGATGAAATTTCATCTGCTTAAAGTCTTGATCGTCCATTTCGCTAATAAAGAAATGGTCTTTTTACCTTTTATGTGAAGAGAAATCATCTTCCTGGATGCTAGAGTGAACCATACTTATATTCAAATTGGGTTCTTTCGCCTGTTTCTCTCTTAACCTTGCAGGGTTGTCATATGTATCTTCCAGTGTATCATTTGATTTGAGAGCTGAGTGCAGGCCTGACTCGAGTTTCTATTTAGATGTCGATGGAATAACTTCGTACAACAAATAAGTCAATTAATCAGTCTATTATAAACTTCATCCTAAATAACTGAATTACATTATAGAGAATTCTACGAGTGAAGCATTTTTCTGAATACGTACAAGTTGATGCTCTAGTGAGTACATTTGTGTAAGTTATCTTTGTGAAAAAATACATTTTATTTAGAGGAATGTGCGTTAAGTTCTAACTTGTGCTTTGTTCCATGACATTGCAGAGCTAGACAAACTGTTAGCAGATGCGCCTTTGCCTTTTATTATGCAACATTCTGCCAAGATTTCAGGAATTCGGAAGAGAGTTTTTGCGCTGAACTCTGTATTAAAATCAATACAGAGACGGATTGATAACATAGATATGATGCTCTCATCAGGCTCGTCTCACGGTAATACGCTTACATGTTGATGTGGAGTATGGAAGCTGTTATACTATCTGTGCTGTTTCTGTTTCCTGTTCCATTGTCAGAACCTTAACCTTTCTTGAGGAAGGATTCATCAGTTGTTTGATCTTTTGCCGCATTGCTAATTTCAATGTGTCTTATGCCACTTCTTGAGTTCTGCTTTTGCTCTAACTTTCTATGTTGTTTCAGATACAGTGGAGGTGTCAATCTCTGTCCATAGATACTTTTTATAAATAAGAGTACTGGTCACTTTTATTTCACTATTATGCAGTGTGAATCTGTGGTTCACTTCAGCTGATCATAGTGAACAGCCTCCTTGTGGGGCCGACAATGGTTGTGTCCCATTTGTATAAAATATTTGCCTATATAACTCTGGATAAAGCTTGTGTTTTATGGATTTCCTTAAAGTTATCTTCTTCTTATATTCATGTTTAAGGTAAAACCCTACTCTTCACTTGTGTCATGAATATAAAATTTTTTGTGTCCTCTCATGTTTGGTTTTGTCAGTGCCAATAACAATATTTTTGGGACACAATGATCAATTATTTGGTTGTTGTTTGGTGGCAGAGGTCTAGGTGTGCACATGAAAATCATAAACATCAAAGTCTTGTAAATATGCATGTAAAAGATAGATGATAGATGATTAAGGTTTTACTGCTTTTTTGTTTATGCAATCTGTTCCTTGGTAAATTGCAGCCCTCATATTGGAGTTTCTGGATGGTTATGGCATCTCTGCAATGTCTTCATTTCATGTCCTTTACATTATTGGTCTCTTTTTCTTCCTTGTTCTTTCCGTTGACATTAGTGTTAAATGTCAGGGTGCATGTAAATGCTTTGTATCTTCCTAGTGTTAGCTTCTTGTTGGCCAGAACGAGAAATTGACGGAACTGACAATGACATTGTACTTTGAGCATGATGTGTAGTTACCTTACAATAATTCCTGCCTAATTGATGAGTAAGTTCGGTATCATATATTTGCTTCTGTTTATTTGGAGATGATCAATTAAAGAAAGTATTGTGTTTGTGAAATCTATAGTCATTTCTCCATTTCCCACTCCATAACTTATTGAACTTGGTTGTTTATATGTAATGTCAAAAATGTTGTCCTTACTTCACCTTTAGGTCTAATCTCTCCGCTGAATCACATTTTGCATCATTCACTAATTATTTTATTTATCATGTCATAGCCAGTTAAAAGATTCGTAGGGATAAGGTACATAATCCGCTGAAATAAATAATGTGGTTCTTTTTTGAGTTGGATGTGGTTGCTCTTTTCCCCTCTAGAGAGGACATATGCCTAGGTGAGCTCCATGCCTAGGGTTGCTTGCTTAGGTCATGAATTCCACTCCTCCTAGTAGCACCTACTCTGTACATTATCCAGCCCATGGCCTGATGTTGCTCACCAAAAGGTCTTTTCTAGCAAGTATCTAAAGCATACAGCAGGAACTCTACTGACCTGGCGAATCTTGAGTCGATCTCAGTTGACCATGAAGATTTAGGACCAGGCACATATGTTGGAATTGTTACATAAGAGGAATGAGGAGAATGAGGAAGAGGAGGAGGAGGTGGAAGAACAATGTTGTCATCATTGGGATTAATCATGACTTGTTCAAGTAGTTAAACTGTAGATTGTGACTTGCATCATAGATTGGAAGATACTTTTTGATAATTGTTAAAATATAGGATATGCAGTTAAGCTTGCCTTGGGATCGTATGACAAGAATCTTGTGTCACTTTGTTTTTGTATCTTATGAATCGTACATCCTAGACCATATACTAGAAGATATTAAGAAATGACAATACTAAGGAAAACCTATGACATGCCCGTGACACCCATGTGACCCCATGATGAGCATGTCGATTTGAACCACCGGTTTGAGCCGGTTCATGTTTATTACCGTCGACCTTGCACCACCCCAACCCTGTGGTTCCACATTGGTTGCTATCAGAGGATGTGCTATCATTGTTTAGTAGGTTAGATTGTCTTCTTGAAAAGGATTTGTGATTTTATTTAGTAGGCTCTGTTGTCTTTTATCTTTAATAGGTTAGGGTTACCTCTTTCTAGCCCCTTGGGCTATGAAAATGACATGTATCCATTGATGGAAGGCATAGAAGGAAGAATAAGAAAAAGAAATTAGAGTTCCAATTCCTTTTCATGTCGGGATAGGAGCCCATGAGGGGCATCCCCACCGCCATCTTCCTCTCTCGATCTCTTTTTCTTCCCGCTCCCTACCTTCTTCCTCCGTTTGTGTTCTTCTTCTTGACTTCTTCCATTGCCTTCTTGTCTTGTGCTTCTTCTCCTCCCCATCTTGGTCCACTAGGGCACCACCTATGCACCCACTAGATCCCATTCCCCAGCTGCAACATGGCACGCTCTTAGAGGGCCTTCGTCTATGTCCACCTCAACAATGTGTGGGGCCTGCAGTGCTACATCTGCCTGCCCTTAAGCGCCAGTCGTGCCATACCCATGCGTGGCTTTCATCTACCTTGCCTATGCATGGCCTCTGGTGCATCCCACCCTCGCAAAGGGGACCGTAGGCCCTTCCACCCTGCCCATGGTGCCACCCCCCACCCCCCTTCCCTTCCACTCTGATGTGACACGGACTACGGATGCAAATGTATCGACCGAGTGAGCCTCGGACCTAAACTTGCAAGCACACTTTCAAATTGGCGGACTCGATGTTGGCGGACCGATATCGCAGTACAACCCTTTCCCGTGGTGGCTAAGTGATGGTAGGGTGGGTATTTTCTTGAGTCAAAGATTGTAATTTCTACTCATTTAGTCTTCATACTATTTGAGGGAAACAAGGTTATTAATAAAACTTGGGTTATTTCTATATTGCGCGCTCTGTCTATATGTGTTGAATACACTACGCTCTGATTGACATGATTGTTATAGACATCGTCACACCACTTTCGAGTATCTTTCGCGCTCGGGGCGTGACACCGGGGCCGAAGTGGGTAGCTCTAGGACCGTCGCCGAGACTGGAGCACCGAGCGAGGCAGGTGGCATTCAGGGTGGAGATGTCAGGGCCGAGCCGACAGAGGTCGGGGGGTTGCGGGAAGAGGTGATGCAGCCCTAACAGACCGAGGCAAGAGGGGTGAAGGAAGCAGCGGCTCAATCTGGGCTAGCCGGTGGGGTCCCCAAGGGGGTGCCGCTGGGAGGGGGAGCCCCTATTTCGGCAGCTCTGGAGAGGCTGGGCATCCGGGGCCCTCTATACCAGAAATGCTACAACATCGCCATAAAGATGGTGCGAGGAGGAGACAAGCAGCGATCCCCCGCCGTGGCCCTCGAAATGGTTATGGAGGGTGGCCTGATCCTGGCCCAAATGGGGGCCACCCTGGCTGAAGCTTATGCTCATTCGGAGTAGGAACGGGTGAACCTTGCCTGGACCCTCGATACGTCCGACCGGAAGATATCCCGGCTCACTAAGGAGCGCGATGGGCTATTGCAGGAGCTCTCCTCGTTTAAAGAGCTGGCGAGGGCAAGTCAGGCGGAGGCCCGGGACTTGGTCGAGCAACTAGTTCGGGCACACGAGTCACTCGAGAGAAAGGGCAAGCTTCTGGAGGAGGAGCGTGTGGCCCGTGCCAAGTGAGATGGCCAGTGGGAGGCTGAGCGCACCGAGCTACTAGACCGAGCGGAGGAAGTTGTGCACCTTCGGTTGGAGGCCGAGGTTGATCAGGCCGAGGCAGAGAAGCAGATGGCTGAGGCAGATCGGAGGTTGGCCGAGGCAGAATGGGAAAAGGTCTAGCTCGCTAGTAGGGTGGGATCGGTCAGGGCAGAGGCACTCGAGTAGTTTTAATGCTCGGAGGCTTACTGCGCCGACCTTAAGGAGGCTTCCCTCCCCTACTACGAGTCTGCGCTTTGTCGAGGCATCCGCAAGGGGTTCAAGCACGGCTATAGCCGGGCCATCTCCTAGGTAAAGGAACAGGTGCCAGGGATGATCATTTTCCCCTCTGGTCAACGTTATGACTCGGACCAAGCAACCTCAGAATCTTCTGGCTCTGCATCGGGGGAAGAGGAGGACCAAAGGGACTCGTCGTCATCCGAGGGATAGCCAACTCCAGATGTCTCGGGAGGGCGCACAACCAAGGTAGTTCCCACACCGGTGGGGTCAGTGCCAGGGTCGGCCATCACTGGGGATATCGGGGGTGGACCGTCCGGGCCTTCAACTTCTGAGCCTCAGGATGGGGCAGAGGCCTGACTTTCTTTTCTCATTTCTTGTATTTTTTCTTGAAGAAAAACTTTCTCTTTAAATACTTCAAATTTGCATCCTGATTTTGTTCTTGAGTAGACACTTCCCTGGCTGCTTTCTGTCCAGGGGTCGACACCCTTGCAGGTCAGCCCATGGTGCATGGCAGACCAGCCCTTTAAATACTTCAAATCTGCATCTGCATATTGATCCTTGTGAAGACAATCTTCCACGCATTGGCACGCATTCTGAGTCTTTGAACATCTCATCATTTATAGGGAAATCAAGCTCCATATTCATGATTGAATGCATTGCGTGGCATATGCATAAACTGTCTCGCCTGCCAGCATGCTCCCCCCTTCAGCTGCACCGACCACAACAGCCCAGCTTATTGTATCCTGTGTTTTGATACTGTCAAAAACATGAGTCATGTATACTCTTTAATATGATCAATCAATGTGCTTTGTTGATAAAGAATCATGTATATGCTCTTATGACTCTGCTTGGGTTGTTCAAGTGTTCAAATCCTTGGATTGATTGAGGTGTTCAGATTGCCACAATTGCACAAAAAAAGGGGGGCTGAAAGCTAGTTAAAATCAGAAGAAATGAAGAAAAGTCAATGTGGTCAATGAAGTCAACACTAGTCAACAAGAAAAGTCAATAGTCTAGTTCAGCCAGTCCAAGTTCCATCTCGTATAAGCCAAGGTCAGCGCACCTTTTGCCAGCACACAGCCTAGGTCTGTGCACCTCTTGCCAGCACGCAGACAAAGGTCGCCTTTTGCCAGCACGCAGCCAAGGTCTATGCATCTTTTTCCAACACGCAGACAAAGGTCAGTGCACCTTTTGCCAGCACACAGTCAAGGTCTGTGCACCTTTTGCCAACACGTAGATAAAGGTGAATGCACATTATGCTGGCACAATGCCAAGGTCGATGCACCTTTTGCCAACATGTAGATAAAGGTCGATGCACATTATGCTGGCACAAGGCCAAGGTTGGTGCACCTTTTGCCAACATGCAGATAAAGGTCGATGCACATTATGCTGGCACAAGGCCAAGTTCGATGCACCTTTTGTCAACACGCAGATAAAGGTCGATGCACATTATGCTGGCACAAGGCCACGGTCGATGCACATCATGCCAGCCCAGGACTAAGGTCTGTGCACATCATGCCAACCCAAGACCAAGGTCTATGCAGATCCTGCCATCTCAATACCAAGGTCGATTCACACCCTGCCAGCATGAAGCCAAAGTCTGTGCATATCACGCCAGCCCAAGTGAAGGTTGATGCACATCATGCCATCTCAAAACGAAGGTCGATGCACATCCTGCCAGCATGCAGCCAAGGTCTATGCACATCACACCCGCCCAAGTGAAGGTCGATGCATATCATGCCATCTCAAGACCAAGGTCGATGAACATCCTACCAGCATGCTGTTGTCCTCCTGGTTTTGATGATGACCACCATGATGTGATAGACTGGTCTTGATGATGATAACAATGATGTGACAGATTGAGTTGTCATTTGATAATTTGCTATGTGGCGAGTACTTGTTTAAAAATCACATGCAGGGAAAAATAACCCTAAATTGCTACACAACTTTTTATAGGCTGAAATTATCAAAATACCCAATTTAATTTCTTTTATACTTTAACTAATTCATTAAAATGCCCAAAAATAGCCCAAAAATTCGTAAAAATCGCACGAAATCACCGGAACAACTTCAAGACTCAACCCGCTAAAGATCCATTAAACTATGGACGTTACAGTTTCCCCCTCCTTTAAGGAATTTCGTCCCCAAAATTCTAAGGAAGAACGATGAGGAAACTGAAGGCAATCTACACTTAACTACCGAAAATGAATACAATAGGATCAGGTACCTTGGAAATAGAAACCTGATTTCCCGCGTGGCTGAAAATAGATTCTCTTGTTTCTGCAATCAATCACGGCACGATATCGCTCTAACCAGTCCATGCCTAGGATAGCATCGTACTCGGCCAACTGTAGCGCATAGAACTTTTCTGACAACTGTCGGTCACTGACGATCACAGGAGAATCTTCCTAGTAAAATGGAGTGGACATGAAATCTCCGGAGGGCAACTCAATGAGCAGATCACAAGGTGACTCGGTCATCGGCTCCTCGAGATGAGCAAGGAAATCCTCAGAAATAAATGAATAAGTGGCACCTGAATCGAATAAGGCACGAGCAAGACGACCAAAAATCAAAATCATACCTTCTACAAGATTAGATGCAATTGCTTCTGCCTGAGTAATATGCGTGATCTGGCTCCTCAGTTTCCGGCTAGAAGCTGCAGAAGATTACTGGGAAGCGGCAGGAACTTACGAATACGACGGCTGAGGCTAAGGTGGTGCTGGAAGGCGAAACTGTGACTGCTGCGGCTGGGTGAACTGCGAGAACTACGCTAGAACTGACTTCATCGGGCAATCTCGGACAACATGACCTGGCTGATCACAGCGATAGCAAACCACCGGTAGAGAACAGGGAACACCAGGATGGCTACCACCACACCTCGGACACGGTCTCAGCTGACTCACTTGAAAATCTCAGCGCTGCTGAAACGGAGGAACAGACTGTTGCACCGATTCGGAAGACACAGACTGCTGCGGCACCAAATCTGAAGATGCTTGACGATGAAAACGCTTCTTGGATTTTCGAAACATCCGCCTCGAAGGACCACCAGAAGTAGCCACGACTAACGGGACACCAGGTGCTGACGGCTGACAAGACTGCTGATATGGCATAACCGGCTGAGCAACACTGGCACGAGAAAACCCTACAGATCTTACCAAATTGAGCTCAATCGCAACTGCTGCCTGATAAGCATCATCCATGACACTGACACGGGTAGCAAGAAGCAGCACTCTCAACTCGGCTCGTAGACCACGGAGAAATTGCTCGGTCTTCAAAGCTTCACCAGCAACAATGTGCGGTGCATACCGACCCAATTCCACGAACTTGTTCCGATATTGCAACACTGTCATCTCACCCTGCACCAGATCCAGAAACTGATGCATCTTATTCATGCGAAGACAGGCCGGACTGTAGGTACGCTCAAAGGTAGGGGAAAACTGTCTCATGCACTATTTTATCTTTCTCGCCAACCATCTCCTTTTTGATCATGTCAAAGGGGGAGAATTATTTGACGAGTCAGTGTGACTCATTGTGTGTTGCCATCATCAAAAAGGGGGAGATTGTTGTGGCCCCTGGACTTTGATGAGTGTTATTTTGATGATAGCAACTTCTTGAGTCACCACATTTATTCCTAAATTAGTGCTTGATTGAGTGATCGTTACTAGACTATCCTGCATGATTAGTGCTGTGCTTGGTATGCTTGGTGTGCTTGGTACACTGTCCTGCCTGTTGCATTTGCTACTGCAAGTCTGTGCATAGTCAGTGCATATAGGAGGTCTGTCAGTGCATATAGGAGGTCTTCATATGTTCAAGTCCTTGCACATTCTTAGCTAGGTCAGAGCATTGTCGGTGATGCACCTCAGTAAGTCTGAGCATACACTGTTGCAAGGTCAGTGTACTTCTAACCTTAGCCATTTGTAGACCGAGTATGGTATGTTTGCTGTATATAAGGTCCGTGCATGAACAGTGCACATCTTACATTACCTCTTGACTTAAAGTCCATGCACATTCCACCATATCACAATGATCAAAGTCCGTGCACATTTTGGACTTAAACAAAATTCTATTGGGTAGCTTATTAAAGTCTGTGCACGCTTTGCATCTAAGTCCGTGCATGTACAGTTTCTCGATTTGCATTGTCAAGTCCATGCATATCTCATACTAAGTCCTTGCGCGTTTACATAAGGTCCGTGCATATTTTAGACTTAGACATTTTGCTGATCAGGTTGCATCCAAACCCTGTGCATGAACAGTCTCTGCGTAGTAGTCCATGCATATTGCATCCAATGCACAACAAGTCCATGCATGTCCTGTTGAAGTCCGTGGAGGTATTAAACAGGTCCGTGCATGTTGTTCTTCCAAGTCAGTGGACGAACAGTCCACTGCACTGCAAGTCCATGCATGTTCTGGCCTTGGCCAAGATCATATGCCTGTGCACATTCTATTTAGAGGGAAAGTAGGTCCGAGCATGAATAGTCAAGTCTTCGTATAGTCCTTGCACGTCTTCACAAGGTCCATGCAAGCTAAACCCCGTGTACATTTTGGACTTAGTCTTATTGCGACTGGGTTGCATCTTAAGTCCGTGCATGCCTTATTCAAGTCCGAGCATGAACAAACTCCGTGCATAGCTTGTCCAAGTAGCTTAGTCCATGCACGCCTTCACCATGTCCGTGCACGTCAAACCCCGTGCATATTCTTGTTGTGTGCAACTTGTGTCTAAGTCTGTGCATGTTTTGATAGCATTCATAAAACTTGCATCCATGCACATTTTGAGTCAACATTCACAAAACATGCATCTGTGCACAATTTGAGTCAGCATTCGTAAAACTTGCATCCGTGCATGTTTCGTTGAAACATGCATCCATGCACATTTTTGCTCTACTTCTCAGAACATGCATCTGTGCATGTTTTGGCCTTGCTTCACGAAATATGCATCCGTAAATTGCACAGCTATTGTCCAGAATTAGTCCAATTACACTGTCCATTGCTGGCTTAGGATGTTTTCCGTGTGATTAACAAATTTTTTCTATCTATTATCTGTTTGCTAGTCGTTTCAAGATGCCGCCTCAGCGTCGGAGAGTCCCGGTTCCTCAGGAAGCGAGTAGTGTTCCGTAAAATGTTCCTACTCTAGCTCCCATTGTTCCAGCTCATAAGGATGCACCTGGCAGTCGCGGACATGCATTAAAGGAGTTCTTGTTATTTCATCCGCTGACATTTGAAGGCCAGACCGATCCGGATGCCGCCAGAATATGGTTGGACGCCACCGAGCACGTGTTTCGTTCCATGGAATGCGTGGAAGATGAAAAGGTGATGCTCGATACCTTTCAGCTCCAGGGCGCGGCATTGACCTGGTGGAATACCGAGTGGGAAGTTTCTTTCCAATCCCGCCCACTCCGTCAGATCTCGTGGACTGAGTTCATCGCCACCTTCGAACTCACTTTCAGCTCGGCTTATCTCCGCATGGATAAAATGCATCAGTTCTTACAACTTGTCCAGGGAGGGATGTCGGTGCTCGAATATCAAAACAGATTCATGAAATTGGGCTGTTATGCGCCCCACATTCTTGCAAATGAGGCATTGAAGACAGAGCAATTTCTGCGTGGCCTCTGTGCTGAGTTGAGGCAGCCACTGATTGTTGCTCGGGTTACCAATATGACTGAAGTATACCAGGCAGCAGCAGCATTGGAACTAGATTTGACAAGATCTCTTGTCCCTTCTCAAGTATTGTCGATTCAGCCGACAGCTCAACTTCCTCCAGGTTATCTGCCTCCTGTTCCAGGATTTCCTTCTACCACTCCAATAGCAAGTGGTGTTGCTTCTTCTGACAAGTCCCAGTTTAGAAGATTCAAGAACAAGAAGAAACTTAAGAAGCGTTTTGACCAGCAGGCTTCATCTGGTGCTACCCAGCAGTTAGCTCCTTATTTCCAGCAGCGACAGACTTCTGTGAAAAGCCAGTTTAAAGGTTGTGCGTGATGTGGTGGCAGCCACCCAGGCAAACCCTACTCGTTGCCGGTGGTGTGCTTTCGATGTGACCAGTCGGGTCATGTGGTGAGAGACTATCCGATACGAGCAATTCTAGTGCAGTTTGCTCCAGTAGCTTCATCTTAGCCATCTCAATAACAATTCAGGCCTCCACTTCCACCACTGTCGCCATCTCAGCAATTTCAGCAAACTCTCCCTCAGGCTTCAGCAGCATCTTCTTTCCAGTCCTCTGTAGCTACCGGTAGAAAGATGAAAGGCAAAGTGACTCACATTTCTCGGGCAGAGATTGTAGCTTCCAATCTTGTCGAATGTACGATTACTATTTTTGGTTGTGCAGCTCGTACTTTATTTGATTCAGGTGCTTCTCACTCCTTCATTTCTGAGGACTTTATTGCATGTATCGAGGAGCCCATGATTGAGGTAGCATGTGATTTAATTGTTGAATTGCCATCTGGGGATTTCATGGCAGCCAAGGGTTGCCTCCACACCCATCCACCCCTTTCCCTTCCCATTTACCTCATTTCCCACCTCCCCTCTTCAACCTATAGTTCTCGGTTCACAGGTAGTAGAGAAGTTGCTAGTTGCAGAGCCTGCCATGGCTTCATCCCAAAGCCCCAAGATGCACAAGAGGACCGTCGGAAGCATCTCCAAGTCCTCTATGCAATGGTAGTGGTCTCGCCATCGTCTGAGCTTGTGGCTGCTATGAGGAGCCTTCACCGCCGGACGACATGTTCCCTCCTAGGCAGACAACTAGAGAAGGCTTGCAAAGGCTCCCTCAGGCTGATTTCTGGTATTCTTGGAGTGTCGCTTGGTTGAGAGCTTCTACTACGAATCTTCTTCCAGTACCACAAAGCGGCTCTCCATTTGGACCCCGGAACAAGCTCTGGATCGACCGTGGTGGCCTTGCCTTCCTACTGTAGCGACACAGAAGTTGTCAGAACCAGAAAGCAGAGGCCCTGTTCACGACTCTGCCCTGACCATCGCCGCCAACCAAAAATTCCCAAAAAAATTGAGCATCCTCCTGGGCCAACCCAGGAGATTTTGCCATTGGTTTCGTCGACAACGGAGTTCAGGAGAGGCCACATCGGCTCCGACATCGACTGTCTGTCCCCTGTTCTAGAGAGCGGATAGAACCGACAACCCCCCTTCCGATTAGTTCCTAGTTCAACATTCCCCTCCCCGCCTGGCTGGCTGACTGCTCCTCCCTACGTGGAGGTAGTTTTGATTGTAATTTGACTTCCCTAACACCTAGTCCAACCCTCCTGCGTGAGATGTAGTGCATGTAATTGTTTATCTCAGGGTGAAGCTTCATCGGCGCAATGTTAGGGGAAACCCACGCTTCCCTGCTCGCCTTGTCTCCAGCCGGGATCGACATCTTCATGTAAATCAAGTGAGCTACTGACCCCCCCTCTCATGTCTGGTTTATCTTGCTTAATTTGTATTGCCTTTTAGCTCCGTCGGATGGCGAGTGAGCGCCTGATCCAAAATCGAGCAAATTGAGTGTTCACCGTGAAGCGAGTTGTAAGAGAGATCACCCTACAACCCACGCCCTTGACGTGCTGGCCGCGCACGAGGTTGGGCATCCCAGACCCTTAGGGGGTTCAGCCTAAAGCTAGTCAAATCCCCCTAGAGCGTCAAGGTCCCCCCTGGACCCTTTCCACCATTGCCGAGTTGACCATAGGTACATGTGTCCGTTACATGGGTGAGTCCACTTGAGTGGGTTCGCCACTCAAATTTGATTGCTTGCGAGTTTAGGTCCAAGGTGCATCGGTCTTGTGGCTATCACCTTCAAGGTGGTGTCACATCAAGTGGTATCATAGCAAGTCATTGACTTGTTCTCACAAGTCAAGTCCTAGGGCACGCTTGCATTGGAGTCATCATCGGTCCGACCCGTGCATTGTCCACCCACCATTGTCATCATTGAGTCTAGGGTCCAATGGCCCCTCTCCCAATCATATCCCATGCATACCTACCTAACACCCCTCCATCAACCCCAACAACCCCTCCTCCACCTCCCACAACCATTAGCCACTCGCCCCTACTACAATCCCTTCACCCCTTTTTCACCCCTACCACATCAATCACCACCCAGCACACCCAGCTCGTAGGCAGCAGTAGGAGCCCAACTTACAGAGCCTGTCCCCGGGACATTCGGTGACTTATGGGGGTGTGCCATACATCGACGGAAAGCTATCCTAGTTAGCTTCGCAGGCGAGGTGATCTCATCTCAATCCGAGTTCAGAGCTGCCCGAGAGAGCCGTTCTCCATAGACTGCGCAGTACCAGTTTGGCTTGCAACTAGAGGTGACTTATAGAAGCTCCTGTGACAACATCACAGATCCCCTTGGCGCGCCACTTAGTCGGAGTGGATTCCCACCAGTCACCTGTCCAACGCAACAAGTGGGGCGTCGATTGAAGCTCGGAGCTGTACGTTTCAATTTTCCTCCCCCAGGTGCGCAGGTTAGTCCACTCAGAATCAGAATGGATACCCCACCACTCTACATCCTCTATCTCCCTACTCTGACCTCCCCTGGTGGCCTTCCTAGTTGGAGAATGAAGAGGACTCATTCACGGATGTGACTGTCTTGGTCCCGCACCATTTTGACTACGGGAGCATTCGTGACAGCGTCGTCGACCTGCTGCTATGACCTAAGAGTAGTCCCAGTCCAGCAGAGCAGCCCAGGTCCTGAGCCAGCCACAACCAGCCATGACACCAGACGATCCCGTGAAAATTCAGGAGCCTTCCTGGACCAGTCAGGAAAGGATTGGCGCTGGTCTCGGTGTCTTCGGAGTCTGGTACAGTCTGTGGCGGCATAAACAGCGACCCACTATCGAGCAGTTCCTGACCTAGACAGAATCGGGAGTTGCCCTCCCGGCGTGAGTTTGGTTTACCTCCCCTCCCCGCCTGGCCGGCTTAGCACCCCTCCCCGCGTGGAGGTAGTGTTTGGTTGTAATCCCAATCTCCCATCCCCTAGTCCAACCCCCCTATGTGGGGAGTAGTGCATGTACTATTAAACAGTAGAAGCTACATCGGCGCAGTGTGCGGGGAACCCACACTTCCCCGCTCTCCCTCGTCACCAAACGGGGTTGGCTTCTTCAAGCCAACTAGGTAAGCTCTAAATGATGTGACACAACCTCAGACCTAAGCAAGTAAGCATAATCGCAAGTCGAACGGGTCGATATTGGCGGCCAACTCACCCGACACTCACCCAAACCAGTCGGTAACTCGGCAATGCCGAGTGGAGGAGGTGAGGGCTGGTCCCTAGCTGGTAGAGGGCCAGCAAGGCCAGAGGGTCTCCCCAAAGGGTATGGCTAGTCCGATTCTAAGGGCCGACCCGGTGACGAGGGCACGGGTAGTCACTGACTCCCACGATGGTCACTCAGAAGTACGGGACTTGTGAGATCGGGCACTGATGCGGGACGGACCCGCGAGACTCGAGATCGACTGGGACTCTAAGCAAGCTCGGGTACGTCCCACGCGAGGGAAGACAAAGGGAGCAAAGTCCATGCATGCTTTCAAAGGGTAAGTCCATGCACATCTAGGCTAAGTCCATGCAGATGCAGGCTAAGTCTGTGTACATAAGGGCCAAGTCCATGCATGCTAGGGGCAAGGTCAGTGCGAGGTCCGTGCATATACGGGGGACGAAGGTCAAGTCGGTGCATGGGCAGGCAGGGTCCATGCACATGGGGCTAGGGGCTAAAAGGAGGTCAGTGTACCCGTGGGTAAGGTCGACGCACATACTGACTAAGTTAGTGCACGTGTGGGGAAAGTCAGTATAGTTATGGGGTATGCAAGGGGTGAGGTCGGTGCACATGCAGACCAAGGTCAGTGCACATGGGCTGAAGTCTGTGCACGTGCAGACTAAGGTTAGTGCACATGTTGATGAAGTCAGTGTACGTGCAAACTAAGGTCAGTGCACATGCAGGGAAAGTTAGTGCATGGTCCGTGCATATGCAGGCCAGGGTCAGTGCACATGCAGACTAAGATCAGTGCACATGAGCTAGAGTCAGTGCACATGCAGACTAAGGTCAGTGCATGTGGGCTAAAGTCCGTGCACATGTAAGCTAAGGTCAGTGCACATGCAGACAAAGGTCAGTGCACATGGACTAGAGTCAGTGCACATGCAGACTAAGGTCAGTACACATGGACTAGAATCAGTGCACATGTAGACTAAGGTCAGTGCACGTGGGCTAAAGTCCGTGCACATGCAGATAGGGTCCGTGCAGCTATAGGCCAAGTCAGTAGATATGCGAGCTAGTCCCGTGAGGGGTGAAGTCAGTGCATGCTCTGAACGAAGTCTATGCAATGCAAGGTGAAGTCCGTGCATGGTCCGTGCATGTGGGGGCCAAAGTCCATGCATGGGTTGCACGGAGTTGAAGCTGCACGAGGTTGAAGCCATGAGGGGATGAGTGCGCCGGGGAAGGCCATGGATGTGCCAGTGACTGACGGGGGAGAGCGTGCCAGCGAAGAGGTGTACTAGCGAAGGGCGGGCAGGCAGGCATGCCGGTGAAGGGCTTAACAACAGCCAGAGGGAGGAGGCACCGTTCAAGGAGTGTACCGGTAAGGGAGATTTCAGAGCGGTGTGTACTGGTGAAGGGCCCACTCCTCCTTCATTCTTTTAAGGCCTTTCTTTTCTTCTTTTCTTAATTTTTGGACAGTTTTATACAAATTATCCCTTCCTCCCCTTGCAGTCGTGAGCGTTTGGGGTGCTTAGTCATTATTTGGACCAGTTCCCCTTCGTGTTGCCCCTGGTTCTTTTCACCTTGGTTAAAGCATTTTTTTTATTGTTGATTATTTCATTTGTTTGTTGCTCCCTTTGATCTTTTGACAAATCATCCTTAATTCTGACAAAACTTCGGCAGCATCTTCCCTTGACCCGGGCATAAGGGAGGTACGAGGAACACGCCCACATGGAGTGGCGGAACCCAACAATAGGAGGTGAGCACCCGCAGGCGGTAACACCTTTGGATTGAACCTCGAAAAATGTGGGGGGGATGTTATTTGTCTAAGTGTCAAAATTCAGGTCGATGCACATATAGGCACTTAGTCATTAAGGTCGATGCATGTTCAGTCTTAGTCATATAAGGTCAGTGCATGTTCAGGTCTTAGTTAGATAAGGTCGGTGCACGTTCACGTCTTCATCACATCTAGTCAGTGCACATTTTTGCATTAAGTCTGTTAGGTCAATGCACATCCTCATTTTAAGTCTGGCAGGTCAGTGCACATTCTCATTTTATGTCTGATAGGTCGGTGTACATGCATGTCTTAATCCTGTCAAGTCGACGCATCTTGGTACCATGTTGAACATAAGGTCGATGCATGTACTCGCATGAAGTCACATAGGTCGGTACACATATATACCCTTGTAGTGTATCAGGTCAGTGCATGAGTGACTTTATGCTTAGCAAGGTTGATGCACATTATACCTTGTGCAAAGCAAGGTCGATGCACATTGTTTCTTGTGCAAAGTAAGGTCGATGCACATTGCACCTTGTGTAAAGCAAGGTCGATGCATGTTCTACCTTGTGTAAAGCAAGGTCAATGCACATCCTTACACTCATTCTAGAAGACTGACGCTCATGTAAGTATTATGCACATCAAGTCATTGCACATTCTTTAACATGCCTTATAAGGTCTGTGCACATGTAGAGTCTAGGGTTTGTGCACATGTAGAGTCAGTGCACATGAAGAGTTTAGGTCTGTGCACATGTAGAGTCCAGAGTCGGTGCACATGTAGAAGCCAGGACATCAGGTCTGTGCATCAAGTCTATACTCTAAGGCATTTGCATTATCATACTTACTTTTGATCTGAGCATTTGATCTTGGTGAAATTAGCTAAGTTTACATTCTCCTGAGTAATAATGATGAAAAATGTGTTTGACAAAATGACTTATTTCTTATTGACTGGGATTTAGTCAAACACTTAAAGAACTGAGAGTAGTAGAGACTTTAGTGATCACGTGATCCAAGAATCAAGTTAAACTAACATGTGGTCCAAGGCGGCCAGCTCTCCAAGAACACTCAGTCACGTGGTCTCACCTTATCTTCATAATCTGACACGTAGAGTCACACAAGCCACTTTTCTGAGAAAGCTATTGTCGGGAATTCTCCCTCCCCGTGCCGGACTGAACTAGTGGGGACCACATGACCCAGTTCACTAGTATATATATATAAAGGGGGATCCCTGAGAAAAAGAAGAGGGATTATTTACAAGAATAGAGAAGCAAAGTTCAAAAGAAGAAAAAGGAAGAAGATACACTAAGTGGAGGCAATTGAAGAAGAAGAGTAAATTGAGAGCAGTGAGAGCATCAGAGAAAAAAAGTGCAGGAGAGTGAGAGTTAGCTACAGAAAGGTGAAAGAGTTTCAGAATAGAGCATCGAAGAAGAGAAGAAGTGGAGAAGAGCGAATCATAGTAGAAGTTACAATTTCTAGATCAGATCTAGAATCATTTGCTCACCTTGAGCTACATTGTTTTCACGCTACGTCTAATTCTCATTTTTCAGTTCATTGTGTTTTTTCTCTTTCACTTTTAGATCGAAAGGGCGTCGCCAACTCCTGCCTCTTCTCTAAGTCTCCTATCTGCGCCTCTGCTCTTCTCACGAATGAGAAGATTCCTTTTTATATCAATAGTAGCAGCAACCCTGGCGTGTGTCTCCCACGCCTTCCAGTCCAGAGGGTTTCTCCACGTGTCGATCTCTTAGAGGGCTGTTCACCATGTGTCACGTCTCTGGCATGCCCTCTATCATTGGATCACGTGCCAGCCTCATCTTCTCGAAGACACACCTGTAATGACAGAGGAATAATCATAAGTTCAGGTCTCATCAAAATATTCCTGTACGAGGAAGAAAAGGCTACTTGAGTAAATGTGCAAAAAGAACATACACAAGGTATGCAAACAGAAGCTAAAACCTGCACGAGGTATGCTAAGAAATCTGCACGAGGTTGACTTTAGAAAAGCTACATGAGATATCTCCTCGTAAGTGCAAAGTCTACACGAGGTATACCCTGTGAGACAGAAAGTGTGCTCGAGGTACACATGGAACAGAAAATCTACTCTAGGTATGAAAAAACTACACGAAGTATGATTTTCAAAAGGTGCACGAGGTATAACTTTCCAAAATATGCACGAAGTATGTTTTTCAAAAAGTGCACGAGGTATGACTTTCCAAAACATGCACGAAGTATGTTTTTCAAAAACGTGCACGAGGTATGACTTTAAAAAATATGCACGAGGTATGCTTTTCAAAAATCTGCTCGAGGTATGTTTTCCAAAAAGGACACGAGGTATGTTTTTCAGAAACCTACTTTAGGTACGCTTTTGAAAAATGACACGAGGTACGTTCTTTAAAAAATCTACTCGAGGCAAGAACCAACACTGCACGAGCTAACAACAGAAGCTTCAGTAAAGATGTGCATGAAGAAAAGCTTGCCCGAACTATGTTTTACTTAGTTCGCATGCAGAACACAACAAGGACTTCAAAAGATGTGTGCGTGTAGATTTTCTACGTACAAACTATGCAGGAACATCACGTTAGAGAAACCTGCACGAAGTATGAAATGCTAAGAACCAAGAACCTACATGAAGACAACCAAAACTGCACGAAGTACATTCCATTCAGCCAAAACATGCTCGGACTAAGAAGAAAACTATTCGAGCTTTACATGAAGCATGCTAGCACTACATATGTGCACGAGGTATGAACAACTTAAAGAAATGCACTCGTGCACAAAGTGCATGAACTATGATATGCAAATGAATCATCTGCACGGACTCAGACTTATGCAAGGACTATATGCACGGAAAAACACTGTATATGCACGAAGTTTATGAGACATACTTGGACCTATATGCCATGTGCTTGGATGCAGAAAATGCTTGAAGCAAAAACATAGACTACATGCGTGCACAAAGTGTACGAGCTATGAAGTGCAAGGACACACATGCACATACTAAAGACATTGTGATGCCAATGTGCACGAGGTATGAGAATCTACCAGAAGTTACACTCGTGCACAGTTGTGCCCTTGTGCCCTTGAACAAGAATGCATATCAACACTTTGTTGCTATCATCAAAACAAAATACACATGCTTGTGCCTAGGGGAGCACAACAATATGAACCTTATGGCAGCATAAGATGCAGTTCTCAAGGCTGAACATGCTTATGATCTAAACCCAATGGAGGCTAATTATGCTATTCTTGATGAGGCTAAGTCTATTCAGTCTGACAAATTACTCCAGTAGGAATGCTATTGGAGACAAAAGTCTGGGATCCGATGGCTATTTGAGGGGGACAGAAACACTAATTTTTTTCATATGACTACTATGATTAAGAGACGCAAACAAGTTATCAGTCAGCTTCAGAATTTTGTAGGCTCTCTAACCTCAGACCATGAAGAAATGAAAGCTATTGCTGCCTCCCATTTCCAAACAACTTTTACTTCTCAAGACCATTACATTGATGAATCTATTCTGAATTGTATTCCACATTTGGTTAACTAGGAAGATAATGAATTTCTCTGTGTTATTCCCTCTGAAGTTGAAATCCATGATGCAGTATTCTCTCTGTCTCCTGACAGTGCCCCAGGGCTCGATGGATTTACAGGTGCTTTCTATCAAAAAAGTTGGCCGTTCATTGCTGGTCTGGTTATCAGTGCAGTTCAAGAAGCCTTCCATTGTCAGCAAGATCTCCCAAGAAGTGTGACATCTACCTTGATTGCTCTCATCCCTAAACGGCCCAATGCAACTGAAATATCAGAGTTCAGGCCAATAAGCCTGTGTAACTTCTTTTACAAGATCGTTTCTACTATTGTTAATAAAAGACTGGCCTCCATTCTTCCCAACATTATTTCTTTGGAGCAATTTGCCTTTGTGAAGGGGAGGCATATTGTTGAAGATAAATGCAATGGCCCTAGGACAAGACTTAGTAGAGACAAGTCTAGAACTTGCTCTGATACCAATTGATGTGACACAACCTCGGACCTAAGCAAGCAAGCACAATCGCAAGTCGAACGAGCTGATATCGGCGACCAACTCACCCGGCACTCACCCAAACCCACAGGTAACTCAGCGATGCTGAGTGGAGGATGTGAGGGCTGGTCCCTTGCTCGTAGAGGGCCAGCAAGGCCAGTGGGTCTCCCAAAGGGTTTGACTAGTCTGATTCTAAGGGCCGACCCGGTGCCGAGGGCACGGGTAGCCACTCACTCCTACGGTGGTCACTCGGAAGTACGGGACTTGCAAGATCGGGCACTCTCTCTCACCGGCCAGCGTGGCTAAGAGTTAATATTTACTGAAAAGTACTGAAATAAGAGTAAGGGAAGAATGCTTACTCGACCGGTTTGAAGAAACCGGCCCCGACCGGAGACATGGGCGAATGGGGAAGCGTGAGGTTTACCCACGCCATGGCGAGGAAGCTTCAACCTGCTCAAACGTTTACACCACTACGTCTCACACAGGAGGGAGATCTTGGGGTGGGGGTTAATTTATTACAATCAAAACTACCTCCATGTAGGGAGGGGCCTTCATCCGGCCAAGCGGGGAGGGGAAGAAAAAGGTGAGGAGCTTCAACGGCCAATGAAGTTGGTTCTATCCTCTTTCTGGAACAGGGGACAGGGAGGCGGTGTCGACGCCACTGTGACCACTTATGAACTTGGTTTTTGACAAAACCAAAGGCCAACTTCTTGTAATTGGACCAGGGTCTTGACTAATTTTTCTGGAATTCCCAGGTTGTCAGTGCCGGTTGGGGAAGAGTCACGAACAGGGTCTCTACTTACTGATTCTGACTACTACAGAGCCACAGCAGCAGGAAGTCGAGGCCACCGCGAACACTCCCGGGCACATAATCGAGCGTAGCAGGAAGTGTTGGAACCGTTGACGAGTCATCGTCGAAACGGGATCCACGAGGATGCTAGATGATGTCGAGGTAGGCCAGGGCAGTCGAAAGAGTGATAGGGTGTCTGTTCAGTCCAAGAGGGAATAGAACAGCGCACCCTAGGGAGAAAATTAAGAAGTTGCTGTTCCGGTCGCCGAATGGAGTCCCACTTCTTGGAGAGGGAAGAAGACTCGTTGTAGAAGGTCCCGGTCTAACCTTGCCTTCAGATCTTCAGGTGAGCAGGCGTGGCAGCTTCTGCAAGCCACCTCTAGATGCTTATCATAACCCTTCTACGCAGTCGGAGTAGATTGTTTGCCCCGGACAGCCACGAACTCAGAATGAGACGAGATGACCGCCGTTGCGAAGAAGACTCAAAGACGCTTCCAGAGGTAGCTCTTGCACCTCCTGAATCGCCTGGATGACATCACAGCTTCCTCTGCAATCTTCTGATTCTCTACTACCTCTGAACTGAGAACTGTAGATTGAAGATGATGGGGGGAAAATGGGGTTTATGGGAGGGGAAGTGGGGTGGATCGGCCCCGTCCACCCCTCGCGGGAACGCGACCGCCCTACTCGCCGTCTGCACTACTGCCCTCCAGCTCTCTGCGCTTGTCCAGGTTGCGGTTCGCCGCCGCGCGCACCTCGGCGACCAGCGCCGGGTCCATCGGGGGCGGCTCGGCGGCGTCGAGCGCGACGCGGGTCGGGGCGTCCAGGCCCATCAGCTTCGCCTCGCGCTCCAGGACGCGGACCAGCACGGGCACCATCTCCACCGCGCGGGACCCGCCGCCCTGGAACTCGTCGATGAGCCACGCCTGACAGGCGCGCAGGGTGACCCCGTGCCGCAGCCGGGTCTCGGCCCGGTCCAGCAGGCCGATGTACTCCTCCGCTTCGGCGCCGCGGCGCACCCACTCCGCAACGGTCGACTTCGGCACGTCGAGCGCTTCGGCGATGTAGCGCACCGACCGGCCTTCCTGGGTCGCCATCTCCCACGCCCGCGCCACTCGCTCCGGATCGGGGCCAGGGCGCGCCATCGTCTACGTGGCTTCCCACCGGGCCGGCGCCTGCGCGGCCCGGTCCCGGGCTATCGACCGGTCGTCCAGGTCGCGGCGCAGGATCGCCGAGCCGGGCAGCGCGACCGCGACGAGCACGGCCAGCCACCCCGTCCACGCCCCGAACGCCGCGCCCAGCGACACGGCCAGCCCGGCGATCCCGGCCAGGTAGAGGCCGTAGAGCGCGAGCCGGACGACGACGCGCTCCAGCCCGGCCAATCGCTCGCCGGTCATCAGTTCAGCTCCCCGCAGTCGGGACAGGTGCGCCCGATGGGCTTGCCGTCGGCGTCGCGCACGATCGGCCCGGACAGGATGTTGTCGTGGCGGCAGCTCACAACGTCACCACCAGGGCGGCGGCGAAGGCGAACAGGCCGCCCACCATCGCCGCGGTCACCAGCCGGTCCGCGGCTCGGCTCGCCCACGTGGGGCGCCGGTGCCGGGGGCCGCGGACCGGCAGCAGCATCGGGCCGGTGTGCGGCACCGGCCAGGATGTCATCGTCATGACGCCACCTCGGCCAGGTACCGGTCGATCTCCGACGCGGCGCGGCGCACCGAGCGCACCTCGGCCGCCCGGACCCGGGACTTCCCCTCGTCGTTGGCCTGGCGCTCCATCTCGTCGGCCAGGTCGGACAGTCGGGCGGAGACCTGCTCGCCCAGGATGGGCACGGTCAGGAACTCGGGCAGTGCACGACCCACGCGGGCCATCTTGATCGCCTCCAGCACGGCGGTAGTTCACGGTCAGTGTCGGGTGTTGCGGTTGATCGTGTCGTGATAGCTCGGCGGGACGCCGTACAGCGTCGCCGTGATGTCGGGGTGGTCGTCGCGCGGCATGTGCCGGCCGCGGTTCCACTCGTGTAGCGCCACCAGGAGCCGGGTCGACATGGAGTAGACGGTCGCCAGGATCAGGCCGTAGCCGACGATCAGCAGGCCGCGCAGCTCCAGCTCCAGGCCGAGCGCGAGCACGCCGACGGTCAGCCCGAGCAGGGCGATCGAGCGAAGTACTGAGTCTTCCACCCCTTGTGGGACAAGTCCTTCTGGGGCAGAGACACATAGCTCCAATTTCATCTTGCCTGGATAAAATAGAATCCCTTGCTCACCTGTGGATGCTCCTTCAACTCGAAGAAATAATGGAAAAGATCCAGCGAGGGAATGATCCCGCACTTGCGATAGAGGAAGCGAAAAAAATAAACGAAGAGATAAGAGTTAGCGACCAGCTGGATGGGAGCCAACCAGAAGAAGCAAAGGAGTTCGACAACGAAGGGATGGAGAGGGAGGTGAAACCCACTCTTCCAGAATAGAAGAAAGGAATAGAAGTACCCGGAGCGAGAGTCCAGGCTCGTCTCATGAGGGCCAGAAGCCACGAAATGGTACTTCCAAGGGAGACCGTACTGGTACTCCAGCCACTTCACCTCCGCCTCGTCCAACTCACTACGGTTCAGAGCCGGCGGCACCAACAAGGTCCTCGAAGCCTACCCACTCCCTTGCTCCTCAGCCTCCATATGCCGATCTGCCATGGAAAGGGTAGGAGAGCTGGAGGTAGATGATTCTGTCGACTCCAGAGGAAGAGGAAGCTGTCGAATCGTCGCCACAGTAATCTCTGCCTGCACCGCGAAGGGTGCTGCAATTCTCTGCTCCTCTGAGTTACCCTCGCGGGGCATGAGAGAACCCCAAAGGTAGAAGCGATGGAGAGCACAACCCTAAACCATGGGAGTATAGAACGCAAACAGCGCACAATGCTTATAACCCCCAGCGGGAGGCGGCACGATGTTCCGATCTCCAAGAAGCAGGGCCTCCTCGCCTTAATCTGTCAGGATTACCATCATTACGGGCACACTTCCAGGACAGCCGCTTCACATGGCCCCTGCCAAAGTTGGATCTCCACCCGCCTGAGCCACAAAAGCCCAGCCCAAATAGCTACTTGACCGAGCCTAATTTGGCTCGGGAATAGGAAGGGGACAAGTGGAGAGGGGGATTTCCACAACCCATATACGAGCGGGCAAACAAGGTCCTACTAGACCAAACGAGGCCTGGCTCCCTCAAGTGACAGCCCTATTAGGCCCACTTGCCCTGTGAAAAGCCCAATAACGTCACACAGGACCTAGCACTTTCTAGGCGACCTCTTGGCTCGGAAGCCCAAGCATTGGTCCAACAGAGGAAGGTCGCCCACCACTGCCTGATACCCCCTCGCCCGAGCTATGCTCCCCTCGCCCTGGTAAGAGCTAGTGCCCATGCTCGGGCCGACCGACGGATGCTTATCCCTATAGCCATTAAGAGTTCTTTGATAGCAGGGAGTTTACAAGGATAAGGGAGATCAAGAGTCCATAGGTCATAAAGAGCTCACGTCGAGGACGTAACTCCCTCCTGAAACTCCTCTACTCGCAGGACTCATGCAGCTGGTGCACTATTTAAACCTAGGAAACTCTCCGGCGAAAGGTAAGGTCAAACTAAGCCTAAACTCCCTGAGCAAGAACCACTTCACCACTTGGTGGAGAGGAATCTCGCGCCGGGTGCCCAATGGATGATTGGACCCCGCGGGTTACCATGTTGTTGAAGCACGCCAATAGACGAGAGTATCTTAGCTGAGAGGTATCCGATCAGCTGGCGGCTGTGAAACTAGAGAAGGCTGATTGCCGTGCCGCTGCCACTTCGCTGGGAGGGACTGTGGGACAACTAAGAGATGCTGCCAGCACCACTTCAGAACATCGGTCCTCCCTCACAGCGCGGATAGTGGAGTTGCATGCAGAACTTGCCAAGGCCGAAGCTAAATTGCAGGAGACTAAGCGCCTGGAGGTTCAGTCTATAGAGGAAGCTGACCTAGTTGAAGGACAGCTCGCCTCTCTGGATGAAAAGTTATCACAGTTGGTAGCTACCGAGTCTCGACTGCAAGAGCTGACTCGGTATCCCTCCTTGGGACTCTTGGAGTTGGAAGACATTTTTCGGTGCCCCCCGTCGTAATCTTCCTTTTTATTCTTGTCCTTTATTGACTTTTGCTCCTTTTTATCTTCGGAGCTTATGTACCTCAGGGAATGCCCCGAATAAGGATGTATTCTGACCCTTCATATCAATGAAATATCCTTATTTATCACTTCGATCATGACTTCTTTCTTTCTTTTCTTTTCTTTTCTTTCTCCCTCCAGTCGAGTAGCTCAGTCGAGGGATATAAGTTACTAGTGCAGGAGAGCGCTCACACCTTCAGCGAAGGGGTGAGGAATTCACTCCACCGCAGATTAACTACTCCCGGAATCGAGCTTTGGCTAGGGTGGGACATAGATAAAGTAGGCTCATGCGCCCTATTCATTTCGTCGATGGTGACGAAAAGCTGAGAGTGCAATTCATTCATCGACATGGGTTAAATGTCGAAGCACTGGTAGTTCGTCTATTAATGAGGACAGAAGGTCCAAGTTAAGGGGGTAGTCGACCGGGCTCACTGACGGTGGTGAGGGTCGAAAGGGTAGGTGACCGATCTTGCCGATGATGGCAAGGGTCAAAAGGATAGGTAACCGATCTCACCGATGGTGACGAGGGTCAAAAGGTAGCGACCGATCTTGCCGTTGGTGACAAGGGTCAGAAAGGATAGCGACTGATCTTGCCGATGGTGACAAGGGTCGAGAAGGTAGTGATCGATCTTGCTGATGGTGGCAAGGGTCGAAAGGATGGCCGGTCTTACCGATGGTGACAAGGGCCAAAAGGGTAGCGACCGATCTTGCCGATGGTGACAAGGGTCGAAAGGGTAGCGACTGATGTTGTCGATGGTGACAAGGGTCGAAAGGGTGACTAGTCTTGCCGATGGTGACAAGGGCCAAAAGGGTAGCGACCGATCTTGTCGATGGTGACAAGGGCCAAAAGAATGGCCGGTCTTGCCGATGGTGACAAGGGTCAAAAGGGTAGTGACCGATCTTACTGCTGGTGACAAGGGTCGAAAGGATGGCCGATCTTGTCGATGGTGACAAGGGCCGAAAGGGTAGCGACCGATCTTGCCGATGGTGACAAGGGTCGAAAGGATGGCCGGTCTTGCGTGTCTGTTCGTGAGTTGGTCTATCATAGGTTTGTATTCTAGGGAGGTGTCTATGTGTCGGTGGTTTCTGGATCGATCGGTTCAGGTGACTGGGTGCAGTCCCTTCCCTGACTGCGATAGTCCCCTAATGACTCAATCTAGAACTGCCACCGTCCTTGTCTCTAGTCGCAATGTGGGTGTCCCTTGACTGCCGGGTTCACCTAGCAGTTGAGTGGTGGTTTGCTATGCCCATAGTGTCATCTTCTCTACTTGTGTATTACTGTGTGTGTCTATGTGTGTGTCATGTTTGGTTCCAGTCAACCCGACGAGACTAGGGGTTGACAGGCGACCTTGTCAATGTCTCGGCGGTTCTGTCCAGCTGGAGACAATGTTCTAGATGCCTCGAGGTACTGTCCTACCCCGGTTGCGTGTCCAGGTGTGCTGAGGGCTCTTGGTGTCCCCTCGGGTCTTCGTGAGTCAATTTCTGTGGAGCACTATTTCCTCTGGCTTAGGAGTAGACTGATTGGCGGCTTGTTCCACTGTCTGTGATGATCTTGCCACCGAGTCGTCTGACTCAAGGATCGTTACGTGAGTAGGTCTAGTTGTCTTGTCCTGAGTTTGTCAGTAGTGGCTCTGCTGCCATTGGTGCTTTGTAGTACAGGTGACAATGCATGATTAGCCTATCTGTACTTCAGCACTCGTGTTTTGAGTCTCTGTGTCTTGTGAGCCTCCACTAGTCATAGCCTTACGGCACCCTTCGGCGTAACGGCTCGTGTAGCGGGGCACTTTCCCGATATACGGTTCTTAAGCTAGTTCCGTGGGCCCCCGGTCCAACCATAGCGTCCTTCAGAGGGGGAATACTAGCCTGGCTTAGGCAGTGGGCCAGTGTGTGCACACATAGTCAGGGACTTTGGACTTGCGTCGTTAGATGTGACCCTGACTAGTCACTCACGTTATGGTACTGTTCTGGTTCTAGTAGTGTCTTGGTCTCGGCCTAGTCCTTGCGGTAAGGTAGGCGGACAAGACACTAGTAGGCACAGCATCAGACGTCAGTGGACGTAGTTGGCTGTTCTTCTAGTGAGGGGTACTCCAGTCACGTGGCATGTGGCTCTTCGCGGTTCTCTTCACGTTTCTTGTGCGTCGTGACCTCCCGGGTTAGCCCTCTCGTGGCTGTACTCGAGGTTAGTGTCCTGTCGTATGCATAGCATTCTGGTCATATGTGGGACAGTGTGCATGACGTTCTAGTCATGTCCTCTAGGTCTGAGTCTGTCTAGGTTTTCCTAGGTTTTCTTGTTGTTCTTGAAGGTCTTCGCTATAGGCCTGGCGTCTTGTCGGCGGATCAGCAACTCTTGACTTCGTTAGATCAGAGTCTGCCCTTTTGTCATTGCTTGGAATAGTTCAGGGAGCTGAGGTTAGTTCGGCAGTCGCGCCTGTTCGGTACGGCTCTTTCCCTCTCCTTTTTAGCTCCCCCAGCTCTTAGCTTGCTCCCTACTCTTGCATCCCTTTTCTTTACAGCTTTGTAGTTTAGTTTATCCTTACTACAACTGAGTACTTCACCAAGTGGGCTGAAGCCGAAGCATACATGGAGATCAAAGTAACCATGGTGTGTCGCTTCATCATGAAGAACATTATTTTGCAGTTCGGAGCACCAAGCAGCATCGTCACCGACAACGGACCCCAATTCCTCTCTCAAGAGCTCCAGGGCCTATGTAAGAAGTTCAATATTGTATTACATCATTCATCTCCATATTCCTCAAGGTAACGGCCAAGCCGAAGCCACTAATAAAACCCTTCTCAAAATCATAAAGAATACATGCGAATCTCACAAGTTCTCTGGTTGGCCAAAAAGATTAGTGGAAGCTCTATGGGCTTACCACACCTCCGTCCGTACTCCTACGAGGTAAGCCCCCTATGCTCTCACCTACGGGATGGAGGCAGTGCTCCCATACGAGATCTTGATCCCTTCCCTAAGGGTACAACTCGATAAGGAACTTAATCTCGATGAACATCAAGAGGCACTGCTCGTCTAGTTGGAACTTTTAGATGAGAAGAGACTCAATGCGGCCGATCACGTGTCCGTTTATCAAAAGAGAGTTTCGCATTATTTTCAAAAGAAGGTAATCGAGCGCACATTCCAAGTGAGTGATATGGTTTTAAAATGTAAGTTCATCCGGTCTGCAGGTCCTAAGTCTAAATTACAACCTAACTAGGAAGGGCCATTCGTCGTTAAAGAGGCTTATCCAGGGACTGCATACCGCTTAGTTAACGTAGAAGGTGAGGAGCTATCTCTTGCTTGGAATGGGTTGTATCTTAAGTGTTTCTTCCCTTAGAGTCAAGCCAGTGCCACCCCGGTAGCAAGGTGTTTCCCTTTCACCACGAAGAAGGACCCTGAGCACGGCAATCACACACACTACACGACGTCCCTGGTCAGGTTCCCCAAATTTATAGTCACCGTTTCTCCTTGGCCATGCTTGGGGGAAAGTCAGGGTCCCTGTCTGTTTCTCTCCTCGGTCGACTCCAGGGGCAAGAGGTGAATAAGGGGGCGATGACTAATTTAGATGCCCTGATGAGAGGAGGTCTCAAATAGGGGCAGTCCATTATGACTTGATGCCATGAAGAAAAAGTAACGAAAGAAAAGAAAAATGGGCAACCATCATGACAAAAACAAAAGTCCATATCAAAGTCCATAGTTCATAGCTCCAAAGCTCCAAAAGGAAAAGATGAGAACTAGGTATGGCAAGAGTGGCAGTACAGTTTCCCCACAGGACGTTATGAGCCCGGTCGTATGTGCGCCTAGGGTGGACAAAGGTTCGATGACGGACATAAAGCCCCAGCACAACAGACCGAATCTCTGAATGGGCTGTCTAGAGAGGAACTAAAGCCCTAAATATCTCTATACCTGGACTAAGCTTGTAACGTCCCAGAGCTCAGGGTGCCGATAACCCGATACAAATATCGAATTATCACCACCAAGAACTGGGGGCGCCACCCAAGAGGCTGATGAGGCCCCTGAAGGGTTAGTGAGGGTTGTTGAGGGAGCGTCATAGGTCAAAGCATATGTTAGGCTTAGGTCTCATAAGTCAATGCATGGCAAGTCAGAGCACATGCTCTTTAAGTCGGAGCACATTCACTCATGTCTGAGCATACATGTTTAAGTCGACGCACCTCCATTCCAGGTCAGTGCACATGTTCATTTGTAAAGCATGAAAAGTCTGAGCACCTTCACATAAGGTCAGTGCACATACGCATTTTCATAGCATGAAGGTCTGAGCACCTTCAAACACGTCATTGCACATGCACTACTTTACTCTGACAGGTCGGTGCATCTACTGTTGTCTAACTAAGACAAGTCGAAGCACCTTTACAGTAGTCAGTGCATATGCATGCATCAAGTCGGAGCACATGGTTCATACAAGCCTGAGCACATGTATTCCAAGTCAGAGCACATGGTTCATACAAGTCGGAGCACATGTATTCAAAGTCAGAGCACATGGTTCATACTAGTCTAAGCATATGTATTCCAAGTCAGAGCACATGGTTCATACAAGTCTGAGCACATGTATTCCAAGTCGGAGCACATGCATATCAAGTCAGTGCACACGCGTACGCTCACTGGTATAAGGTCAGAGCACCTTCTCTAGTTATAACACTTGCACACGCAAGGTCTGAGCATATCAGTGGAAGGTCGATGCAAATCTATTTTGGTCTGCAGCCAAGTCTACGCACATTCATGCATTTACACTTCAAGGTTAGAGCACATGCTCATTAAATGTTCCTTAAGGTCGAAGCATTGTTTCTGTAGCCAGTGCATATGAAGGCATTAGGTCAGAGCACATTAGGCAAGTCTGAGCATATTCATACTTTTTTTTCTCTAAGGTCTACCTGTGTTCTACACAGGTCAGTGCAATTTCAATAAAAGGACTGCATTCAGTATTAAGCATATATTCTCTCAAATGCTATGACTATAAGGTGTTTGATAAAATGCCTTGCATTCTTGTTGACAGGTTTAAGTTACTGCGGGACCCAGAATCAAACACATAAAAGGCTGGAAGGTTTATACTTAGCATGATCACGTGGCTCGAGTTCTTAACTTACAGGCATGTGATCCAAGGCTAGTCTGGACTGGAGTTTTAGCCACGTGGACAGCACACTTTCAGCTTCTGACATGTGGAAAGCTAATTCCAGAGCTCTCTTGGCGGGAACATTCCCTCCACACACCAAGCTGACAACTCTGTAGGGACCACAGAATCTCTAAAGCTCTATAAATAGAAGACATCTATCGTTCGAGAGAGGTGATCACGCTTTGAGAATTGAGCAAGCTTGAGCGAGAGTATACGGAGTGATCCAAAGAGTTTTAAAAAGAGAGCCAGAGCAAAAAGAGAAGCAGAAGAAGAGTTGAAAAGGGAAACAGAGCATCGAAATCTGAAGAGGGTTTCTCAAAAGAGAGAGAGAGGGAGAGAGAGCAGAGAAAAAGAAAGAGAGTGAGTGAGAAAGATTAGAGAGGTAGTGTGAGCGTAAAGCTCTGATTTCTCATCAGTTCTTGGATCAGATAGAGCAGAAGGTTGATACCTTTGAATCCTTCATCAGATTCAACAGAAAAATTCAGAAGGATAAGAATATAGCATTATAGCACTGGGAAGCGACCACAGAGGAGAATTTCAAAATGTAGAATCCTAGAAGTACTATGAGCAATAGGGAATAGAGCATAACTTCTTAGCCCCAAGAACACCACAACAGAATGGTGTGGTTGTAGGGAAGAACAGGACTCTGTTGGATATGGCTACGACAATGTTGGCCGAATATAAACTCTCAAAATATTTTTGGGCTGAAGCAGTAAATATAGCATGCTATGTGATCAATCGAGCTATCAGACCCACACTCAAGAAGACTCCATACGAGCTGTTCAAGGGAAATAAGCCCAATCTTAGTCATCTGAATCCATTTGGATGCAAATGCTACATACTCAGCAATGGCAAAGACAATCTAGGGAAGTTGGATGCCAAAAACGCCGAAGGTATTTTTCTTGGGTATATTTTTAAACCTAACTCCTTTAGAGTCTTTAATAAATGATCACTTCTTGTAGAACAGTCTGCACACATCAAGTTTGATGAGACTAACCCTCTTTCCAAAAGAAGAGAAAGGTCTTTGTGTGATGATGATGTAGATGAGCTGACCAGACAAGTGGAGGATCTCTTAATTCAAAACAATGAGCAACAAGATCCACCACTAGAGGAGTTTCAACAAGAAGATGAAGAAGTGGACCAAGGGCTACCTAAGGAGTGGAGATATGCCAAAAGCCACCCAAAAGAAAACATCATTGGAGATCCACAGGCCGGGGTAAGAACTAGAAGAAATATGTTTACCTGTGATTATTTGGCTCTTGTCTCGCATATAGAACTAAAGAATGTGGATGAAGCTCTGAATGATGAAGCGTGGGTTCTAGCGATGCAAGAGGAGTTAAATCAATTCACTAGAAATCAAGTCTGGAGTCTGGTAGAGAGACCAAACGATCACCTAATTATTGGAAGTAAGTGGGTATTCAGGAATAAATTGGATGAGACATGGGTGATTACAAGAAACAAAGCCAAACTAGTGGCACAGGGATATTCTCATGAAGAAGGGACGCACCATGGTTGGTCCGTTATGTACATAATGCCCCAAGAGGTGTGCGTTATGTTCCCTTTTATCGTGTCTTCTAACGCATCAGTCCTGGTCCGTTAGAGGCTGTGACCCCCCAGGGTGGGTGCGTCACAGCCAGGGTTGCCCTTCTCATCTAACGCTCTTGAGTTGGACCGTTAGGGGGCTGTGGCGGCCTAGCTTTGGACCGTTACAGGCCGTGATGGCCCAAAGATAGACCGCCAGGCACCGTTTTGCACCGAGGTGGGTCTTCGTGCTTGCCGCATTCGTTTCGTGTTGCATGAATCCCTGGTCGACCCGGTCGTGACCCAGTGGTCGACTAGCGGTCTCGTGAATGCCCCAGACACCCCGAGGGTTCCGTGTCCGTGTTTTGAGGGTGTCGGGAGGACCGTGCTACCTCGGTTAGCGTGCTCGTGAGCCCTAGACGACAATAATCTCTTACTTGAATTATTCGTGACTTGGTTATAATCTAGCTTGTTGGCCAATTTCCAGTTTCATTATATTCATGATCTCGTACTTTCTTTTGTCATGTTACTTTGTCATATTGTCATTTTTATTCAATCGTTATCGCACATAAATGTAATTAATTGGTTAAGCACTTAAACTCGTCTGTTATTACCTACTGAGCGTTCGCTCACCTAGTTGTTTCCCCCTTTTCAAGTAACTCAGGTGAGGACTCGCAGACTGATAGGGACGGGCAAGAGTGATGGCGATGGAGCGAACCAGTTAGAAGCAGTATGGAGCCATTCATAGTTGTCTTGTCTAGCTGTGTCACTAGAATATGTGGTTTGAATAAGTTGTAATGGAGTCAGTGAATGTAATGTGGTCAAGTGAATGATATGTCAAAATTTTGTTAAATTAGTTTTATGTAATTGGAGTATGGATCAATTAATATTTGTTTAATTAATGGAGTTAGTTTGGCTATGATGTTGTTGTGTTAATTCTTTCGTTTAGCATGTGATTGTCTATTTCTACTGCCACTCCCGATATTCTGCGTCGGGGCATGACATAGTGTGTACAACACTCCTTGTTCTGGGGCGAGACCGCCTGAGCGTATGTACCTTAGTTGGGATAAAAGTGCACTACTGATGGACGCAGTGGTGTATACCCCATGTGGGGTAGCTGGACACAGTCGTGCTGAGGGCGCAGAGATGCGGATCCCAGCTAGTCCCAGTGTGTGGTGTGTATGTGTGTGTGTGTCTCCTCTACTCCTCCTAAGACTGGGTGTGGGCAGTGTGTGGGCATATGATACCTTGGCACAGTATAAGACATCAGTGGATACATCTGGCCTTGTTGCGCATACTTGAGTAACAGACTGATGCTGGTGATGGTTGAGTTACTGACAGCATTATCGTGGCCCTTCTGGCAGACAGGAGTGTATCACCCTATGTGTGGGGTAGGGTTCTTCTCCTAGCTATAGCTTGAGACTGAGGTTGCCAGTGTGTAGATGTCATCCCGAGGGTGAAGGTTGTGTGTGTGTGTGGCCATGTGGTCTAGTCGACGTTTCTGATGGATTGTTACGACCGTGTCATTGTGGGGTTTTCTCTCAATTGTAGGACTATGGGTTGCTATGGGTCGGTGATCCTGACTAGAGGTCAAGGTTCCCTTGCTACAGATTGGGCTAGCTTAGAGGTCTGTGGTTCCTTAGCTCATCGTTCTTGTCACCCCTAATGTTGTTGTTTGCAGTTATTGTTGTTGTTACTGTTGCTTACCGCTTTCGTGGTAATGGGGATCCGTGGGATCTCTACTATGCCAATGAGATGAGGCTCACTCCCTACTTTTCGGGTGTAGCATTCTCCTAGAGGTGGAGCTTTCTTGTCGGAGGACCAGTAGTACACCAACTTGCCAGTGTCGGGGTGTGCCCCGTTACAGAGTACATTTTCCTTTTCGTTGACTATACTTGTGGACTAGACTCTATGGATATATTAATTGTTATAAAAGGCTGGCTTCCCAGGTGGCTGAAAATAGACCTTCTTAGATCTGCAATCAACCACAGCTCCATACTGCTCTAACCAATCCATACCCAGAATGACATCATAGTCTACCAACTGCAACGCATATAATCTCGCTGGCAATTGCTGGTCACTAATCACAACAGGACACTCCTCCAAACACAATGGAGTAAGCATGAAATCTCCAGATGGCAATTCAATGAGTAAATCACAAGTGACCTCAGAAGTGGGCTCCTCAACACATGCAAGAAAATCTTCAGAAATAAAGGAGTGAGAAACACCAGAATCAAATAAGACACGAGCTGTATGATCGAAAATCATAATCATACCTTTGACGAGGTTGGATGCCATGACCTCTGCTCGCGTAATATGAGAAACCTTGCCCTTCTGCTTCCGACTTGTTACTGCAGAAGATTGGAAGGAAGGCGCTGCTGAAGCTTGTGGGAAGAACTGCTGAGACGGAGGTGGCAGAAAAGGAGGTCTGAACTGAGACTGAGACTGTTGCGGTTGAGAAGCTTACGAAAATTGCACCGGCTTTGATCGCAAAGGAGAATCTCGAACCACGTGACCTGATTGGTCACAACGATAACAAACTACTAGTAAGGAACAAGGCCTGCCAGGATGACTACCACCACATCTCATACACAACTTCCGAGGTCCCATCACTTGTCTCTGCTGCTGCTGAGAAGGCGGAGCAAACTGCTGCACCGTGCCCAAAGATACCTATCACTCGAATCTCTTCTTTGACTTCTTAAACTTCTTGAATTTAGGCTTGAAGGAAGAAGTACCACTCGCAATAGGAATGACAGGAGGAACTCCCAACACATAAGGTTGATAACTCGGTTGAAGTGAAACAGTCGACTGAACCGATGTCGCTTGAGGAAAACTATGAGATCTGGCCATATCTAGCTCAAGTGCTGCTGCTGCTTGATAAGCATCATTCATCACAGACACTCGGGTTGCAATTAAATGTTGCCTCAGATCGGGCCTTAAACCACGCAAGAAATGCTCAGTCTTGAGGGCTTCATCCGCTAAAACATGGGGCGTATAAGGACCCAATTTTATGAACCGATTGTGATATTCCAGCATTGACATTCCACCTTCCACGAGCTCCATAAATTGATGCATCTTGTTCATGCGGAGATATGCAGGACTGAAGGTACGCTCAAAAGTGGTGACAAATTCTGTCCAGGTGATTTGTCAGAGCAGACGAGAACGGAAGGCAACTTCCCATTCTGTAGTCCACCAAGTAAGTGCTGCGCCCTGAAGTTGAAAAGTTTCAAGCAACACCTTCTCATCTACAGCACATTCCATAGATCAGAATACGTGCTCAGTTGCATCCAGCAAAATGCTGACTGCATCTGGATCAGCTTGACCTTCGTAAGTCGACAGATGGAACAGTAAAAATTCCTTCAATGCACGACCACGACCACTAGGCACATCTTCTTGCGCCGGAATAGCAGGAGCGGGAGCAAGAACGAGAACGGCTTGAGGAAAGTACCGATTTGTTCTGCGCACACTTCGCATGCTGATTTGGCAGGCATCCTTCCGCTTTCCTATGCTTTAAATGACTAGCCACTTTGTGTGTCCCGCTGGTGGGGCCAGGGAATATGAGGTGACCGTTCGTAGGGAAAGGCCCCTTTAGCGTGTTTTCGAGGGGAGAATCATTTAAGGTAAATATCTCCCCCTTGCCTATAAAAGGCTAAAGGGCGTCTCTTCTTCCTCCACTGCTTAAGGCCTTCCCTATTAGTCTTTCCTCCCTCCTCTCTCACAAAGTGTTGTGCCATCATTTTGAAGCATGAAAAATGCTCCAGAAGATGAGGATGGAGACAATGGGGGAGGGTTTCTACTATTTCGGTTCTGAAGGGGGTTCGACGGTCGGCGGGCGGGTCTCAAGGAGGTTCGACACGCGGAAGCATGTCGCCTTCTTGTCCCTGTGCTGTCGACAAATTTTGGGGGGAAGGTAGAAGCGTTAGAGGACGAATGGGGGCAAACGGTAGTAGCTGCTCTTCCACCTCTCTCTCTTCCTCCACCCTTCCTTCTCCGCCCTCCATCTCGCCACCTCGGGAGTGGCCTCCCAAGCTTCCTCTCTAGTCCACCCCATACAGTGCCCTTCTTTGCCCTGGATCAACCTCTTTCTTTTTTGTTGTTTCCCTTCTTTTCCTTTTCTCTCTCTTATCATCCTCTTTTTCATCATATTCCATTGGAGGGGTTTCTATCAAAGAGTCGGTAGATGGCTCCCTCTTCCTCTTCCTCTTGGTACTTTTCTCTAGAGCTGCCCGAGCAAACGGGGCTGACTACCTTTATCCGAGACAGTTTCAACACAAGGTAGAGTCAGTGGCCGGGCACAGGCGGGTCAATCGAGTCAGCGGAGCTTGCATGTTAGTACCACTGGATGTACAATTCCTATTTATATATTTTTTTTAGATGTGTTGTGTTGGCTACGGCCCATCTGATGTACAAATAGTTAATAAAGAGGAAGGAACTTTTATTTCTATTTCGTGTTGCTTACATGATTTTGAGGGTTGTTCAAAAGTAGAACTTGCGAAGTGTTGTTGCATTCCACGTCCGAGGGATGGGTGTTCCTTCCATCATAGATAGCCAGTACGCCCTTTTCCAAGCATCTCAACCACTTGGTAGGGTCCTTCCCAGTTAAGGGCTAGCTTGCCCGCCGCCTCCAGTGGTCGAGAGGCTTCAATTTTTCTAAGGACGAAGTCTCCCGACTAGAAGTGTCTGTCTCGGACTCTGGCATTGTAGTATCGAATGAGGCACCATTGGTATTCCGTTGCTCGGATACTGGCTATCTCCCAGACTTCATCTACTAGGTTGAGGTTCTCGAGCAATTTCTGTTTGTTGACCTCGGATGAAAAGCAGATGACTCGGAGAGAGGGTTCACCAACTTCTAACGGAATTACGGCCTCAGCGCTGTATACCAGCTGAAAAGGACTTTCACCTGTTGCCATTCTGGGAGTCATTCTGTACGACCATAGTACGTTTGGCAATTCCTCAAGCCAGCTTCCCTTGGCCTTACTGAGCCTAGTCTTGATGCCTTTTAATATAGTTTTATTGGCATTTTCGACTAGCCCGTTAGCCTAAGGGTGGGCAACCGAAGTGAAGTGGTTGCGGATGCCTAGGTCGATGCATCTGTCTATGAAGCAACGAGAATCGAATTGCCAACCGTTATCACTTACCATCACTCGGGGGATGCCATAGTAACAAATGATCGACTTCTAGATGAAACTCCATATGACTGTCTCGGTGATTCTGGCCGTAGCTTCGGCCTCGATCCACTTGGTGAAGTAATCGATGGCGACGATGATGAACTTTTTCTGGGCCTGAGCTGTAGGGAATGGCCCGAGGATGTCGATCCCCCACTGAGCGAATGGATAGGGCTCGGTCAGGGTGACAAGCTCTGATGCTAGTTGGTGGACCAGGTGGTCGAAGCACTGGCACCGGTCGCATTTCTAGACATATGCTGAACAATCATGCTGGAGAGTGGGCCACCAGTATCCTTGCCGAAGCAAGATTCTGGCAAGTGACCGCCCTCCCTGGTGTGCTCCGCACATGCCTTCATGAACTTCTTGCACCGCTCGGCTAGCTTCATCGGTACTGATGCACTTAAGGAAGCGGCCGGAGAAAGATCTGTGGTACAAAGTGTCATCTAGGAGGATGAAGCGTCGAGCTTGGTATTTCAATTTTTGAGCATTCCGTGGGTCAGGGGGCTCTCTCGAGTCTCAAAGCCAAGACAGATAGGGGGTACGCCAGTCGCTCGGGGAGGCCGAGTCAACGGTCATGAGCTCCGAATCGATGCTTGGCCGCTCTAATTCCTCGAGAAGAACTGATCGAGTACCCTCGGGGTCAAGAGAGGAGGCCAGCCGAGAGAGGGCGTCCGCGCGGGAGTTTTCCTCCCGAGCTATCCGGACTACCTCAAAGCCCTCGAAATGTTGTGCCAACCCCTTGACCAGTTGGAGATATTTGATCATTGGCTCTTCCTGAGCCGAGTAATCATCGTTGACTTGGCTAGCGACTAACTGGGAATCAGTGTGAATCCTGACCCTCTCAGCCCCTAATCGTCGGGCCATCCGGGCTCCCGAGACAAGGGCTTCGTACTCGGAGGTGTTGTTGGATGCTTGGAAGTTGAACTTCAAGGCATACTGTAGCTCCACTCCTTTGGGGGACTTAAGGAGGATGCCGGCACCGCTCCCGGTTGAGTTTGAGGAGCCATCAACGAACAGGTCCCAGGTTGGCCCAGGTGCTGTTGGGAGTTTTTCCTCGGTCGGGGCAGTGCTCTCGGCGATGAAGTCTATGAGTGCTTGTCCTTTGATGGCCGAGCGGGGCCGGTACGAAATATCATAGGCTCCGAGCATTATGGCCCATTTGACGAGACATCCTGAGACTTCAGGGTGGGCGAGGATCTTCTTTAGGGGTTCACCGGTTAGTACGACGATAGAATGCCCTTGAAAATAGGGACTGAGGCATTTGGCCAAGGTTACCAACGCTAGCACGAGTCTCTCAGTTGTGGGGTACCTCCTTTCGGCTTCATTGAGCACCTTACTGGTGTAGTAGACCGCTCTCTCAACTCCCGCGTCATTCCTGGCCATGACCGAGCTTACGGTGGACGGGGTTGCCGAGAGATAGAGAAGTAGGGCTTCACCTAGGACCAGTTTAGACAACACCGAGGGTGAGGCCAGAAGTACTTTAAGCTCGGCGAATGTCATTTGACACCATGCGAATGTGGCAGACACCATATTGGGTCCCCTCAATAGCTTAAAGAAGGGTAGGCATCGTTCGACCGCTCGGGACAGGAATCGATTGAGCACGGTAATGTGCCCCATAAGGCGTTGAACATCCTTGATGCAAGTAGGCGGTCGCATGTCCAGGATGGTCTGGACCTTGTCAGGGTTGGCCTCGATCCCACGCTGAGTTACCAGGAAGCCTAGGAACTTCCAGGATCTGACCCCGAAGGCACACTTAGCGGGGTTGAGCTTCATGTTGTACCTTAGAAGGGTGCTGAAGGTCTCGGTTAGATCGGCAAAGTGGTCCTCGGCCTTGGGCGTCTTGACAAGCATATCATCAACGTAGGCCTCGACGTTCCGACCGAGCTGTCCTTCGAACATGTGGTTGACCAGCCTTTGGTACGTTGCCCCAGCGTTCTTCAACCCGAATGGCATTCGGGTGTAGCAGTGTACGCCGAAGTCGGTGATGAAGGCGGTCTTCTCGACGCCCTCCGGGTCCATCCTGATCTGATGATAGCCGGAGTAGACATCCAGGAAGCTGAGTAGCTCGTTGCCTGAGGTGGAGTCGACCAGTTGATCGATGCTTGGCAGCGGGTAGCAGTCCTTCGGAGTAGCTTTATTAAGGTCGGTGAAGTCTACGCACATTCGCCACTGGTGACGCCGACGAATAGACACCCCACCCGGACCTTACGTCCGGACGGGGGAATAAACCCTTCCTTGTGTCAGCACCGGCCCAGTGTTGACGAACATCCAAAGAGACAAATAAACCCTGTCGACCTTGCCACCTTGGCCAAAAGAAACCATCACTTCCGTCAGGTCAGCACCTCCAACAACACTTTACAAAGTGTTTCGTCAGACCACCCTTACAGCATTTCCCAGCATACCATTGCAATTCCTCGAACTGTAACTTACTGCACCTTGAGCACTGACTCCGCTGATCGCCAGCCACACTCTGCCACAGCGACTGATCTAGCCATCGCCACATGCTCCTTTCTTATGCCTACCTCCGATCTCGGAATCCAATAACACGACAAAATGCTTATCAAGGAGTGAAGAGGCCACGAAAGAGGCCAGGCTCATAGGCCACTACAACTCTCGCCACCAGACATTATTCCCTCGAATCTGTCTGTGCTAACCCCAATCTGTCCCTCGATCTCGGGTCCTCCAGAATATCCATCTCCTGAGCCGCTATGGTGCGGACCACCACGCTAAGAGCCACAACACGAACCACGATCAGCACCTGCCAATGCTCGTCCTTGAGTCCTGAACTTGTCGCGAAACCTTCACATCTCGCCTGTAGCCACGTACGGCGCATCCAAGGCAGTACACCAGGGCCCCAAATTCCGCAATCTAGGCCACAAGCCAAGCCACTACCATACATCCTCAAACCAAATCCATAGAGCTAACACAGCCCATATGTATGTAGAAGTGTAGGACTTAGAACTTACTGAGATAACTACGCCCAATCTTGCCTCTAAATCTGTAAAAATAATCAGGACTAACATGTCATCTCCGACACCACGGAGCATGACAAGAAAATTAGGCTCGATTATCAGCAGCTCACTAGGAACATCCTCCGCTCATCCGAGCATAACTCTCGATCAGAGCATCTGCTCTGCCACCTCAAACCAAAACCTTAACACCTCAGGAGCTGGATAAATCTCAAACTGGAGTGGCCAAACACAACATTAACACCTTAAAGCACACTCACGGCCACTTAACCATGAACAATCCTCACCAGTCACCTGACCTCGCTGCAGATCCCTCGAACACAGCACTGCAGCGGCACCTACAGGCAACCTCTGCCCAATGCAGCACAACCGAGGCCACCATCGATGAGGGAGAAAGCTCTCGACCACAATCTTTAGACCCCACGCCGACACTCTGACAATGACAGCAACCACCTTCACAGCACCAATGCCGCGCACTCACGTGAGAAATCAAGCGGAAAACAAATACAAAACCCTACGCCAGCTGTCGATTGTACTGGACCTTACGGACACTGATTAATGCAATATCTCAAATTTTCATGTACTTCCATAACCATAGCTCTGATACCGACTGTGACAACCTAGGATTCGAGTACCGGAAAAGAATCGGCGCAACTCGAACCTCGGCCCGCCGCCTACGAGCCCGAAGACTCAGAAGGGCTAAAGGATAGGTCCTATCACTAGCTTAGTAGGGATCCCGCGGAACCCCAACCGAGAACACCGATGGTGCGAAAAGCTACAACTACAACAAGAACAACAGTAACAATAGGAACAGTAAACTCGGTGGCTGGTAAAACCTCGGCTCTACAGTTACTCCTACTGTTCTGAAAAATATGACTCGGTCTCCCATCGGGGACAACCAAGTCACGCACCCGACATCCCGATCCCACGGTTGGGGGACAACTAGACACGAACCACCCTAGTCACGCTACTAGGAAAACGTCATGACACCTCGGTCGTAGTGGCCTGCCCTCCCCGAAGGGTCGAAGCCGAAACCTCGTGGTCTAGAAACACAGTCATGACCTCACCTTCGTGAACTCAACACTGTCTAGGGAAAACCCTCGGTGACACTCACCGGAGACCCCAGACCTTGACTCCAGGAACACTCCCGAAAACTATGCACAAGACCTTGTCCCGCAGACGAGGGACAAAAACTCGGGACACGACAACTCACCTCACGTGACGAGAGCACCACCCACTAGAAGAACGACCCGATACGCCCCCTGACGTCTTACACCGTGTCACAAGTGTCTAGCTACAATGCCCCAGGCATGAGACTCAGACACACTTAGTAACCAGAAGTACCACAAAATAAGGACTAGCTGAGGCTGCGCTTGTCAGCACGGGTCCGAAGCCCTCAGCCTTGTGTGCACACTCAGACCATATGCCCTAGGCCTGTCCTCTAGCTGGTAATTCCCCCTAAGCCCAGTCTCGACTGTACGCGGGGGCCCTACGGTAACCAACCTACTCACCGTCGCTCTCTCGGGTCAGCCGCTCCATCACTCCCAGGTGGGTCAGCGCCCGCGTGCCGTAAGAAGGTTACGACTAGTGGGGACTCACAAAACGTGAACACGGAGAGCCACTCACGCACCCATCGCGAGTGACACGGAGTAACAGGTGGCTCGAGGTCACCAGACTCTAGACAACCTACTAGACCTGCTAAACTAAATGGTCCTTGAGTCACGAGACTCGGGGTCAAGATCGTAGCACGTGACGGTACTAAGCCATCAATCTCGCCTATTCCCTAGGTCTGAAATCACGAAGTGATGACTCACGAGGCATACCATAACTGTCGAGACCCTAAACAAAGAGTTTTCCCCAAAACGCCCAAATAAGTCCGCTCGGATCACCACGGCCTACAAAACTCGCAGGAAAGAAAGTGCACGAGCTAAGGTTTCGTCCCCCTACCTCCACCGAAGATTCGATGCGCTGTGGATGCCATTCCACGAAGAAACGCCCCACGAAACCTCGCCAGCGCCCCACGCTCACGAATCGGCTTCACCGCGCCCTCGTGCCTCGATCCTCGATCGATCCTTGCCATCCTCGTCGCCCACGTCACCCCGCCTCACCCCCGCCTCACCTCTGCCTCGCCCCCGCCTCGCTCCATCGGCTGCCAGAGAGGAGAGAGTGAGAGGAGAGCGTGGGAGAAGAGAGAGAGGGTGAGAGTGAGAAATGAGGGAAGAAGGGAGACGAAACCTTGACTCGTGTACTTCCTTTTCCGCGAGTTTTGTAGGCCGTGGTGAGTCGAGTGGGCCTATTTGAGCGAGTTTGGGCTCGTTGTAATTTTTGGGAGTTCGTAGAGTTCACTGAAAAACGGCGACGATTTTCGGATCGGTTAGTGTCAAACGACTCCCTAGAACGTCAGCGTTCCATTGTCTGTGATTTCGTGTCGAATGGTGGTCATTCGGGACCGGTAGGAAGACGGGAAGCCCAGAAACCCCATTTGGGTCAATTCGGTAGAATTGCCCGTTTCTCGCCGTTTCTTAGCCGATCTGACCCCTGTTGGAGTCTAAATGATCGGTAGTGTGATCGTGGTTGTTTCCCCTTCATTTCGGGACGAACGGGGCGTGGAAAGGCCATGATCAGGCCGATCTCACGATTCTCCCACCGCGGCAATGGCACGGTTTAACAGTAACCATTTAAGGCTTGGCGCAGTTCGGAGCTGACCGTTCAGTGTAGGTCGGTGGGTGTCTACGTGGTCGCGCAATAGACCGCCCAGTGAGTGGCACAGCCAAATGTGGACCGTGTATTCCTCTGGAATGGCTGGTGACCAACCATTCCATTCCCCTTTGTGTTTTGAACGGCCTTTGTCGAGCCGTCTTGTTTCCCTGGGCCTTTGAGTGGTCGGTCAATAGATCGTTCAGTTGCCCATGGCGATTTGTGGAGCAGTTTCTCCCTAACTGTTCCATCGTTTTGAGTGGTTTTCTCGGACCGTTCTAACCGGTTTGACCGAGCTACTGTAGTAGGTCGGTTCGTTTGAGCGGCCTATCACAGACCGTTCAATCCCATTGAATGGCCCTGTAATGGACCGTCCTGTTCCTCTGAGCGGCCTTGTGTAGACCGTTCAGTTTCCTTTGAGCGGCCTCGTGTAGACCGTTCAGTACCTAGAGCCTGTGGTGGCCCAAGAGAGGACCGCCAGGCAATCCTCCATGTTTACTTTGTTTGTGGTGTGTTGTGTTGGTCTTCGGTCGACCCGGTTGTGACCCAGTGGTTGACCTTCGGTCTCGTGAGTGTTTCGGATACCGTGAGACCTGTGTTTGTGTTTTGGGGGAGTTCGGAGCTACCGCATTTGTCGATTGGCGTGCTCATGAGTTTTGGGGTCCGGATAACCCCATGCGTGTGCTCCAAGTATCCGTGCGGGCCGTGTGTATGGCCTTGGACTGCAAGTCCAGTTGACCAGTCTGGGACTGGGGATTTTTCACGTGTCACCGTGGTTTTGGACCTAGGGATTAGGCCAGATTGACGGCTCAGTGCTATCGCGTGTGACGGTCTTGACCCGAGTCTTGTGACTCAAGGACTGTTGAGTGCAATAGGTCTAGTGGGTTGTCCAGAGTCTGGTGGCCTCGAGTCACCTGTTACTCCACGTTACTCGTAATGGATGCGTGCGTGGCTTTCTGTGTTCACGTTTAGTGAGCCCCCACTAGTCGTAGCTTTCCTGCGCACGCGGGTGCAGACCCACTTGGGAGTGGTGGAAAAGAAGAAAAAAAAATAGAAAGAAGAAAAAAGAAAGAAAAAAGTAGTAGTAATAATATATATACAATATGGTAATAAGTATAAAAAATAATGTTCATATGCGTCCATTATAATATACGATGGCGAGTGCATACACGCTAGAACGCCCCATCCACACACTCTCACGTGTTGACGGGCATCTGTGTGTGTGTGCAAGTGCAAGCAGGAGAGCACAAGCCGAGAGCATTATCTTCTCCAGACGTCGAGGTCCCGACTGCAACCCTGAACAATCAGTACACCCACAAGCACCACCCGGCTCATCCTTCGCCTGCGCTACCCATGGGTAAGGGGCATTTGTGGACGTGTAAAATGACATGTCTGCGTGTCCCGACCAACCCGGCGTCAACAACAAATTCAAATGAAGAGACTACGGAGAAGATGTCCCACCCGGACGCTCCGAACAAACACATGTTACCGTGAAGCCATCTACGGAGTCACGATAGTGAAGAGAAATCAACTACCAGGATGCTCACAACCCGTGGGCCCCAAAGAGAACTAAGTGGACTGTTGATCGGGCTCAAAATGGGCTCAAGTCTATCTCAATGGCACACTCCCTAGTGCCTTCAATGGCATAGTCCCCAGTGCCTTCAACGGCACACTCCTACTGCCTTCAATAGCACACTCCCTAGTGCCTTCAACGGCACGCTCAATAGTGCCTTCGACGGCACGCTCCTTGCCCGGCACACCCGCTGACGTGAGCTCAGCGGCACACTCATGAAGTCTTCCCCGGCACGCCCTACGTGGGTCTTCTCTGGCACACTCCTGAAGCCTTCACCAGCACACTCGCCATGGCGTCTTCACTGGCACACCCACCATGGTGTCTTCCCCGGCACACCTGCAGGGGCCCTTCCAACAGCACACCAGCCCGTGGACTCTCCACCAGCACGCTCTCGGGGCAAGCTCCTTCAACGACACACTCTTCGTGTCTCCCAGCGGCACACTACTCAAGCTCCTTTAGCGGCACAATGTGACCTCCCTCCAGCGGTGCGTCCGGCAAAAGAGATCTCACGCCATCCCCTACGGATTCTTGGTGCGTAACGGGTTAGCTGAGGTGTCGACTGGGGATGAAGGCACGTCACCTACCTCCTGCCACCAAGGATGCCCAAGTCAAATCCCCGTTAATGCCTTTATGCTCCCGCGTCTGCCGTACGTGTTCGAAGGCTCCCACCACCGGGAGTATAAAAGCCCATCTCCTCCTACGAACAAACAAGGAGGGACTCAGATAGACACATGGGGAGATACAGACAGACAAACAGACACCACCCACAGAGACAGAGGAAGATGCTGCCAGAGAAGAGAGACAAGGAAGAGGATCTCGGCGTTGTGAGCTCTTCGGCGACCGCCAGCAGAAAGAGAGAGAGAGGGAGAAAGAGAGTGATGGGGACATCACCTCTCTTGCCCACACTCATGGCTCGTCTCCTCACCTCGGACGCATCTAGCATGATCTAGTTATCTATTTTGAGTCATATGATCGACTGACCGCCCTCCGTCAAACCGGTGAACCGGGCCGGCCGACCCACATACGAACCTTCTTTTAAGAGGGTTCTCACCCTCATTTCTTCACTCCTTCTCTTCCATACATCCTCCCAACATCTACTCAAACCCTAGAACACTCCACCTCTCCATTTCACACCCAAAAAACCCCTCCTTCCTTCATCCGCACAAGATCCGGCTAGTTCATCAACATTTCGGGAAGAGATCTCTGAAGTGGCTTGTTTGGCCCCAAAGCTCCTTCTTCGGCTTCCAGATTGTTGGAAAGCTCTGTCCACCACCGGTTGTGTGTCTGTTTGCGCGCGGAGGGGGTTCTCGCCAGTGCAGTGGGTGTGGTGACCGGAGTAAGGGATCGAATATAACTACGGCAGAGATGTAGAAAGATATTGTGCTTCGGGCACCCCCTCTCATGGCCATATCTTCCTCAAAGCGGCTCCGTGCACTTGCCTTTTATGGAAAGCAGAGGGGAGATCGAATGGCACGGGAGGTTTCTGGGTTTTAAGGGAAACATGGCTGGGATGCGAGCATGCCAGTCGATTTCTCGACAATCACCTATGGAACCGAAAGCTGACCGGGGAAGCACCACAAGGGTGCAGCACGTGGACTCGGTAGGTGAGAGACATGTGGAGGGAAGGGTCAGTTCCGTAGGTGCAAGTGCACAGGTGACTGTGGGGAGTCGTGTACAGGACATCTTTCCCCATCGACCGCAAGCAGTCGGTGTTTATTTACATCAGATTGAATCCGAACACCTTCATTCCACTGCTGAAGAGAGGTCTGTGTAAGCCTGGAGTCCTAGGTAAAGAGCGGGGAGCACATCGCAGCTGTAGGTTCGCACTGGACCGGATGAGGTTGACTGGGGTCGAAGGTGCTGAGGGGTTCACGCTTGGTGACACGACGGGGGGAGGCTAAGGGCCCAAATGTGGATGCGAGTGCATACGTCCAAATGGCTATACAATTACTGGGAGCTATATGGCTTTACAAGTGGGCCATAGTGGTCGAAGTACAACAGGTGCAAGCCACGGGACAATTCCGACATGATGGTCGGTACCCGGGTCAATACATGACAAAGCAGGTATCCGCGTGTTTTACAGAGAATTCCTCTCGTAGCGTATGCGGTATTTGCTCCGTAAAACGAGGGGCTTGTGACTGGATGACTGGCAAGTGCATCGGACCGGCGTCTGGGCGAGGGTCAGTCTCAGCTCGGATCGAGCGATCGGACGTGGCCTCATGTGTATTGAAAAGTGTGTCGTCACGTGCGTGCATGGTCGCACGCTTGTAGTAACATCTTACGCATAGTGGGCATAGACTTGTGTGTCATGGCGAAAGAACGAGCGAGGGGAGTACGAGCGGCATACCCTCGGCGCCCTTAGCCAAAGACCAAGTCACCCACACACAATTCTCCTTAGCTTGCCACCTGAAGACCTTGAAGCTTGTTGTGTTGTATGTTGGATGCCCTTGTGTGTATATCCTCTTCCCTTGAGCTCCTAGGGGTTCATGAAAGAGAGAGAGAGAGAGAGATAGAGGGAGAGAGAGGGGGAGGGAGAGAGAGAGAGAGTGGTAGAGTGGGAAAGAGAGATAGCACGGGAGAGGGGTTCGGCCATTTTTTTTTGTTATAAAATAGAATCTCGTAGAGAGAGAGAGAGAGCAGAAAGAATGAGGGGAAGAGAGAGAGAACACAGGATGGGGGGGTGCTCGGAGTGGCTGGGACGGCACCCCCGTGCTCGCATGCCGGTGGGCACTCCTTCTCGTTGCCAGTGAAGACGCCGTTGGGGGGTGGCACAAATCGGTGGTACAAATGGGGGAGGGGTCCGTCGAGGCAGTCGGGTGGGCCACGACGGGACTGTTGGTAGAGAGGCATAGACCCCACGACGACGACGGTGCAGCCACCGTCGGAGGGGAAGATCGGGGCCCGCATGCCACTGTCGGACTGCTCGATGGCGAGCTCGCGTGCATGGGGACACAGGCATTGGTGGCGACGGCAGCTAGTGTTGCCGGTGATGGCGTCTGGCTCTGCATGGTGGCCGCTAGGAGCTTGGGTGGTGGTTGCGGCTGGCTCGCGGCCGACGCGGTGGATGCTCTGCAGGTGTTGGCGGACCGGTGGCTCTGCATGGCGGTGCTATGGACGTGGGCAGTGGACGTCATCGGCATGCTCACGTGCAGGGGAGATGGGCAGGGCGGCACCACGATGGGCAAGACGGTGGAGGTTGTGTGCGTGGGCGGGTGGTGTGCTCGTCAGGCGCGGGCGAAGAGGCTGGAGGGCGCGGGGCAGTGACAGTTGGGGCAATGGGGTTGCTTGACCAGAATAGGACTATAGTGGGGAAGGGGTGTATGGTGTGGCCAACGTGGGAGTGTGGCGCCAGTGGGAGGGGGGGTATCATCTACTTGCATGGTGAGGGCGGGGAGGTTTAGCGATGGCATATGGTGAGCAGAGGTTTGACGTGGTGGGAAAGAGGTGGAAGTGGTCGATGGGGGCTGTACTCGGTGGAAAGGAGGGAGGGGCGGCTCAGATGGCAAGTTGCAGCAAGGGATGAAGGCGTTGATGGTCCTGGGTAGGGGTGGTGCTGGGCACAATGACGACAACCTGTGTAGAGGCTAGGTCAGTGGGTTTGCTATAGATGATGGAGAGGGGAGGAAGAAGAAGGCAGGGGTCTTCTTGCGGTTACAGGTGTGAGAGAGAGAAAAGGAGGATGATGGGTAGGTGGCTACGGTGCTGAAGGTGGAGGAGGAAGAACGGTGGTACTGTAGCGGTGGGAGAGGGAAGGGCTGGGGTCGCATCTCACGACCGGGCAACTTGGGCTTCTCATACAAGGGGCTCCTCACTCCATCTCCTTCTTGGAGAAGAGAACATAAGTAAGGTTTCACACCTGACGAGATATTGTTTCCAAAAATTTTGAATCAACTTCACTACTCCAAAAAGAGACTACATTACACTTTTTATAGACTCTACAAAAAAAACCAAAAGATAACTCACCTAACACCTACTCATCATAACTCTCTTGAGTTATGTTTTCAAGGACGTGATTGAGTCCTTAATCAAGAAGGGGGAGCTAGATATGGGGGAGCACAAAGTGGATCCTCCGCAGCCACATGAGATGCCCAACATGACTTCTGGCATCAACATGATATCTCTATATCAAGAATTACCCGAAGAGCGGGCTGAGGCCAGCACCCGCACCACATATGAGGCCTTCGTCGCAGCGCCGGTTCAAGACCAAGGTGGGTAGCAGGCTGAACCTAAGAAGAACAGGAGAAGACGGGCTCCCAGGGCCGCCCTGAAGGTTCATGTGAGGGGTGTCACTCCCTGGCCAGCACCGCCGTCGGTGAACCCTGTATAGCATGACACGGCCCCTCGGCTGGTCATAAGGCGGCCTACCTACAACAAGAAAGAGCACATCCCAGTGCGGATGCACAAGGAGGTCAGTCCGGTGGTCGAGAGACTCCAGGCCATTATCAATGGTCTTGAAGATTATGAGCAGCCCGAGATCCGGCCCATTGAGCTGAAAGAATATGTCCCCTGAAAGGAGTTCGAGTCCCTCGAGCTGGTTCTTGAAGCGGAAGCCCAAGCAGAACAAGAGGCTCCCTTGTTGGGTGAATTCCCTCAAGAGCAGCCACCAGTTGCTGTGGAAAAGAAGAAGAAAAAGAAAAGACCCAAAAGTAAGAAGAAAAAGGAGGTCATCGTCGCCTTTAACACTCTCTCGGCGTTGTTCGACACTGCCCTCTCTCTGGAGGAAGAAGAAGAGGAAGCATCCTGTGATCCGCCGGAGGCAAATCAGGCGGAAACATCCACCTCCCAGCATTCTACCCAGTCAGAGAAAAAATGGGGACGCCCTCCTCAGGACAACCGCAACATCATGCTAAGGGGCGAGTAGCCATACCATGTCCCCGAACCCAGGGTTTGAGGTATGGAGATTCCCCCACTGTCGGGTCTTTATCCGGAGAAGCCAAAGAGTCAGGATGATCCTTCATTCGTCGAGTTCCTTCGGGCCCGCACAGAAAAGTAGGTGCACCCGCAAGGACCACGGCCAACCAAGGGAGCCGGCAGCTTCCCGGCCCCACCTGCAAACAGTCCTTCGGCCCTACCAGCAGCGTTCCCGCCCCAGTCGGCAGAAGAATTGGACGGCATCCCTAATCTTGTCGAATTCATGAAGGAAAAGGAAGAAGCCCAGCAGGCCCCGCCGGCTCAGGTGGCGGCACCAAATCAGGCAGAGGAGTCACCTTTCGACCCAGTGCCCTAGGCCCAGGCTAGGGGCAAACGCGGCAAGGTCGAAGAGATGAAGCTGCTCAAGGTTCAGGCTGCCGATCGAATAGTCAGGCATCTCAAGAAGATCCCGGCCCGGTTCACCGTCTGGGAGATGCTATCCCTGGATGAAGAAACATGGCAAGCCATCATTGCCGCACTTCAGACGCCAGTACACCTTGAAGCCTGCTTAGCGGAGATGTCCCCAGAGGTGGCCGTAGCCTTCACAGAAGATGACATGCTCTTGCCCACCTGCAGTCATAACAGGCCGCTATGATTTTATTGAATTAAATGCACAGTATTCAAAGCACAGTTATTCATAGTGCAGTAACAAAAAGCATCATCATCATTCATTTTTCATGTAAGCATATGATGACTTACAGTGTTTGCTATCATTAAAATCACAGGGACACAACAGGAGTAACAACAACAGAAGTAAAGAGGTAAAGCCGAACAAACCACAGCAGTCGATAAAATCTCGGCCCTCTAAACTACTCCTAATCGGGAAAGGCACAACTTCCCACACACCTGGTAAGGAGTTGCCAGACTAATCTCAAGAAAACCTGATTACATTGCCAGAACACGTCATGTTACAACAGACGTGTAGGCTCCACATAACACTAACCAAAACACCAGTGCACACACGACCTCACTGTCGTGTCCACTACACAAGCCACAGTAAAGCCAGAGACAGGCTACCCGAAGCACTACGTCAACGCTGATGGAGAATCGGTCACAAAACCACAAGTCACGTGTTATGTGACAGAAGCACCTCCTCACTAGAAGCAAAGTCGGATGCGTCCACTGACGTCTTACACTGCGTCTCAAGCGTCTTACACTTGCCTCAAACATGGTGACTGAGACACTGTACCAAGTGCAAGGAACAACAGTAACGAGTGACTAGTCAGGGTCACGCCCGTCAGTGCTGGTCCAAATACCTCTGACCATGTGTGCACACACTAGCCCAATGCCTTGAGTCAGGTCTCTAGCTAGTTTTCTCCGCCAGTACGATGCTATTGTAAAGCAAGGGAGCCCACGAAAACTAGCCTAATAACCATATCTCGGGAACTCACCCCACCACCACTCCCAGGTGGGCTGACACCAAGTGTCGTCAGGCTACGACTAGTGGAGGCTCACTAGGCATAGAGACTCTCTGAAAGAAACTCTGAAGTGCGGACAGGGCAAACACTCACCTGTCGCAAGCACTACGAAACATAAGGCAGTACACAAAACTACCGCCAGACTCAAGATAGACAACTAGACCTACACACAATGATCTTTGGGTCACACGACTCAGGTCAAGATCATCGCACGACATGGCAACATACCATTAATCCGCCTAGTCCCTAAGCCAAAATCACGATAAAACACAAGTCCTTAGCCCCAATGCTGCACATAGGACTCTCGACTCTGTATAACATAATTCACAGAACATGAGGGAATATCAAAGCCCTCAGACCAGATACGCATGTAAACTGAGGTAAGATAATACCTCCATGCACCAAAAACTAGAGTCTCGATCCATACCGGATAGTCAAGACACTCACGAGGTCACTTGTCAACCACTAGGTCACAACCGGGTTGGCCAGAAACCATAATGACCCTCGAAATACACAAAACACTACTCGATGCGATGGTACATTTGAACACCCTATAACATGGTCACAGCCCTCATAGGACGTGATGTGACACGACCTTGGACCTATTAGCAAGCACGATGTGTAACTCAAACGGGCCGTATTTGGCGGCCGACTCACCCGACGCTCACCCCGAACCCGTGGGTCATCGTCAAATTCAAGAGGTGTTGGCTCCCCCCCGATCGGGCTCAAAGGGTCCGACTACTCCACTTGGCAACATCCTATGAGTTGATTGGTGACTCCCTGTACCGACTCATCCACGAGAAGGACAAGTCCATTCTCTTGAGATGCATCTCCCCAGTAGAGGCTCGAGCTATTATGCACGAGGTCCATTCTAGGCTGTGCGGCGCACATCAGGCCAGAGATAGAGTGAAGCACAACATCAAACTTAAAGGCTTCTATTGGCCTACCATGTACACAGACTGCATCCAGTATGCTCGTACATGCCATCAATGCCAAGCCTTTGGCCCAGTACCCAGAAGGCCTCCTAACCCACTGCGTCCCATAGCCCCTAACTGGCCATTTACCGAGTGGGGTATGGACATTGCGGGGCCTTTTCCGCCATCTTCCAAAGGCCATAAGTACATTCTGGCCACCACCGACAACTTCTCTCGTCGGGCGGAAGCCCTTCCTCTACGGGAAATCACTGGCGAGGTGGTTGCCCAGTTTGTCCGGCATAACATCATCTATCGATTTGGCACTTCCAGTCGCATAGTCTCCAACAACGGGACGCCGTTCAAGAACAAGGCCGTATACCAGTTGGCAGCCAAGTTCCACATCGACTGGAGAACTTCTTCAGTCTACAACCCACAGGCCAACGGTTTGGCCGAGGTCTTTAACAAGACTCTCTGCAAGCTCCTAGCTAATATTGTTAGCCACCGGAAACGTGACTGGGGCAAAAAGATCTCTGAGGCATTATGGGCCTACTAGACGGTCTACAAAACCCCCATGGGATGTTCGCCATTCTCTCTTGTGTACGGAGTGAAAGTCGTCATCCCCATCGAAATTCAGCTAGCATCTTGCCGCGTAGCGGTACACACCGGCTTGGCTAGCTCTGATGAAAACGAATACTAGAGAAGGCTGGAAGAGCTTGCTGATTTAGAAGGCAAGCGGCTCGAAGCCTATAAACACCTGTAGATATACTAGGCCCGCATGGCACGAGCCTGCGACAAGCTCGTTAAGCAACAAGCCTTCAAGCAAGGCAACCTAGTCATGATTAAGGAAAGAGAAGTCATGGCAGGGCATTCCAGTGGCAAGCTTCAGTCGAATTTGCGAGGCCCGTATATCATTTGCGACGCCTATGAGGGTGGGGCTTACACGGTCGGAGACCACAAGGGCCACAAACCCTTCCCGCCTCTCAATGGTAAGCACATGAAGTTGTATCATGCACCAGAACATGAGTTCATGTGCCACGTTGACTAAGGTGTATGCTCCCAGTGACAACCAGCCGAATCAGTCTTCACCCCGCAGAAGACCGAACCAGTCACCTCTCTCGGTTCTTCTCCCCAGTCTAGCAACAGGGCCAGCCGAGCCCTCCCAGAATCACCATCAGACATTCTAGGGAGCTAGTCTCCCGCCTTTGTCCCCGCAATGACAAGAGCGAGGGCACTGCCACGCCAATCACAGCCGAGCCATCAGGCTCTCAGGTAAGTAAACGTGCATCGACCTTGTCTATGGTCCTACAAGATGTGCACCGACCTTATATGCATTCAAGGAGAATGTGCACCGACCTTATATGCTGTCTGGCAAATGTGCTCCGACCATAGTATGTAGTCTAGCAAATGTGCTCTAACCTTAGTATGTAGTCTAGCAAATGTGCACTGACCTTATATGCTGTCTAGCAAATGTGCTCTGACCTTAGTATGCAGTCTAGCAAATGTGCACCGACCTTGTGTGTTGTCTAGCAAATGTGCTCCGACCATAGTATGCAGTCTAGCAAATGTACACCGACATTCTAAATGAACAAGGAAGATGTGCATCGACCTTCCATCTGCACAAACTTAAAACATGCATCGACCTTAGCCTAGCACAAGATGAAAACATGCATCGACCTGATGCTTCTGACGCTAACGCATGTGCATAGACCTTATAACTATCTCTAACACATGTGCACCGACCTGACCTTGCTAGATGCAAAATGTGCACAGACCTTATGAATGACTAAGGCAAGTGCGCATCGACCTTATAGATGACTAAGGGAGATGTGCATCGACCTTATAACTGACTAAGAGAAATGTGCATCGACCTTAGTTAACTAAAGTTCAAATGTGCATCGACTTTAGTATGCAAGGTGCATGATGTGCATCGACCTTAGTCTGTACTATGCAATATGTGCACCGACCTTCAACAGTGACACCGGTAGACCTTGATATGCGCTAGTGAGCATGTGCATCGACATTACTATGCTGGAGATCAAAGAAGCATCGACCTTACTAAGACTGAATAGTGATATGCATCGACCTTATTTACACTTGCTACAGTACATGCATCGACCTGTATGCAATATGCATTGACATTCACCTGTTTGATTAAATGAGTCTACATGAGATGTGCATTGATCTTACCTGATTAGGAGAAGGAATATGCACTGACCTTCCAATGCATCACAGCTAACTAACGTTGACCTTTTGTCACCTTTTTGAATAGTTAGTAGCGTCAACTTGTGTTGACCTATGTTGACTTTTTGTGCACCTATTAAGTATGATCACTTGCCTTGATTTTTATGTTGCCAAGTGCCTAGATTTTTATGCTCTTTTTGATTGGGCCATCCTCATGCCTTTGCTGACCTGAAATACATAGCATTGACATCATTAAATACAAGTCAGACTTATCAATGACTCATCGGTGGACATCATCAAAAGAATATTAAGGCAGAGATTCATGTGTGTACCATACATACATAACATTCTCCCCCTTTTTGATGATGGCAACTATGAGTCATTGTGAGTTCATGTCAAGAGAAATATAATGGTCATAAGAAAAGATTCTTTCCCCCTTTGACAATTCACTCCCCCATTTTACATCAAAAAAAATTCACTCCAGAATGAATGACTCAAAGAATTCTCTCCACCTTTGACATCAGTAAAAGAAAAAAGGAGTTCAAGGAAATAAGGAGCACAGTGAGGAATGAAAGCAGTGATGATAACAAGTATTGCAAGTAACTATCTTGCTCTCTTGCTCTCTGGTGGCTGCCGAAGGGGAGAGTCCCTTCTTCTTCTTCTTCTTCTTCTTCTCTTCGGTCCGATGGTGGTCTCTTCTGTGGAATGTTTCCTCTCTGTGCTTCTCTTTTTTTTCTTTGTGTTATGTGTTGTGTCTTGCTTTGTTCGTCAGAGAAGACGCCTTTTATACTCCCAACGGCGGGGAGCATTCGGACGCGACCGACGGGGGCGGGAGCACGGGGCATTGATGAAGATTTGACTTGGGCATCCTCGGTGGCAGAGGGGGTAGCCAGCATGCCACCTCCTCCAGTTGACACCTCAGCGTGGCCATTGCGTGCCAAAAATCTGCAGGGGAATGGCGTAAGATTTTCCTTGTCGGACGCGCCATTGGGGAAGGCCAGGGCGTGCCGTGGAAGGCGCACATGGGTGTGCCGCTGAAGATGATGCACGGGTGTGCCGTTGAAGCCTCGCTGGGTGTACCGCTGAAGGGGTGCAAGGGCGTGCCGCTGAAGGGGTGCGAGGGCATACTGCTGAAGGGCCATAAGGGCGTATCGCTGAAGGCATTGCACGGCGTACCGCTGAAGGGCCATAAGGGTGTGCCGTGGAAGTGTATTTGGGCCCGTTTGGTGCCCGATTGACGATCCACTTAGTTCTCTTTGGGGCCCACAGGTTGTGAGCCCCCCCCAGGGGTTGGTTCCTCTTCACTGCCGTGACTCTGGGAGTGACTTCACAGCAGTGTACTATTCATTTGGAGGGTCCGGATGGGACGTGTTCTCTGCAATCTCTTCAGTTGGAGTTGTCTATTGATGCTGGATTGTTCGGGACATGCGGACGTATAATTTTACACGTCCACAATCCCACCCTTCTCTGAGAGGTGGTAGTCACTTGTAACAATGATGCATATCTATGAAAAAGTAAATGATCATCTAGGCTTATTAAAGGCCATTCATTCGTGAATCTTGCATGTATACCGTGGCTGCTGATTGTAAGGGCCACCCAGACAATGGGGCCTCTAGATGGCAACAAAAAAATGAGAAGGAAATGAGAAGAAGAAAAGAAAAGAGAGAAATGAAAAAAGGGGGGAGAAACAAAAGAAACAAACAAAAAGAAGAAAAAAAGAAGAAAAGAAAAGAAACAAACAAAAAGGGAGAAAAGAAAGAAACAAAAAGAAGAGGAAGAATTGACGGGAGAGGGTTGTACGGCCATACCCGCCAGGACCCATGCCGACTGACGATTACCATCGTGGGACTGACGCGGTGGAGCGAACTACTCATCCCCTTCCTAAGGGGGTGAGCGCTCTCCTGCACACCTGCCTTGGTCTATCCTATAAAAAGAGAGAAGAGAAGGAAAAAAAGGTTGGCAAGCATCGCCGACTAAGAGAACAAGAGCAAGGCCGGCATCCCGCCCCGCTCTAGGAGGGTCCAAGTCTGTGGTGTAATGCCCTGGTCCACTCCACCTTCCTGCTGCCCCTGCCCGGCATAAGATAGCTCCTCGAGTGGCTGTTAGAAGAGCCAACACGTCACAACTGTAGCTTAATGAACTCCCGCCCGCTATGGGGGATGCTTTATGGCAATGAGGCTAAGCACGGCCACCGCTTCTGAAGAGAGCATGCACCTATCTCGCCATGGGGAATAAAAGAAGAGATATACCCTGCCATGGGGGCATAGGAGGCAAGAGAAGGTACACCCCTTGCATGGGGGCGTATGAAGAGGGTCCACCCCAATCTGGGAGTGCAAAAGCAAAGAGGCATACACCCCGATCTGGGGGTACAGAAGCAAAGAAACACACGCCCCGGCTTAGGGGCATTTGAAGATGAAGCATACCCAGCCTTGGGGCATTGAAGCTATAAAGAATACGCCCTGGTGTAGGGGTATTTGAAGAGGCTATACCCCGGCTCGGGGGCATATGAAGAGAAGTCCGCCCCGGGTTAGGGGCATCTGAAGAGGAAGCATACACCCCGTCACTGGGGCATGGAAGCCACAAAAGAACATACTCCGCCGTGGGGGCATATGGAGAAGAGAATACTCCCCGCCTTGGGGGTAAAATGGGTAGAGGGCATCCTGCCTTCCGGGCATCTGAAACGAAACGTACGCCCCGGTCCAGGGCAGAAGAAGTAGGAAACTTCACCCCAATCTGGGGGCACATGAGGCCAAGAAATACATCCCGCCATGGGGGCATAATAAGCAACAGAGTTTCACCCCGATCTAGGGGCATAAAGAGCAATAGAATATACCCCGGCTCATGGGCATCTGAAGAAGAAGCATACCCTGACCGAGGGGCACTTGAAGAAGAACCACACCCCATCACGTGGGGCATAGAAGCTATAAAGAATATGCCTCGATTTAAGGGACTTATGAAAAGAGGTCTGCCCCAACTTAGGGGTACTTGAAGAAGAGACATACCCCACCAGGGGGCATAGAAGCCGTGAAGAACACCTCCCGCCTGGGGGCACAGGAGTAAAGAGACATACCCTCCCTAAGGGACAGATACAGAAGAGCCACACCCTGGCCTAGGGGGCACATTAAGAGAAGCACGCCCCAGTCCAGAGGTGTTGATGAGAAGGGAAAAAAAGGAGGAAAGAAGAGACACGAGGCAGATGTGGGCTTCGTACCCGCCTCTCACACAAAAAGAAATGAAGAGAAGAAGAGAAAGAAAAGTCACGAGGTATCCCCAATGAAAGAAAGGTCGGGATGTCCAAAAAAAGACATGAAGCTAGTGCTACACTGGACACTGGCCTCATATCTAGCCAACCAATCCGCTCTTAGGATTACTTCATAATCCTTCATTTCCATACAAATCAAATCAACTGGCATATTCTGCCCATTAATCAGAATCTTACTAGAGGGGTAGTAATATTTAATTGCTGAACCTGAACCAATAGGGGTCAAAATTTCCAACAGAGAACTCATTAACACAGGTTTCACGATTAAGGACTTAGTAAAACTCTGGGAAATAAAGGAATGCATTGCTCCGGTATCGAAAAGAACAAATACAGGCTTATCACAAATAATAAGTGTACCTTCAACAAGTCCACCCTCCTCGATGGTTCCAGTTTCAGCTTCCTGTAGGGCTTGAAGCTTGCCCTGCCGCTTCCGACCTCCTTGTGGTTTGTTTGAGGTAGCTTGATCGGATAGGAGGGGACAATCAGGAATACGGTGGTCCCGGCTTCCGCAGCGTAGACAAGCACCTAACTTGCGCCAGCATTCCTCCATCTTGTGGCCTGGACGGTCACAATACTTACAAAGGCCCTTAAACGGTACAACCGGGCTAGACTTCTTATCATCATTTCTTGGCACCTTATCTTTCCCCGAACTAGACCCACTGTTGGGCCTCTTCTTGCCATTGCTAGGTTTAAAATTCCTGAAACTAGTGGTCTATTCTTTCTTGGAGTTTCTCCCTCAGATTCTCTCCGTCATTTCTAGGGTGTCTTCTAGAACTTGAGCTTTTCTCACCTTCTCGGCATAAGTCTGGATCTCCATCGGTGCCAACTGGTTGATATAATGCAGCTTCAAACCATTGAGAAATCGCTTGGCCTTCATCTTTTCGGTAGATACTAAATGAGTCGCATAGCGAGATAGCCTGGAGAATTGAGCTTCGTATTCAGCAACAGATAAGTTCCTTTGTTTTAGAGCAGCGAACTCTACCGTCTTCTTCTCTTGCACCCAGTCTGAAAAGTACTTGCTATTGAAATGCTCTTTAAATTCATCCTACGTCGCATGCCTATTTTCGAGCGTGGCTTCTACTGCCTCCCACCAAGCACGTGCATCGCGTTCCAGTTCGAAGGTTGCTAAAAGCACTCAGTCCTGGTCATTGCACTGCATAACTCTAAAAACCTGTTCTATCTCCTTCAGCCAATTCTCAGCTTCATCAAGATCTGTCGATCCACCAAAACGTGGGGGATTCATGAATTTCCCAAAGGGGACGAAGCCGAAAGGGGTACGCATTGATGGCGCTCCTCTAGCTTATTGGGACTTATTCTGTCAAGCGACAATTTCGGCAGCATTTCCCCTTATTTTGGGTTATGCCAAATAAGAAATAGACCATCACCCACGGACAGCCGGGGTAAAGATCAAAGTGAGGGAGTGCGGGACTCCTGAAACAGTGTAATCACCGTGGCGGTGACGTTTAATATTCCCCGTGGAAGTTGAAGGGACACATGCAGAGGCAGAGCCCTTCAAATTTCATGGGGTTTTTCCATGAGTGTCCAACTCGGGACGGTATAATGTAGGGGGGGTTATCCCCATTAATATACCTTCCAGGATCTTTAGTGAAAGCTCGTAGGGGTCCCCTCGCTGGGCTATAGGGTTGAGAAAGGGTTTAAATAGGGGCCATGGAGAGCTCTCGACGCGGGAGGCTTTAGGCTCGTAAGGTTCTCGGCGCGGCACAAGGTGGCAAGGCTGTCGGCACGGCAGGTTGATTAAGGAAGGGGAGAAGGCTCTCGGCGCGCTGATGACCAGGGGGTCTCGGCGCCCAGGGGTTCTCGGCGCGGTTAATAGCGGTCTCGGCGCGCAAACCCCCGCGCCGTGGCCTATCCATGGCGCCGGGAAGGTTTCGCGCCGAGAGGTCTTAGGCGCCGAGAGGGTTCCTGAACTTTACTCTGGCGATTTTCAAGGCTTTGAACGGATATGGATTTGGACTCGTGGGTGAACCAGAATCAAAGGGAGATTGGATGGAGGATTCATGTTGAAGGGGTCCGAACCATCACAGATTCATCGATCCATGGAGATAGACTTGATTTCATCAGCTGTCACCCTGAAGACCAAGAGATTGATGCCTCTGGCCCAGGGTGCATTGGATGGTGCATGAAGACAGTCGTATTCGTTAAACCGTATAACGAAGGAATCAAGAAGATGAGTGTGCCATCCGTGATTGCAAAATGAGCTATCAATCTTCCCAGAAGCCAGGAGATGGCCTGTCTCCGGCTCTGGGAACGATCCTCAAACTCTGGGATGAAACATGCCTCAACAACGATTGAAACTCGATAGATAATGAATGACATTAACATGATCATATGGACGGATGTAAAGAGGGTAACAGAAAGGCGGGGATGATCATTTTTTTTTATTCCAATCACCTTCGGAAGAACACAGATGGACATACAGCACAGTTATGGAAACAGGACAATAGACAGAAAGTAGTAATCCTTGCTGCTATTTCCTGTAGACTATTAATCGAAAGAAGAAAATTGAAAGAACTGGAAAACTACATTTACGCATGGATATTAAGAGAGAACAACAAGAAAAAAAAAGAGATGGGAGGGGGAGGGTGGAGCATTGGCTCCTCTCCCTCCCCCGGAACCCACCTTCAACTTCGAATCTCCTAGAGCTCTCTTTCTGCTTGGTCTCTTCTTCTGGGGATGGGAGAGGGAAACTCTCTCTCTCTGGTCTCTTTTCTCTCGGCTCTCTCTACTCCTTTATCGCGCTCTGATCATGCTTGCTTGCAAGAGGCTTACCATGCCGGCTGTTCGTGCCTCCCCGAGCAAATCTTCTGCTGTAAATAAGGCTTTGGGCGTGACATCGGGAGAGCCCGTGACAGCGCTGACAGCAACTGCCTATCAAGTTGTCCTGAGAGCTTTCTCCATTCGGCTTCTAGCTTAGTTTTCCCCCACCTTGCCTGGCCGGCTTATAGTCCATCCCTACGCAGAGGTAGTTTTGGTTGTATTAGTTAACTTCCCCACACCTTGATCAACCCCTCTGTGAGGGTGTAGTGATTGTACTAGCAGGTCACCATCCAAAGCTACATCAGCGTGGCATGCGGGTGCATACCCATGCCTCCCCACTCGACATCTTCTCCCACCGGGATCAGTGTCTTCACGCTGATCAGGTGAGCTTCTTCCCCCCTCTCTTTGCTAGTTATCTTGCTTAATTAGTATTACCTCTTAGCTCCGTCGGACGGTGAGGAGTGCCCGTTCCAAATTTACTTATATTTGAGTGGCTACCGCGGGTGAGTTGTGAGAGAGACCCTTCATCCCACACCCTCGGCGTGCTAGCGGCCCATTGAATTGGGCATCCTAGGTCCTTAGGGGTCCATCCCTATCTATCCATATGCCCGGAACAGTAAGGTCCCATCTCGGGCCCTCTCCACCATCACCGGTTAGCCCACGGGCAATTGTGTGCATCACGCTAGTGAGCTCACCCGAGTGAGTCTGCCAGGTTGTAGGTCCTAGGTCATCGGTCGAGTGGCTTCCACCCCCAAGGTGGTGTCACATCAAGGTGTAAAGCATATTTCCTCTTCATCTTCCTCATTGGGTAGGTTGAAGAGAGCAGAGAGGGTATTGCAGGAGAGCACCGTCTCCCTCTTGGCATTGTAGGCTCTTCTTTTCTTCTTGTACTTCTTCTTCTTGTCTCCAACTGGTGCTTGCCCCTAGAACAAGATATCATCCTTTTTTAACACTTCGTCAGCCTCTCCTTCTTGTTTTAGCGAGACCTGCTCTAGTTCCCACCATGGGACATGGTCCCTATCAGCAAGGGCCTCAATTTGGGATGTTCATATTCATCAAGCCCGTTTATGTAGTCCTACATTCGCCGGGTCTTTGGAATAATTTCTTTAGCCATTGGTAGTAGAGTTTGTCTTCCCTGATTGTGTGTATGTACTCTGATGACTATCTGCGGGTTGATCCACGCGGGTGCTACCACCGGAGGAAGGGGTAGTGGTATGATGCCACGAACATGTGCCCCTGCCTTTGGGTGAGGTGTGGCTTTCTTCTTGGTCTTTGTAGGGACTTGGTGCCATCACTGTTGCTCCTTAATTGGTGTTAGAAAGCAAACCTCGTAAGTATGTTGAGTGCTAGCTTCTGTAATTTCCTCAGGCAATGCCTGATATAAGGAAATCATGTTGGCCGTAGCTCCCCTCAGAGGCACTTCATGAGGTTGTGGAGGGTCAACTTTGTACTCCCCCAACTCTATTTCTTCTTTCTTCACCATGCCGTTTTTTTTTTTAGATCAGTGGAGAGCATGCAATAGGAAGATCCTTCCCCAGTTCAGATCTATCTACCCCTTCCCAGATCCGACAACCAGTCCTTAGAAAATCCATAACAAATCGAAATCTCCATAAACTCTCACAACAAAAATACCCTCATCTTCCTTACATCCATCTCTTCAACTTTCCTGAAGAGACCAAATTCCAGATCTGAGGTTTACCCCATGGTCAATGGCAGTTCTCAGGAAACCTTCCTGCTACTCTGAGATTTCAGCCACTGTCCAGCAGCAACTTCAAAAAAATGATAAAGGTCAGATCTGTGCTGATCCAATTTTTCTCTCTAGCCTTAGATCGAAGTGCTTCGAAGTAGCTTTCCAACGGCGCCAATCTCATGTCGATCAGATGTCAGGGTTGGTCACAGTGGTGATTCTCGCTGAGGCGCGCGCCTGAAAATAGAAGCGACAGGTCTGTGGGTAGCAACTCCAAGCCTTGGAGTTCGGAGCCGATAGGCCTTCGACCGGTGACTCCCGCCCGACCGCCGTCCGTGGAGGTGCGCCACCAGGGGTCCCATCACCGTGGGATCTGTCACAGCAGACCCGGAGGATAGAGTGGCTCGTGGGCCCCACGGCCCCATTGATCGCGCTGTCCAGACAACTCCGAAACGCGAGTTCGGCACCGACGGAGGCGACACCAAGATGCTGCCCGTCAACCCAATTGTCATGACTCCTGGGCCCCACATGTGACCTTTTACCTCTCTGTGTGGAGTGGGTCAAAATCTTTGTACTGGTGTAATAATTATTAACCGGGAGTTCGAGATTGGCCGGTGTTGTCTTCCTCACGCCGGGCGTGTGGAGGTAACGGTCTAAACTTCATGGCATTTCATTTGCTTAGCTAGTATATGATCGTAGGCCGCTGCGAGAGTGCAGGATACTAGCCCGTGTGTTCATGTCACCATTGTAAGTGTGAGAGTGACCCGTCCTACGACTCGATCTGAGCCTAGAAGTTGAGTCAACTACCCTTGAACTCTGCCGGTTCCTCAACCGTGCACGATCCGCGTTTCCTTCGCTAAAGGGATGATGAGTGAGCTTCAATTCTGTTAGCGACGTATAGCCCTAGGATCTCTTAGTGTCGATCCTCAAGCCCCTCATATCAACGCATTGCTGGTCGTGTCCGCATGTAGAGTCCGAGGTCCACATCATATAGAGTCGGCTCCCATGTCCGTCCCGCATCAGAATGCAATGGTGGTCCAGGACATCCGAATGTGGATTTAAAGTGCATAGGACCTCTATCAAGTTGGGAGGACTCTGGACATCCTAAAGTGAACCAATCATGCATAGGCTTCCTTTTGGATTCGAGAGGTTTGGATGGGCCAGGAGAGCCATAGCCACCTTCTTCATTACCCCTATACGATGGTAAGGCATGCAACTCTTCCCAATCAATGGGCTCCTTGCTATGTGTAGGTTGACTGGCCCGTGAGGAAGGGGTGTGATAGTGAACTTCCCTGAAGAAGTGGAGTAAGAAGAAGAGAGAGAATATAGAGGGAGAGGTAGAGAGAGAAATGGATAAAAATGGAGGAGGGGTGATAAAATAAAATAAGAAAATATAAAATAGAAATTAAGTGGCTTTGTGCGAGGGCTGTGCATGTGTGTGAGAGAGAGGGACGGAGGGGAGAGATGCACTGTATGTGTGTGTGTGTGACTAGGTGAGTGTGATGGGAAGGGAGGCGAGACGTGAGGCCATGACGTTGGCAGAGGGCTGCCGTCGCGAGTGTGTGTGAGTGATGAGAGAGGGAGAGAGGAACGAGAGGGAGGTAGTGTGTGAGTAGGGGATGACAGTAGCAGTGAAGGCATGTTTGCAGTATGCGTGTGTGCTTGTGAGCGGGAGAAGCCACTTGCACATGCAAGTGTCACGGGCGTGTGTGGAGTAGAAGCGGGAGAGAGGCTTGCAACGAAGAAGGGAACGGTGCCGAAGCTATGGAAGGGTTGAGTGTGAGGGCGAGAGAGAGAAGAAGGGCAAGGAGAGGGGGGATCGGGAGCTACGACAGTGGCTGCGGGTGCACATGTGGGGGTGGCCGATGCGGACGTGTTGGTGAAAAGAGTGCAGAAGAGAGGGGACGCTATGGTGGGAGGTGGTTGTGACTGTGGGGAGCCGCGGCTATGCAGAGAGTGCCGAGAGGTGTAGGGAGGTGCGACGGTGTGTCTGAATATAGCACACAAAAGAAGGGAGAGATGGAGACCTATAAAGGAGGGGGAAGCAGGAGGGAGTTAGAAAGAGGGAGAGAGACGAGATGAGGGAGATAGAAGGAGAGAGGGCTTGTGAGAAGGGGTCGGAAAGAAGGAGTCCGGTGCCCCTCTTCCAAATAGGGGCACTGTGGCATGGAATTTGTGTGTATTCGGAAAAGAGGGAGAGAGGGAGTGGGAGCTGGGATGAGAAGGCGAAGGGGGAAGAAGTAGGGAGGAGAAGGAGAGTGCAGCAGGTGGGCTCGAAGGGGGCGAGAAGGCACTAATTCTTCTTTCCATGTTGCTTCCAATTGGCGCCTTTTTGAAAAGGCACTAATTTTAAATGGCGTCTAAGCTCTGGACGTTAATTCTTCTTTCTAAAGACGGGCTTTAAATTAGCATCAATCAAAACGGCATTATTTCTTTGAATTAGCGTCTTTCTGAGCAGGCGTTGTTTAATTGGTGTATAGAACCTGGTCGCTAATTCATGTGTCTTCAACAAATGGCGTCAATGCCTTTAGACGCTAATTCCTACAATTTCATAAAATTTAAATAATCACTGTTCTTAATCCCAAAATGTATTATGATAGTTATGCAATTTATTGACTACATCTCACATTGCCATTTTGACTCCAAATGATGGTTAATTACATGCAGACTCAAATTGTTTGTGAGAATGAGGTTTAATCATTTTAGTTCACAACTATGCTCATTAAGTGCTCAAAAGTGATGTATGTGATGCACTTATGGTATGAAATATGATACTCATCGCATCCCCCAACTTACTCATTGCTAGTCCCTTATTAATCTCTTCGTGTGGAAGTTCTTCCTTTCCTTTTGTGTTCAGAAATTTCCCATCATCATCTTCCCTGCAAGTATTATCATGATTAGTCTCATCAAAAGTGATGTGAGATGACTCTTCCACACATAGGGTCTTGAGGTTATAGACTCTATAAGCTCTAGACCTGTCTGAGTATCCAAGGAATATCCCTTCTTCACTCTTGGGCTCAAACTTGTCTAAAACTTTTTTATCATTGTTATGAACAAAGCATTTTGACCCAAATACTTTCATGTGAGAGAGAGATGACTTTTTACCTTTGAGTAACTCATAAGGAGTCATTTTGGTGAGTGGCCTTACCATTGAGCAGTTGATAACATAACATGCAATATTTATCGCTTCTGTCCAAAATCTCCTTGGTAGTTACTTTTCAGCAAGCATTGTGCGTGCCATCTCTATGAGGGTTCTGTTCCTCCTCTCAACTATCCCATTTTGTTCAGGGGTCCTTGGTGATGAAAACCTATGATTTATTCCTTCAGTCCTACACAGATTATCAAAATCAACATTGTCGAATTCACCACCATGATCTGAAAGTATGTTGAAAATTTTGAACTTACCGTCTTGCTTCACTTGTATGTAGAGTGCCTGAAACTCATCAAAAGTATTATTTTTATGTGCAAGGTAAAATACCCAAGTAAATCTAGTGAAGTCATCTACTAGAACATAACCATATCTTTTACCACTCAAGCTGGCTGTTTTGGTCAGACCAAACAAGTCCATGTGAATTAGTTCAAGTGGTTTGGATGATAAGCTTTTAGTTCTGCTTTTAAATGACTTTCTAGTTTGTTTTCCTTGAGTACATACATCATAGGCAGTCCTTTGACAATAGAATGCTTCACCAATTTATGAAGGGCATTGCAGTTAGCATGACCTAGTCTACGATGCCACAAGCATGTCAAATCAGATTTAGGTGCAACAAGATAGAGATTTATGTGAGCAGGGTCATCTAAGTAAATCATATACACATTGTTGACTCTTTTACCAGAAAATTTGGTTTCTTTTGAATTTGGGTGCAAGATCCTACATTCATTGGAGTCAAAGACTACAGTATGACCCTTATCACAAAGCTAACTTATGCTCAGCAAATTGTATTCCAGACCATCAACGAGCAGTACATTATCAATCGAGTTGGAGGGGTTCTTACCAACTTTACCTGTACTAATGATCTTTCCTTTGTTGTTCCCTCCAAACGTTACATGTCCAGCTTCCTTTTCTACTAAGAGATAAAATTTGGTTTTGTCCTCAGTCATGTGTCTTGAGCAGTCACTATTAAGATACCAGTGATTATGAACGGCTACAAGACACTCCTGCACAAGGAATCAAGTGACAATATTTAGAACCCAAGGACAACTGGGTCTCATTAATCTTCCCATTTCAGTCAAGCAAGACAACATGGACTTTGAAATCTAGACTTTCTTAGAGTTTTTATTTTCTTGCCTGATTGGGAGTTCCGATTTTTCTTTTCTTCATTAACATTCCTCACTCGTCTTGGTCCCGCCACATTTGGACTCTGGGAGTGGCTGTGGCGACTACATTCATTTGCTGTTGTACCCTGGAACCAGTCCGAGCTAGAGCTTAGAGGACCAGATCCTGAGTCTACCCCAGCCAGTGACAACGTCGGGATCGCCCACAAAAATTCACAGACGTACCTGGGTCCGTCAGCGATGTTTTGACACCTGCTTCGATGACTTTCGAGTTCAGTGGAGTGCGTGGCGGCATCTACAGTGACTTCCTATCCTATCATTCCAGACCTGGACAGACCTGGGGAAGTGCCCAATCGGCACTAGTTTAGCTAATCTCCCCACCCCGCTTGGCAGGCTTAGCGCCCCTCCCTATGTGGAGGTAGTGTTTGATTGTACCCTTAAATTCCCCACCCCTAGTCTAACCCTCTTGCGTGCGGAGTAGTGCATGTAATATTTGAACAGGGGAAGCTACATTGACGCAGTGTGGGGGGAACCCACACTCCCCCGCTCGCCCACGTCTCCGAACGGGGTTGCTTTCTTCAAACCAACCAGGTAAACTCTAAACCTTGCTCCCATTATCAGTACTTGTTCTTTTAATATCCATGGGATTGCTCCGCTGGTAGTGAGAGAGCGCCCGACCCCGGAGTACTCCACTTCCATGTGGTCACCATGGTTTTGTGAGAGAAAGTGACACAGTGCCCCACTTGGCACCCGGCCAGCCCCTTGAGTGTGGGCATCGTACCCTCGAGAGGGCAACCTTAGCCCTACTGGCCCTCTACTAGCAAGGGCCCTATTCCATTACCTCCACTTGGCATCGCCGAGTCACCCCGAGAATCGTGTGTGCAACGGTGGTTCGGCAATTACGTGGTTTCTTTACTCTTGTGCGTGTGTTTGCGAAGTAGGTCCAAGGAACTTCTGCTTAATTTCTGCATTCACCATAGTGGTGTCACATCAACCCTCTTTTTCACCATCCCAGTGTGTGTGTGTGAGCCCGGAGGGGAGCTCGGGGGTGAGCTCAGTGAGAGCATCGACGGTAGGGTAACAGTGGGTTGTGAGGGCGAGCGGATGTGTGCGTGAGAGAGAAGGAGAAGGGGTTTTTTTGTTTTGAAACCAACCTTCATTTAGTAGTCTTACGACTGGCCTCTAACTCTGGGAGACGGTCATTAGAAGACCACCTAGACGGAAGAATGGGCTTTTTGAATATTGAAACCGCCTTACCGTTAGCGGTCCTAAATCTGACCTTTAACTTGAGAGATGGTCCTGTGGAGACCGTCTTATCCCTAGGCCCCCCATTTGTTATGATGCCATGTTCAATTCATGCCTGTGCAGTCTATTGCTTCGTTTCTTGCACAATGTGCTCATTTTTAGCATCTTGGTTAATTAATTTTTGATGTGTGGTTAAGTTGCAAATCCAGATCTCACTGCCATATCAATTCCGTCTCTGTCCGACAGGTAAGTCAGGTAAGTATCCTGATCCCTTAATCCCTTTATGCATTACTATATGGTATCTATGTTATATTAACTCAAATCATTGAACCAAGTTGCTATCATCAAAACAAGTTGCTATCAATAAAGGAATTGCTATCATCAAAACAATAAGCACACCATCACAATCATGACAGAATGATTGTGATGGAAACCTGGGAGACACAACATCCTGAGCCAGCCACGAGCCCCTGGCCATGCACCGCAAGGCCCACGGAAGGGGGGGCAGCAGAGCACGCAGCGAAGGTAAAAGATGTGGCCGGTGGCTGGCAGCCCGGCGGAGCAGCTGCAACGATAGGCACCGAGGATGAGGGGGACTTCAGGGGTACCAAGGCATCCAAAAGTAGAGGAGGCGATGCCGAGGCCTCGCCACCCACAACAGGAGGGACAACTGGCAGCAGGGGCGGAGGGCCAAGCACTCCCCTACCAGAGGCACAAGGCTCTGGCACGGGCTGGGCAGATGCAGGAGTGCCACGTAGGTCGCCAGGCCCGGCCAGCATGCAACTAGAAGGCAGGTGGCCTAGGCGCTTGCAGAAGGAGCAAAACGAGGGGGGGCAGGGACCACGATGAGTTGCCAGAAGCCGTCGGTGCCAACCCCAACCCAGAAGCGCTGAGGGAGTAGCTGGGAGATGTCCAAGAGGACACAAGCACAAGCAGCATGCGTGCGAGCCAAGCTGAGGGTGAGCCGATCAACCTGGAGGACGGTTCCAATGCTCCCAACTATGGAGGTGACCAGGGGTTCAAGGAAGAAGTTTGCAGGCAACCCAGGTAGCTCCAGCCAGACGGGCACGAGAGGGGAATCCTCCACCGGTGAGAAGCGCCAAGACCACTTGAAGAACCTGAACAGTCTCCCAAGGATGGAGAGGGAACCCTGCAGAAGCACATGGAGGAAATCTACCCGGTTGTGGAAGCGAAGCAACAAATGGCGGCTGTCAATGGTGCTGATAAGGAGGTCCTCAAGGAAGCAAAATCACTGGACGAGGAAGGCCCGGATGGCCAGAAAGGGTGGGCGCCCAAGGGGGGTGCGGGCGACGATGGCAAACTCTAGCAGCTGGCAGGAGAGATGGATCTCCGCCAGGGAAAAGAAAGCAGCAAGCTCTCCAGAGGCGGTAGATGCAGGGCCGTGCATGACAAGGGGGCAGACCGGAGGGGAGAAAGACTACCGAACCACCTTTGAAAAGGAGGCAGGGGGGACGGTGGTGACAGGAGGAGCATGCACGGGGTTAGCAAGGCTAGGAGGAGGAGGCAGGGTGATGGCCATGGGCGGGCCACCAGTGGGCGGTGAAGACGGTGGTGGCGGGCTGAGCAGGGGGGGTGGTAAAGGCTGGGCAGGGGGTGGCGGGGGAGGAGAGACGGGGAGAGAAGCAGGGAAACGCGTGTCTGGGTGTTACTTGGGAGTTGGGAGTCCACCTCCTGAGATACTGAAATTATAAAAATGCCCTCGTACTATTGTACCTTCGTATCTACACGCGCCGTCGGTCCCGTCTGACACGCTCCTGACTGCTGCTGCACAGCTGGGTTGTGGTTATCATACCCGTCATTAAGTCGTATCATGGGGTGTTAGCTCCCACCCGAGCGATGGTAGCATAGCTCGGGCAAGGGGGTATGAGGCAGTGGTGGGCAACCTTCCCCGTTTTAAACCGACACTCGGGCTTCCGAGCCAAGAGGCCGCCTAGGAAGTGTTTGGTTTCGAGTGACTTTATTGGGCTTATCTCATGGCAAGTGGGCCCGGCAGAGCTGTCACTTGAGGGAGCTGGGCCTCGTTCGGTCTGGCAGGACCTTGTTTGGCTACTCGAATATGGGCTGTGGAAGTACCCCTCTCCACTTGTCCCCCTCCAACTCTTGAGCCAAATTAGGCTCGGTCGAGTAGCTATTTGGGCTGGACTTTTATGGCTCAGGTGGGTGGATATCCAACTTTAATCGGGGCCATGTGAAGTGGTTGTCCTGGAAGTGTGCCCGTAATGATGATAATCCTGACGGATTAAGGTGAGGAGGCCCCTCTTCTTGGAGATCAGAACGTCGCTCCGCCTCCCGCTGAGGGTTATAAGCATTGCGCACTGTTTGCATTCTATACTCCCGTGGCCTAGGGTATTACTCTCCATCACGTCTGCCTTTGGGGTTTTCACATGCGCCGTGAGGGTTACTCGGAGGAGCAGAGAATTGTGGCAGCCTTCGCAGAGCAAGCGGAGATTACTGTGGCAACGATTCGACAGCTTCCTCTTCCTCCAGAGTCAACAGAATCATCTACCTCGAGCTCTCCTACTCATTCCATGGCAGACCAGCGTTCGAATGTTGAGAAGCAGGGGAGTGGGCGGGCCTCGAGGACCTTGTTGGTGCCGTCGGCTCTAAATCACAATGAGTTGGATGAGGTGGAAGTGAAGCAGCTGGAGTACCAGTACGGTCTCCCTTGGAAGTACCATTTTTCAGCTTCTGCTCCTCATGAGATGAGCTTGGACTCTCGCTCCAGATACTTCTGTTCCTTTCTTCTGTCCTAGAAGAGTGGGTTTCGGCTCCCCCTCCATCCCTTCGTCGTTGAACTCCTTTGCTTCTTCCAGCTGGCTCCTATCCAGCTGGTTGCCAACTCTTATCTCTTCGTTTATTCTTTCTGCTTCCTCTACTGCGAGTGCTGGATCATGCCCTCGCTGGATCTTTTTCATTACTTCTTCGAGTTGAAGGAGGACCCGCAGGCGGGCAAGGGGTTCTATTTTATCCAGACGAGACGAAATAGGAGTTGCATGTCTCTATCCCAAATGGACTCATCCCACAAGGGGTGGAAGACTCAGTACTTCTGGGTGGGTACATCTTCAGTGGATGCATCTTGAAATTTTCCAATCGTGCCCAACTTCCATCTGAACATTCCTTCGAAGCCAGCTGAGGTATCCCCAGAGGTGGAGTAGAGGGCTGCGATTCTCTTGGAAAATCGCTGACCGATGGGTGAGCTGGTGATTCCAGCTAATATCAAACAGTGCCTTTCTGAACGGCTGATGACGATGGGTAAGGGCCTCAGAAATCAGCTTCTCCCTCTATTTGAGAAAATGCTCTTCTTTTCATGACCCTGTCCTAAGAAGAATTTTTATTCATGGCAAATGGAGACCGAGTACATTGAACATAAGAAGGGAGAAGAAGAAAGAAAAAGAAGAAAAAGGGAGGAACGGGGGGGTTGAGCAGGGGCGACGGCTACCCACTCTTCCCCCTTTTCCCTGCTACATTTCTCTCTCCCACTCTCTTACTCTCTTCTTCTGGTGGTTGCCAGAAGGGGGTGCCTCTTTCTTCTCTTCTTCTTCTTCTTCTTCTTCTTCTCTTACTCTTCTTCTCTTCTCGCTGTGGGGACACTTCATGGATCTACCTCTGCTTCCTTCTATGTGTGTGTATGTCTCTCTATTTTCGCTCTTGTCTGTCTCCCTTGTGTGTTCGTTCATCAGGGAAGAGGAGCACCTTATACTCCAATGGCAGGGGCTTTCAAACGTGAGATGGTGGAGGCAGGAACGTGGTCGACATTAATGAGTATTTGACCTTGGTCATCCTAAGTGGCAGGAGGGTAGCCAGCGTGCCGCTTCCTCCATTCGACACCTCAGCACACTCACTGCGCGTCAAAAATCTGTAGGAGAATGGCGTAAGATCTTCCCTGTCGGACATGTTGTTGAAGAAGAATACCGCTGAAGGCATTTGCAGCGTGCCGTTGAAGAGCGTTGGAAGCGTGCCGACGAAGGGCACTTGGTGAGTGTGTCGCTGAAGGTAGCACGGAGCATGCCGCTGAGCGGGCTTCAGGGGTGTGTTGGGGAAGACCCGTTGGGCATACCGGCGAAGGATGCCAGGGTGTGTCACTGGACGGCCACCCTGGGCATGCTGCGGAAAGGGCTCGCAGGGGCATGTCGGTGAAAACACCTAGTTGGGTGTACCGGTGAAGGCGCAGGCGAAGTGTGCCACTGAGGAGACCAGTAGGGACGTGCCGGCGAAGGGGGGTACAGGGTGCACCATTGAAGGGGGGCACAGGGTGTGCCATTGAAGGGGGCACAGGGTGTGCTGTTGAAGGGGGGCACAGGGTGTGCCATTGAAAGGGGCACAGGGTGTGCAGTTGGGGGATCACCAGGAGTGTGCCACTAAGGGCATGCCTGAGCCTGTTGTAAGGGCTAGTTGAGGTCTATTTTATTTTCTTTGGGGCCCACAGGTTGTGAGATTCTCGGGGGTTGATTTCTATTCACTGTCGTGACTTCGGGGACGGTTTCACAGCTATGTACTATTCATTCAGAGAGTCTGGCTGGCCCATCCTTTCCGCAGTTCCCTTGGTTGAAGTTGTTCGTCAATGCTGGACTGGTCGGGACACGCGGACGTGTAATTTTACACGTCCACAAATGCCCCTCACCCACGGGTAGCGCGGGCGAAGGATGAGCTGGGCTGTGCTCGTGGGTGCATTGGTTCTTCAGGGTTGGACTTGAGGCCTCGGCGTCCGGGGAGGACGACGACCCCAGCCCGCGCCTTCGTGCTCGTTCTTGCGTATACATGCTAGGACGCCCATCGGTCCGTGAGGACATGTGGGCGGAGGAAATATGTGTGTATATATATACTATTATCGCAAATGCAGGAAAATCACACTTCAACCTCGAGAATGGCAGTCTCCTTTGGCCCGCAAGTCGTGGAGAGCCACGTCCGAGAAGGCTACCTCGCCGTCCCGCTCTACTTTGGGAGTTTCCCTCCGGTCATGGGCTTCCCCAACTTCCTCGGGGTAGCCTTCGTCAACATCCTGGATGTAGAGGCGTCCGACGAGCCCAAATCCAATGCTCCCATCCCCGGAGCCGCTGAAGCCACTACCGGCCGAGCTGTGGCCAAGAACAGCAACAGCGTCCCGGCAAGGACGTTGAGCTGCAACGTGCACCATGTGCACCAGGCTGCCAATCCATCACACCGGGGGTCAGCATCCCATCGGAGGAGACTCCGAAGGGACAATGCTGGCGTTGCCACAGGGCGCCGAATCTCTAGCACCAGTAAGTCTATGACTGTCGGGACCATCTGAGTCCATTTGAATGGACAGAGGTCCGAAGTGGTCCCGGACCGCATCGTGCCGACTATTCCAGTCCGCAACTCCTTCCAGGGATTGGAAAATATGAAGGAAAAGATGGCACCTGCCATTCCGGCCGTGACACCGAAGGACACACTGGCTCATAAGCCGACCAAACTGAAGCAAATTTGGGTTCCCAAGGAAGCCCAGCCCAGTCACACTTGCCGCAGAAATGGCCGAAGTCATGAAAGGGTCGAGGTGATGGCCACGACCCACCAACCGGCAGTTGCTGCACCAGCACTGCCCGAAAATGCCCGCCGCCAACATCGCAGGCATCGCCACCATGCTGACCGCCCAGCATTCGTAACTTACACTCATCCTGCTGTCGCCGTCAACGCGCAACTACCGACTCCTCTCCCTGACCAGGAGTGGGAAGGGATCGAGCAAGCCATGAGAAGCTACCTCCGGGGCCCGGGTAGCACCCCTATGGGTCATTAGAGACTATTAGGGGCAGTGACCTCCGCCTTTCGAGGAGGAGAAGAAATCCAACCTGTGCCCAGTGCAGAATCAAGGAACCAGTCGGAGGAACGACGCCAGTCCCCTGTGCGGGAGGAAGCGTCACCCCGACGGTCAGTTTTCGACAGATTGGTGTTCCCAAATAAGCCGTCAAGGAGGATGGTGAAAAGAAATAGGAATTGGAGAATTTTCACCTGCAACATGACAGGAGTCCCTAGTTAGTATGTGGCTTTGCCTACCGACCCCGAAGAAGTGGCTAGGCTCGGTCCCCTCACCAGGAGAGGAAGAGCGGCGAGTGAAGCGACGCAGGAGAGCGTCGAAGAGACTTCCTCCGAAGAACCTTCAATGGCCCTGGCAGCCAATGTTGTCACCACCAGGGGCACGAGTGGCGGACCCTCCACATCATCCGAGGATGTCCCAGTCGAAGAGACAGAGGGCATGCCCACTTCCTCCACAACTGACCCCGCTATGTTATACATGATACAACAGCACCAGCGGGAGATTGAATTGCTGAAGAAGCAACTCAACGAAAGGAATGCCCAACCCTCGATGTCCGGACAGACTGAGGTTATGACCAAGTGGTAAGCACCAAGGTCTAATCCCAAAGAAGGACCGCCTCCTAATCGCCTCCGGGAGGGAGAGAAATGCCAAAGCATAGGAAATTATGAATGATGCCCTCATCAGCTATGCTTCACAGAACTCAGAAAATCCTCAGGGAAACGGAACTATAACGCACCAGGGCAGGCGCTCTATAGGACTATAACGCACTGGCATAAGGGCGTTAAAGTCAACTAGCACACAACGCACAGATAAGTGATATAACGGACCAAGGGTGGGGCGTTATAATGAACATGACGCACCTCCCATGGGCCGTTATGCCCACCAGAACGTTTAGAATCCACAGGAAACCACGGAATATAACACACCTCAACAAGGGCGTCATATGGAATTTAACGCAGAGGGACAGGGGCGTTAAACGTAACGGACCTTTAACTCAATACACAAGGACCATAACGCACCAGGCGAGGCGCATTAAAGCCACCCGAACATGAAATCCACAGAAAACTCAGTACACGGACCAGATAACGCACCTATAGGGATGTGTTAAATGACCATAACGCACCTGGGGTGGCGCGTTATGTCACCTGGGTTTCGCAACGTTGGAGTTCGAAATCGGAACCCCTTCCCGATCGATCGAAATCGATGGGGGACGCGGCGGAATACAAAACCAACTCAACCTGCCAACCCATACTGACCATTCATGCCTACGTATGCCACTAGAAATGAAATACGATGCCCATGGATATAATTTCAACAATTAATAGATAATTTTAGGCATTAAAAGATTAAAAATACACTAATTAGGAACATGCACAACATACGAGACAACGGGTGTCGGATCACGGCGCAAGTGATACCGGCGGTGTCCTAACGAGGTAAGGAATCCATCCCCCTACCTGGATGACGATGAAAACGGTGATTCGATGGCGATCTGGCGAGAGGGCGATGCGGCGCCTCTCGACCCGGCTCGACTCCACGCTCTGCGAATCGAGGAAAGGTGGGCATCAACGGGATCCTCGCGACGCGACCAATCCAACAGTACCTCTCCGGCTTCAATCAACAGCCGTCTGGACCAGAAATCGAGAGAGGCACGTAAACTGAAAAATTAATCCCAAAATCACCCAAAATAAGAATTACATAGAAAACGAGGAAGATGGCCACGGATGGCGACGCAGAGGGCGTCAACGGATTCCTCGTGAGATGAGGAGTCCGTTCCCCTACCTCTTGTGCGGCGAAGATCACAAATCGGTGCCGATCGGGCGACGGGGGCCACATCATCCTTCCACTCGCACGCGTCTCCACGCTCCACGATCCGAGGGAAGAAGGTTACTGGCGTGATCCTCGCGTCGAGCCTGTCCCGTCGGTACCTCCCACGCGTCGATCGAGGTCCGTTTGGACAGCGAACCGAGGGAATGGGGGTTGGAGGAGAGAGAACGTGTGATGGGAGAGAGAGAGTGTCGAGATGGAGAGAGAGAGAGATTCGAGAGAGTGAGGAGAGAGAGAGAGTGGGGTGAGATTTGGTGGTTTTCGAGGCTGACTGCCATGTCAGATCGCTCGATGACCGTGCCTGCCTCGAAGACTGTGTCAGTTGGTTTGCATAATAGACTTCCTCCTATGTGTTATGGTTAAGATAACGCGCAGGTGTAGATCCGTTGTGTGTTTCGTTGACCAATGTTTTGACTGGGTGTGCGGTTGATATAACGCGCCTCACCCAGTGTGTTTTGTGGTTATAACGGATTGGGTGTGGTCCGTTATATGCCCTTGGTCTATGCTTAATGCATTTTGGTGTTTGGTGGGTATAACGCACCTGCCCTTGTGCATTATACTTGTATGATGTGCCTGTTGTGGTCCGGTATACTTCATGTTGCTTGTGTTTAGGTCTGTTGGACATAACGCCCCTGCTTGGGTGCGTTATGTTGATATAACGCCCCTATGTTGGCGCGTTATATCATCTGTTGTAGTTCTTGTTCCGGTTGGCATAACGCCCCTCCGGTGGTGCGTTATGTAGGTATAGCACCCCTATGCTAGTGCGTTATAGTCCTGTTGGCTGTGTTGTGTGTCCGTCTGTCTTATGTCCTTATTTAGGGCGGTGTCTGTCTGGTGGTGGTTGTCTAGATCGATCGGTTTAGGTGACTGGCTGTGGTCTTTTCCTAGACTGCGACAGTACCCTAGTGACTCACTCTAGAAACTACCATTGTCCGCGTCTCTGGTTGCATAGCAGTTGTCTCTTGACTGGTGGGTTTTCCCCTAGCAGTTGACTGACGAGTTGCTCTGCCCAGAGTGTTGTCATCATCTACCACTCTTGTCTTCGTTGGTTCTGTTTGCTTCTGTTGTTGTGGCGGTGGATGTGTTTGTGTGTCGGTGTCGTGCCTGGTTCCGGTCACCCCGGGGTTACCTAGTGGTTGACAGGAAGTCTTGTTGTGTCTCGACGGCCTTGTCCAATTCGAGACATTGGTTCTAGATGTCTTGAGATACCGTTCTGCCTCTGTTTACGTGTCCAGGTGTGCTGAGGGTTTCTGGCGTCCCCTTAGGTCTCTGTGTGTCATTTTCTCTCGGAGCGTCATTTTCCCTAGCTTAGGATTAGACCGATTGGCAGCTTGTTCCGTCATGTGCGAGGATCCTGACTCAGAGTCTTAGGACTCAAGGACCGTTGTAGCCGTAGGTCTAGTTGCCTTGTCCTGAGTCTGTTGGCAGTCTCCTGCGCTGTCTTTGGTGCTTCGAAGTACGCATTACGGGCGCTTTTACTTGTATGTACTATGACACTTATGTTTTGGAGTCCGTGTCTTGTGAGCCTTCACTAGTCGTAGCCTTATGGCACGCTTCGGCATGACGGCTTTTACAGCAGGGCACTTCCAATTCACGATTTTTAAGGTAGCCTCTATCGACTGTCGCAGCTATCGTTGCGTCCACGGGGGGAGAAAACTAGCTAGAGGCCTGGCTTAAGCAAGAGCTAGTGTGTGCACACGTGGTCAGGGGCTTTGGACTGATGCCGACGGGCATTCCCCTGTCTAGTCACTCGCGACTTGGTTACCTCCAGCAACATCCCTCCCTCTTCCCTAGCAATCAACCCCCACTCTCTAGCCTTCCCTCACCCATTTCCTCCCCATCCATAACCCCCCTCCACAAGCAATTCTGGTTTGCGTCGCAAGTAGCAGAAAACTAGTAGCTTGCAGAGAGTGCCACGGCATCATCATGAGGCTTCAGGAGGCACACCATATACCATTGGAATCATCGTCCAGTCAGCTTCGCAACGAGGGGAGCCCCACCATCTTCCAATCTGGGACCTGTTCGGAGGAGCAAATCTCGACGATCTGTGCAGTTTTTCCCAAGCAGACAACCAGAAGAGGCTTGCAGTGGCTCCCATGATTGGATTTCTGGGAATCTTAGGGCACCAGTTGGCTGAAGGATTCCCATTCAAGCCCTCTGTCATCCCCAAGAAGCAAAGCCATTTTTGGACCTTGGAGTCAAAAGTTCTAGATTTTTTCTTCCAAGGTGTGGAAGGTCAGTTTCCCTGAGCCAGAATTGACACCCCACCACTGTTTTGATCTTCGCAATCAGCTCCAACATTTGCCGATTGCCTCGTTGGTCCCAGATCGAAGAAGACTCAACCACGATTACAACGGCTCTAGTTTCGCCTCCATCAGAGCACGAGACTATTCGTGAAGCCCTCGTCTTCCAGCAGTATCACTATGGGAGCTACCATAACTAGAGAAGATCAGCCCTGTTCCAGACCCTGCCCCAGCCAGCGACATCGTCAGGAAATTTCACGAAAATTCAGACGTCCTCCTAGGTCAAGTGAGAAAGTTTTGGCACAGGTTCCAACCTTTTCTGAGCTCGACAGAGCCCGTGGAGGCACCATCTTCAACTGTCTGTCTGGATGTTACAGAAACTGGTAGAACTGGGGGATCATGGCACATCGGTTTCTAGCTTAACTCCCCCTCCCCGCCTGGCCAGCTTACAGCCCCTCCCTACATGGAGGTAGTGTTTGGTTGTAATCCACTTAACCCCCACCCTGAGATCCCCTCTCCTTTGAGAGGTGTACTGTTGTAACCAACTTGTTTTCAGGTCAAGCATCATCGATGCAGCGTGCCGGCACGTGCCCATGCTTCCTGGCTCGCCCCCAACTCTGATTGGGATCGGTGTTTTCACACCAGTCAGGTGAGCTTCTGGTACTCCTTTGGCTGGTCACATTATTTTCTGGTTTAGTATCATCTTGAATGCTCGTCAGACGGTGAGACGAGAGCCCGGACTCACACACCACTATTAGTGTGCCCACCGCGGACCGTGAGCGAGTGCCACCCAACCCCATACCCTGACATGCCGGTTGCCCACGGAGTTGGGAATCCCAGGCCTTTAAGGGTCAGCCTAAGCTAGCTTGGTCTTCTAGAGCATTCGGGCCCCACCTCGGACTCTCACCATCATCCCCTGGTCACCATCGGGAGATTGTATGCGCCATGCGAGTGAGTCGCTAGCGTGAGTCCGTGTTATTCCATGTATGCTTATGGATCTAGGTCCCAGGTTCATTGAGTCATTCCAACAACGGATTGTGGAAAAATCACACGGACTAACTCAATATAAGTGCAAAGCATTTAGAGCAGTTTAAACAAACATGTAACTCTGAATAGAAACTTTAGGATGATCAAAGAGAATGATGCATAGTGTTGTCATCATCAAAACATGTTATCCATCAAAGTACGGAGAGACTCAACAAATTCCAGAGACGCTCTGCAATCACTCCAGTGCTAAGGAGGAAAAGAGAAGGAGAGGGAGAAGAGGTGCAGTGTCGGGGAGGGAGGGAAGTCAGTGCTCCTCCATCCCCCCTTTTTTTTTCTTTTCATTCTCACACTGATATGTATGCTATTATTTTCATTTTCCTCAGTCTGATTGCTTCCCAGACAAAGCCATCGTTGGATGATGTATCTCTTTTTCTATTATGAAATGAATGAAACTGTGCTTTCTGTGCTCAGATAGATTTTTCTTTGCACATGTTATTTCAATCACAATCCCTATGGTCCTATTCCATTTTTGTTATTCATGTTTAATTTTTTTCATTGATCGAGGAAGCATGCTACATCATAAAGGGGGGAGAACCAGAGTCCTTCCTGTTACAATGGGCTGGGTCTTTGGCTCCATTCCCCCTGGCCCATAAGATGGGAGTTCACTCTCTGACCCCATTCTGCTCCCTGGCCTATGGAGCCCATTGCAGTGTGTTGTCCTGATCCTCTCTAATCGATGATGCCCTCATGGGCAATATTAACCATAGGGGCCCCTTCCCTCATTTTCCCAAACGGGCTCTCGCTATCCGTGATGGTTCAGGATCAGTTTTACGCACCTGAGCTGCATGTTCTCTTTCCCTAATATGCTTGAGGCTTTAAGGGAATAGCCATTTGCCTCCTCATCCATGTCCATGGATTGTCAAGGCTCTGGCTCAATCCCAGAATTGCTACGGGTCATATTCCCTCTATTATCTCTTTGTGCAACTTTAGCTCATTACATGGAATCACCTTGGCTCCTATGCCAATCATGCACCGATGTTATGTTGTTTGTGTGAATGCCCAACAAGGTTATGCTTGGAGGTCCTCTCATTCATAATAGCACCATCTCAGTTACGTAAGAGAATGTCAGCAAGTTCTTTTCACACTTCCTGCATTTTAGGTGCATCTTACTTCGATCCTAGTGGTGCATTCTATGGTCTACAGCTTACTAGTGTCTTAATATTTCCTTGGTGGATTCTTCTACAGCGGCTGACGGCTCATCAAATCTTCTCATCCCACTAGCATAGGCATCAGCCGTGTCCTCATATTCCTCATCCCCTTCTTCAATAGGGTACTCTTCATATGTGATCTCATAAACTCTATACCCTTCATCTATTGTGTAATTCTCCTCACATTCTATTTCAGACAAGTGGATGAGATTTTCTATCAGTTGAGGAATCTCTAAGCATGCCTGACACCTATTGGCTAGGTCTAAGAGGAATCGATGAGGGATTTGCTTACCCTTAGATTTTCTCTTAGGTGCTACCCTTGACTTGTAACACCCTGAAATTTTCCACGGAGGAGCTAGTGGCCCCGGAGAACATCGAGCGAAGCCTTCTCCAGCGGTTGCAGCCAGCAGGTATGGGCGTCAGGGATCAATTCTTCATTGCGAGAGATGAAGCCATCTCCTTTCCCTGACCCTGTCTTCCTTTGCGCAGACACGAGGTGGCCAGTTGCGGAGGAGGAGCCTGCGATGGAGTGGGAGGTGATCAACCTTGGCGATGACACGGCTGTCGCTGAGTCGCGAGCTCTCGAGGGGCGCTCCCAAGCCCGAGATAAAGGCAAGTGGGTGGCTCGGGAGGGGTCTTCCAGTCGGCAGGGGTCCAAGCGCAAGGATCCCGTGGAGAGGATGCTGCGGGACGCCGTGAAGGCCAAAAAGAGGGCCAAGAAGGCCGGGGCCATCCCCGTGGTCAAATATGGCTCTGGTTCGGCTCTCCCCTCTGCCAAGCTAGAAGGGGCCGAGGAGGCCACGGCCATCCCTGAGGTTGGAGGGGGAGTTAGCTCGGCTCCCCCCACCGCCGGGCTAGAAGGGGCCGAGCCTATTCGTCTAGCTCTCCCATCTGCTGGGCAAGAGGGGGCCGAGGAGGCCGGGGTCAAAGTGGGTGGCTCTAGGACTGTGGCCGAGACTAGAGCGTCGAGTGAGGCAAGTGGCGTTCAGGGCGGAGACACAGGGGCTAAGCCAATGGAGGCCGGGGGGTCGCGAGAAGAGGCGACGCAGCCCCAACCAACCGAGGCAAGAGGGGTGGAGGAAGTAGCGACTCAATCTGGGCCAGCCAGTGGGGTTCTCGAGGGGGTGTCTCTCGGAGGGGGAGCCCCTATTCCGACTGCTCTAGAGAGGCTGGGCATCCAGGGCCCTCTATACCAGAAGTGTTGCAGTATTGCCACAAAGATAGTGTGAGGAGGGGACAGGCAGCGTTCTCCAGCGGCGGCCCTTGAAAAGGTCATGGAGGGTGGCCTGATCCTGGCCCAGATGGGGGCCTCCCTGGCTGAAGCTTATGCTCAGTCAGAGTTGGACCGGGCAAACCTTGCCTGGACCCTTGGTACGTCCAACGGGAAGATAGCTCGGCTCACCGAGGATCGTGATGCGCTTCGGAGGGAACTTTCCTTGTTTAAAGAGCAGGCGAGGGTAAACCAGGCAAAAGCTCAGACATTGACCGAGTAGCTGGCTCGGGCACGCGAGTCGCTCGAGAGGAAGAGCAAGCTTCTAGAGGAGGAGTGCGTGGCTCATGTCGAGCGAGATGGCTAGTGGGAGGCCGAGCACGCCGAGCTACTAGACTGAGCGGAGGAAGTCGTGCGCCTTCGGTTGGAGGCCGAGGCTGATCGGGCCGAGGTGAAAAAGTAGATGGCCGAGGCAGATCGGAGGTTGGTCGAGGCGGAATGGAAAAAGGCCGAGCTCACTAGTAGGGTGGGATTGGTCGGGACAGAGGCACTCAAGCAGTTTAAATGCTCGGAGGCCTACCGGATCGACCTTAAGAAGGCTGCCCTCCCCTACTATAAGTCCACGCTTCGCTGAGGCATCCGCAAGCGCTTCGGCAAGCGTGGGAAGCTGAGTCCCCGCTATATTGGTCCTTTCCTCATTGTCGAGCGTGTTGGGAAAGTTGTCTATCGGTTGCAGTTACCTCCGGAACTATCTGTTGTGCATGATGTGTTTCATGTGTCGATACTTCGAAAGTAAATGCCCGATGATTCCCATGTTCTAGAGGACGCCGTTTGGCCTGAAGTGACCCCAGATCTGTCCCTTTCTGAGTACCTGTGGACGTATAAAATCATACGTCCCCACGTCCCGACCAATCTGACAGCAACAATAGTTTCAACCGAAGAGATCATGGAGAGTATGCCCCGCCCGGACCCTCCGAACAAGCAGACATGCTGATGTGGAGCCATCTCTGAAATCACGACAGTGAAGAGAAACTAACCCCTGGGAGGCTCGCTACTGGTGGGCCCCCGAAGAGAATCGAACGGATCGTTAACCGGGTCCAAAACAAGCCCAAAAGTATACTTTAATCACGCCCTCATTGCCCCTTCAGTGACACGCCCGGCGTGGGCTTCGCCAGCACACTCCCAGCGCCCCTTCGCCAGCACACCCTATGCCCTTCAGCGGCACGCCCCAAGTGCCCTTCAACGGCATGCTACAAATGCCTTTGACGACACACACCCAAGTGCCCTTCAACGGCACGCCCCAAGTGCCCATCAACGGCACACTATCAAGTGCCTCCAACGGCACACTCATGTGCCCTTCAACGGCACACTCACACGCCCCTTAAAGAGAGCTTTGCGCAGCCTTCAACGGCACGCTTCAAGTGCCTTTAACGGCACACATCAAGTGCCCTCCAACGGCACACCCTGTGTCTTCAACGGCACGCCCTTGTGCCCCCTTTAACGGCACACCATTCATGCCCTTCAGTGGCACGCCCTGAAGGCTCCCTCAACGGCACACCCTGGTGCCTTCTTCGACAACAGTTCGCCAGCCCTTTCAACGGTACAGCTGCCAGAGCCTTTTCAACGGCATGGTCTACCTCTTCAATGGCACACCCCTATAATGGCACAGACCAAATCTTATGGCCACGTTCTAAAGATCTTTGGCGCGCAGTGGCTCGTCTGAGGTGTCAAACGGAGAGCTAGCCATGTTGCCTACCCCCTATCACTGGGGACAACCAAGGTCAAATCTGCATTAATAGCCCACGTTCCCGCCTCCATCGGGTGTGTTCGAAGACTTCCGCCACTGGGAGTATAAAAGGGCTTCTTCACCGGCTAACAAAGAAGAGAGGAGGCAAAAAAAAAAGGGAGAACAGAAAAGAGAGGAAGAAGACACACACAGAGAGAGATACGCAGAGACAGATACAGAGAAGAAGAGAAGGAGAAGAAGAAGTTTCCTCCGTCCGGCCATCTCCAGGAGAAGAGAGTAAGAGAGAGAGAGAGAGAAGATGTAGTAGGGAAAGGGGAGAACAGGGGGCCAGTGCCTCTGCTCAACCCCTGCTCCCCCCCTCTTTTCTTTTCCTTCGTCTCCCTCTTCCTCTTTGTGTTTGTTCCTCGGGCTTTAATGCGGACTTTTGTACAGTCGATAATTCGTCGATAACCCTTGTACTCATTGGGATTATAAAAGCACTCAGCATGTTGTTCGGTCTGAAGAATGCCGGCGCAACCTACCAAAGGGCAATGACCAAGATCTTCGACGAGATACTGCATGGCCTTGTCGAATGCTATGTCGATGATCTGGTCGTCAAGACAAAGAGGCGGGAAGATCACTGAGCCGCTCTGCGTCGAGTCTTTGAAAGGCTTCGACAATACCACCTCAAGATGAATCCCATGAAGTGTGCCTTCGGCGTCTCCAACGGCAAATTCCTTGGCTTTATCGTCAGGTACCGAGGCATAGAAGTCGACCCCGACAAAATTAAGGCCATCAGAGCACTGCCTCCGCCCAAGAACTTGACAGAGCTCAGATCTCTTCAAGGAAGACTCGTCTACATTAGGCGGTTTATTTCTAATCTCTCAGGAAGATGTCTGCCTTTCGACAAATTGATGAAGAAAGGAGCACCCTTCATATGGGATAAAGGTTGTCAGAAGGCCTTCGAACAAATCAAGGAGTACCTACTGACTCCTCTAGTCCTAGGGGCGCCTGTCAGAGGGAAGCCCCTTATTCTATATATTGCTGCCATGGATGCCTCCTTGGAAGCACTGCTATCCCAGATCAATGAAGAGGGCAAGGAGCAGTTGTTGTACTACCTCAGCCGGAAGCTGATCGGGCCTGAGCATCGGTATGCGCCCATGGAAAAGGTGTACCTAGGTTCGGTGTTTACCGCCAAAAAGCTAAGGCACTACCTTCTAGCTCACAGGGTGGAGCTCATCTCAAAGTGTGATCCACTCAAATATCTACTCAACCAGCCCGTCCTCTCTGGTAGACTCGGCAAATGGGCACTCATCCTCGTGGAGTTTGACATCACCTTCGTCCCACACAAAGCGATCAAGGGACAAGGAATGGCGGAGTTCTTAGCAGCGCACCCTGTGCCAGAAGATTCGCCACTCAATTTCGAGCTGCCCAATGAAGAGGTACTGGTACCTTCTCAAGAAATCGGGGAGCATTCTGAAAACGTCCCACCATAGGCGGAGCCAGGCGTTCTCACCTTTGACCTCCCATATTGGGAGTTGTGCTTTGATGGTGCCTCCAGAGTAATCAGAAGGGCGAGTGGCCTCATAGATTTCGTCTCGGGCGCGGGGATAGTTTTCGTATCTCCGCAAGGCGGCATTCTCCACAATTCTTGCGCTCTTAGGAAGTCACTGACTAATAATGAGGCAGAGTATGAAGCATTAATTATTAGGCTTCAGTTGACACTAGAGATGGACAACAAGTGCATCAAAGTGTACGGGGACTCTCAGCTCATCATCCGACAAGTATAGGGTGTCTATGACGTCCGGAAGAAGGAGCTTATTCCCTACCATGTAGCCGTCATGAGGCTAAAGGAAAAGTTTTACCTATTTAAAATAGGTCATGTCCTTAGAGGCAGCAACTCCCAGGCTGACGCTTTGGCGAAATTGGCAGTAGCCATCTATGACAGATGCAGATTTTTTATATTTTTTTAATAAAAGGTGTTATTATTGTTGGTACTGATTTTTTTCCTCTTCTTGTGTTTGCAGGGGGTGATGAGGACCTGCATCTCTTGGGCGTTGGTGCATGCGGCGCACCATGGCCTCCCCGAGTTTCAGAGAGAGAGATTGAGGGAGATGGGATTCACTCCCTTTCTGAGCATCAAGCAAATCCGCCTGGACCTCGTCCTCATCTAGGTATTGAGAGAGAGGTGGGATAGAGGGAGTCGGGCATTCCTAGTGTCCTGGGGACACATGGTCCCCACCCTAGAGAATGTGATTACTAGGCTAAGGGTGGATGGGGAGGTGTTGAGCGATGTGACCTACCCCGACTACAGGGAGCGAGTCCGTAGACTCCTAGACTTGGAGACTGTGGCAGGGGGGCCTAGGGATTGCCGGATGGTGAATAGGGCAGAGCTGATGGAGGCACTTGGGTTAGAGGAGGGGTGCCCGAGGGCTTGGGAGAGTTTAGAGGATTTTGCGATCCGGATGGCCGAGAGAGCCAAGGCCACTTTCTGTGCGGACCCCACCCAGAGAGAGAGAGAACAGACCAAGACCTGAGGAGGTTCCTATTCCTGATGCTAGGGAGGCTACTACTGGGGACAAAGGGGGACGACATGAACTGTCATTTCCTAGGACTACTAGAGGACCTAGACCAGGTGGGGAGATATGCATGGGGCGCCGCCATGCTAGCCCATCTGCTGGCTAACCTATCCACGGGGACAAGTAGAGAGACGACTATTAGTGGCTTTACACTGTTCCTTTAGCTATGCAATTTCCTTCTGCTTATGTTTATGCTTCTATTTATGCTTCTATTTATGCCTATTTATGCCTATGTAATTATCCAATGATATGCTAATGATATGTTATTACAGATTTAGTGTCACTTGTACATTCCTATGGAGCGAGCTGGAGTCTTCTGCCCTGAGGTGGTCCCCTTGGCCCGACGTTGGATCTCGTACATGACGGGTGCTCCTCGTGCCTACGAGCTACAGATGGTAAGGCGAGAGATCCGAGACTTCCCGGCTTCCCTGGTATGTATGCCATGTTTATGCATTTGTCCTATTCTCTATTTATGATTATGTTATACTAATAAGATGTGTGTGATGCAGGTGGTGTGGAGGTCCTACTTGGGGATGGCAGATGAGGACCTGGTGCAGACACATGCCGCAATACGCATCGGTGGTCGAAGATATGCCGGGGCCCGCTTAGCTCGTGGAGGACTTGGACGCATCGACCGAGCCATTATCTTTATTTCACTTTTTTTAGGCCATGTTGGGCCCTATTGTAGTCCATGTTGGACAATTGTGTTAAATATGGCAAATGGGCTAGGCTAGGTGTTGGGCTAGTGTTAATGGGCCTTGGGGCCTTAATTGGGCGGTGGCGGCTCGATGGCGGTGGTGGCGGCACTGAGCTTCACACTCAGGAAGGGGGTTGGAAGGGAAGATTCACACCTCAGAGAAGGCAGAAATCCATCTGCAAGGGGGAGAGGGGAGAGAGGAGAGGGCGCCCATGGGCTCTTGCTCTTGGCAAATTCACAAATTTTCTTCCATTAATTCTACAACTGACACTATACACATGTTTATATAGAGCATGGCAAGGGGTGGGGGTTGGGAATTTCGTGGGAGAGAGTGGAGGGGTGAGGGGGTGCGCACCTCAGACCATGGGGAGGAAGGGGGAGACCAAGGGGAGGGGAAGGAAGCTTCCTCCCTTTGAAAATTCAAAGGAGGGAAGTCCAAGTTTGGTAGGTTGCCTACCTTGGACAAAGAAAGGGGGGGCGCCCCCTTCCACCAGCCACCTAGCCTCCATCCCATTTCCCTTTTCATACCTAGCATGCTAACCCATTAGGCATGTTCACATTGAAGCCCCCTTTGGCCCAATTAAGGCCCTAAGGCCCATTAACACTAGCCCAACACCTAGCCTAGCCTATTTGACATATTTAAAAAAATTGTCCAAGATGGACTACAATAGGGCCCAACATGGCCTAAAAAAGTGAAACAAAGATAATGGCTCGACTGATGCATCCACGTCCTTCTTGAGCTAAGCGCGTCTCGGTGTATCTTCGGCCACTGATGCTTATTGCGACGTGTGTCCGCATCAATTCTCCCTGGGTGGGAGGAACTCGACCCCGTCGAGTAAGGGGTGTGGCTGCTCGTGTGGCTCTGGCAGATCCGTCACTGAACCTGGAAGTGTGAAGTATGCTCCACTCCAAGTAATCGTCACCTACTCATCCCGTATATATTCGATATGCACATGCTGCTGGGGGAATGAGGCTAATGGTGGACACTTCGGGGTGGGGTCACTCTCAAAGGGGAGGAGGCGGCTCGAAGACTCATTAGGAATCACCGTTAGGTCCCTTTATGTGACTAGATCTGATACATAGATAGAGCTGAACCCAAATTCTGGCAAGTCTACAACGTACGCATTGAATCCGACTTGCCTCGCACTTGAAGGGACTGACATCACGAGCTGACCTTAGACCGACTCGACTTGACACATGCAGACTCACTATGCACTCGACAGACAAACTGTAAGAAACAAAGACTCACACATGACCCTAAACAAACCTACTGTTAGTATGACTCATATATATGCAATGGTGGACCAGGACATCCGAATGTGTGCCATGAATACACAAGATGCAACCGGTGGTAGGCAGAATGGGGAATTGCTAGACATCCTAATATGTCCCTAGCATGCGGCTGCCTGTTGGGTTCGGGACACTTGGGAGGGCTAGGAGATCTAAAACTACCTTCTTTGTCACCCCTACATGTAGGTAAGGCATACCATTCTTCCCAATCATCGGACCTATTGCTATGTAGAGATTGGCTGGCCCGAGTGGGAGGGGTGTCGAAGGTGACTTCCTTGATAGGGTGGAAGGAAACTGGTGGGTCATAAGGCTCACTGGGGAAGGGGTCGAATGGGTCAAAGAACATATGACCCCGAGTGGCCGGTTCATCCATTACATAGTCCCATGTTTGATATCCATGAAGGTGTAAATGGTCGCCTTCATCCATCGTGGTAGATGGGACAGTGTATAGGATATAGGGTTCCTTCCTTGGGACAAATGGACTAAAGTGAGGCTCGACCGGCAAGGGAAGGAATAACAGAACCTCCGTGGTGACATGACCCATGGTGCACACGGAGGTAATGGACGCTAAGACGAGGTGGGTGAAGCTACGACTTGTGGGTTGGTCGAAACCTCAGGCTAACGAACATGTCAACTTTATTTACGAGCCTAATCCCATAAGAAGGTCATCCAACGTATCCACATAGTGACTAGATCGGAGTGTGGTGTGGTAGGAGTTGACGGGCACTATTGGTAGTGTGAGGTCCATAGGTGGATAAGAAGGTGGGGTAGGGACCAAGCCTGTCCTAAGCCAGCTAAGAAGTGGCTCATCTATATATAGCTTCCCCGTTAGAGGTACGGGTAGCTCTGGCTGAGGTGGGCGAGGCCGTGGGGCAAGAGCATCCTGCCTCGTGGGTTCATGTGTTTGTGGGACAGGGGGGTCCTGCCTCGTGGGCAGCATCTGCTTATGGGTGGATGCTCGCCGTAAGGCAGCATCTGCTCGCCGAAAGGCAGTATCAAACCGTGACTCAAATGGCTCAACCTCTAGAGCGACCTGATAGGAGTGCCCCAAAGTTTTCACGTGACGGCAAAGTAATTCAAATTGGAAGTGAAGCCGCAAACCTTCCCAGAATTGAGTTCCGGTCACGATACTCTCCTCTCCAGCTCCAAGTCTTAGTCGGTACACATCGAAGTCCCTAATGTACTCGGACACAGACTTGTTGCCTTGGACGGGCCTGATTGGGAGTGGGGCGTAGGGGTTAGCCATAGTGGCAAAGAGATGGGAATTGATCTATTTTTTTTTAAAGACTCAAAAAAATTACGTCTAGAACATTGGACGCGAATTGAATTTTGCATCCAGGCCACTGGACGCCCATTCCCATCCCTGTTAAAAAATAAAAAATAAAAAAATAAAAAATAAAAAGAGAATCAGCGACTGTACTAGTGGACGTTGATTAAATTAGCGCCCACAGTAGGAGACGCGAATTCTCTGTTTGCATATTGCATACGGCATCTCATATTTCCTTTGCATATTTATATCGGGCGCTTTCCCTATCCATCTAGTGCATTTATTTAGTGATACACCGCAATGTTGCATTCACCATCTTGCATACTGCGCATCACATTTCTGTCACCTTGCATTGCAAATTAACATTCCTAATTGTCATATGCTGCATCCGCCAATTCATTCCTATCATCCTTTGTCCCTGTTCATACATTTGTCTAGCCTTCATCTATCTGTTGCATACCATATTCTTTTGCATTCCTCTATTGCATATTAGACACAACCCATTCCTGCATTTCTCGTTAATTTGCATATCGTGTTTCCTGTTACATTGGCTGCATTATCATATTCATGTTCAGAGATTCCCTGTTGCATTTGTGGCATATCACGAATATCATAGTCATCTCCTGTGTGCATGTATTGGGTATCATGGTCATATTTGGTTGCCTTGCTAAGATTTCATAGAATATTGGGTATCTTGTCATTCATTTTTTTATGATTAGTCTGTGCAATGGCATTTACTTTGTGTGTGTGTCACCATTCTTTTTTTTAACATGTGCATCCATTCTATCACCTTTTGCATTTGCATTATTTTATCCTATTCATCACATTCTTGGTCATTTACACCTTTTGCATTAGCACCACATTAGCTTCATTCTTTATCCTGAATAGAACATTCTGTCACCTTTTTGCATTAACCTTCCTCATCTCTTGTTGCATTGCCACCGTTCCTATCACCCCTGTTACATGTTCATTCATGTGTTGCATATAGCTCCTTGATGCACTTCCTGTTATAGTGATTGCATGTCTAATATTTCCCTGTGATCCCCGTTATCATTTGCATATCCATTTGCTATTGCATTCAGTTTGCATATCCTATTGTATTTATTACATTTGCATTCCCCATTGCATTTCACTGGCATATCATATTCTGCCACTGCTACTTGCCATTGTTTTGTGCTATCACCTACCACTATTCTACGTAGATATTGCACATCACTGTTCATACCCTTAGCATTTATTTTGTGTGTTCTCTTTCTATATTCTTTCACATTGGCATTTTGCGTCGGCACTTCCTTCGGCTTGGGAGACCTCCTCTCCCCACACTTCTAGGAGCCACACCCTCTCTTAGTTAAGGAAGGACCCTCCATTGAGCACTCTATCTCATTAGACTGGGAATTCCTAAACTAAGGCCTCCGTAAGTCTCCGCACCTGTGGATTCTCTCACTGACGCTTGGGCAGGTTGTACCCTTTGAAGTCCCCAGGTTTAGTTGGCCCAATTCGTGGTGAGATTCAACCCCCCCCCCCCCCCCCCCCCCCCCCCCCCCCCCCCCCCCCCCCCCCCCCCCCCCCCCCCCCCCCCCCCCCGGCCCCAAGCCGCGGGTGGTTCACTCGACAAGGTGGAGAGTTTAAATGGCAAAAATAGGAAGTTGTTAGATGATCCCATGCCTGGGAGGATCTTTTCTTATGTAATAAAGGGCTGGTGAGCAGCTTTTAAGAAAGCTAATGTGGGACTGTTATTTGGAATTGACGAACTACATTAACTATAAACACAGCATAATTAACATGCGTAGGGCATATCTTTTGCGGAACTCGTAGAGAGTCTCTCGCACGCGTGGAAAGTGACAGAGTAGGCTACTCTAGCCACTCTGCAAGAATGCCACGCTCCAAGTCCCGAGGCAATGTGGGGACATCCTCGGCATAGCACGACAAAGAGCACCTCGAACAACAAGGGAATGCAACCCTTGAGGAGAGAGGCGTAGTCCCGGAGAGAGAGAAGGGGTGCTAGGAGGAGGAAGAGAGGAGAGAGGAAGGGGGTGCCCAGAGCTCCAAGAGGCCACCAAAGGTGGCGCCCCCATGGATCCTCTCCTCTATCTATAACGGGCTTTCTTCCAAATCCCAATGCAAGTTGGACTTCAACTCCAAGTTGAAGGAGCCCACTACTTGCTCTAATTGAGTTGGTTCTATTCCCAATCCAAATTGGAAAACCAAAGAGAGCAAGCCAATTAGTTTCGTTCTTAGACTTAGGAAAGTCCCAGTCCCAGACCAATTAGGATTAGTGGGCCTATGGGTTTCCCTCTCCAAGACTCATTGTCTAACAGGAATGTTTGAACATTCCATCAGCCAATGACACGGTACGCTTGTAGACCTAGTTGCTGATGTGTCTGACTCGTGGGTCAGATTTATCCCACAGGGGTCGACCGTCAGTGGGCTCCAGGATCAGTGCATTATTCAAATTAGTTCCCCAGACTCAGGGCCCTCAATGGGCCGTCCTGTCTTGGCTCTGGTCTTCAGTTGGCCTGGCACAGTTCATTGATCAGTCTGTCCTCATTATGGGCCGCCCTGCCAAAACTGACTTGGTAGATTGGGCCTCATGGCCCTCATCACTAGGTAAATTTTGTCATGTTTACCAACCAAATTTTCATGTGCAGTTCCAGATGGTACATTGGCCAACTTGATGCTATTCTCCTTTCCCCAAAAGATGAAGGGAAGAAACTTGACATAATGACATTTTCTTTGACCTATTTCTATATTTATAATTCATTCACAGCAAAGAGGCCCTGAAAATTCAGGAAATGTGCAAACTCCTAGACCACACTGAAACTGGGTAATGTTTCCCTTGTTTGTGCTTTACTGTGCTCTTATGTGATCCTTCTGGTCACTTCTAAGATTGAAGACTATTAAAAACAGAAAGGAGGTTGATTATGAGATATTGTTGTTTCTCAAACTTTCCACACAGTTCAGTTTGTTGGACTCTTCCTCATATTACTGTGCAAGTTCTGTAATCAGAGCATGCTCAGCTCTGGATTCATTGGCCTAGACGGATGCTCCCGGCCAAAGGTAAGATAGTTGTTGGCTTAGACGAAATGTAGTGACTCTGAGACAAAGGGAGTCATTTTGTTAATTGGTTTGGATGGATGGTCCGGGCCAAAGGTAGGATAGTTGTCGTCTAAGATGAAATGTCATGACACTAATGTACTTGGCTTAGATGGAAGGTCTTGATTCCAAGGGTAGAATGCTTGTCGGCTTTGACTGAATGTCATGACGCTGGGGACAGAATGTGTGTCAGCTTTGAAAGAATGTCGTGATGCCGAACTACTTAGCTTAGACAGAAGGTCTTGACGCTAAGGGTAGAATGATTGTCCGCTTCGATGGAATGTCCTGACGTCGAGACAAAAGGGGTCATTTTGTTCATTTGCTTGGACAGATGGTCTGGGCCAAAGGTAGAATAATTATCGATTTAGATGAAATGTCGTGACACTGATGGCAGAAGGGGTCATTTTGTTCATTGGCCTGGATGGATGGCCCGAGCCAAAGGTAGAATAGTTATTGACTTAGACGAAATGTCATAATGCCGAGACAGAGGGGGTCGTTTTGTTCATTGGCTTAGATGAGAAGTTGGGGCCAACACAAAGGGTCATTTTGTTCATTGGCTTGGACGGTTGTCTGGGTCAAAGTTAGGATAGTTGGCAGCTTAGATGGAATGTCGTGGGGCCAAGCTATTTGACTTAGACGGAAGGTCCTGACCCCAAGGACAGAATATATGTCAGCTTCGATGGAATGTCGTGACACCGAGCTACTTGGTTTAAACGGAAAGCCTTGATAGAATAGTTGTCAGCTTTGATGGACTATCGTGATGCCAAACTATTTGACTTAGACAAAAAGTCTTGATGCCAATGATAGAATAGTTGTCAGCTTCGACGGACTGTCGTGACGCTGAAGGTAGAATAGATGTTGACTCCGATGGAATGTCGAGGTCAACCTACTTGACTCAAACGGTAGGTATGGGCCAAGAGCAGAATAAATGTTGACTCCGATAGAATGTCAATGTCAATCTACTTGTCTCAGACAGAAGGTCTAGGAAGGTCTAGGCCAAGGGCAGAATAAATATTGACTCTGACAGAATGTCGAGGTCAACCTACTTGACTCACAAGAGGTCTAGGCCAAGGGCAAAATAAATGTTGACTCTGACGGAATGTCGAGATCAACCTACTTGACTCAGACAGAAGGTCTGGGCTAAGGGCAGAATAAGTGTTAACTCCGATAGAATGTCAAGGTCAACCTTCTTGACTCAGACGGGAGGTCTAGGCCAAGGACAGAATAAATGTTGACTCTGACAGAATGTCGAGGCCAACCTACTTGGCAAAGACGGGAGGTCTAGGCAAAGGGCAAAATAGATGTTGACTCTGATGGAATGTTAAGGCCAACCTACTTGACTCAGACTGAAGGACCAGGCCAAGGGTAGAATAAATGTTGGCTCCAACGAAATGCCGAGACCAACCTACTTGGCAAAGATGGGAGGTGTAGCAACCCTGACACCAAGGACACCGGAGCAAAATGGAGTTGTGGAAAGAAGGAATCGAACTCTTGTTGAAATGGCTAGAACCATGGCACTACGGATCAATTAAGACACGGGCGCTACAAAAGGTGCTCACGAAGGCCACATGGGCAGCCGTGGAGTGGGTTGGACCAGCGTATGGCTGGAGACTGGGCACAGTGAGTGCCTAGAAGATCAGAGGAAACTGGATGCAATCCTTAGGAGACGGGGGAGGAGACTCCACAGTAGGATACACATGGGAAGGGGCCGACGGAGAGTCATCTGGCGGACCGGGCAACGCTCGGTTGATCTTCTTATTCAAAGCTTGGGCGAAGGAGAGGCGGGGGGAAGTAGTCGTAGAAGGGGGCGAGGCTTGTGCACCGTCAGTGCTGGCCGTTGGGCTGGTAGATCTCGGCCCCGGTGACCAAGAAGCCACTGCCGGGTTGAGACCACCGGCTGGGGGACTAACATCGAGAGGGGCCTTGCCGCGAGGAGCTGAGGTCGACAAGGCCGAAGAATGCAGCGGGCTCCCAATGGCAAGAGCAGGGCTATCAGTAGGAAGGGGGGTCCTTGACCCCTGGTCCTGGTCGCCAACGGCTTGGGGAGGGAGAAGACCCAGGGCCTCCCCCATTGACGGACGAGTAGCAGGAGGAAGATGAGGCAATACAGCAGTAGAGACGACCGTAGTGGCTGGAAGGGAACCTGTGTGTAGGGTAGAGCCAGGAACAACATGATAAATGGGCCCGAGTGCGCCATCCCGACAATGAAGTTGGGCAGCAATAAGCACAACAAGCGGGCCAGGGGACGCCAAGGTGACCTGCACGTGGGCTGCCGCCGGCGTGCCAAGGTCCACACCTGAGGAACCAGTAAGGGCAACAGGAGACACCAGGGGCACATCCACAACTGGAAGGCCGGGTGGCATGATAGGGCCCGTGACCGAGGGAGGAGAGGGCAGAGGAACCGGAGCAGGAGCGTTGTCGAAGCTGAGCACTAGAGGGGCAAAAGGGGCGGGGTGCACTAGAGGGGCAAACGGGGCAGGGTCTGCCAGACCCACTACACCATTGGGCTGAGGGGATGGTGGAGACAAGCCAGTGGGAGGGTCAGGGTAGGAGGGGGGCACATGCGGCCAGGGCTGGGCGGGGCTTGGGAGCAGCCGCCTAGCCAGGGGGGAACTTTTTGCAGTTGGAGTGCTGGTGTCCCAGACGGCTGCAGGAGGAGTAGAAGAGGGGCGGGTCCAGAATCACCACCAGTTGACAGAAACCTCCAGCGCCTCTTTGACACATCAAGAAGAACACATGCCTATGCAGCATGCGCACGGGTGAGGCAGAGGGTGATCCTGTCGACCTTCAGCATAGGCCCGATGCTTCCAGCGATGGACAGGATGGCTCCTTCGTTGAAGAAGTTCACGAGAAGCCCCGACAGTGTTGTGTGAGGGAGAAATGTTGTGTCCCCTGGGCACAAGTATATAAATGCTGTCTTGTTTTGATGATAGCAACTAATTCATGATAGAAAGTATAAAAGTAATTAATTTGGGTATTTTAACAATTTTGATTTTAAAAAGATTTAAATATAATTTAAGGTTATTTTTCAAAAAAAATAAGAAAAATCAAATTTTATAAAAATCTTCACCCACTCACCCTCTCTCTCCTCACTCGACACACACTCTCTCTCTCCATCACGCTCTCTCTCTCTTCCCCACGTTCTCTCTCCTCCACACTCCCATTTGCTCGATTCGCTGTCCAAACGGACGTCGGTCGACGCTTGGGATGTACCGACGGGACGGGCTCGGTGCGAGGATTGCGTCGATACCCTTCTTCCCTCGGATCGTGGAGCGTGGAGACGTGTGCGAGCTAGAAGACGGCGTGGCCCCCGTCACCCGTTCGGCACTGATTCGCAGTCTTCGCCACGTAAGAGGTAGGGGATCGAACTCCTCATCTCGCGAGGAATCCATTGACGCCCTATGTGTCGCCATCCGTCGCCATTTGTCTCATTTTCTGTGCAATTCTTTTTTGGGGAGATTTTAGGGCTTATTCTTGGTTTACGTGTCTCTCTCATTTCTTAGCCCGGACGGCTGCTGATCGAAGCTGGAGAGGTACCGTTAGATTGGTCACGTCACGAGGATTGCGCTGACATCCACCATTCCTCGATTCACACGACGTAGATTCTAGTCGGGTTGCGAGACGCTGCTTCTCCCTCATGCCAGTTCGCGATCGATTCGTCGCTTTCGCCATCGTCCAGGTAGGGGGATGGAATCCTTATCACGCTAGGACACCGTCGGTACCACTTGCGCCGTGGTTCGACGCTCGTTGTCTCGAGTTTCGTGCATGTTTCTGTTTAATTGAATTTTAATTCCTTTAGGCATTAAATTAGCGTTTAATTGTTAGAATCTATTCCATGGGCATTGTATTTCATTCCTAGTGGCATGCTTAGGCTTGTATGGTCGGTATGGGTTGGTAGGATTATCAGGTTTTGTAATCCGTCACGTCCCCCATCGATTTCAATCGACCGGGCGGGATTTCTGATTCCGGCTCCCGAAGTCACAAAACCCAGGTGATATAACGCGCCTGCCCCGGTGCGTTATACTCCTTTAACGCATCCCTAGTAGTGCGTTATGTGGTCTGTGTCTCGAGTTTCTTGTGAATTTTAGTGTTCGGGTGACTTTAACGCACTTCTGGTAGTGCGTTATGGTCCTTTGTATTGAGTTAAAGGTCCGTTGCCTTTAACGCCCCTATCCCCGTGCGTTGTGCATTATATGACGTGCCTGTAGCGGTGCGTTATATCTCGTGATTTCCTGTGGAGTTTGGTCGTTCTGGAAGGCATGACGGCTCACGAGAGGCGCGTTATGTCCATTATAACACCCCTTCCTCGGTCCATTATACTCCTTGTGCCGTGCGTTACATGCGTGTTGACTTTAATGCCCTTGTGCCAGCGCGTTATAGTCCTATAGCGCCCCTGTTGTGGTGCGTTATAGTCTGGGTTATCTGTGGATTTCCTGTGTTCTGTGAAGCATAGCGGTCCTCTTTATGTCAATGGAGTCCAAATATAAATGTACTTTGAATATTATCATTCAATAAAGTCAAAATTTTTGAGTACATCACATTGTGTTCATTCTTCTTATGGTGAATGATTGCGCTCTGATCATATTGCTAGCTTGAGGCGTATTGCCGACTGCTCACGTCCCCAAACATCTTCCGCTATACACATATCTCGGGGAGTGACACTGTGGGTCGCTAAGGGCCCGACCGAGAGTGCTGGTAAAACTGAAGGCCTTGTGGATATGTCCCGCATTACAAGGAGGAAGGGCATTTATACATATGACCACTCGAGGGGATATTCGCGCCACTATCCCCTGGATCGTCATCTTCATCAAGTCTTTCAGAGCTTTGCACCGATCGGCATGGAGGATGATGATCCCTCACTGCCCGAGGAGAGGCGCTGCCTTGAGCAGGCCATACTAGCAGGGAGGGACAGCATGTAGGGGTTATGTTGCCTGACCTATCCGAGCTTTCCGGACAGCTTCACTCGGCAGATACAATACCCAGATCGGCAGACCTGGGCTTCTTTCGACAACATGACAGTCTCACAGTCCAAGGTGCACCACTGGCCCCAGCGATCTGACGTATGCACGGGCAACACAAGACCATGGATCAGATCTTGGATGGCCTCTTCTTGACGCCCTCAGGGGCAAGTTTTGCACATGAGGAGTACGCTCATGACTGTATGCTGGAGAGGATTTTGGCACTGAAGACCTCCAGTTGGTACAGGAAGTGGTCAGTTATCCCGTCTCACAACTATCACCGGGGCGCGACAGAGTGGCTCTGGGGCATCCTAACTGTCTACCGGTCAGTACTGAACAAGGTGGGGCCCTGGCAGAGAGATTCAACCACAGGTGGAATACCTTCGTCACTACTGGAGGAGAGACTTCTTTAGAACTCTGGACTTTTCAGCAAGTTTTTGGTCTTCCGATCTATGGGAGGCCCTACGAGGAGTTGACACTTGATGAGTTGCATCTCAGCTCCACTAATGGCACCGGGCAGTATACTATGTCGTATTGCTTCATATTCTTGATGAAGTCATGGAGGGACCTAGCCCGGGTGGGCACAGATCGAACCACTCGCACCTCGAGGGTGACTCTGAACTCGTGGGTTCTATAGTGGCCCTTTCTGCTTCCACGAGGAGTTTGCTCAGTCTGGCACTACATGGGACGAATGCAGAGAAATCAAAGTAGACCTTCCTCTGCATCCACGCCATTTGCCTACACCTACACAGGGATGGAATTCGAGGGGACCGCCTACCCTCACATACTTGGCAGCCTACTTGGCCTATTGGTTGGCCAGTTTTGTAGTTCCACACGGAGAGGATAGGGTCCTGCGGCCTGAGGTGCTTTATCAAGCCTACTTGATGGCGTGTGACCAGAGACTTGCCATTGCTCCTGCAGCCCTAGCGAACATCTACCATTCACTTGGGGCCTTGACTTCTCATTCATCGCCGTGGGAGAAGAATATTATGTTGCCCACTCATTACTTGAGCCAATCTCTCTCAATATCGGTCCAAACGAGGCCCGATCGAGGCATGGGAGGCGCCGTTGGGACGGGCTCAACGCGTAGGTCACGGTGGTGCCCTTCTTTCTTTGGTTTAGGGAGCGTGGAGGCGAGACAGGGCGAGAGGAGGCGTGACGTCCCGTCGTCCGATCTGCACCATTTTGCGGGCTTCGCCGCGAACGAGGTAGGGGAGTGAGTTTCTCGTCTCGCAAGGAGTCCGTTGATGCCGCATGTGTCGCCATCCGTCGCCATTTTCATCATTTTCTGTGCAAGTCTTATTTTGGGGAGATTTTGGCCTAATTTCTCGATTATTATTCTTTCCTCGATTTCTGGTCCAAACGGCCGCTGATCAACGAAAGGGAGGTACTGCTGGATTGGTCGCGTCGCGAGGATCGCGTTGACACCCTTCTTCCCTCGATCCGCGGAGCGTGGAGTTGAGTCGGGTCGGGAGGCGCCACGTTGCCCTCTCACCGGATCGACATCGAGTCGTGGTTTTGGTAGCAATCTAGTTAGGGGGATGAATTCCCTATCTCGTTAGGACACCGTCGGTACCACATGTGTCGTGGTCCGACGCCCCCTTCCTCGTTTTTCATGCATAAATCCATGTTCAAGTAATTTAGTTCCTTTTTAATAAAATCGATTCTCATGGGCATTGTCTTTTAATTCTAGTGGCATGATTAGGTATTAAGCGTTCGTATGACATGGTAGGGTAGTGTTAAAATGTGTTTCCCCGTGTCCCCCATCGATTTCGGTCGATCGGGAGGGGGTTTCGATTTCGAACTCTGGAGTCGCGAAACCCAGTCGATATAACGCGCCAGGACCGGTGCGTTATAATCCTTTAACATACCTAAAGTGGTGCGTTATGTGCCCTTTGACGGACTCCTCCAGGTCTATCATTTGACCATTGACCGGTCGTTTGACCATTGACCTAGTAAGGCGGTTAGCATAACGGTGTAGGGTAGATCCGTTATAGTCATATAACGCCCTGGATTCGGTGCGTTATATCATTGCATTAAAACTGTGGATTTTCTAGGGTTTTACGCATTCGAGTGACTTTAACGGGCCTAGATCTATGCGTTATAGTCACACAACGCACCAGCCTTGGTGCGTTATGTTTCCTGAGGTTTTAATGGTAGTTTGGGCGAGTATAACGGGCCATGGGAGGCGCGTTATACTAAGCATAACGCCCCATGCTTGGCACGTTATGCCCAGTGTTTCTGGTTGCATTGCATTATTCGGCTGAGTGTAATACGCAGGGGGAGACACGTCGTATTGAGCATAACGCCCTAGTGGTGGCGCGTTATAGTATGCATGTCTGTGTGCTTGTGTTCATTTAATTGGTTGGGTGTGTTTAACGGATGAAGGGAGGTGCACTATGTTCCATATAACGACCCTGCCCTGTTCCGTTATGCCAGGTAACAGGTCCAGAGTAGTCCGTTATATCCTCTGGCATTCTAAAAGGTGTAGGTGTAGTCCCTAATGCATTCCATTGTGCATGCCCAGTTCCTCGGGATGAGGCTAGTGCTACACCTGTTCTTATTCTGCCTGCGAGTTGCCCGGTAGTCGTGGACAAGTACTGAAGGAATTCCTACTATTCCATCCACCGACGTTTGAGGGCCAGTCGAACCCGGAGGTAGCTAGGGAGTGGCTGGATGCCACTAGATGGGTCTTCCAATCCATGGAGTGTGCCGAGGACAAAACGGTTATGTTGGCTTCTTATCAGCTTCAAGGTACGGTACGCACGTGGTGGACCACGTAGTGGGAGGTCACCTTTCGTTCCCGTCCACTTCGATAGATCACATGGGCAGAGTTTGTTGCTGCATTCGAGCGTGCCTACACTCCGCCCTGCCTGAGGTTAGCCAAGATGTACCAGTTTCTGGGGCTAACGCAGGGTGAGATGTCTGTGCTGTAATACCGAGACAAGTTCATTGAGTTGGGCCGGTATGCGCCCTACATTTTTGCTGATGAAGCCGTGAGGACTCAGCAGTTTCTACGTGGACTAAAAGTAGAGTTGAGCCTGCCATTGTTCGCGACCCATGTAGCTGAGTTAGATTCTACGTACCAGGCAGCCGTTGCGTTAGAGTTGGAGTTGGCGAGGACCCGAGGACTTCCTCAGGCTGGGATGGTTTAGCCGACCGTGCAGCATCAACCGCCCTACCAGCCGTCTGTTCTAGGAGATCCTCCTGCTTTCTCTGCTACCGGTGGTACTTCCTTCCCGCAATCCCAAGGCAAGGGGTTCCGATTTAAGAAGTCCAAGAAAAAGAAGTTCGATCAGTAGGCGTTTTCTGATTCGAGCCAGCAGTCCGTTTCTTCCGTTCGACCACATCAGGATTTTGCTACTTCTCAGCTGAGGTTGTGTTCCAAGTGTGGTGGCAGCCATCCGGGTGTGCTGTGTTCTCTGTCGACTATCTGCTACCACTACGATCAGTTAGGGCACATCTCCCGAGACTATCTGTTGAGACCGAAGACGGTGCAGTTCTCGTAGGTTTCCCAGCCGCAACAGCCGCAGTTCTGTCTTCCTCTACCGCCTCAACCTCAGCCGTTCTACCTACCAGTTCCCGCTCCTTCCCAGTAGTCGTCTGTAGCTAGTCATCCGCCGAGAGCCAGGGTTACTCACATCACTCGTGCGGAGGCATTGGCGTCAAATCTGGTCGAAGGTACGATTTCGATTTATGGTCGTTCAGCGCGTGTTCTTTTCGATTCGGGTGTGACCCATTCTTTTGTCTCCGAGGATTTTATTGCTCGTGTCGAAGAGCCGATGGATGAAGTTTCATGTGAGATGCTTGTGGAGTTGCCGTCTGGCAATTACATGTCCACTCCTCTGTGCCTGAAAAATCCTCTGGTTCTCGTCAGTGGTCGAAAACTGCCAGCGAGGCTTTACGCATTACAGTTGGCCGAGTATGACACGATTCTAGGCATGGATTGTCTGAAACTTTATGGCGCCGTGGTTGACTGCTGTCTCAAGCGAGTCTATTTTATGCCACGCGAAAAGTCAGCCTTCTATTTCTCAAGTGATCACCCCCCAATATGGCTTCCACAGAGCCATTCGTGGATTTCCCAGATAGCCTGATTGGCTTCCATAGGGAACAAGCATTTCAATAGCGGGGCTGAGAGGGAGCGGCGATACAACCCGCCATCCACGATGATAAAGTGGGCTGCTCTCGCCCGCGTACGTCGAGCCTCAGCGTGGTTGCTCGGGAGCTGTTGCCGAAGAAGAAAATCCAAGAGGGGATCCATCTAGGAGGGCTCATAGTCGATGGCATTTACCTAAGGTGCCGGCTCGTCTATGCTCGGTGCTGACAATTCCTCTATCAGGATCGAGCGCGAGTTGGAGACCGCGATGGCTGATGCCAGGCGAGACAGTGCGTCTACTCGGACATTTCCTTCCTGCGGGATGTGGACCACCTCAAAGTGGGAGAATTTCTTTTCCGCGGCCCTGGCTTGCTCCAGATATTTAATCATGGATGGTTCACGTGCCACGAACTCTCCTCTCACTTGGTTGGTGATGAGCATGGAATCAACGCTGGTCGCTCCCAAGTGCTTCACCATGCATAGCCCTGAGAGAAGCACCTCGTGCTCGGCTACATTATTTGTGGTCGGGAAATTGAACCGCAAGGCGTACTGAAGCTTGAGCCCTTCTGGCGAGAATAGGACCAATCTTGCCCTGCTTCCCGCAGCATAGGACGATCCGTCGACGTATAGCTCCCATGTGGGTCTGGAGGACTGCTCAGGCAGGTCATCGGCAGGTATGGTGCATTCGGCTACGAAGCCGGCGAGGGCCAGTGCCTTGATTGCGGTCCTCGGGCGAAACTTAATGTCGAACTCCCCCAACTCAATGGCCCATTTGATCAGCCTTCCTGAGGCGTCAGGGTTCTAGAGGATTTGTCGTAGTGGCTGATCGGTGAGAACAATGATAGGGTGAGTCAAGAAGTACGGCCGTAGTTTGCGAGCAGCCGTAACGAGCGCAAGGGCAAACTTCTCAATTTGCAAGTACTGAGATTCTGGGCCATGAAGTGCTTGACTGACGTAGTAGACTGGCCTCATGACCCCTGCCTCTTCCCGTATGAGGACGGCACTCATGGTGCTCGGTGTCACGGATAGATATAGGAGTAATTCCTCTCCTTTTTGCGGCTTGGCGAGGACGGGAGGGGACGCTAGGTAGCGTTTTAACTCTTTGAACGCCAGCTCACACTCCTAGTCCCAGTCGATGTCCCCTTTCTTCTCTGGCGCTTGATTGACTTGCTTGATCAGTCGAAAGAAGGGGAGGCACCACTCGATGGCTCGGGATAGGAACCGAGCTAGGGCGGTGACGCAACCAGTGAGGCACTGCATGTCCCTCACTTGGCCTGGCCACTGCATCTCCAACATTGCTCAGATCTGGTCAGGGTTGGCCTCGATTCCTTGGTGGGTTACGAGGAAGCCCAAGAACTTTCCTGACCATACTCCGAGCGTACACGTGGCTGTGTTCAATTTCATGTTGTACTTTCAGAGTGTGACGAAGGTCTCCGTGTTAGGTTTCCACTACGCCGAAGGATGGGGGATGGATCACTTCAACCTATACTACCATCTATCGGCCAAGAAGCATGCTGACTTGGCCGCCCTCGCTGACCACTACCGGACGATCAGGGACATGTGTTGGCTAGTTTGGGAAGCGGCCCGCCTGGACCAGGCGCCCTCCACGAGTTACTGGCCAATCACGCTTCAGCTTTATACTGGCCCCCATGGTACGTACTACTGCTCACATGCCTTACATCCTTTTTTACTTTTGTCAGTCATTATCGAGTGCCAAATGGTAACTGACTCCTCGTTCCCTTTGTCGTCTTTCTGTCATAGACCATCCGGACAGCACCCAGCTGGAGACGTACTGCAATCTCCTTTGGCAAGCGAAGAAGCTAGCTTATTTTGACGAGGCGCCAGCGGCCCTGACCACAACCCCGTTACCCCATCCTGCGAAGAGGCCTCGAGCTAAGTCACCCGTGAAGAAGGCTTTAGGCCAGGCACAGGCCGTCGGACGGCGGGAGGCTAAGCGTCGGAGGGCATAGACTGCCAAGTCCATAGAGATTGTTCCTTCATCGCCTCGCATCCCATCCTTTGAGGAGTTTGAGGTCGGCCGGGCTAAACTAAGCCAACCCACAGGTGAGATTTCCCTTGTTAAGGTTGTCTTTTAGGCGGAGTCTATCTTTGTTTCAGCACGGGCTGCTCACACCCGGATGCCTTTCATGTTCATCAGCTAGGGAGGAGCCCCCGCCTCCACCGATTCTAGCTATAGGCAAAGCCTGGGTCAGGTCCGAGCCTCCATCCACTCCCACTCATTCGCCCGGGGCTGCTGGGGAGCCCCAGGAGAGGTCACCCATTGAGAAGGCGCTTGCCGCTGCCAAGGTGGCCGCACAAGAGGAGGTCGAGCGGAAGAGGGCGGAGGTCTTCCGGACGGCTTCAGCTTCCCCTCCTCCATTGGTTCGGTCCTTTGCGAAGTTTGCTATGCCCCGGGCCGAGCCGAGCCGTCCTGCAGGTGAGGCTTTTAGATGTTGGTGCCTTTCAGGGTCCGGTCCCCCCTCGGGGAAATTCTTTGCTCACGCATGACGTGCATGTATCCTTCTCTTAGCCGAAGCAAAGGGGGTACATTCCGTGCGGATCCCCGGTATGACGATCAGTCTGCCGGAACTAGAGCAGAGGAAGGCTGAAGCTGAGAAGTTTGTGGCCGCGTACGCAGCCGCTCAGGCTGAGGGGCAGCCAACCCACATGTGAGATTTTTTGCTGGCTGTTTCGCCTAACACCCTTTTGCCTCGTGAGACAAGGCCTTTTACGTGGGTTTCTTCTTCCAGTCCCTGTAGAGAAACCTGCACCTACTTCTACTCCGGATGAAGGTGAAGCCGCGACTCCTGGGGTCGTGCCCTCTGTGGAGGAGACAATCCCCAGCCCACTCCCAGTCGTGGAGACCGAACAGGGTAATTTCTTCCGCTAGTGTGGCTGACGTATTTCCCTTTTGCTATTCGTTGGGAGCTTGAGGACTTTCGTTTAACCCGAATGTTTCCTCATTTGGCAGCTTCCCTCGCACCCCTTCCCGGGTGGATAGAGGCCCGGGAGATCCCCGAGCCGACGCAGATCTACACGAGGAGGAGGCTGAAGTCTGGGGCGTCGCCGTCCCCTAGCCCGCGTGAGGAAGAGGCTGACGGTGACCGAGCGAGAGTCCCTTCTCCGACAAGAGAGGAGCCTATCCCGACCGAGTCCTCCTCGAGCGAGAAGGTAGATTACGACTACTCCTTTGACGAGGCAGCTTCGGGCGAGGATTTCGTAAGTGTGGGCCCGTTCATATGGGGCCCCCCTTTTGTGGCTAGCTTTCGACCCTCTGTCTCTTATCCCCCGGTCAACCTGCAGGAGCAAACCCAGCCAGGAACCATGGAGGTGCCCATCCCGGATGCGCCAGCGGAGTCACCCGGGGGCAGCGACGCTGGCTTGGGGAAGCTGGCGGCCTTGTTCGAGGTCATGCAGCAGGAAGTAGCCGCGGAGGCCGTATCAACGGCCGGTGAGGTTCTAGAGGAGGGAGAGATAGCACTGGAGAACAGAATAGTTCCGGTGGCCAAGGTAAAATGAGGCCTCCGAGACCTCTCCTACGCCTCCTCGAGGCTTGGGGCAACCCATCTTGATCGATGTAAGGCTAATCCCATTTTTTGTGTTTCAGGAGGAAGGGAGTCTCCCCGAGGCATGCACCGCCAAAGCCCGCAAGGCCGTTGCGAAGCGGAGGGGGGCAGCGGGCCCTGCAGAGGCTGACGAACCGCAGTTGCTTTCAGCGTCGGAGGTGGAGTGTCTAGTGTCGTTCCTGCAGTCGGGGAGCGGGCTAAAGCTTATGGCTCCTCTTCCACCTCCCCGACCGCTCGTGACACCTGAGGAAGGCTGACTCCTAGGGCAGATGCTCGCCAGCCTTACGGTTCGTGGGGAGGAGGGGGCATCAGTGGAAGAGGTGGCCGAGCCTTCAGTAGTAGTGCCTGAGTCAACTCCGCCTCCCGCCCTTCCTCCGATCGAAAGCAAGGAGGAGCAGCCCCTCGCGATAGTGGAGCGAGGTGGTTCAGTTACAGCTCCGGTAGCTCCTTTGGCAATAGCCGACCGGGGGTTACCTATCGAAGCGGGAGGCCCCAGTGGTTTGGCCGTGGCGCTCCCCACCTCTTCGGCCGTGGTGGATGGAGAGGTATGGGCCGCCGTGGATAGCACGGTGGAGTTTAACCTCCCAGCGGTACCTTCAATCGACCGCGCCGCTTCAGACGCACCGGTTCGACAGATGCTGCTGCCGCTTCACTCGATGATACTTGTCGACCCCTCCCTCACATACCGAGGGGCGCACGCGAAAGTGATGCAGCTGACTGGTGCATTATAAGTGTTGGGATGCCCCCTGGAGGAGTGGTCGCGACGGGTCTTACTATTGCTGAAATATGTCAACCGTCACGAATTCCTCGAGACCCGGGCCCCTAACGAGCTTGCTGCTATCAAGGCCCAGGAGAGCAAATATTTGCGGGCCTTGGAGGAGCGTTGAAGTAGTGAGGAGCAGCTCGAGAAAGTCATGGAGGGAGGTCACCGAGATGTCCATGCCCTCAGGGGTAGGATCGAGGAACTAGAGGGCTACCTTACTACAGCCAGGTCCGAGCTGGCCGAGACCGAGGCGATTGCCGAGAGGGCAAGTGAGGCGCTTGCCATTGCCAGGGCTGAAGCAGCATCCATGGAAACGGAGCTGGGACACCTCGAGGAGCAGAGGGGGCGATTACGTGACATGGTGAGCTTCTCTTGCATTGGGATTCTCCCCCTCGAGGATATTTTTCGGGGCATCGACTGAGCGCCGCTCTCTTTGACCCCCCCTTGTATTCTGCTTCTCTCCCTTTCTCTTTTCTTCTCTTCCCCTTTTTTGACATGTAACTCAAGGGTATGCCCCGAAGCAAGTGTATCCCCCGTTTTGAAATAGAAGCTCATTCACGTACATACTTTCACATGTTGGCCCACGAATCCTTTCTTCTTCTCTCTTTTCCCTCTTTCTTTCTGCTCCTTGATAGGGTGCGAGTTTGCGTCATTGGCTTGGCCTGGAAACGCTTCAGTCGGGTCTGCAGAGGCGCGTAGGAGAGTGCTTGCCTCCCTAGGGGAGAGACGAGGGGATCACTCCACCACGCGAGTCTCATGGCCCCGCCGAGCGGTTCCGTGAGGGAGATTGGCCTGGGCAGAAGGTAGTCATCACCCAAAGGGATGGAGAGAAGAGTTTATTGGTTAAAATGACCTGGTCGGGAGTTCCAAGTCGAAGGGTTATTCGTCACCTGAAGGGACGGAGAGAAGAGTTTATTGGTTCAAATGACCTGGACGGGAGATCCAAGTCAATGGGTTATTCGTCACCCGAAGGGACGCGAAGAAGAGTTTATTGGTTCAAATGACCTAGACGGGCACCACTCCCAAGTGGGTCCGCACACGCATGCGTAGAAAAGTTACGACTAGTGGGGGCTCACTAAACGTAGACACTGAAAACCACGCACGCACCCATCGCAAGTAACACGGAGTAATAGGTAGCTCACGGCCACTAGACTCTGGATAGCCCACTAGACCTAATAACCCAACGATCCTTGAGTCACGAGACTCGGGTCAAGACCGCTACATGTGACGGCACAGTGCCGTCAATTTGGCCTAATCCCTAGGTCTAAAACCACGGTGACACAATTCTTAAGGTAGCTCACAAGCCGCCAGTGGATCTCTCATCCATGGGACACACAGAAAAGCTCCAGCCCCAGGCTGGTTAACTGAACTCACAGTCCAAGGCCACACACACATGGCCCATTTGAAAATCACTTTTTCGGAGAAACCCACATCGTGCGGGGAGAGACCTACCACACTCGTGCCGAGTCACGACGACTCAATTTAACGCAATCACGAAAGCTCAGAACACAAGAGGGTTGCCCAGACCCTTAAAACTCACAGGCACATTAATCGAGTTAATACGATACCTCTGGACAACCAAAAACATGGTCACGGTCCCCACGGTGGTGTCCTGGACACTCACGGGGTCATAGGTCAGTCATTGGGTCTCAACCGGACCTACCGGAGATCAACACAATGCAAAACAGACACAGCGAGCATGAAAAACCACCTAGCGGTCCTCTCTGGACCGCTAGGGATCCTGGCGGTCTCGCGGTCTCCTCCGGACTGCAAGGCCCGGCCTAGTGGTCCAGCCAGGACCGCGAGGCCCCTAAAACACACGAATCGCAAATGGTCACACCTGGACCGCAAGGCTCTATCTGGCAGTCTCCTAGAGACCGCTAGGCCAGGTGGCGGTCTATCGCGAGACCGCAAGGCACGAACCGACATAGGAGGACCTTAGTGGTCCTCACCTGACCGCTTAACCCCCTAGCGGTCCCTGGAACGACTGTTAGGTCGTCTCGAGCCTGAAAATAGTGAAAACCCCCATTCCACGCCTCGTTCACACCCATCTGAAGATGAAAACAAGGAAAAACTAGTCCCCAACCTCTCTAGAATCGAGAGGACCAATTTAAACCCCAAAAATGTGATCGAAACGTTCGATTCGGCTCACACCCCAAAATATGCTCTTTTCCCCAAAACGTGAAAATAACTTTGCTCTGCCCACCACGGCCTACAAAACTCACGGGAAAGGAAGTGCGCGAGTTAAGGATCCGTCCCCCTACCTCCACCGAAGATTTCACGCATCGAAGATGCCGATTTGCCAAGAAAATACCATTTAAGCCCCGCCGGTTCATGAACTCGCCACGAGCTCCACCATGGGCCACCGCCACTCGATCCTCACCCATGCTTGACCACTCCTAGCCCGCGTCGCCTTCATCTTGCCCCCGCCTCACTCCGTCGGCTGTCAGAGAAGAGAGGGGAGAAAGAGAGAACCTGAGAGGGGAGAGGGAGGGAATGAGAGTGAGGAAGAGAGAGAGAGGATGGGATCATGCGGAGGAGGATACCGATAGAGAATGGGGTTGCCGAAGTGGCCACGGTGGACTTGCCGGTTAGAGAGAGAAAGAGACGGAGGAGGGAGGTCCAGTCGTATGTGTAGTGAGAGGGGAGGAAAAGAGAGAGAGAAGGGTGGCCAGGGCGAGGCGAGGTGGAAGTGGAGCTGGCGCGTTAGGTTCACGAAGGGTGAGGAAGGTCGGCCAGCGACGTGCTAGCAACAGTGGGAGGAGGCACGTCGGCGGTTGTAGTGGAGAGGGAGGAGAGCAGTGTCTGGCTCGGAGGGGGAGGCAGTGGGTTGGCGTGGTTAGCAGGGTGGGCCGCATGTGTGCGTGAGGGTCAGAGAGAGGAGGTCGACGGGATGAGCTCTGCGGCGGCGAGGGATCGAGGTCTGCGGTGTCTACGGTGGAGGCCGGCTAGGGCTGGGTTGCAAGAGGAAGGGGGCGTGGGTTGGTGCAGGAAGGTGGTAAAGGCTACGGTGGCGAACGGGAGGTGGCGGAGGTAAAGGGTGGTTCGTGGTTGCTAGAGGAGGGCAGGCAGGGGGAGTGGGCAGGTGGCGCGGCGGGGAGGTGAAGGTGGTTGCGTGGGAGGCCGGCGGTGTGCAGGTGTGGTGACGTGGGGTGCACCGGTGGCGTTGTGTGTTGGTGAGAGGAAGAGTGGGGTGGACGCGAGAGGGAGGGGCTCGCTAGGCTGGCCGCGGTTGGGAGTTAGAGGGGGAGACCGGGTGGGGTTGACGGTTGGGGAGGTTGTGTGTGAGAAGTGTACAGAGAGAAGGAGAGTGGGAGGTGGGGCGTTGGTGTGAGAGAGGGACTGCCGGTAGAGGGGCTCGCCGGTGGTGCGGTTAGCAGAGGGGAAGAGAGAGTGAGGAGAGGGTCTCGCGGAGGAACGTGGGATGGAGAGGAGGGGCTCGCGGCTAGGAAGAGTGGTCACGGTGAGGTCGACGGGTGGTGTGGTGATGAGAGGAAGAATGGGAGAGGTGTCCCAGATGTGGGAGCGAATGGGATGGAGATGGTGTATGGGAGAGCGAATGAGGGAGAGGGCTACGGCATCCACGGCAGTGCAGAGGGTTGCATGGGGAGGAGGGTGTGCGACGGGGGTTCACGTCGGGGAGGAAGGTGGTGGGAAGGAGAGAGAGATGGTGGGGGAGGCTCGCCGCGACGGTGAGTGTGGGTGGAGAAGAAGGGAGAGGAAGAGAGGGAGACTGAGAGATCTGGGGAGAGGTTGGGGAGATGGAGCGGCCGCTGTCGGGATACATGGGAGATGAGCGTGGAGACTACATGGGAGGGAGCCGTCTTGGGTGTGGGGCTTCCGGTGATGGTGCGCGTGGGGTGCGAGGGCAGGGAGTAGGCGGTGGGCTGGCTGCGGTGGTGAGGCTGTGAGCTGTGGTCAGAGGTGAGGGTCACGGAGGTAGTGAGGAAGGAGATGGAGAGAAGGCGGACGGCGGTGGTGTAGGTGGGCTCGTGCGATGTCGACGGTGAGGGGTGTACTGCCGGAGGGTGGCCATGAAGTTGTTGGGGCAAGCACAAACTGATTAGAGCAATGTAGAGAACTTGATATTTTAGCGTCATGAACCCCAGGTTGGTTCTTGGGATGAGATGAAGGATAGGCTTAGGCGTAAGTACCTTCCTGCCACGTACCGTCAAAGGCTCATTGATAAGTGACAGAATCTCACCCAAGGGGATCGGTCCGTATCTGACTACATTGCGGAGTTTGATGAATATTTTTTACGATGTGGTGTCACGGAGGAGTGCACCATGCCTGTTTCTCACTTTCGTCGTGGTCTGCGGCCCCACTACCAATATGAATTGTTTCATCGCAATGTGACCACATTGGAAGATGCATATCAGGTTGCTCTTGAATTGGAGCAGTTCGAGATGGACTTCACTCCCATCCAGTGATCGGGGGTCACCTATCAGCGTGGGATCGACTCTCGTACCACGCCCAGCTCTTATAGTCAATTTTCGGTGGCTCGTCCCCCGGAACCCCCTTGCCAGGACCCCACTGCTCCTAGGCCCCACATTCTCCCTCCGAGGGACCCTCTCCCTCGCCTGTAGGCACCCGTCCCAGCACCTTGACCTCATCAGCCCACAGTGCCGACTCAGCCTCTTCTTCCCACACCCCCAGTCCATTGAGAGGACAAGGGTAAGGGGTCGATGATCGGGGGGACATCCCAAGGCACCGGGATGTGAGATCGTTGTTATAGTTGTGGTGGAGTTGGCCATTTTGTGAGCAAGTGTCCCACTTGGGAATCACTTGTTATTGCAGACACATCGACTCGTGACCCTACGCCCAAGTTGGTGCCAGTTAGTTATGAGTCGGACCAAGATATGGGTGAGGAGTTTTTTAATGAGCTGTTGGAGAGCGAGCAAGTTGACGTCCCTAGTACCCATTATCAGGATGATGTATAGTTGGGTGTAGTCAGGTGCATCCTGACCCAGCCTCAGGTGAGTAACGACTGGCGTCATACCACCATTTTCCACATATTTTGTAGGCTAGAAGGGAAAGCCTGTAAGGTGATCATAGATAGCGAAAGTTGCATTAACGCTATCTCTACGGGCACTGTTAGGCATCTGGGTTTGACACCTGTGGATCACCCCGCACCCTATAGAGTATCTTGGGTGGATTCTACTTTCATCCCGGTCAGACTGCTATGTCTGGTGCCACTGCAGTTCTAGGCTTACCATGATGAGATCTAGTGTGATGTATTGCCTATGGAGGTAGGTAGCATTATCCTTGGTAGGCCTTGGCCTTTCGATCGAGATGCCACCCTTCATGGCCGGTCGAACACATGCACCTTCGACCATGGCGGCCATAGGATTACTCTCCACCCCATCCAGCCGAAGGACCCATCTATCCGTGGACCAGCTGGGCCCAGCACTGCGACTTCTGCCGGTCAGGGGTTGGCTGGCCCATCGACCTCGTCCTCAGCACGGGCCACTACCTCTTTGACTGCTCCTAGCATAGGGGATCCTCCACCCAGGAGGTTGATGATGATTAGTCCCAGGGAGATGGCTCACACACCCACGGTGACCACTCGGGAGTGGAGTACTCCGGGGTCGGGCGCTCCCTCACTTGCTCAACGGAGCAACATCGCGGATATTAAGTGAACAAGAATTAGCTATGGAGCAAGGTTTAGAGCTCACCTAGTTAGTTTGAAGAAACCAACTCCGCTCGAAGACGTGGGCGAGCGGGGAAGTGTGGGTTCCACGCACACTGCGCCGATGTCGCTTCCCTTATTAACAATACATGCACTACTCCCCGCACAGGAGGGTTGGACTAGGGGAGGGGGATTTAATAATACACCAAAATACTACCTCCACACAGGGAGGGGCGTTAAGCCGGCCAGGCGGGGTGGGGGAAGAAGATCACTAGATTGCCGAAGAAGTCACTCGGCCGATTCTGCCAGCTTCAGGAACAAACTGACCAGCAGTCGATGTTGACTCCACCACGGGCCGTAACGAACTCAGATGATGCCCAAACTAGTGCTCAAATGTCGTTGTCTGGTGCAGGAAGTCTTTAAAATTTTTGGGGAACCGTCTGGAGTCATTGTTGGTCGTGGCTATCACTGGGGCAGGGTGGCTCTGCTCTGACAGGGACTATTCTCTGGGTGCAACAGTAGGAAGATGACACCGTCACGAACACTCCCGGCGTTGGAATGACGCAGGACCAAAGCAACTGCATCCGTCTACGAGCCTTCTTCGATCTCCAACTAGGATGGCCTCCAGGAGAGGTCGGAGTAGGGAGGTAGAGGGTGAACAGTGACAGGGTACTAGTGTCGGTTCTGAGAGGACTGACCTGCACACCCGGGCGAGAAAATTCAGAACGGGCAGCGCCAGACTCTGAATGAGGTTTCGCCGGTGTGCTGGACAGAAGACAGGTAGAGGGATGTCCCAGCCAAGCGGCGCACCAAGGGGAGCAGAGATGAAGTCGCTGGAGATTCTGTAATCTGTCTCTGGTTGCAGGCCAGACTGATTCTGCACAGTCTGTGGAGAATGACTCTCAGGAAGGTGGCACGGTCACGATCACTCCCATCATCGAAATGGAGCGGGACCAAGACTGACACGTCTGTAAATGAGTCCTCTTTGATCTCCAACCAGGGATGGCTCCAGAGGAGATCGGAGAAGGAAGGTAGAGGGTGAATGGTGGCGGGGTGTCAGTGCTAGCTCTGAGTGGACTGACCTGCGCACCCAGGGAAGAAAAATCGAAACGGACAGCTCCAGACTCCAAACGAGGCTCCGCCAATGGCGTTGGACAGAAGACTGGTAGATGAACACTCTAGCCAAACGGCGTACCAAGGAGAGCTGGGGTGTGGGAGTTGCAGCTTTTGCAGTAGGGCTCTAGTCTTCCCACGGATGCCCAGTGTGTGCTCTGACAAGAACGGACCTTTAGGACAGCCCTGAGCTCGGATGAAGACAAAACCACCTCGCAGTCGAAGTTGACTTGAATATCTTTCCGTCGGTGTATGGTACGCCTCCAGTGCATGCCAGATGACCTCTAGGTGGCCTCTGCAAAATGGGCTTTTCTGGGGTGTTCGCACCAGCTTGTCTTCCACCGGCAACACGGCCTCGAGCCCCAGCACGGGTTCCCATTCCCGGGCCTCCCCTACCAGATACATCAGGATGCTCCTGGGGACGTTGTGCAACAAACTGTCCCAAGCCTGCAGGATCGCATGCTCCATCCCTTTCACGGTCCGTAACTCTCGCCTTTCCCGAGACCGCAAATGCTTGAGGAAGTGGACCAGATGCCTATCCTTCAGGAAGTCCACCCTATAGTCCTCAGTGGTTCGATCGAAAGTGAATCCCTGTTTGACTCGAGCAACTCTCTCGATGGCCATTGTTTCTGTGTCTGAGCCTAAGGATTTAGCTAGTGCCTCTATCTCGGCATATTCTCGGTCCAAATCCTCCACATTGAGTCAGGTGATGGTCGGGACCGGAGCCGAAGGAACACGCCTAGCACTGGCAGCAGTGGGAGCAGAAGAACCGCTTAGGGCAGCTATTTATCTATAAAATACAACAAACGTAAGATCAGAACAAGCCACAGGCGAAAAGGAATGAAAACTATAAGAGGGCTCTACTACAAGTGAAGTGAATAAAATACCGATAATTTTTGACGAAATTTCGGCAGAGTTTCCCCTAGGCCAGAGGCGTAAGGAAAAACACGGGTGCGCGTCCACAAGGAGTGACGGCCCCAACAAAGTCACGGTGTGCCCTAAGGGTGACATCGAGAGTTCCTCCAGTCGAAGATGCTCCCTATCTACCTGGTACACCTCTTGGGAAATCTACCCAGCACACCCCCCTGTGTGCCCTTGCCCGACACACCCATACGGGTCTTCCCTGGCACGGCCCAGCGCCTCTCCCCTGGCACACTGGTCTAGGTGGCTACTCGGCACACTCCTTGGTGTCCCTTCCCCCAGTACACCACCTAAGCCCTCTGCCTGGCACATCCCGAGGGGGGGTCACCTGGCACGCTCCGCATCCCTCTTCCCCGGCACGCTCTGCTCGGACGCCCTCACCCGACACACCCATCGTGCCTCCCTGCTACCTGGCACACCCGTGCCTCCCATCACCGGCACACCTGTGCCCCTTTCAAGGGCACACTTGTGCCCTACCCACTTCGGCACACCGGTGCCCCCGCTGCACGGCACACCCTACGCCCTCTTCACCCGGCACACCCTGGGGCATCTGCACTCGGTACATGCTCAAGGGCCCTTGCCTGAGACACACGGTGCTCCCATCAGCAGCACACCCGACGCCCCTCTTGCCGACACCATCGGCGATGCCTGACCATCTTCCACGGTACCAGAGAAGAAAGAAGAAGAAGGAGAAGTGGAGAGGAGAAGGGAAGGAAGAAGGAGGAAGAGGAGCCTAGGGCTCCACCGTCCCGATCAAAGGAAAGGAGAAGAAGAGGAAGAGGGGAAGAGAGGAAGAGAAGAAGAGAGGAGGGAAGGGGAAGAGGAAGAGAGGAGAGGGGGGAGCCCCTCACGATGGCCTCCTCACCCCGATGAGAAGAACGGCGGCGGCACTTGACCGTGGACGTGTGCACACACTGACCCCTGCCTAGGGCCAGGCCTCTAGCTAGATTTTTCTCCCCGTAGAGCGCTACGGTCAAGCCGAGGGCCCACGGTACTAGCTTAAACCGTTTTGACGGGACTGCCCCTCCACCTCTCCCAAGTGGGTCGACCATCCGTGAAGTCTAGGGCTACGTCTAGTGGTTCCATCACATGAAAAATCTAAGCACTCCATTGGGATTCTAGGAGCACGTCATTAATCATAAAATAACGCGATTACAGCATAGATGTAGCATAGAATGCAATAGATGGGAATTAAACATGCTCTTCTAAAATTTCCTAACCAGCAGAGTGTAACGGACCAGGGATGGGGCGTTATGCGACTATAACGCGCCTCCCCCAGGCCATTATGCTCACCCGTGCAAATGCCAAAACTCAGATATGCAGACTATAACGCGCCACCTCTAGGGCATCATGCATAGTATAACACGCCTCCACCAGTGCGTTATACCCACCAGAAAATCATCCAAAACCACACAGATCATGGCGCGCCACGACTGGTGCGCCATGAGACTATAACGCACCGGGACTGGTCCATTAAAGTCACCCGAACGTATGAAACTCAGAAAAATCCACAGTTTACCAAGTCATATAATGCACCACGCTAAGGACGTTATACTGGCCATGGCAGACTGGGCCTAGTCCGTCATGCCCCACAACCTATAGACCTACAAAAACCACAGTTACATAATGGTCCACGAGCGGTCCGCCATGCATTGCATAACGCACCCCCAACGGTCCGTTAAGCATATAACGGCCTCTGGCAGGCGCGTTATATTTGCTGGGAAACGAGAGGGACGAGTTCGGGACCGAACTCCCCTCCGGTCAAGCCAGATTGGCGCGAAACAAAAGAAAAGGGGTAGGAGAAGCTAAAATAACAACTTTCTACGACTACGACATGCATCAAAATGCAAATACAATGGCCCTAATCAATTTTACAAGTATTTTTAACCTAAAAACCCCTAAAATGCACCTTGCACGGAAAATGATGTAAATGCCTACGCATGGGCATACATGTGGTACCAAAATGATCCTAGCAAAGTAAGGAGTCCATCCCCCTACCTCGATCGCGACGATACCCTCGAAAAATATGCATGCGGACGACGAAGCTCCAGCACACCTCTCGAATCGACCCGATCCCACACCCCTCGAACCGCGGAATGGAAGGTACTGACGCTATCCTCGCGACGAGCCAGTTCTAACGGTACCTCCTGTGCCTCGATCCGGGGTCGACACAGTCCAGAACGGACAAGAAAGGGGGGCGGAGGAGAGAGAAAGAGGGAGAGAGAAATGAGGGTGAGAGAGTGTTGAGTGGAGAGAGAGTGTGAGGCGGCGATGGTTTTTATAAAATTTGATTTTTATTAGAATGCATAAAAATACCCTAAAAATTCTTAAAAATAGTCAAAATTCACCGGACGGAATCTAGAACCGTACCACTAAGGATCCGCTAAACTACGGGTGTTACATAGTAAAACGTTGCCATCATAAAAAAGGGGAGATTGTTGAATCCCTACAGTTTTGATGATGTCATACACCATTTGTCAACATCTTGTTTGATCTGCCATCTGCCATTTAATTACTCTTAATTGTTGTGCTTAACTTCAGAGTCATTTGCCTCAAGATTCAATGCAATGTTTATCAGTATGCATATCATCTCCATGCATTCCCTTCTCTTATAACACTCTTTATGTCCATGCATACACTAAGTCCGTGCATATTAAGTCCATGCACGTAGTTTCTTTGAAGCCCATGCACACTGTCTAAGTCCGTGCACGTTTGGGTCTGTATGTCCCCTGACAAGTCCGTGCATGTCTTAGCATACACGTAGAGTCAGTGTATATGCTCGATGCAAGTCCGAGCATGTTGCATTCCTTCTAGGCTAAGTCCGTGCATGGTCAGAGCCACTCCTGTAGCATGTCCTGGCATGTAGTGTCTTAGGCTCAAACCAAGTCCGAGCAACCACTGTAGCAAGTCCTTGCATGTAATGTCCTAAGCTAAGTCCAAGTCAGAGCATGCACTGTAGCAGTCCTTGCATGCTCTGCTTGCTATCAAGCCCATGCATCACCTGTTAGTCTTGTATTAATGTCGATGTATGCACTGTTGCAAGTCAGTATATGTCTGAGCATACACTGTTATAAAAGCTTTGCATGTCCGAGCATATGCATCAAGCGTTCTCTGCAAGTACGAGCATACACTGTTATACAAGCTATGCATGTCCGAGCATGTGCTTTATGCCTCTCTCAGCAAGTCCGAGCATACATTAACACCCGTGCATGTTTTGCTCACTGTTTAGCAAAGTCGGAGCATACACTGTAGCAGAGACAGTGTACGTCCTTTTAAGGTCCGAGCACATACACCACCAAGTCTGAGCTCATGCATCTGCAAGCCCGAGCAACCACTGTAGCAAGTCCTTGCATGTAGTGTATTAGGCTCAAATCAAGTCTGAGCAACCACTGTAGCAAGTCCTTGCATGTAGTGTATTAGGCTCAAACCAAGTCCGAGCAACCATTGTAGCAAGTCCTTGCATGTAGTGTCTTAGGCTCAAGGCAACTCTGAGCAACCACTGTAGCAAGTCCTTGCATGTAGCATATTAGGCTCAAACCAAGTCCGAGCAACCACTGTAGCAAGTCCTTGCATGCAGTGTCAAGTCCTTGCATGTAGTGTCTTAGGCTCAAACCAAGTCCGAGCATACAAAGTAGCATGTCCATGCATGCCCTATTCAAGTCCGTGGAGGAACAGTCCACAGCTTAGCAAGTCCATGCATCTTCTGGCCTTTGTCAAGAACATAAGTTCGTGCATGCCTTGTTCAAGTCTGAGAATGAACAAACTCCGTGCATTACATGTCCAAGCAGCCTTAAGTCCTTGCACATCTTCCTTAAGTCCTTGCACATTTCTACTAAAGTCCGTGCATGTCAAACCCCGTGCATACATGTCCTAGTAGCCAAGTCCTTGCACGTCATTACTAAGTCCTTACACGTCTTCATACCCACCAAGTAAATGGGCGAGGCTCCATCACGGTATGTAGCTGCGTAGCTGGCTGGTGGTGCAGCTTGGAGAACTTCTGATATTGAGGGCACCTCTGGGCATACTCAAGGCAATCTTACTGTAGAGTAGGCCATCAATATCCTTATCAGATCAGTGTCTGCGCGATTGCTCGCCCACCTACATGACTTTTGCAAAGCCCTTCATGTACTTCTTGTACAGCTTGCTTGACTTCCGTAGAGAATAAGCACTTCAACAACGGAGCCGAGAGGGATCGTCGATATAGACGACTATCAACCACTGTGAAATGCGCCGCTCGTGCTCGTGTGCGGCGAGCCTCGGCGCGGTCAGCTGGGAGTTGTTGTCCCAGGAGAAAATTCAAGAGGGGATCCATCCACGAGGGTTCATAGTCGATGGCATTTACCTTGGGTGTCGATTCTTCTATGCTCGGCGCTGATAATTCCTCGATCAAGATGGATCTAGAGTTGGAGACTGTGGTTGCTGACGTCAGGCGAGATAGAGCGTCTACTCGGACGTTCTCCTCTCTAGGAATGTGGACCAACTAGAAGTGAGAAATTTCCTTTGCTATCGCCTTGGCCTTCTCCAGATACTTGATCATGACTGATTCGCGTGCTTCGAATTCTCCCTTGACTTGATTGGCGATGAGCATGGAATCACTGTATGCTCACACACTAGTCGCCCCCAGGTGTTTCGCCATTCGCAACCCTGAGAGAAGCGCTTCATATTCGACCACATTGTTCGTGGTCGGGAAGTTGAAGCGGAGGGCGTATTGAAGTTCTATCCCCTCTGGTGACAGTAGGACTAGTCCTGCTCCGCTGCTGGTGGCGTTGGATGATCCGTCGACATATATCTCCCATGTTGGTCCCGAGGACTGCTCGGGTGAGTCCTCCGCAGGTATTGTGCACTCGGCGATGAAGTTGGTGAGAGTTTGAGCCTTGATCGCAATTCTCGGGTGAAATTTGATGCCGAACTCACCCAACTCGATAGCCCACTTGATCAACCTTCCTGATGCATCGGGGTTCTGGAGGATTTGCCATAGAGGTTGATCAGTGAGGACGGTGATTGGGTGAGCTAGGAAGTACGGTCGCAGCTTGCGGGCGGTCGTGATTAAGGTCAAAGTGAACTTCTCAATCCACGAGTACCGAAACTCTGGCCCCTGTAACTCCCGGCTTACATAGTAGACGGGCTTCACGATGTTAGCTTCCACCCAGGTGAGAACGGCGCTTATCGTGCTCGGAGTCACCGACAGATACAGGAGCAGTTGCTCTCCCTTTTGTGGCATGGAGAGCACGACAGGGGTCTCCAGGTAACGCTTCAATTCTTCGAATGCCTGCTCGCATTCTTGGTCCCATTCGATCAGCCCTTTCTTCTCTGACACTTTGTTGGCTTGCTTGGTGAGCCGAAAGAAGGGAAGATGTCACGCCCCGAGCGCGGAAGATAACTCGGAAGTGGCGTGACGATGTCTATAACGATCAAGTCAATCAGAGCGTAGGATGAACAAACCCTGTCGGTCGCGTCACCTCGACGATACCGACGAATAGACATCTTACTCGGACCTTACTTCCAGAGTAAGAGAACAAACCCTTCTTTGCGTCGGCATTAACCCAGTGTCGATGAATATTCCAAGAGACAAATAAACCCTATCGGTCGTGTCACCTCGACGATATCGATGAATAGACATCTTACCCAGACCTTACGTCCAGAGTAAGAGAATAAACCCTTCTTTGCGTCGGCATTAACCCAGTGTCGACGAATACTCCAGGAGATGAACAAACCCTGTCAGTCGCGTCACCTCGACGATACCGACGAATAGACATCTTACCCGGACCTTACGTCCAGAGTAAGAGAATAAACCCTTCTTTGCGTCGACATTAACCCAGTGTTGACGAATATTCCAAGAGACAAACAAACCCTGTCGGTCGCGTCACCTCGACGACACCGGCGAATAGACATCTTACCCGGACCTTACGTCCAGAGTAAGAGAATGAACCCTTCTTTGCGTCGGCATTGACCCAGTGTCGACGAATATTCCAAGAGACAAACAAATCCTGTCGGTCGCGTCACCTCGACGACGCCGGCGAATAGACATCTTACCCGGACCTTACGTCCAGAGTAAGAGAATAAACCCTTCTTTGCGTCGGCATCAACCCAGTGTCGACAAATATTCCAAGAGATGGACAAACCCTGTCGGTTGCGTCACCTCGACGGCACCGGCGAACAGACATCTTGCTCGGACCTTACGTCTGGAGTGAGAGAATAAACCCTCCTTTGCGTCAACACTAATCTAGTGCTGACGAATATCCCAGAGGACAAACAAACCATGTCGGTGTCGTCATCTCGATGACACTGATGAATAGACATCCCACCTGGACCTTACGTCTGGGTGGGGAAATAGACCCATCTTCGCATCGGCACCGCCCCAGTGTTGACGCACGCCCCAAGAGGCGAACAAATCGCGTCAGGCTCCGCCACCCTGGCGACGCCGATGAGCGAACATTTCGCCCGCAACCCTTTGACTCGAGCCCTCCGTTCGGGTCGTTTGAATCAATAAGCCCTTCTCTCCGTCGCTTTGGGGGATGAACAGCCCTTTGACTTGAACCTTCCGTTCGGGTCATTTGAATCAATAAGCTCTTCTCTCCGTCCCTTTGGGTGATGAATACTCCCCCGACTTGGACCTCCCGTCCGGGTCGTTTCCATCGATGAGTCATTCCCTGTCCCTTCGGGCGACACATACGCCCCTTGACCTAGGGTCCTCTATCTCGGTCAACCCACTTCACGGAACTGCTCGGTGGCGCCACGAGGCTCGCATGGTGGAGTGGCCTCCTCATCTCTCCCCTGGGGAGGCGAGCACTCTCCTGTGCCCCTCTGCATGCCCAACTGGAGCATCCCTAGGCCGAGCCGTCGACACAGACTCGCCCCGTCAAGGAGCAAAAAAGAAAAAAAAGAAAAGAAAGAAAAGGAAAAAAGAGAACAGATTCGTGGGCCAGCACCCGAAAGGATGCGATAATGATAAGATAAGGCCCCTAGAAGGGTTAGGAACTGATCTGGCATGAAATCCTCAGAGCGGAAGGCTTAGAATAGGACTCTAGGGCATCCTCAGCCAGAGAAGATAGAGTTCGGTCAGAATAGGACTCTGTCTGAGAACGTGGTCAATCAGGCGACCGCGACCTGGTCTGATCACGGTGGGTCGTACGATCGCGATCAGGGTGAGTTGACCAGACTGTTGAGTATTTGAAAATTTTGAATTTTGGGACCTATTGGGTTGGAGAATGGACCAAAAGTGGGCTTAAAATCTGTCAAAAAATGGCCCAATAGTAATGGCCAATTTGGGACACCAATACTAGAAACGAGAAAGACCCAACTTGGAGGTTTAAAATGGGTGCCAATAATAGGTGATGAAGGAGGTCTTGTCTTGATCGGACTTGTGCATGCTGATCTGGTCGTACCCGCCGTACATGTCTAGGAAACTCAACATCTCATGTTCGGATGTTGTGTAAATGAGCTGGTTGATGCGCGGCAAGGGGAAGCTATCTTTTGGATTGGCCTTGTTGAGGTCGATGTAGTCGACGCACATCCACCACTTCCCATTGTTCTTGGGAACAAAAATCACATTGGTGATCAACTCTAGGAACTGAGGTGGCCTCAACAGTCTAGATCATAGCTTCTCGCTCACTTGCTCTAGGATGATGGCCTGTCGCTCAAGGTTACAGCAACACCTCCACTATTGAATCGGGCAGTAGTGTAGATCAAGCTTGAGTTGGTGGGTGATTACCTCGGGAGGAATGTCGAGGAGTTCATCCTCGGACCAAGCGAATTCATCCTGGTTGGTCTCTACGAAGCTCTAGCAGACCCTCTTCTCTTCCTCAGACAGGAGGGAGCCAATCTGCAAAGTGCGATTGGGGTCTTCTCCAATATGCATAAGGAAGTGGTCCTTGGCAAAAGTTCCTCTACTAGTTCCAGGTTCATCCACCTTGGGATGCTTCTTGAGCTAAGCTTGATCGATCGTCCTCTCTTTGTTTGGTGCAGAGAGGCTGATCTAGAAGGGGGGGTTGAATAGATCTGCCCCCTTTTTAAAATTCTTAAATGTTAGAGATATAGGACTAAAGCATAGACTAGCTGGAGTTGAATGCGCACGGTCCTAAATAGCAACTAACACTTAAAGACAAGCAAGGATATATGAAAGCACACACCACACAGAGAGACAGAGATTTTTAAGGTGGTTTGGTCCTCAACCTAGAGGCCTACGTCCACCCCTCACTTAACCAAGTGAGGCTTCCACTAGTGCCAAGCACTGAACGTTGGGAAACAACCTAAACAATTGACTGTTGATACACAACTTAACGATAGAACCCTTTCTCTCTATCCGCTGACTCACAACTTGAACTTCCTATCTCCATGATAGTTCTTGAAGTAGCAAAGAATAATAAAGAAAAGCAAGTAGAACAACAACTTGAAAACACAGATCAAGGTTCAGAATTGATTTCTCCCAGATGGTATGCGAGATCTGTGGCTGGCAGCTGCCGCTGAGGCGTTAGCACCATTTTGCCCACCCGGCGGGGCCGGAGCGTCCATTGAAGGCCCAGTGGGCGACTGAGGACGAAGGTCACGTTCTTGAAGCAAATCTTGCAGGAGGGCCTTCAAGTGCTGGTTCTCCTTCATAAGAGTCTCAAGAGTCACCTCTTCGACTTCACCGGTGGGAGGATCATTGTTGATTGGCTCCGCATTGACAGGGGCGGCACGCTCCTCAGCGGGAACTTCTTCCGCTTGTGTGGACGCCTGAGGTCCAGCAGAAGTGCCGATGTGGCCGACTGGAGCCGGCGAGGAGGCGGGTGACGAGGCCTCCTGAGGTGAGATATAGGTAGGTTCAGATCATCGGTCTGAATCTCAGGTTGGTGTCTAGCAGTATAACACATGAACACCCTGACTGCGTCGTTGAGGAGCCAGACCATCCTCCTTTTCTGGGGGTGCCTCTTGGGGCGGACAGGTGTCCCCAGCCTATCAAAGATCGAGGTACGCTGCGGAGGAGGGTCATCTATAAATAAACCTGTATTCTTTTATACGAAAACCTTGCTGAAAACCTAGTCATGCTCTATTCCACAACAAGTAAGCTTATGTGTAGGTTTAGCCCACTTAAACCATATGGAAGCATGTTTACATTATGATAAATAAGAATAAAGCATGATACAAACATTATGGTAGGAATATGAATGTGAATGTGATGAGAATGTTATGAATAGAAAACAACAGCATTCTGTGAGGTTGGACTTTAGTCCCTTCTGTAGGATGGCGATACGTAATGCCGCGGAAGTAAAAGAACCCAAGGGACGGTGACATGTAATGCCTTGGCTAAGATCCTGTGATTCGGCAAGTTTGTTCTATGAGATGGCGATACGTAATGCCCGAGAACCTGGGGGACGGTGATACATAACTCCTCGTGCGGCAGGAGTCTAGGTGGGAGTTCACTCTTGGGTCTGCGCAGTACTCTATCGTTCGTTTGTCTGTGTGGGCCTCCTAAGTTTGCGATAGCTGTTGTTTCCATAAATAACCTAAGATGTAAAACTCATGAAAATGTGAGAATGTACATTTAATCACCCATCGTAGATTTAGATTTAGTGCATGCATGGATATTCTTTGTGTAAATTAAAGATTCCACTACATGGTTCTTTTGCTTCATCGACGCACCAGACAGGCTGCGTAGACTCAGTAGTGTAGTTTGGCCAACAGGGCTTGCTGGAACAAGACACTGCGTTGATGCACTGGTCAGGTTGCGTCAACGCAGTGGCTCCTTTCTGCCCATTCTGGGTTCAGGATGAACCACTGAGTAGACGTAGTGAGCAGGCTGCGTCGACGCAGCAGTTCATTTTCCCCAGATCTAGATTCTTGAAGTCTATCAATCTTGATCCATTTGGGTTCCATCCTTCGCTCATTTATCCTTGGATTTCTGATAAACCTATTAGGTCCCTTGGAAGATTTTAGAAGGGTTATATGGTTTTCTTGCACTCTTCCTTTGTTAACATTTGAATGGGTCCGTGTTCTTCCTTGTATGCTTGCTGGTCTAGGTCCTTGGTTCAACAAGCCATCCAATATCATCTTAGGGCTATGCCACATCAGCTAGTGCCTAAAAATGAATAGTCCCAGCGGCATCTTGAGGGACTATTGTCAATCAGCCCTGGATATCATACAGCCGCAAAGTGGTAGGGCCCGGTTCAGCACTGGCAAACTCAAGCATCCGTAGCACGAGCCCCCAGTCCTGGATAGCACGCGGGGCAAACTCCATAAATAAAGAACAAACCCACACATTGAAGAAATGTAGCGAGCACACGTACCGGGCTTGCCATGGGAATTGATGGGTGCTGATATCCCCCAGCACCTTGTAAATTTGGCAAAGGGTAGCTGGACATAGAGCCATCTGGCATGCCGGGTAGATTGCATCTGGTCGGATCACTATTTCATCTCCGCACGACATTGCAAATGAACACAGCCAGTACGTCAAGTACGCCGCACAGTGCGTCAACGAATCGACCGCCATCGGGTTGGGCCCGCTCTGGCGCCCCTTGGAGGTGATCTTCGCATTCGTCTTGGGCTTCGCACGCTTCTTGCGGGCACCGATGGTGCTGACACATGGGAAGTCCTCATACTGCTTTAGCCCATCATAGAAGTATTGTAGCCACAGGGTCATCCTGACCCTCTTCCTGTCCCCACGACGAGGCTACCTTTCACCATGGGCGGACTGATACAGCTCTCAGTACGCCTTCATCAGGTACCGATATGAGTATCCCAAAGAATAATACCCATCCCCGTCAGTTTCATCTTTGATAAAGTCCGGGAGACACACCTCTTCATAAGGCTCCCCGTCTATGGGCAAGCCACTCAACTGGCTGAGGCTCCACAAGTCTAGTGACATCTCGCCCTCTGCCGTGTAAAAAGTGTTGGTCTCTACGCTGAAAACTTCAATCATTCCACAGCAAAGCCCCTTCAAAATAGAATAGCCATAGTGGGAGGCGTAGATGCTATGATAAATGCTGGCCCGAATAGGGAGTGGGGCGTAGTTGAACAATACATATTCGGTAAACTCTACGGCCCCCTCCCTGAAACTGTGGGCGTCTTGGTGCTTCAACTCCCCGAACCATCCCAGCGCCAGTTCATGCTTAAATCTGACAGCCAGACAGTCCAAAATGAATGGTTCTTCTCTGTAACCCCACTTCTACAGCGCCAAGAACAAGTTGGAGCGGTGTTGCTCACCCTGAACCCGGCCCGCAGCCATGTCCCATTTTGCTAGAGTAAAATTAGGGGTTCTTACTAATTTATCTTCTACCGACAGCACGGCTTCCAACCCCAATACGGGTTCCCACTCGCGGGCTTCACCCACCAAGTACATTGGGATGCTTCTAGGGACCACATGTGATAAGCTGTCCCTAGCCTGTAAGACTGCATGCTCCATCGCTTTCACAACCTACGGCTCTTGCCTCTCCCGAGACCGTGACTGCTTAAGGAAGCGGAGCAAGTGCCTGTCCTTTGGGAAATCTCCCCTGCTAGAAGGGTTCTAGCATGGATTAGGCCCCCTTTCATCCAACTCTGAATGACTATGGGAGAGTCCCGTTCAGATTCTGCTACTGTCTTGTGTAATGGTCTATCGTGGGACTGTTGCAGTCCCTTAATGCGCCAGAGTTGGCCCGTCACATTCTGTCACCCCACTGCCTTCACTCTGTTAGATATAACGGATCAATTCGGGTCTGTTACGTATCCCTGGCGTGCCAACAGTAGACCGTCACAATAGTCTACTATAGGTTTTAATTCCTTCTCTCACCTGCCAATCCTTCCATACATTCCACACGCTCCCATTCATACACATTCATCCATTCTACTCATCCATACATCCACATATGCATTTCATACATCCCATTTGCATTTTCATTTGCATAAACAAATTAAAAGGACAATAAAAACAAATTTTTCATTCCATTTCTAATTATCATGTACAAGTGTGTGTGTCAAAAGGAAGAACAGGAACTAAAAAGCAAAAGAAAAACATATCACTCAGCCGATCTGTCTCCCAGGCCGTCACTATCCCCAGTACCCTCTTGCCGATCGGCAGGCGGCCTCATCTCACTCTGCTCCTCCTCCCGTGCTCATCTCCTCCCCGCCTCCTCGTTCCTCTGCTGGATAGAAGAACCGGTAGGGAAGCCTCCTACCGATCCGCTGCGAGCAACACTCCGGGTACCACTCCGTGATCCGCCCACTGCACTACTCAGAGCAACACTCTAGCTCCTGCTTCTCGCCCCCTTTCCCATAAGTCGGAAGGCATCCTTCAAATCAGAAATAGTGCCCTTCATCTCAAGTGTCTGGGATCAGAGCTGGTCTCGCTCACCCCTTAGCCTCGCCACGTCAGCCCAAAGCCATGCCACCTCCCCCACATCCACACTCGGCCGGGTCCTCTCCCCTCAGAGTCGCTCCTCCTCTCGAAGGTGAAGTACCTCCACAACCTCTGCCTGAAGGCGCCCTGCCTCTACTCGTGAGCACTCCAGCTCTGCTTGGGTCCGCTCAGTTTCCACTCCAGCCCAACCCGCCTCGGCTATCACTGTGGTCAGCTCTCTCGCCTGCAGTTCGCATTTACATCATAGTCAGTCTAGGCATGTGCATAAATCATGAAGCATTTAAATTTAAGTTTCTTACCCACTCCGCGAGGGTAGCCTCGGCCTCCTCGACTCGAGCTACGGCCTAGGAAAACTCTGCATCTCGCTCAGCCCATTCCCCAGCAGGCTGTAAAGAGGAGGACGGTGCATCTGGTCCGGTCCTCTGGGCTCCCTCGGCCCGCTGCACATAGAAGTCAGTTAACCGTCAAAAATATAAACGTTCATTTAAGTCCAAGGGTTTTAGGAGAGCTCACCAGAAGTTTCAGAGCTATCCGGTACTCATCTCGCTGACGAACGGTAGCATGGAGTAGTCCCTCGAGCTCAGCAATGCATCCTTGTGGGTCTAGCTGCATTTAGAAGTTAAATGTCAATGCATATAGAGGTAAATCATTCAGTTGAATAGAATAAGAGTTCCGTGGCAAGGCGGTCAGCCCGCAGGAACTGGAGTGGAGGAAAGCTGAAGCCAGGAAGCTCGTGGCCGCACTCGCAGTTGCTCAGGCCGAGTCCAGTCAGCCCACTAGTTAGAGATTCTCACTGATGGTCCCACCTGACACTTTCTCACCTTATGGGACATGATTTTTTTTCTTAATAATATCGGTCTCTCCTCCCCTTTTTAGTTCCTACGGAGGAGCCCGCGTCGACTTCTGCCTCGGTCATAGATGAAGCCGGTGCTCCTGTGGTCGCACCTTCCGCAGAGGAGACGACCCCCAGCCCACTCCTATCCGCGGAGACCGAACAAGGTAACTCCTTTCATCGGCACGGCTGGTGTGTTTTCTTTCGCCATTCACCGGAAGGCTAGTAACTTTCATCTGACTCAGATGCTTCCTTGTTTGGCAGCTCCCCTCGGCCCCCTCCCTGAGCAGATAGAGGCCCGAGGGATCCCCACGCCGACGCTGATATACATGAGGAGGAGGCTGAGGTTCGGGGCATCGCCGTCTGCCAGCCTGCGCGAGGAAGAGGCTAAAGGCGTCAGAGCGAGGGTTCCTTCTCCGGCCAGGGAGGAGCCTGCCTCGGTCGAGTCTTCCTCCAGTGAGAAGGTAGACTACAACTACTCCTCTGACGAGGTGAGGATGTTGTAAGTGTGGGCCCGTCCATGTGGGGTCCTCCTTTTGTAGCTAATCTTCAGCTTTCTGTTTCTTATTCGACGGTTCATTTGCAGGAGCAAACCCGACTGGGAACCAAGGAGGCGCCTATCCCAGATGCACCGGCAGAGCAACCCGAGGGCTGTAGCGCCGGTCTGGGGAAGCTGGCGGCCCTGTTCGAGGTCCTGCAGTAGGAGGTAGCTACAGAGACCACATCCACCACCGACGAGGCCCTGGAGGAGGGGGAGATAGCGCCAGAAGGCAGGATCGTTCCGGTGATTGAGGTAAAGCGAGGCCTCTGGGACCCTTTCTATACCTCTTTGGAGCTCGGGCAGCTTGCCTCGCTCGACGTAAGGTTGATCCCCCCTTTTTTGTGTTTCAGGAAGAGGGGAGTCTCCCTGAGGCACGCACCGCAAAGGCCCGCAAAGTTGTCGCAAAGCGGAGAGGGGCAGTGGGCCCTGCGGAGATGGACGAGCAGAAGCTACTCTCAATGGCGGAAGTGGAGCGCCTAGTGTCGTTCCTGCGGTTGGGGAGCAGGCTGAAGCTCATGGTTCCTCTTCCACCTCCCCGGCCGCTAGCGACGCCTGAGGAGGGTCGGCTCCTGGGGAAGACACTAGCCGGGGTCACGGTTCGTGGGGAAGAGGGGGCATCAGTGGAAGAAATGACCGAGCCTTCAGTGACGGTGCCAGAGCCAGCTCCACTTCCCGTGCTTCCTCTGACTGAGAGTAGGAAGGAGTAGCCCCTGGTGATCATGGGACCCGGTGGTGCGGCTGTAGCTCCAGCAGCTCCCTTGGCAATAGCTGGTCGGGGACTACATGTTGAAGCCGGAGGCCCCAGCCAGGGCCTAATCAAGAAAGGTGAATTACAAATGGGTAAATACATAGTGGACCCACTGCGCCCTCACCAAATGTCTGATTTTAAGGCGACCATTGCAGCCGCACCACACCGGCCGAAGAACCGCTTGCCCTGAACAACATGCCGAGTCTCTTTTAGGCAACAGCAAGAAGCCCTGGAAGATGAGTCTAGATGTTGTCGGTGCCCCACCCTGGGGGCATCCATCTGAATTGGCACTAACTACATGATCGGCCGTTGCTAGGTGTATCCCACCCTTCTCTGAGGGGTGGTAGTCACTTGTAACAATGATGTATATCTATGAAAAAGTAAATGATCATTTAGGCTTATTAAGGGCCCTTCGTTCGTAAATCTTGCATGTATACCATGGCTGCTGATTGTAAGGGCCACCCAGACAATGGAGCCTTTAGATGGCAATAAAAAAGGAGAAGGAAAAGAGAAGAAGAAAAGAAAGGAGAGAAATGAAGAAAGAAGAAGAAAAGAAAAGAAACAAACAAAAAGGAAGAAAAGAAAGAAACCAAAAGAAGAGGAAGAATTGATGGGAGAGGGTTGTACGGCCATACCCGCCAGGACCCATGCCGACTGATGATTACCATCATGGGACTGACGTGGTGGAGTGAACTACTCATCCCCTTCCTAAGGGGGTGAGCGCTCTCCTGCACACCCACCTTGGTCTATCATATAAAAAGAGAGAAGAGGGGAAAAGAAAGGGGGGGTTGGCAAGCATCGCCGACTAATAGAACAAGAGCAAGGACAGCATCCCGCCCCGCTCTAGAAGGGTCCAAGTCTATGGTGTAATGCCCTGGTCCACTCCACCTTCCTGCTGCCCCTATCCGGCATAAGACAGCCCCTCGGGTGGCTGTTAGAAGAGCCAACACGCCGCAACTTTAGCTTAATGAACTCCTACCCACTGTGGGGGACGCTTTATGGCAATGAGGCTAAGCACGGCCACCGCTCCTGAAGAGAGCATGTGCCTATCCTGCCATGGGGAATAAAAGAAGAGATAAACCCTGCCATGAGGGCATAGGAGACAAGAGAAGGTACACCCCTCGCATGGGGGCATATGAAGAGGGTCCACCCCAATCTGGGAGTGCAAAAGTGAAGAGACATACGCCCCGGTCGAGGGGCACAGAAACAAAGAAACACACGTCCCAGCTTAGAAGCATACCCAGCCTGGGGGCATTGAAGCTATAAAGAATACGTCCTGGTGTAGGGGTATTCGAAGAGGCTATACGCCGATCTAGGGGCATAAAGAGCAAGAGAATATACCCCGACTCAGGGGCATCTGAAGAAGAAGCATACCCTGACCTATGGGCACTTGAAGAAGAACCACACCCCATCACGAGGGACATAGAAGGTATAAAGAATACGCCTCGATTTAAGGGGCTTATGAAAAGAGGCCCACCCCAGCCTAGGGGTATTTAAAGAAGAGACATACCACGCCAGGGGGTATAGAAGCCGTGAAGAACACCCCCCGCCTGGAGGCACAGGAGCAGATTCTGGGTCAAGCAGGTGGGCCTCCTTCAGAGGATTTGGCTTCTGTTGCTTAGATTTTGGGGGGGATGGCTGATGAGGGGGAGCAACCGTTGGGGTAGGGGATCGCCAATTTGGAGGAGGCGCCTACTCTGAGTGAGCCCCAAACTTCCGAGGATTCCTCTCGTGTCTGAGATAAGGGCATGCAGAAGGCTCGAGATGATGTCCCTGAGTGTCGTGGGTCCAAACGTAAGGAACCTGGTGAGCCATTGCTGTTGTCTTCAATGAAGGCCTTGCTCGCGGAGAAGAAGCGATCGAAGAAGGCGAGGGCTGCCCTTTCGGCCGAGGAGTAGGTGCGCCCGGTTGAAGGGGCCTTGGTTGAGGAGATCTGTCGTCCAGATCTCCCATCCACTGGGCCAGAGGCGGTTGCTGCTAGTGGGGAAGCTGTCGCCAAACCTGCCAGAAAGTAGGTAGACGCGGTCAGTTCTAAAGTCCCAAACGGGGCCGAGGGAGCGCGGGGCGAGGCGTCGACCCACCCTGAGCCGAATGAAGCCATCCCAAGAATGGGGCCGCTCGGAGGGGACGCTCCAGTCGCGGCTCGCCCAGAGAGGACTCTCCCCCCTTCGGTTGGTGCCCTGCACGTTGGGGCTCCCCTGTACCAGAGGTGCCCGTCCTTGGCGCCTTCACTGGTTCGGGAGGAGTTCAGGCGTGGCCCCCCCTCCCTGCTCTTCGAGAGGGTGATGGAGGGTGACTTGATCATGGCCCAGCTGGGGGCTAAGATAATCGATTACTATGGACGACTGGAAAGTGAGGAGAGGTCCCTCTCTCGGGCCCACGCCGAGTCTGATCGTAGGATCGAGCAACTGTCTTCTGAGCTCGAAGTCCTTCGGAGGGAGGCAGCCTCATTTCAGGCATAGGCTCGGTCGAGCCAGGAGGAGGCTCGGATACTGGCTGAGCAGCTGGCCCAATCTCGTTATATGGCTAACCTGAAGAGCAAGCTCCCAGAGGAAGAGCGCCAGGCTCAAGTCAAGCGAGAGGAGCTCAATAGCCAGGCTTGAGAGGCTAAGCGAGTGCGTGGGGAGGCCGAGGTTGCGTGGGTCAAGGCTAAGGTGAGGTTGTTCGAGACCAAGATAAAGTTGCTCGAAGCCGAGTAGAGGGTGGCTGAGCTCGAGGAGAAAGTAGAGCACACTGGGGCGGAGGTGGTCGATCGATATAGGAGCTCGAAGGGCTATCACGTAGCTCTCTAGAAGGTCACCTTCTCGTATTACGAGCCAGGCTACCGACGGGGTCTGCGGAAGGGGTTCGCCCAAGGCTTCCATTGAGCGATCATCACGGCCCAGCAGTAGGTGCTCGATGAGCTCATTTTTCCTTCCGGACAGCGCTACGACTCGAACAAAGACATCACAGATTCTTCCTCTCCGACGTCGAGTGAAGGGGCGAGCAGGGATGCTACCACTTCAGCAGAGGAGTCGCCAACTCTGGTTACCTCGGGGGGGCACACGATCGAGGCAGTTCCCGCACAAGTGGGGTCATGGCTGAGGTAATAGAGTGGCTGCTCTTTACCTTCTTCATTGACTTGCGCCAACAGAGCCCCTAACGAAGCATCCATGGCAGTAATATAGAGTATGAGCAGTTTACCCTTGATGGGCGCTCCCAAGACTGGAGGAGTGAGAAGGTACTCCTTGATCTGCTCGAAAGTTGTCTGGCATTTTGGGTCCCAAATGAAGGGGGCGTCTTTCTTCATCAACTTGCTGAAAGGCACGCATTGACCGGAGAGGTTGGAGATAAATCTTTGAATGTAGGTCAGTCTACCTTGGAGTGACCTAAGTTCAGTGAGGTTGCTGGGTGGCAGGAGCTCCCGGATCGCTTTGATCTTGTTGGGATCCACCTCGATTCCTCAGAATCGAACAACAAAATCAAGGAATTTACCGCTGGATACGCCGAAGGCGCATTTCATGGGTTTCACCTTGAGCCCATATTGTCGGAGACGTTCGAAGACTTGACACAAATCGCATAGGTGGTCTTCTAGCCTTCTGGATTTGACGACGTGGTCGTCAACATAGCATTTGACGATGTTGTGCAGCATCTCGTCGAAAATTTTGGTCATGGCTCTCTAGTAGGTAGCGCCGGCCTTCTTCAAACCAAAGGGCATGCGCTTGTAGTTGAAAATACCTTTGGGGTATCTGAAGGTGGTGTAGCCCTTGTCTCGGAGGGACATTCAGATTTGGTTGTAGCCCGATGACCCGTCCATGAAGGATAGGGCTTCATGTTCGGTCATGTCGACCATCGTCTCTGTGATCGAAACTCGGAAGTCATCCTTTGGACAGGCTTTGTTGAGGCCCAGAAGTTGACGCAGATGCAGACTTGACCATTTTTCTTTTTGACTGGGACGATGTTAGCGAGCTAGACCGGATAGATGCACGGCTCGATGAAGTCGACCTCCGCCATCTTATCTACTTCAGTCATGACCTGGAGCTCCAGCTCATGGCGCATACGCCGCTGGGGCTGTTTGACTAGCGTGGCTGTGGGAGATATGGCCAGATCATGCTCTGCCACGGAGGGATATAACCCAGGCATCTCCTAGTATGCCCAAGTAAAGTAGTCTTTGTATTCGAGCAGGAATTACTTGTAGTCTTGCGTCTCTGCTTCAGTGAGGAGAGCACTAAGGAATGTGGGCTGAGGGGCCTCGTCTCCACCTAGGTTGATCTCGAAGAGCTCGTTGACTGTTGCCTGGCCGCCATCCTCCAGCTCAGGAGGAGCAGGCTGAAAGTCGACGAAGTCTTCATCATTAGTGACGGCTTTGTACACCCATGGGTCTTCAGAGCCAGTGGTTGAGGTTGCTGGAACTGGAAGGTCATCGCTACTGGGTCTGGACAAGGGTTGTCTTGGGCCGTCCACATTAGACTGGCAGCTATCGGCCGAAATTCTGGAGACTTGGTCGGAGTTGTCTGCCAATGCCGGCAACGCCTCACGGTCTTCGTTCTGGAGGCCTTCCTCAGGGGGAAGGTGTGGCGAGGTAAGCTCTGGAACTGGTTGGGAGGCTCCCATTTCTTTTTCTTTTTTTTCCTTCTTCTTCTTCCTTCTTCTTCTTCTTCCTCCCGTGACCACGCCCCTCTCCCTCTCTCTCTCCCATTCGACCGCGGCGAGCTCCGTTCCGGCTGCAGACGGCGGCGGGGCGACGGCTCGACAACGTGGGTGACGGCGAGGCGATCGCGTGGGCGTGCGGCGTGCGTGGGAGCCGTGAAAGCTCGAGGTTCCTAACGGCGTTCTTCGTGGATTGAACTCGGATCGGCGCGCCTCGACGCGGACCGAAGGTAGGGTGATGGTCGCTAGCTCACCGCCTTTCCATTCCCGCGGTTTGTAGGCCGAGGCAAGGTCGAGAGGGGGTTCTTTCGCGTCGGGAAGGGCCGAGCATGCCTTGGGGAGAGTTCGCCCGATCCGTCGTTTTAAGTCGCGATTTCACATTTTGGGGGCGTAGAATCATGTTAGGGGGCTTGGGGGGTTCCTTTCCCTTCATTTCCCCCTCCGTGGGGCTCATATGGGGCCGGAATGGGCGAAATCCGGCGAGTTCGCCGTTTTCACGCCGGTGAGGGTTGTGCGGTCGAACCAGGGCCCGTACATCCCATGTGCGGCCCTGTGGGGACCGCACGACGGCTCGGAGCGCTGTGGGCTTGTGTGGTTTATCGTGGGACCGCATGTCCCCTTGTGCAGCCCCATGTCAACCACCCAGCCTCGGATTTTTGACCGTTGCTTGTGACCGTTGCACAGTGCACTGGGGTGTGGGACCATGGTCTGGCCGCATGACCTTCGTGCGGCCATGGACTGGCCGCACGTCACCTGACGCCGTTGGCTCGGCGCGTAGTGGGGCATGTGCGGCCTGTCCTGTGACTGTACATCCCTTGCGCGGCCCAAGACCGACCGCGCATCCCCTGAATTTTTGAATGTTGTTTGTTACCGTTACACAGTATTTTGGGGTGAGCGGCTAGGGTCTAGCCGCATGTCTCTATGAGGGGCCATGTGCTGGCCGCTCATCTTCTGGTACCGTTGGCATATGAGCGCCCCAGGTGGGACCGCCCATGCCTTGGAACGACGGGATCCTAGCCGCCCTTCCCCTGAGCGGCTAGTGTCTGACTGTTCATGTTTCTTACCGTTGGGATCGATTGACGGCCAGGTTGGACCGTCTTTCTCCCACGTGTGGCTGAGACTTAGCCATGCATCCTTGAGCAGCCAATGATAGACCGTTCATCGTTTGAGGCCTAGCCGATGGTTTCTTCCGTGCCGATTCGAGTCCCGGGTGAGCGGACCTCGATCCACGTACTGACCTGTGATCTGACTGATGCTAGGTATCATGTGGGGACCAAGTGTGGGGCACCATGGGGGTCCCGGGACGTGGCGTCTTCGGCTTACGTCACCATGAGTCGGTGTTGTATGAGGAGCGATCCTTGTACTCGTCTACCTCCGGAGTTATTTTTCATGACTTGAGGGTGGGTACTTCCGGTGACCCATCCACTAGTCGCAGCTTCCACGGCATGCGTGTGTCGGCCCACTGGGAGCACTGGTGTGGCGCACCCGAGAGAGACGGTGAGTATGCTAGTTACCCTAGGGCCCCCGCATACCGCCGAGTCCACGCTGGTGGGGGAATTACCAGGTAGAGGACAGACCTAGGGCGTATGGTCTGAGTGTGCACACAAGGCTGAGGGTTCGGACCCGCGCTGACGAGTGCGACCTCAGCTAGTCCTTGTTCGTGGTACTTTGGTTACTGTGCGTGTCTGAGTCTCGCGCCCGGGACGTTATAGCTAGACACTTGTGATGCAGTATAAGACGTCAGGGGACACATCCGGTATTTCTTCTAGTGGGAGGTGCTCCTATCTGCCGGCAGGTATGGACCTTAGTTTTGACGGACCGAGGTTTAGTAGTACGGTACAGTTAGAATAGATGATTTTTTCATTTATTTATTCATGCTTATTAGCTCTACCGTACTCCTGTTAGGTAGGGTACTTTCCTCCTTTCTTACTTCCTGCCTTGTTTTTCATGCGAGATAGGATTCGAGGGATCTCTACTGAGCCTGTGAAATGAGGCTCATCCCCTGCGTATTTTTACCGTGTTTCAGGCGAGACCGGCACTTCAGGTGGTGCGACAGGCGTTCAGCGTGGTTCTAGTAGCCGAGGTTAGTGCCAGTTACCAGAGTCGGGATATGCCCCGTGTACTTGTACCTTTCTTTCAGTTGACTGTACTTTATTTTAGACGTGAGATGTACTGGACCTTGTAGCAGTTTAATTATTTATTTAATTTCTACATTATTATTTAGTTGATCATTGTGCTGTCTCTGCAGTTACTTTAGCTTCTTACGCACCCTCACACCATCCCTTCTTCCCTTCCGAGTCTTCGGGCTCATAGGAGGCAAGCCGAGGTTCGAGTCGCGCCGATTCCTTTCCGGTACTCAGATCCCGGGTCGCCACATGTCCAACTGCCCCCAATCACGTGTGCACACACAGACCATGCATCCTAGGTCTGGCCTCTAACTGGTTTTCCCCTCAGCCGAACTCTGGCTGACGACGTGGGGCCCGACGAAAACTAGTCTAAAAACCGTCCTCAGGGTAGCCGTCCCACCACTCCCAAGTGGATACCAGCATACGCATCCTGGCGGGCTACGACTAGTGGAGTGTCTCTGAAGGAGTAGACTCTCAAGCCACGAAAAATAACTTCTGAACCCAGCAAAGTACGGGGACCATCCCACGTACCAGCACCGTCGCACGGTGACCACGGTCGGAGAAGAAACGGGACTGCACGCCGCGCGGAATAGCCCAGATCCTGGCAGACCAACACTGGTGCGCTACAAGAGGTGACGGACCAGCACAGGTGCACCACTATCATATGATGGACCACCTCAGGTGCGTCAGGGACCCAGTGTAAAACAGACTATAACGCGCCTGCACAGGTGCGTTACAGAGCATGATGGACAGACAGGGGTGCGTCATGGCACTAGGTGCAAAAACCACTGTGACGTGCCTAACCATGGGCGTCACAGCACCTAATGGACCAGCACAGGCGCGTTAAGGCACGAGTCAAAACAAGGAACGTAACGTGCTCCTACAGGGGCGTTACGTCACCTAACGGACCAGCTCAAGTGTGTTAGGTCACGGGACCAAACTGGCTGTAACGCACTCCTCTAGGGGCGTTACAGTCCCTAACGGACCAACACAGGTGTGTTAGGTGGAAGGCATAACGCGCCTTCACAGGGGTGTCACATGCCCAGATGGACCAGAACTAGTGCGTCAGGCTACAATGACCCCCAACGGTCAAAAACCAACGGTCGAATCACTGTGACGGACCAGCCCAGGGGCGTCACAGTCACGTGGCAGTCTATCGTGGGACCGTCACGCCCACGAAAGCCCAAGCTCAAAACCAACGAAGCATAACGCACCTCCCTGGGTGCGTTACGCCCTGTGGCGATTTCTGGTATGACCGCCACAGCGTTCCGGTGACTAACAGTGAATTCAACCCAAAAATACTGACCACGCCCCTATACCTCCATAGGAGAGGGGGAAATCAAGGGGGAAGCTCCTCAATAACCCCTAGCATGATTCTACGGCCTCAGATCGGCCAAAAACACGGTGGATCGCTAGATCAGGCGATCGCTCCCCAAAGCATGATTTTACCCTAACTAGCTCAAAAACGCCCCTCTCGACCTCACGACGGGCTAGAAATCACGGGAATGAAATGGTAGAGCGTAAGGATCGTCACCCTACCTCAATGGAGCGAATGCTCCGCCGAATCGATGTCGAAATCATGAAGAACACTTTTAGAAACCCTCGTTCCTTCATGAAATCTCATGAATTCCACGCCGCCACGACCGCCTCACCGTCGCCGTCGCTGTCGTCGCCACACCATCGCCCCATGCCATTTGTAGCCGGAGGGGACGTGCCGCGTGATCGAAAGGGTCTGATGGAGACCGTTTAGTTTCTCAATGGTCCATTTTCTGAATGGTCTGGAGTGGACCGTCTATGTCTCAGCAGTCTTCTTTAGATCATTTTCACGCCTATAGTCCCCATCTTTCAACTCCCTTTGAACGGTCACCCATGGACCGTTCTAACCCTAGACGATTCTAGGTGAACCGTTCAGTTTTGTAAGTCATCCCTGTGAGACCGTGTTTAACCCGCCGTGCCTGACGGCGTTCAAACCCTCCCCACTGGCGGTGATGGCCCATGGGGGCCTCACAACAAAGCCTAAAGGGGATGAATGCCCCTCTTCTACCCCCTAGGGCTACATGCATGCTTTAAAAATGGAAAAACGGGGGGTTTTGGCCGTGTCCTACCTCGGAGGAACGCGACTCCTTGGCTGGCATCCGGGTCGCCGTCGCCGCCTCCTCCGCTGGTAGGGCGATCTCTGTCACCTGAGCACCCACGGGAGGACCTCCTCCTTCCACCTCGACCGGTGGTGGTGTGGCTTCCCCCGTGGGATCCGCTGGCGGTGGCGTCATTTCCGCCGAGGGAGTCTCAACCGGTGGTGGTGGTATCGCGTCTTCTCCGGCCATTCATCGCCCCAAGGCTTGGTGCTTGAAGTGCATAGAGAGTGGGGGTGAGAGTGAGGTGAGTTGGGATGGGAGATAGAGAGTGGAGGTGCTTCGTTCGGGTTGGCTTCCGGTGTGGAGAGAGGGAATGGGAGGAAGACGATGGGGTCGGTTTCATTTTTTTTTGAAACTGATAGTATGTACACGTTCTATTGATAGATTGTTTAACAGTTAGACGGTCACAGATCAGACCATTTATTTGTGGCAACTTAACTCCCCTCAAGCGGTCTCCCTATGACCGTTCATACCACTGGGCGGTCTGACACTAGGCCGTGTTAATGCCACGATGGGATCCCAACTAGCATTGCCCTTATGGCCCTAACTGGACCATTTATATCTTTGGGCGATCTGGCGAAGATCGTGTATGTGCTGAAGTGATGAATAACTTTTTAAGCCCAATCTTTACTGCATTATATGCTTCATTGATAATCTGTTGGGTCAGATAATATTGTTTCACGATATATATCAATTGCAAAACCTTGTTCATGATTCTCTTGCAGTATCACTTCGCCTCCACCACTGTTTCCGTCAGGTAAGTCAGGTAAGTATCTCGTACCCTAATCCCTTAATGCATTACTATATGGTATCTATGCTATATTATCTCAATAACCGGCTGGTCATTCACATGTTCCAGGATCTGATGTTCCCCTATAACAAAAATGATAATGATCAAGGTTCACGCGTTTAATCATCGGATAGGCCGTTAGGTTGGGAAAATTAGGGGACGATGGTTCTATCTTGCACACAATGGTTGCAGATAGTGTCTTGACCCTGATTGCCCCAGTCTAGCAATACTATTCTCGAGTACTTTCTATTTTAGGGCTTTCTTTGCATTCATTTTAATGATTTCTTTTATTTTAGCCCAGCATGCATCATACGCTATCATTTAATTAATTAATTCTGTAATTTATTCCCTACAATTGTTTTGAATTTCAATGCATCTCCACAACACCCGAAATAACTCTTCCGAACCTTCCGACTCGTGGGTGACGACGTAGGATCCAAATGGTATCAGATTCTTCTCGGTATCCAGATTCTGGGTCGTTACAGTAAACTTAACGAGACTAGCAAACTTTGGACTCACATTTCTCGAGAATTAAATGTGAGCCCCTCACCTAGAGTCAAACCTAGGACCTCCTTACCACGAGACAAGGTCCTTTACCAGTCGACCCTCTGTGAGTCTTCAACGAGAAACAATTACTTGTTCATAACAGTGTTATCGTTTTATATGATTTCTCAATAGTAAGGACTAGAATGTCCATGAGCTGTTAAATCTCAATTTGTTCAGAATTCTGGGACAAACTTTCTAGTCTGATGAGTGCTGCTCTTTGATTGTGGTCAGTGCAATTAACATCTTCTTATATTTTATAGTTCATATGGCATCTTCACACTTTTATTATTCTTTCATTTTTTCTATATTGTGAGGATTACAATATGATAACGTGCATCCAATTTGTGGTTGGTGCTAGCAGTTCATTAGTGGGTGAAACTGAATTTGGAGGCTCTTTGAGTCAGCAACATCTCTTTCACTTTATCTTCATTTTATACGTTACATTCTCATTTTTTCTCTAGATCTATGCCACTTGATCCATTCTAAGATGACATCAAAATACATACATTATTTGTGCACCAATGTCCTACTTTCCACTTTACATTTTCTTTCCTTCAACTTAGAATAGAGAAGATAAAAGAAAAAATTGAGGCACTATATCATTCTCCAATGTGTTATGCAAAAAATGCAAACACATTGATGATGAATTAAATTTGAAAGTTTTCGGGTATCATCAACATGTTTGTTTGCATTATTTATTTCGCATTTTACATTTATCAGATGATTTAAGATGTACTGGATCTTTACCCACCAACCGTAGTCGGTGTTTATTTATATCAGTGTAAAACCCGAACATCATTGATTAACTGTCAAAGAAACACTTTAGCCTCTATCCATTGTGATATTATCTAATGGATATGATCTTGAGGACCGCCCATGTGAGATATATACTCTTGCAGGAAACTTGAAGACTCTCACTCCTTGAACACATATAATTAGGTTATAATCGATCATTTAAGACCCCTACATTTGGTCTCCATTATGTAATAGAGTCATTGAATTTATGTGCTATCACAAGCAGACTATTGAATCAACTTTTGACTAATGAAGCATTGAATTTGCTTCTAGTCACAATTAGACTATCAAATTGACTATAATTGACCGCAATTGGAGCGTTGAATTTGGTTCTGGCTGCAATCGGACTGTCAGATTTACTTCTGGTCTGTGATCGGACCATTGAATTTGTTTCTAATCAGGATCAAACCGTTGGGAAGTCAAATTTCATTTTGTCTTTGACTGTTGGATCGCCAATATGATCACAATTGGACTGTCAAATTTAACTGAAATGCTGACATCTCTTAAAAAATGTAGTTCTGGGCTTTTATATACATGCCCGGGATCGACTGAGGAGTTGAGCTATATCCGGGGTGGTTTCCCATCGTAAGGTGGTGGAACATAGCTCGAGGCATGGGGTAAGTTCAGCGGTTGACTCAGGCGATTCAAGAGGATCTTGACTCATTCTCGCACGCATCGGTAAAAGCCTGAATCTTCCTATATGCTCCTACATGTTTCTATATGTTTCTATATGCTTCTAAATGCTAACATGAATGCTATGAATGGCCCTTTCAGGTGCGTTGGACACCGTATAGGGATGAGGATCATGCGGGGCAGCCGTGGGTGGAGGCTTCCTTGGCCTACCGAGGACGGGACATCTGGCTTCACTGTATTAACGTGATCGAGCCACTTCACTATCGCCTGATCATGAGGACGCGGGGAGTACATCAGCCCGCGGTGAGATTCCCCCTCCGACATGATGAGCGTCTGGGAAAATCTGCCAAAGGGATTGGCAGCGACATCGACTGGAGCGGCCGAGCTAGAAAATATGTTCAAGACTGGAAGCATAAGGGCAAGGCCATGACAGAATAGGCTGATAGTGACGAGGCATATCTGAAAGCCTTCACCCGTCGGTATGGCAGGTAGGTCTTCCGCGGTACCCGACGACCGGTATGAAATGCTAAACTTAATACTTTTGTTTTATATGAATGAATGAACCCTATATGTATGATACTTGCTTCCTAAATGCAGCTAGACCCGCAAGGACGCATCGCCGAGCTGGAGGGACTACTCCACGCCACCGTGCAGCAGCGGGACGAGTACCAAGCAACTTTGGAGCTCCTGGTGAGCTTTCCTTAGACTTTTAAAAATTGAAATGCTTATGCAAATTGACTGACCTTTGAAAATGCAGCGGGCTGAGGGAGCCCAGAGGATCGGACCGGATGCATCGTCCTCTTCTACACAGCCTGTCGGGGGATGGCTGAGCGAGACGCAGATTTTACTCGAGCCGTAGCTTGAGCCGAGGAGGCTGAGGCTACCCTCGCGGAGCGGGTAAGAAACCAAACTTTCCTAAAATGCTTCATGATTATGCATGTGCCTAAACTGACCATGATGCGAATGCAATATGCAGGAGAGAGAACTAGCCGTAGCATTGGCTGTGGAGGAGCGAGCCCGAGTAGAAGCGACAGAGGTGCCCCGTCTCTGGGAAGAGGTTGACCAACTCCGGGGGGAGGTGACCCGGTTGAGTGGAGAGGCAGTGGACATAGAGCGGTACCAGACCGAGGCTTACGAGGCACGACTTCAGGTCCATGACTTGAGGATTGAGCTCCTGACTATGGAGTGGATTGTCTGGCTGATGGGTCGAGCACCCTAGCGGAGTGCATCCCGGAGCGGCGCAGCAGGAGGCTCGCGGAGCGCGGCACAGAGCGCGTCGGTGGGAGACGTTTTGGCTAGCTCTTCCATCCGCTAGAGGAATGAGGAGGTGGAGCGGAGATGCCCACGGGAAGAGGAGGAGCCGTCTAAGTCGATGAATAAAAAGAACTCTTTTACTTTGGCTCGGACCTTTTGTCCAAGTCGATGAACAAAAAGAACCCCCTTGCTTCGGCTCAGACCTTCCATCCAAGTCGATGAAGAAAAAAGAGTTTCCTTGCTTTGGCTCGGACCTTCCGTCCAAGTCGATGAACAAAAAACTCCTTTACTTCGACTCGGACCTTCCGCCCAAGTCGATGAATGGAAACTCCTTTGCTTTGGCTCAGACCTTTCGTCTAAGCTGATGAACAAAAAGAGAACTCCTTTGCTTCGGGACCCTTCGTCTAAGTCGATGAATAAAAAGAACTCTTTTGCTTCAGCTTAGACCCTCCATCCAAGTCGATGAACAAAAAGAACTCCCTTGCTTTGGCTCCGATCTTTCATCCAAGTCGATGAACAAAAGAATTCCCTTGCTTCGGCTCGGACCTTCCATCCAAGTCGATGACCAGAAGGAGCTCCCTTGCTTCGGCTCGAACCTTTCATCCAAGCAAATGAACAAAAGTACCCCCCTGCTTTGGCTCAGACCTTCCGTCCAAGTCGATGAACAAGAGAAGTCTTTCGCTTTAGCTTGGACCTTTTATTTGAGTCGATAAATAAAAAGACCCCTAGCCCTCGTGCATAAGCGGTGGAGTGGTTCCCTCATCCCTTCACTGAAGGAGTGAGCACTCTCTCGCGAATTAGCACCAGACTAGCATGTCACTAGCCCGGAAGAGCAGATATCTTCTCAAAGAAGGCTACACTCACGGGCCCCGCGCACTCGTCCCTCGCTCACGCCACCAGTGAGTGGGGGGCATTTGTGGACATCAAAAAATGATGATGATGGTCATACGGCACCCGCGTCTATGCACTCGAGTGCGAGTCAAAGACGAGGAGGCCAAACAAACCCATACCTCACTCGGTCAGGATGAGAACTCACTAGGTGGTCTTCTACCCGTCTAGGGAGCCCCCCCCGGACAGGAATATACGACCACAATTCTCCAACCGGCCGTGCCGATGGTCGAAGCAAAGAAAAGTCAGGAACTTTGGCACAGTCTCGGCATGTGCCAGAAGTCGCGTAGAATCTTGGACTGAAGTCCAGAGACTACGAATGAAATATCGTGGAGGCCACGTGTTGCAACTAAAGCATTCCAGGGGTGCCAACTCTTGCACAAATGGCCGCGACTCCACGAAGAATCACTTAGCGCTTAAAACGACGTGAGAAGGCTTTAAACCGGTGCGGGAATACCTTAAAACGGTGCCACCCCCTTGCTTCTCTTAATATGGCACGCTCCCCTTGTTCACCCATATTCGGCGTGCCCATTTGCCCATTATAAACGCTTTCCTTTGAATGCTAATACGGCGCGGCAAGTTTAAAGTCCAACAAGGCTATTCTGGCATGCTACCGAACCCAACAAACTATTGGTGGGAATGCACTAAAATGGCGCCACCCATTTGCATTTGCATTGCACTAAAATAGCACCACCCATTTGCATTTGCATTGCACTAATACGGTGCCCGTGGGCTAGCTTGAACCTATCAGGCTAGTCCTCCTAAACCCATACTATTCACATGGGTTTACGCGGGCTAGCTTGACCCTATCAACCTAGTCCTCCTAAACCCATCCCATCCCCTTCAACTTCTCTATAAAACTCTCCTTTGGGAGCCTAAGAGGCATCATCAACGATCAAGCATCAAGGAGCTCCGCCCCGGACTACAAAGGTGCGCTAAGGAGATTTGTGTGCATTTGCTAGGCTTACAGCAATGGCATGTCACATGGTCATCCTTCATACGGCATCTAGCCCAAACACCAAGCATTTGTGTGCGTGTTTACTAGGCTTACACCGAGGGCATGCCGCATGGTCATCCCTCATACGGCGTCTGGCCCAAACATCGACCTCCTAAAAGGTGACCCCCTGTTTGACGAATGTATGTCATCTTGACAATTGTGCACGAACCCAGACATTACTTTGTAAAAGCACTCTGCCTGAGTCTTATCTCGATATTCGTGCATGACCCTGATGTCGCTTAGTGGAAGCACTCTGCCCGAGCCTTGTCTCGATAATCATGCGCCCCGAGACGTTGCTCAACAGGAATACCCTGCTCGGCCCTACCTCGACGTTTGTGCATGACCTCTGATGCTGCTTCATAGAGGTGCCATGTCCAATCCCTACCTCGATAATCATGCATGGCCCTCAGACGCTGCTCGATTGAGGCACCCAACCCGATCTCTGCGTGACGCAGCCATTGCTTGATGAGAGCGCCCCACCCAGTCTCTGTCTCAATGGTCGTGCACCATCAGACATGGCTCAATCGAGATGCCCAGCCTGGTTCCCTGCATTGATGATCGTGTGCCACTTTACCTCGATAAGCGTGCCCTCAGTGCTGTTACCCAGACAATGGGTATACTTCACAAGTCCCGACGCAAGATGAAGTGCCAGGCCCCTGCCTCTATCAATGGGCCCCGAGCACGACCATCAAGGTCCAGTAGTGCCCCTCTACTCAGTCACAACGGTGCCCCCGGCACCCGACTACCAACCACTTCAGTCTCAACGGTGCCCCCGACACCTGACTGCCAACCACTTCAGTCACGATGGTGCCCCCGGCACCCGACTGCCAACCAGCTCAGCCACAACAGTGTCCCCAGCACCCGACTGCCAGTCACTTCAGTCACGACGGTGCCCCCAACACCCGACTGCTAACCAACTCAACCACAACAGTGCCCCCAGTACCCGACTACTAGCCACTTCAGTCACAACGGTGCCCTCGGCACCCAATCACTCAACCACTCAGCCACAACGGTGCCCCGGCACCCGACTGCCAGCCACTTCAGTCACAACGGTGCCCCCGGTACACGATCACTCAACCACTCAGCCACAACGGTGCCCCTGGCACCCGACTGCCAGCCACTCCAGTCACATCGGGGCCCCCGGCACCCGATCACTCAACAACTCAGTCACAACGGTGCCCCCGGCACTCGACTGCCAGCCACATCGGGGCCCGTTGCGCCTGACTACTCACCTACCTTAGGAGATACACTGGACCTTGTAGCACTTTAGTTATTTATTTAATTTTTTATATTATTATTTAGTTGTTTATTATGCTATCTCTACAGTTATTTTACCTTCTTGTATACCCTCACACCATCCTTTAACCCTTCTGAGCCATCAGACTCGTCAGTGGCAGGCCAAGATTTGAGTCACGTTGGTTCCTTTTCAATACTCAGATCTCAGGTTGCTATAGTTGTCGTGCCATTGCTTGAGGCATTGTGGTTTATGGCACTGGCTGGATGGAGAGTTGGAGAAATGTACTAGCGAGGTTGCCGCATGAGTACCCTATTCTTATGTTGAAAGCTGTGTCCTCGGATGAGATCGTGCTTCAGAGTAGTGATCTCTGGCAGATTGTGGGTCCTGGTTGGTGGCCGTGAGTGGCTAGTGAGGTGACCGAGCGGTCGACCGTGGTAAGATGTGTATTGCCTGGGGACCCATGTGCATTGGTCAGAGTGCTATCGACCAGCTTGCTATGCTCGCAGGTTGTATCCTATGGCCCTGTGATAAGAGTGGAACCGGGAGTGGCAGACATCCTTTTTGAGTGATTGAGATGAGATAGGATTCGATTGGGTAATGGACGGTGCCTGCATGTGGAGGTCTCTGAAGAGACGTTGGCATTGGATGGTGATCCTTTGTCTGTGACCAGCAAGGGAAGATTTCCCTATAAGCCTGAGTTGAGTGATGTGAGGATCGAGGATTATGGAATCCTATCATCTGGTTTCGCCGTGCTCCGCTGAGAGGGTAGAGTTGACGTGAGGCTCGAGATTGGTTGCGGTGTTCGAGCGAGGTTTGGCTTGAGATGTGGTATTGGTCTGTGGAGGGTCAGAGGATGGCCTGTTGTGATTTGGATCGTGTCTGTAGGGCCAGTGAAGGTTTTTCGTTGACGTGTGTCTAGTGATCGATGGATGGTCTTTCACAGACAGAAGATGCAGGTTATAGGGGCTCGAGAATGGTGTGAGCCATGCGCCAATGAGGCCATGGGTGGCCGATCATGAGGTGTGCTTTTCCCGGAATTAGATCTGGGATTTGCTTGAAGTTTATCTTCTAAGAGGGTTGGCCATGTTACTGTGGGTGTTCGGCTTGTCAGGTGTGAGCTGGTGGAAGCTCAGTGATGGTTGCCCCTGGTGCAGGGCATGAGTTCTGTCAGCTGGTCGTGAAGCTGACGTTTGGTCGATCCGTTGGGTGTGATCGCGGATCAGTGGATTGGTTCTTGTGATGAGCATTGCATTTTCTCGGTAAGCGAGATCGTGGCAGTGATGCCGTGGTTGGTTTTCGTGTTGGCTGAGGTGACGCCATACTTGTACTCCTTTGCATGATGCCTGCTCTGATGATCGATGTGTCTTGGGTTGTGAACAGGGCGTTGTCTGTGATCATTATCTGGCTGCGTCCCTCAGGACTGTGGTTTTTACGAGCATCGAGATTTGGTGGGGCTCTGATTGTGTCGTCAGTTGATTGTGGCATTCTCCCCTTGTGACATGGTGCTTGTCCTAGGCAAAAATTGTAGTGAGCAGGTCCGGTTTCGGCCGACATCGAACAGTTTCGGTCCGGTTTCGGTCCGAAACCATTAAAAAAAAATTTGTATTGGACCTGCTACAGTGAGTAGACCCATTTCGGTTTCGGTATAGGCCGAAACCGATACGTTTCGGCCGAAACATATCGGCTTCGGCCGATACTGCCATCCATGGATTGTGGGAGAGACATAGAGAGAGAGAGAGAGAGAGGAGGGACCCTCTGTTGGGGCTCGGACACTGAGAGAGAGTGCGCGTGTCGGGAAAGTGGGGTGATGGGGACTACTGGTCTATGCCTCTGTGGGGGCTGGGGAGAGAGAGAGAGAGAGAGAGAGAGAGAGAGAGATGGTAGACACTGACGGCGGAGTTGGCTATTCCGACGCGTAGATGACGGTACGGTGGTGGGCATGGCAGCCGCAACGGAAGATGATGCTCTGGCGGTGGAAGACGCGATGACAGTCGCTCATGCAGCGAAAGACAACAGTGATGGCGTCGGAGAACGGTGACCGACCGGCGGAGGAGGGGGACCACTGCAAATCGTAGGGCAGAAGTGGGAGGGAAGGGGGATCGGGGTGAAGCGTCAGAATGGGGATCGAGCCATCGGGGGTTTGCACAGGGCTTAAAATGGGGATCCGTGAAATTCAAAATGGGTCGGGCTCGAGAGTGGCGGTTCGCAAACGTCGGACTCGAGCGTGGTGGGTTGCGGAAGTCGGACTCGAAGCATAGCAGGTCACGCGTCAAAGCGGGCGGCGCGACTCGGCAGCCGCGCGCCCAGGCCGCCTAGGCGACCGCCTTGTTCGCCTTTTCCCTAAAAAACATAGCGGGTTAGTGCCTTGATCCTTCAACGGCACCTGGACACCTAAGCATCACCTAGGCGACGTCGAGGCACCCGCCTTGACTACTATGGTATGACCATAATAAGCATATGTTTCCTATTGGGAATCTTGCATATAAACCATTACCACTCAAGCATCTGTATATGCATGCATATCATTAGAAATGCTGATAATGGTCTTTTTGCACATGTTAAAGTGGTCTTTTTACACGTTTAGGCTAGTTTTCGTGGGCCCCCTTGCTTTGCAGTAGCATCCTATTGGCGGGAAAAACTAGCTAGAGGCCTGGCTCAAGGCATTGGGCTTGTGTGTGCATACGTGGTCAGGGGCGTTTGGACGAGCGCCGACGGGTGTGACCCTGACTAGTCACTCGTTACTATTATTCCTTGTACTTGGTACAGTATCTCAGTCACCGTGTTCGAGGCGAGTGTGAGACGCTTGAGGCGCAGTGTAAGATGTCAGTGGACGCATCTGACTTTGCTTCTAGTGAGGAGGTGCTTCTTGATAACCCGTGCGGAAGGTGAGCTAGAAGGGGAGGGGTTGAATAGATCACCTCAATAAAAATTCTTAATAGAAACAACCACTGAAAGCGCGGAGAGTAGAAGAGAAATAACTAGACGATGATCTAAGCCGCAAGAGATCGAGCGATGGATGTGCACATGTACTTGTGGCCTTTGGAAGATGGCGGGAAAGGCCCCGCGATGTCCATACCCCACTCGGCAAATGGCCAGGTGGGGGCTGTGGGATGCAGCGGGTTAGGAGGCCTCCTGGGCACTGGGCCAAAGGCTTGGCATTGATGGCATGTACGAGTATACTGGACGCAGTCCGCGTACATGGTAGGCCAATAGAAGCCTTTAAGTTTGATGTTGTGCTTCATTCTGTCTCCGACCTGATGTGCGCCGCATAGCCCAAAATGAACCTCACGCATGATCGCTCGAGCCTCTGCTGGGGAGACACATCTCAAGAGAATGGACTTGTCCTTCTCTTGGACAAGCCGGTACAGGGAGTCGCCAATCAACTCATAGGACGCTGCCTGGCAGAGTAGTCGGACCCTTTGAGCCTATTCAAGGGGGACTCATCCCCTCTTGAATTTGATGATGGGCTCACGCTAATCTTCTTCTTCTGGGGGAGTGTCCTAGTCAAACCTTGGACCTCGTAAACTATGAGATCGGAGTTGTTTTCGAGTGAGTTAGGCATCAGCCTTCTGTGTTTGACTGTGATGTTGACTTCACCCTCAGGCGGTAGCTTGATGGCCGCAATCAACTTTGCTAGGGCATCTGCCTAGGCATTACCACTTCTGGGAATGTGGTCTATTTCAAAGAAATAGAACATCTGGGTTAGCCGGGTGACGGCGGCGTGGTACGAGACCAGCTCTGATTTCTACACATCGTAGATGCCAAGGACTTGTCAATCTATCAATTAAGAATCTCCATAGGCTTTGAGGCATTTGACACCCATGTCAAGAGCCATCTGGATTCCTATTACTAGGGCTTTGTATTCGACTTCATTATTGGTGAGAGCCTTTATGAGGGCGCAAGATTTGTATAAAACTCCACCCTGAGGAGCCAGGAAGACAATTTTGGCACCTACCGTAATGCCTAAGCTGAGGTTGCCCTGAGTACCTCGAGAAGCACCATTGAAGTACAACTCCCAGTAAAGTAGGCTGGCTGTGAGGGCGTCTTGTTGCCAGTAATGCAAGACATCTCCACTCTGTTTGGCCAGTTGTGGCTTTTGAAGTGTAAGAGACTCCTCATCTGGGAACTCTGCATTGAAGGGAGAATACTCCGGTACTGGATGGGCTGCCAAAAATTCAGCCATGCCTTGTCCCTTGATTGCTCTTCTAGGGACGTAGGTGATGTCGTACTCCATGAGCAGGAGAGCTCATTTCTCCAGTCGTCCAGAGAGAATAGGTTGTCTGAGAAGGAACTTCAGGGGGTCGTGCTTAGATATGAGCTCAACCTGATGAGGCAGGAGGTAGTGTCGCAATTTGTTGACGGCAAACACCAATGCCAAGCATACTTTCTCCATGGGGGAGTAGCGATATTCAGCACCGATCAATTTTTGGCTGAGGTAGTAGAGTGGCTTGGTGAGGACACTAGAGCTAGTCACCGATATCAGACACACAGCACGACTCGAGCAACTCCGACCACTTTATGGTTGGGCAATAGCACCCTTCCAAAGAACAGAATCACATAAAAAGCCCACTTTTTATAACCGGGCAGTAAGATTGCACTAGGTTTCTTGTGTTACTCTACCCTGTAGGCTCTATGATCTGTTCTTGTTCGAGCTCGTCTGAGATTTGTTGCTCGTCTCCATCTTCCACTTGCAGCGGGCTTCCTCGTTGGGGCCGTCACCGGCGGGCTGAGGGGCCTGGCGACCGAGAACGGTCTGTTCCGCGGGGCCGGGATCGGCGCCGTGTCAGGGGCCGTCTTCTCCATCGAAGTCGTGGAGTCATCTAGCCTCATCTGGTGCTCCGGTGGATCGGGGATGTGGAGCATCCTCTACGTGGTACCCACTGATCTAGGCCAGAAGCTCATCGGTTCCAGATAGTTCATAGGGATCACATGCAACTAAGAAATCACCAAATCTTGTTATCGCAGATCGAAATCATCGCGAGCCTCCTCAGCGGCAGACTTGTCCGAGAGAAGGTCGGCCCCGCCGTCCAGAACGCAGTACAGAGCCAGGTAGGGGACCCCTCCCCCCCGACACTGCCGATCTCAATTCCCGGAAATTGCAGGGGTAACCTTCTCCTCCATTTGCTGTTTTACATAACGATGGAGGACTTGGGTTGCCTTCTGCAGATAAGCGCCGTCGACGCGCCCTTCCGCGAGGCCCTAGACATCTTCGAGACCGGCGGGACAAGCGGCATGTCCATGGCTTCCGTGGACACGATCCCCAAGCTCCGCGTCACGGCAGAGAACGGTGTGGACGCCTCCGGGGAGAGGATCTGCTGCGCAGTGTGCCTTCGGGTGAGCAATTCCCGACCCCCTCACCCACCCACTCCAACCAACCCAATATCTTGCAAGTTTCCAACCCCAAAAGCTTCCAGGCTTCCGGCTTGCTTGATGGCAATACCTTCCCCTCCAGGACCTCCAGCCCAGCGAGATGGCGCGCAGGCTGCCGTACTGCCGGCACATGTTCCACCTGCCCTGCATCGACTGCTGGCTGCTCCGCCAGGCGTCTTGCCCGCTGTGCCGCCGGGATTTCTAGGGTTTCGCCTCCTGCGCCATTGCATACCTCGCCCTCCTCCCCGCCGAGCAGCAGCTGCTGCTGCTGCTGCTGCTGCTGCTGCGTGTTTTTTCTGTGGGAGTTTTCGCGTTTCCAATTGTTTCTTATATTTCAGTTATATCCCAAACGTTGCCGGAATTGCATATGTCATTGAGTTGTGAGAGCTCATAACACAAAATCCACGAGAGGGGACTGTTTTTTTCTTCACGTTAAACAACCGGTTTTGTAGATTCGGGCAAATTGTGGGGATTGGGTTTTGTATAGGGATTCCAATTTTGATGCACGTTGCAGCACCTACCCCAAATGGGAGACCTCTTTATGTGTTACATAGAAAGTTGATCCTAACTTAGTTTTACATAAATATTTTTAAAGTGTAAAACCTGTTTAGAGTGTGGGACAAGAAGATTTGGTTATTCCGTTGGGATTTTTGCATATTAGTCTCTGTAATCTAGTTCGTTGCTTGTTTGCTTGTTAGGTCCGAGGGGTCATCGGTCTTGTGGCTATCACCCCCAAGGTGGTGTCACATCACTGCATGTGATACCCTAAAGGGTTGACATATGCTCATACAAGCTCGTCAAGAGAACCGGCCAGGTCGGCCCGCGGGCCAAACTCAAAGTCCGAGTCCGACCCATGGGTCTAGTGGGGCCAGGCTTTTTGGCCCGACTAAGGACCCACGGGTCAGATCAGGGCTTGCGTCCCAGCCTGAAATCGGGCCAAGCCCGCGGGCTTGTCGGACCTGCCCGGCCCATTGTCAACCCTAATATGAAGCCTTTGTTGTCGCTGTCACTTTCACGGAGAAAGACATGCTGCTTTTCCCTCCGTGTCGTAACCGCCCTCTCTACATGAGGGGAAAAATCAATGGGCATGAGGTAAACTGGATCTTGGTGGATGCCGGTGCCACTATCAACATCATGCCGCTAAAGACATTCAAGGCTCTATATTCGACCCCATACCTCTGGAAGGTTTAGGCGGTCAAGATATCCGGCTTCTACCAAGACATCGAGAATGTCCTCGGTCGGGTGAATGTCGACCTGGTGCTCGATGATTTTGCCTCCAAAGTGACCTTCTACATCATCGATGCCAACACATCCTATAAAGTGCTACTCGGCAGGCCCTGGCTGCATGAAAATTGGGTCATCCCATCAACTCTCCATCAATGCATCAAGTATGCCAAGGGTAGGGAACAAGACACGATCTTCGCAGACCTCTCTCCATTCACTCCGACGGAATGCAATCTTGTCGATGTTGCCCTTTATTTCGGGGGGATTAGTCCATACCCTGTAATCAAGAGCAAAAATAATGGCTAGCTCTCGGAGGAAGATGAGGATGATCTCTTCTCCGTTGATGAGGAGAAGGCCAAGCTTCATCATCTATGCCTTAACTCCAAGTCAACCTTAGATCGCCCCGAGAGGCACAAAATCGATTTCAAGGCTAATCTTACTAGCAGAGCTATCGACGAAAGCATATGCCTACCACCAGACTGTATCCAGCTCGCGTGTTCATCAGAGGAACACAAAGTTGAGCCACTGACAACATTTGCCGTTATTTACAAACGACAACTCTGTAGCAAGAAGAAGGCTAACCTAGACAAGCCCATCGTCTTCTACAAAGGAGACTTGGCCCCTCAAGCCCCATCGGAAGACGACTTCAGCTAGTCTAAACAAGTCGACAACACCCCTGAAGCCATCCAAGTGTTAGACGACCTGCCGTCGCATATCCAAGAGATGTGCCTAAAGCAGCACATTCCTCAATGGCAGGGCTCCGCACGACGTGAGTACTTTCACTGACTGTGGACTCCTTCCCAAGTCCGGGGCAACCCCCTTTCTCCCATAAAGATACCAGGGGACTCGGCTACGACCAAGACCCAGACTTCTGCTCCTACTACGCGGTCAATGCCGTGGGCTTGGCACAGCCAGTTGGTGACCAAGCTAATGTCAACACCAAATTTGACAGCTTCGGGGATGAGGGAGAGGACATCCTGATCTCGCTCCCCACCACGTCTAGTACCCCCGTTCAAGCACTTAGCGAGTCTTCGCAGTTCGCTTGTGAGGACATCAGGGTTGAAGAAGCTCCCAGTGTTTCCCAGTTAGTCAGAGAACCCAGTCTGGCAAACTTTCCCGATGAGGAAGGTTCTCAGAACGACGGCCATGAAGCGCTGCCAGCTTTAGAAGGCAACCCCAACGAAGCTTCAATGGCACCAGTTGGCCACCATCAGCCAGGCGTTGGCAGTCCAAAATAATCCCAGCCAGAGTCCAACAACAACTGTTCAACAGCTCCATCAGCATCGACCAGTGGCTTCGAAAAGCAAGAAGTATATGAAGTCGACACTGACGATGAAGACTTCATCGACTTCCAACCGCCTCCTCCCGAGTTGGAGGACGGTGGCTAGGCAACCATCGATGAACTCGTTGAAATCCACTTGGGTGAAGATGAGGCTCACCAGCCAACATTCGTCAGCGCTCTCCTCACCGAAGTAGAAAGACAGGATTACAAGCAACTCCTGCCCGAATACAAAGACTGCTTTGCTTGGACATACAAGTAGATGCCATGGCTAGACCCCTCTGTAGCGGAGCATGAGCTAGCCATTTCTCCCTCAGCCACTCCAGTCAAACAGCCATAGCGGCGCATGTACCATGAGCTAGAACTCCAAGTTTTGGTCGAAGTCAACAAGATGACAGAGGTCGATTTCATCCAGCCATGTATCTACCCAATCTGGCTCACCAATATTGTCTCAGTCAAGAAGAAAAGTGGTCAAGTCTGCATCTACGTAGACTTCTAGGACCTCAATAAAGCATGTCTGAAGGACGATTTCCCAGTCTCGATCACAGAAACAATAGTCGACATGACCACCAGTCATGAAGCTTTTTCTTTCATGGACGGGTCATCCGGTTACAACCAGATCCGGATGTCCCTCAAAGACAATAATCACACAGCTTTTAGATTCCCCAAAGGGGCCTTCAACTACAAGCGCATGCCCTTCGGTTTGAAGAATGCCAGCGTTACATTCTAGAGGGCCATGACAAAATATTCAATGAGATGTTGCACAATATCGTCGAATGCTATGCTGACGACCTCGTCATTAAGACTAAAAGGTAGGAAGACCATCTGCGCAATCTACGCCAGGTCTTCGAGCATCTCTGGCAATATGGGCTCAAGATGAACCCTATGAAATGTGCTTTCGGCGTATCCAGCGGCAAGTTTTTCAATTTCATCGTTCAGTACTGGGGAATTGAGGTGGACCCCAGTAAGATCAAAGCGATCCAGCAGCTTCCCCCACCCAGCAACCTCACTAAGCTTAGGTCATTTCAAGAAAGACTGACCTACATTTGGAGGTTTATCTCCAACCTCTCTGGTCGATGCGTGCCTTTCAGCAAGCTCATGAAGAAAGATGTCCCGTTCATATGGGAATCGAAGTGCCAAGCGGCTTTCGAGCAAATCAAAGAGTACCTCCTCACACCCTCAGTCCTGGGGGCACCAGTCAAGGGTAAACCCCTCATACTATACATCATTGCCATGGACGCTTCGTTGGGGGCTCTGTTGGCGTAAATCAATGAGGAAGGCAAAGAGCAGCCGCTCTACTACCTCAGCCGAAAATTGATCAGTGCCGAGTACCGCTACTCCCCCATGGAGAAGGTCTACTTGGCATTGGCATTTGTCGTCAAGAAGCTATGACATTACCTCCTGTCCCATCGGGTCGAGCTCATATCCAAGCACGACCCACTGAAGTACCTCCTCAGGTAGCCCATTCTCTCAGGTCAACCGGGGAAATGGGATCTCTTGCTAATGGAGTATGATATTACCTACGTCCCCAGGAAAGTAATGAAGGGACAAGGTATGGCTGAATTCTTGGCAGCCCACCCAGTACCGAACGATTCACCTCTCAACACGGAACTCCCTGTCGAGGAGTCCCTTGCTTCCCAGTCACCAGCTCTAGTTGAACAGACCGGAGATGTCTTGCATTACCAGTAGCAAGATGCCCCTATAGCTAATATACCCTATTGGGAGCTCTACTTCGATGGTGCTTCCTGGGAGATTACCCGAAGCAACCAAGATTCATCTGCTATGGCGGGTGCAGATATTGTTTTCCTGACCCCTCAGGGCGGAGTTTTGTACAACTCTTGCGCCCTCATGAAATCCCTGACCAATAATAAAGTTGAGTACAAAACTCTAATCATCGTGATTCAGATGGCTCTCGACATGGGAGTCAAGTGCCTTAAAGCTCACGGGGACTCCCAGCTTGTCGTTCTGCAAGTGCTCGGCCTATACGACGTACGAAATCCAGAGTTGGTTCCATACCACGCCGCTGTCACTAGGCTAATCCAGAAGTTCTATTTCTTCGAAATAGATCGCCATATCTAGGCCTATTAAGCCTAAATCACAACATATGCGGGGAAGCAAGCCCAACCAGGGAGAAAAACCCATAAAAATAGGCCCAAAACCAGTCTAAAATAACCCAATAAGTAGTGAATAACCTAGGACATCATAAAATAAGGATAAGAAAATGTCACAACTCATAGGCATAAAATGGGTGTCAACAGCGGCCAAGTCCATCAGCTCCTTCTCAGCCCTAGGGCCGAACACCCCGGTGCACTCGTGCCACCTGATGCTCTTGTCAATAAGGTTGATGGCTGTCGCCCAGTGTGCATACCCAAGCATGGTCTCCTCAGGCGGCAGGTTGCAGACGCTTGGGGGAGCTTCGGATGGCTGAGAGTGGGCCACCTCATCAGGAACATGGGACTTGCCCTTATCAGAACCCTCACAAGAGTAGGCGTGGACAGGACGACCGTAGGCTCCACTGACGACGATGGCGGGGGAGGAACTTCAGGCGGAGGAGGAGCCTCGGATGGTGACGACAATGGAGTCTGACTTTGGACGGAAGTGGGAACCCTCCTCCTCTCCCTCTGGCGACGCAGGCTGTCCAGCACCGCCAGCTCATCCAGGTTCGCCTAGATATGCCCACCACTAGGCATGGTAGATTCTACTTCAGTGACGCTAGCGACTTCCTCGGAGATGCCTCACCGAGCACTCAACCCACCACTGACCATGGGAGCCACGGTTGGACCTTCTACTGGGAGAACCGTGGGAGGCGGATATGGCAAGCACCCCAACACGAAAGCAATGCCCTCTTAGGGAGCGGCGATTGTCACCTGGTTGGATCTTAGCTCAATATGGTCGATGAGGCGAGGAGTGAACCATGGCAACTCTACAGTTTCGTACCATAGTTCAAACAACTCATGTGCCCCTCCCAGAAAACACAAAAGGGGTTAGTTCGAGCAAACAGATAACAAGGCCCAATAGGCAAAACAACGAAGGCATTGCCCTGAGGTAATGGGGGGCTCAACCCTAGCTCCCGTAGAACCGTCGGGGTCAGCATGACGTCGGCATTAAGAAGTGGGTAGCGGAGGAGAGACTTTATTGCCCTCATCTCCTCCACAGTAGCGGTAAGTCATTTGTCTGCCCTAAGGGGATGAAAACCCTGAATGAAGTTCCAATCGCTCGGGTGGTTACAGCCCCCGACATTGGTATCAAAGACAAAGTGCTCAATCCAGCGCTTGATATTGGATACTGCGGTGGTGACCTGGACTAGGACCCGGTCCTTCCGAGCCCGGAAGTAGAAGGAAGAAGGATCGGTAGGACATCACTGGACGCTATAAAAATACTAGAAGAGGAAGTAAGTGGGCTCAATCGAGGCTTGGCGACAAACATAGACGAAGCCACACAAGATGCACTAGGAATTGGGAGAAAGGTTCCCTAGGTACAAACCATAGTGCTCAAGGGCAGACTCAAAGAAAGGGTCGACTGGAAGATGGAAACCCACCCTGAAGGACTCTATGGGGACTATGATGCCACCGGCTGGATTGGCATTTGTTATATGTACTCAATTTAGCAAAACTTTCAATTTTAATGTGGCAGGTGATCTGGACTCCCTATGTGACGGAGGACACCACCCCTCAGCCATGGGTGAGGGAGGGGCGAGCTTGGTTCTACATAGATATAGTGTTGTTTTGTGTGAACCTGAGGGAGCCGCTCTTCCTTCGCCTAGTGCAGAGGACACTGGGGTGGCATCAACTGTCAGTGGCGGTTCCAGCTGAGCACGAGTCAGACCAGGGAAGCCGACGGACTTCGGTGAGTGATCAGGACTGGGCCTCCTGCTATTGTGCAGAGGCAGAGGCATTATAGAGAGGGCCCTCATTGGAGCATGACCAGACCGTGAGGATTAGTGAGACTTACATGGCGGACTATCAGGATTGGTATGTTGGACGGCTTCGTCTTGACACCCGAGTGGTGAGTTACTTTTGAGCTTTCAAATGTGATGTTTTCATTTAAATACTGGAGCTAAGTGAGTTTGTAGATTTGATGTGCAGATGCCCGAGACTGAGGCTGTGAGGATTCTCAAGGATCAAATGGTCGTCCTTAACCAGATGATTGTGAACTTGCGACACGAGATCCGAGAGATGGTAAGCCAAAATTAACTTGATTGATTTTATTTTTTTATTTTTTTTGATTTGTTGCATTTCACTAACTGTTTGCCCCTGTCTTGACAGCGAGGGGAGTTGCCCTATGTGCGAGTGAGGGCTGGAGCAGGTGGAGAGGCCGGCCCTTCTTCCTGAGCTGATGTTGTGAATGAGCTGGAGGACCGCCTAGCCGGGGACATTGAGCGGGCTGAGGAGTGAGAGGCTGAGCTAGCCAAGGCGGTGAGAACCTAACACTCAAGTTGAAAGCAATTCCCTTTTTCATCATCTTTGTCTGTCTTACATGATGGTTTATCTTTTGTAGAGGAAGGAGTTGGCGGCCATCCTGGTCGTTCGTCGGGAGTAGGAGTCCCGCATAGAGGAGCTGACACGTCGACTGGGAGAGATGAGCACCATCAAGAGACTTGAGGGTCACCTTGCTGAGGCAAAGGAGAGGGAGGTCGAAGCACGTGCTCGAGAGCTGGCGATGATAGTGCGGGAGCAGCGAGCTCTCGATCAGCTAGAGGCCTTACGACGGTGGGTGTGGCGGAGGTACCAGGGCAGGGGTGCCCCAGGAGAGGGAGTCAGACCTGTGACTCCTTCCGAGTCACTACGGACCATGGGAGATGTGCATTTCATGGTGGATGAGCTTTTGGGCATGATCCAGTCTCCTGCAGGGCATGAGGCGATCCAGCCGGCCGCATTAGGTTCGAGGGCTTCGCGGCCATCACGGCTGCGAGATAGAGGGAGCGGCGATGGAGATGAGGCTGATAGTCGGCGTAGCCGACCTCGCACCAACGGGGATTAGGAGGAGAGACAGAGAGAGAGTCGCAGCTAGGTAGCAACTGTCCCTTTTGTACACTGGGGGTATGCCCCTAGAATGTTGTATCGTTGAAATGTAATGGGCATATTTTGGCACCCCCTCCCAGACCCCCTCACAGCCTGGGGTCACCCCAACACCCATCCACCCCATTTCCCCTCCCATCTTCCTCATTTCCCACCTATCATTTGCAACCTACAGCTCCCAATTCACAGACAGCAGTCCAGGGACGAGTTGCAGAGCCAGCCACATCTTCATTATGCATCTTATGGTGGTGTATCTTACATTTCTGGAAATCTCTTCCAATCAACTTTGTAGGAGAGGTGGTCCCACATCCATCCGACATCCGTTCTGCCCGGGAGAGCCATTCTCCCTCGACTGCGTAGAGTCACTCTGACAGGAAACCTGAGTCCAAGAGAAGAAGCTACCATGGCCATTCCTGAGCGCTTCTGGACGTGATTCTTGTCTGACATCTTCTCCTCCAAACCCTATACCATCTCCAAGAAGAAGAGTGATTTTTGAAACTCAGAGTGCAGATTTCCAAATTATGTCCCCAGGGTGCACAGGTCAGTCTCCCCTGAGTTAGATCCTACCCTTCTCACCATTCTGGTTCTTGCAGTCTACTCTAACCTTCTCTGGCAGCCCCGTTGGTCTCTATTCGAAGAAGACTCGACCACGATCGTAGTGGTTCTAGTCTCGCATCAATTGGGCCCCAGGAGTGCTCGTGGCACTTTCGCCTTCCTGCAGTAGCACTCTGGGAGCAGTCAAAGCCAGAGTAGTTTAGCCCTGATCCAGACCCTCCCCCAGCCACCGATGACGTCAGAAAATTCTCCAAAAATTTAGACGTCCTCCTGAGTCAACTCAGAAAGTTTCGGCACTGGTCTCGACCTCTTCTGAGCTAGCACAGCCCGTGGTGACGCCGTCATCGACTGCCTATCAAGTTGTTCCTAAAGCTGGCAAAACCGACGAAGCTTGGCAATTCGGTTTCTAACTTAGCTCCCTCACCCTGCCTAGCCGGCTTATAGCCCCTCCCTGTGTGGAGGTAGTGTTTGGTTATAATTGGACTTCCCCACCCCTAGTCCAACCCCTCTGCGAGGGAGTAGTGTATGTACTAGAAGGTCTTCGGTCGAAGCGTCATCGGCGTGGAGTGTGGGTAGCCCACACTTCCCCACTCACCCTCGTCTCTGGTCAGAGTCGGCATCTTCACGCTGACCAGGTGAGCTGCGGATCCCACCCTTTGCTGGATTTGCATTGCTTAACTTAGTATTATTTCTGGTTCCTCCGACAGAGATGAGAGAGTGCTCGCTCCAATTATTTAGTTAATTGAGTGCCACTGTGGGCGAGTTGCGAGAGCTAGCCTTCATCCCACGCCCTCGGCCTACTGCCCGCTAGAGTGTGTCCGCTGTTTAGTTTGGTCACTTGTGATTCTAGGTCCAAGGGGTCACGTCACATCAAGTGGTATCAGAGTAAGTTCTCAACTTGTCTCTACAAGTTGGTCCTAGGGTGTGCATATGCATTTAGAGTCTCTCGGTACATCACTCTTGTCCACTACCATGGCCGCCTCATACCAACCATACCTATCGGCCCTCTCCATGAGTCCAAACCAGGAGAAAGGGAAGGAGATGAGGGCGCGAGATTCCTCTCCACCAAGTGGTGAAGTGGCTCTAGCTCAGGGTTGATACCACTTAATAGTGCTTAACTTTAGCAGGAGGGTTTCCCAGGTTTATATAGCGACCTATGAACGTAGGAGCCCTACAAGGTGAGGAGTTTCAGGGGAGGTTACGTCTCCTTCGTGGGCTCAATAAGGCGCGAGGGCTCTTAATCGTCATTATTCCCACGGTCTCCAGCTCGTAAAGGGCACGCAATGGTCGCATGGATAAGCTTTCGCCAGTCGGTTCGAGCATAAGGCGCCATCTTTAGGGGGTTTCCCCGAGTGATAGGCGCAAGGCTCGGGTGGGATGCATAAGGCCTCGTAGAGGCTTCCCGATCGACTTGACGCTCGGACTTCTGAACCCGAAGGTCGCCTAGGAAGCACTTAATCCGAGTGAGTTATTGGGCTTAGTGGGCCCTCGGAGGGGCTGTCACTAGGGAGCTGGGCCTCGTTTGGTCCGTTGGGACCTTGTTTGGCCACTCTATTTGGGCCGTAGAAATCCCCCTCTCCAAAAGATATGTTCATTCATTAACGAGGATAAAAGGTCTAGGTTAGCAGTTCATTGTCTGACCTTGCCAATCATGACAAGAATCAGTGTCAGTTTGTTCATCGACATTGGCTAAATGCCGAAGCAAAGATGGGTTTACTTATTAACGAGGACGAAAGGTCCAAGTTAATGGGATACTTACTGGTCTTGCCGATGATGACAAGGGTCAGAGCTAGTTTGTTCATTGACATTGTTTAAATGCCAAAGTAAAGATATGTTTATTCATTAATAAGGATGAAAGGTCCAAGTTAATGGTTCATTGTTTGATCTTGCCGATGATGACAAGAATCAACATTGGTTTGTTTATCGACATTGGTTAAATACTGAAGCAAAGATAGGTTCATTCATTAATGAGGATGAAAGGTCTAGGTTAACGGTTCATTGTCTGACCGTGCCGATGATGACAAGAATCAGCGTTGGTTTGTTCATCGACATTGGCTAAATGTCGAAGTAAAGATGGGCTTATTCATTAATGGGGATGGAAGGTCCGGGTTAACGGTTCATCATCTGACCTTGCCGATGATGACAAGAATCAGCGTTGGTTTGTTCATCGACATTGGCTAGATGCCAAAGTAAAGATGAGTTTATTCATTAACGGGGATGAAAGGTCCAGGTTAATGGGATACTGACTAGTCTTGCCGATGATGACAAGGGTCAGAGCTGATTTGTTCATCGACATTGGCTAAATGCCGAAGTAAAGATGGGTTTATTCATTAACGAGGATGGAAGGTCCAGGTTAATGGGATACTGACCGGTCTTGTCGATGATGACAAGGGTCAGAGCTAGTTTATTCATCGACATTGGATAAATGCCGAAGCAAAGGTTGGTTTATTCGTTAACGAGGATGAAAGGTCCAGGTTAATGGGATACTGACCGGTCTTGCCGATGATGACAAGGGTCGGAGCTGGCCTATTCATCGTAGTAAAGTAGGAAAATTAAACTACACAGCTGTAACACCATGCTAAAAAGTAGTAAAAGAAGAGATAGGGAGCAGGAGTAGGGAATGGTCTAAGAAGAAGGGAAGAAACTGTACCAGACGAATGGCTGCCGAACTA